>CM064528.1:33621253-34273753 GCA_032716605.1 Paralithodes platypus | reverse complement strand
CAGTGTGGAATTCAATCACAGGGACCCTCTCCATTAAATGCACCTTCCCCTCCTCAAGCGTTGACTCCAGATTTGTTGTTTCGGCTTGAGATGGCCAAGGTTGAGGCCGCTAGAGCTCAGGTTGAGGCTGCAGAGAGAACAGCTATACGAGAGGCTGAACTGCAGGCAGAGTCTACTAGGTATCGGGCTGACAGGGAGCTGGAGAGATCTCGAGTGGAGGTAACAGGGCGAAATATTGGGGGAGGTAACAGACATCGGGACCAATCATTGTCGCACCTGCTTAAACTAGTTCCTGTGTTCGATGAATTAGGTGTGACTGAGTTTTTTATGGGATTTGAGAAGAAGTGTCAGGAACACCAGTGGCCTCAGGAAAAGTGGGCAGCATTAGTTTCATCAAGACTCCTAGGAAAGGGGCTAAAAGCGTATGATGCACTACCTTTAGAGTCCTGTGTTGTTTATGATGAGCTAAAGAAGGGTGTGCTACGGGCCTATGAGTTACAACCGGAAACTTACCGCTTGAAGTTTCGGGGTGTTACTAAAGGCAAGGATAGTACCTTCCTAGAACACGCCCGGGACTTGTCTGATGCACTACGACATTGGCTGCGTTCTGAGAGGGAAGCTACTTTTGAGGAGTTGAGTGAGCTGGTTCTCTTGGAGCAGTTCTTTAAGTGCACAGGCGGGGACTTAACATTAAATATAAAGGAAAAAAATCCTAGAACTCTCCAGGAGGCAGCAGAAATGGCTGACCGCCGACTGTCATTAATTCGAGGGTGCGGAGCAGCAGCTAGGAGTGAGTCGGGTGCAAAGGATCGTACCCCTCCCCCTCCCAAGAATTTTGATACACATAAATACACAAAACCATCTAGCACTGACAATAAAACTGAACATAAACCAAATACCGTCCCGTATAAGAAGTCTAATGGTACCTCCCACTCCCAAGGGAAACCAAAGAGTAAAGAGTGCTTTTCATGTCACAAGGAGGGTCACTTTGCAAATGCTTGTCCGAACAAGCCACCAAACAAGGTTGTGTCATTGGCCCGCAGCATAGGGGTGTCGCCTATATCTTCTGAGTTTGCCAAGGGTAGTTCGTCAGAGGGTGGGACACAACCTGTGTTCAAGAGTCCGGAAGGCTCGAACCCTGTCCACGACGTGTTTGGGGGTCATAGAGGGCATGGTTTTGTGAGGTGGGCTGGCGAAAGGCGAGGAGTTAAGCTATTGCGTGATACGGGGGCTTCTCAGACCTTGTTAAAGAACTTTACTGGTAGACTGATTAACGCTGCTCGGGTGGTGGTAGTTCAGGGGATCAATGCTACGAAGTCCTACCCGCTGGTGCGGATGGAGCTGGAGGTGGGTGGTGTGGCGAAGGAGCTGGATGTAGGAATTGTAGAGAACTTGCCTGTTGGGGGCGTCGACTTCCTCCTCGGCAACGACTTTGCGGTGCCTGCTTCCAAGGTTTCACCCTTGGTCGTTGCCGAGAAGGCGGCCGACGTTAGTAGGGAGGAACAGGAGTGGGTTGAGAAGTGTAGCGTACAAACCATGGCGTGTGTTGTGACGCGTTCTCAGACATCCGGAGCCTTGCAGCCACCACCTCAGTCTATCAAACCGCGGAGGAAAAGTCACAAGAAAACAGGAAGTGTTGGTCAATTGGAGAGTTTTGAGCCGGCAGTGTTTCTTGGTGACTCATTATTGGCACCTATGTTAGAGTCTGGAGAGGCCCCGGGGCCTGTCACCGCTAGTGCAGGTGCAGGGCAGGAAGAGACTCTGCGACAGCATCGTTATGCGCAGCGTGTGGAAAGGATGGCTCAGCGGGACATTGGAGGTGGAAATAAATTATTTAAGATGAACTTGGATAATCTCGCACCTGCTGATATATGTTCCTTGCAGCTGGAAGATCCTGAAGTCAGGGCGTGTGGTAATGGTGCTGTCGAACTGGAGAGCGATGGGGATGCGCAGCTTGGTGATTTTTTCTTGTCCGAGGGGATCTTGTATCGGAGACTTCAGAATCCCAAGAAAAAGTGGGATGGCGGGTCAGGATTAGTGGACCAGTTAGTAGTACCAAGGGTGTGCCGTGAGAGCTTATTGAGATTAGCTCATGATGTGCCTTTGGCAGGGCACCTGGGGGCACGTAAGACGGAGGCAGCTCTGAGCAAGCTTTTCTGGTGGCCTGGGTTAAAGGCGAGTGCCGTGTCATGGGTGTCACAGTGTCACACTTGTCAAGTTGTTGGGAAACCCAATCAGGTCATCCCGAGAGCCCCGTTACAACCCATCCCTGTCATTGGGCCGCCCTTCAGCAAAGTAGTTATCGATATGGTTGGCCCATTGCCCCCCACTAGTGCCGGCAATAAATGTTTACTAACTGTAATGGATGTAGCAACACGGTATCCAGATGCTTACCCCATGCGCAACGGGATGGCTAAGACTGTTGTCAAAAACCTACTTGTCTATTTCTCTCGTTATGGCTACCCTCAGGAGATCCAGTCTGATCAGGGATCCAATTTTACTTCTGCTCTGTTTAAGCAGACCATGCAGCAACATGGGATAGTGTCTGTGGTGTCATCTGCCTACCATCCCGAGAGTCGGGGAGTTTTGGAAAGGTGGCACTCGACTCTCAAGAGTATGTTGCGGTGTTATTGCATGGAAAATGGGAAGGACTGGGATCTAGGTCTCCCATACGTTTTATTTGCTGCGAGAGAAGTACCTGGGGAGAGCTTGGGATTTAGCCCGACCGAGTTGGTTTTTGGACACAGGGTCAGGGGGCCCCTCCACATAGTCAAGGAGATCTGGGAGGGAGTCACAAAGCCATGCTCGCTTCTAAAGTATGTTGTTGAAAGCCGTGAGAGAATGCTAAAGAGCCTGGAGGTAGCAGGTTGGAACCTTAAGAGTTCACAAGCTCAGATGAAGGACAGATACGACCAGAAGGTGAAGCTGAGGGAGTTTGAAGTAGATCAGGAGGTACTGATACTACTGCCTCTGGTGGGACACCCCTTGTCTGCTAAGTATTCTGGTCCGTATCGGGTTGTAAGGAAGGTTTCTGATCTAGACTATTTAGTAGCTACTCCTGATCGTAAGAAAAAGAACCAACTTTGCCATGTAAATCTGATGAAAGAGTATGTGAGGCGCCCCTCCGAGCCTCTCACTGTCCCGGTGTTGATCTGCAGCGATCGTGGTGGAGAAGGAGGAAGGGACAGTCAAGCTGCGGGGGAGGATAATTGGGATTGTCATGTTTCCGCGGATCAGTGGGCGGGGAATTCTAGACAAGTGGCTCACGAGTTGATATTGCACCTGCCTGAGCAACAACGTGTAGCTGTGCAGCACTTGTTTGATTCAAACCCAGCTGTTTTCGCGGAGCATCCTGGCCTCACTACTCAAGCGGTGCACGATGTCGATGTTGGGGACCACCCGCCCTTTAAATCAGTGCCATACCGTGTTCCCCCTATTAAATTACCAGCACTTAGGGAAGAGCTGGATTATATGCTGAAACGTGGGCTGATTTCTGAGGGTGCAGTAAGGTGGACTTCCCCAGTCACACTGCAGCCCAAACCAGATGGCAAGGTGCGGTTTTGTATAGATTTCCGCAGGTTGAATGGTTTAACCCCCACAAATGCCTACCCTCTCCCTCGCGTGGACGACAGTGTGGATAAGATAGGAAAAGCCAAGTTCCTCACTAAGATAGACCTTGTTAAGGGATATTGGCAAGTGCCCTTGTCTGAGCGAGCGCGAGAGGTGTGTGGGTTTGTGGTGGACGGTGCCACCTATCATTGCCATGTTATGCCATACGGGCTGAAAAATGCCCCTGCAACGTTTCAGAAATTAATGAACGACATTGTAGCCGACATTCCCAACTGTACGGTGTACCTAGATGATGTCATAATATACGACGATGATTTTAACAGTCACTGTACTCACATCGGACAGCTTTTTAATAAACTGAATGAAGCAGGTTTGGTGGTAAACCTGGGTAAGTGCGATTTTGTCAAAGCCACAGTTTTGTACCAGGGGTTCGAGGTGGGGATGGGTCAGGTGTGCCCTCCACAGACAAAGATCAAAGCCATCGATCAGTTTCCCCAGCCTACGACTAAGAAACAAATCATGCGGTTTCTAGGTATGATAGGCTATTATCGTCGCTTCATCAAAGGCTATTCGACTGTACTTGCACCTTTAACTGACTTATTATCTAAGGACAAGAAGTTCCGGTGGTTCCTGAGTGTGCAGAGGCGTTTTCCTTGGTAAAACACCTGTTATGTACCCACCCCATACTCAGGGCCCCGGACTTCAGCAGACCTTTTCAGCTGGCGACTGATGCCAGTGGCGTAGGGGCTGGGGCTGTCTTGTTACAGACAGATGATGAAGGTATCGAACATCCAGTGAGTTTTTACAGTAAAAAATTCAATAGTGCACAAAGGAATTACTCTGTAATTGAAAAAGAACTCCTGGCGATAGTGCTGGCGCTCAGGCACTTCGATGTATATGTTCCTGCTTTCGGACCAGTCGTAGTGGTTTATACCGATCATCACCCTCTGAAATTCTTGAATCAGTTTCATAACCGGAATATGAGGCTGACCAGGTGGTCACTCATGCATCAGGAGTATATTCTGGACATACGCCATATTGCCAGTTCTGATAACGTGATAGCGGATTGTCTATCAAGGGTGGATGATGTTGGTTAGACTGCCACAGGATTGAGGGTTAAGTGTGGAGGAAAATAGGCTGTCACTGTAGTTCAGCCAAAAAAAACAAATTGAAAAAGCAAAAACCTTATAAAACCTCTTTATTTTTTATAACGTGCAGAATTTTGTAGCAGTATCTAAGTTGAATGTTTTCGCTTATTGTCGCTGAGTTAGTTGAACTTGCTCGGTGGAGCGCAACAGTCTTTATTTATTTTTTATATATAGTGCCTTGTGTCGCAACAGTGTGTGGTACTATGAGAAGCTTTCTGTTAGATATGAAGAACTTAGCCAAGGGTCTTATATCTTGGGGGAGGTGTGACGCTTCTGCATAGTAACCACGTGCGGGCATGCACGCGCGTCGGCTGCCCAGCCGTTTAGAAACCGGCTGGTGGTAGCCGGCCGGCAGGCTTTCCCTTAGTATATATCCTACGACAATGTAACTAATGTCTGGGATATTCTTATGTTGTTTCACAGCTTGAAGCTGCCCTTATTCTTAACCAACGCATCTTAGTATATTTTATTCTCGATAGTTGATTGTTTCATTATAATATATAAGATGTAAGTCTAGTGAGAGCGGGAAGAGACGAGCGGGAGAGAGAGACCGGCTTGGGACGTTGCTTCGCGCGGAGAGACCAGCTTGGGACGAGCCTGAAGCGCTGCCACGTGTATTTGATTGCAACGTTAGGCTTAGTTTCGACTCACGCACGGGGTAGAGGATTTTGACCAGGCAACTGTGTTGAGTGTTGCCAAGCCTGGGATGTATTCTACATGCCTAGGGTGGGGTCCAGACAGATTCAAGACTCAGAGCTCACCTCATTGTCGTACCCTTCGGACCCCCTTGATATCTATCCCTCTCAACCCCACTTAGAAACGTTCTCTCTTACTTTGTATACCTTCTTTCCACTACTTCACCAATCTATTTAATTATCCCATCCCCTTGATAGACCTTATATCTATTATTGTATTAACGACGAGCTCTCAGATAATTAGATAGGATTTTGGGCCTTATGCAGGGATGTAATTGTTAATGAGACCTAGGATTTTTTTTTTTTTTTTCTCATATTTGGTGGGTTCATGCTTGCTAGTGTGTTCTTGTGTCAGGTTAGCAGGGGCTAGACCGGAGGGGAGGCTTTTTGCGATCCTTTAAGTAAAGTCTGCTGGTGCGAATCCCGTGGACCCGCACGACTTTACTAGGATACCCGTGGGAGTCTGGGGGCATTTTCTTGTCTGTGTCCCTGTGTGTCTAGCGTTGTGTTGTGTGAGGGCCATTGCCTAGTCCACTCAGCACTGCGCTAGCATGTCTTGCTTTTGTTTTAGGGTCGCCAGGAGAGAGTCAGATACTTGCGATCTGAGTCTCTCAAGAGAGCACCCTTTCAATTAGAGTAATTTGGCGCACAGACTTGGGAACGTCCCTAGGCTAGAGCAGGTGGCTCAGCCCGGGTATCCGAAGCCTATATCCTTCCGGCTAGACCTCTGCCACCTGGCAGATTAACAGCTAGGGGTTTATTATCTCTGTATGCTTGTTATTGTGCCACAGTTTACCGTTTTTGTGAGCATTGTGAGTCAGGGTGTGGCTTAGAGACTCTGTCCGAGCAGGCTTGCCTGACTAAGAGTGAGAAGCACACCCGTATGTGGTTATGTTGCGAGTTGCTACCTTTATTTAATTATACCTATGCCATTATACACTGTAGATCCTATCACTAGTATTTATTCCTGCTTATGAGTTAAGAGTTCTCTAAATCCGTAACGTACTTTCTTTGCTAAGCATCAGATCCTACAGTAGCCGCATGCAGTTTAGAGACCCGCATCTTGTCTACTTGTACGATGTTTTGAGGACTGTTTGCTTTCACCTTCTTTCACGCAGGGGTGATTAGTTGTATTAATTAACGTAACGTTAAATGTACTTTCTTCTAGTTTGTTATTAAATTGTTTCTGCAATTTAATTCCGTTATCTATCTTTTCCTTGAAGCTTTAAGTCAACTTAATTGTGTGATCTTTTATATAGCCTGCTTGACTATCAGCAGTCTATAGTGCGTGCACCCTGTAACCTAGTCATAGGATACCTTGTTGTCCAGGCAGGACTCTTGACGGTTTAGGGTGGTTTGTTGCCTGGGTTTATAGATAAGGGTTGGATCTAGCGTTTTCCGTTGTTGCTTGTTGCCGCATACCTAGTCCAATAGAAAGAGCCCAGTGTTTATATATCCCAGGACGTAACACAGGGGAAAGTCACAATTAACATGGGGTGATGGGTAGGCAAAATACTGGAAAATCACTCCCGCGTGCGCCCACACACACGCGGCTGGACTTGGGTGGTTGCCAACCATCGGTATTTAATTGTTCCGTGGGATCCTAAAGCAGTTCCCATACAAATCTTAACCCTCTAGGTGCCATAGGACAAGAGTAATTAAAGCGGACACAACCGTTGCGTCCCTGGGACTGTGGGTTACATACAGAGGCAACGCATAATGTGCGTCCCTGGGGTCGAAAGGGTTAAGTAAAAAACAGCTAACACAGCTTGTTTGCCAGAATTGGAGTAATTTGTTCAATTCATTATAAAGTTGACCTTTGACCTTAGCCTGGGACCTTAACCTTTATGTAGAATTTAATGTGTCATTTGCATTGAGGTTGCATTGGAAAATCATTTTAGTGTGCCTAATTTGATTAAAACATTTAAGTTTCTTTCAGAGTTATTAAAGGAATATTTGACCTTGGCCTTTGACCTTTGTGTTGACCTTAATGACATGTGTCTGAAAATTAAAACAACAAAATAATTTTCATATAAAGGGCAACTATGTCATTGAATTTTGGGAGGGTTGCATTAATAGTCAAGATATTATGACAGTGACATTATGTTTGACCTTTACCTGTGACCTTAAGCTTTCTAATGGAGTTTTATATTTTATTGTATGAATTTGACCTAGGTAATCGGAATATACATGATAAGTCTAGTGAAAATCTTACAGTTAGTATAAGAAATACCGGTAGAAATCTTATTTTGACCTTTGACTTTGACCTTACCTTACTGTTTGGCATATATATTTAAAATGTGGTCAATAAAATATCAGTGTTACCAGCAACTTGTAAAGTGAAAATTAAGAAATTTGAGTAACAACTACAACAAATTGAAAAATTTACCATATTTTTAATCTTGAACTTTGACCTTCACTTTTAAGTGTAATGGAAAATTAATATTTGACTGACTTTCGCATTGACCAAATGAATATACCTGTGATATTTGGTGAAAATCCATCGACCGGTCTAGGAGATTCCGGACAGAAAGACGGACAAGGACGGACGACAACGACAATGACGGACGACAATGACGGACGACGGACAAGA
This sequence comes from Paralithodes platypus, assembly GCA_032716605.1. Lineage (NCBI taxonomy): Eukaryota > Metazoa > Arthropoda > Malacostraca > Decapoda > Lithodidae > Paralithodes > Paralithodes platypus. Next base: position 34,265,747 of record CM064528.1, on the reverse strand, counting down.
TGGCTGGTTGTGCCCAGTATACAGGGGGGATCTCCATCTGTGATACCACTCTGCTTACCCAGAGTTGAAAAACACTCCCAAAGAACCTCCTCCTTCGAGATTAATTTGTACACTTTTCAGTAGAATAAAGTCCCGGCCAAAGGCCGATTCCCCCTAAATTCATATTTGTTTTCACCAACCCACAAATTAATTTACAAATAAACCTAACTAGTGAAATCAATGAAAGTAATGAATGCATGTGGTATTCCAAGGATTCAAAGCTAGGATACTCACACCAAAATTCCGTACACTAGGCATTAGGCTATCAGGACAGGTAAAGGTTTATGCACAAGCCTACGATATAGTTTGCATTCTCGAATACTTCATATTTATCTAAGCATGTACAGTAGCCCAACTAAGTTTTGCAACATAATAGTATGTATGCGGCACTGTCTAGTTTGCACTCCCGTCCCAAGCCCGTATGGTCGTGTCTAGCAGAGACCGTGGTGTCTAGGCAGGTGCCACCGCCTGCGCTACCACAGCAAGGGCACACAGACACAGTACTCGCACACGCTGGGCGCTACATATGACAATATTGCTATCATTATTTGTTTGTATAATAATAGAAGTCTCTCTCTCTTTCTCTCTCTGAGGTTAATATCAATCGTTTTCACGCGACACTCCCAGTAGATTAATTAGCACACACACGCACACACACACGGAGAAACGGAAGGCAGAGTTCAGTGTTATAAACTCACATTATACAGTACAGTAAATTCCTTGATAAAACAATGAGGTGTAAATAATTGTGTTATTTTATCTAATTAACACTCTTTAGAGTTAGACAGTATGTTATAATCTGCATCATCTTGCAGTGCTGGGTTATACGAGTTGTTTTATTTGCAACATCTGCATCAGGTAATATTATTAATGATAAGAACGTGTATTGACATACAGCTAGAGTGTTTACTGCTTCTACGATATACTATTAGAATATAGAAAATTATCGTTACCGTATCATGATTTAAGAATCTAACTCGGAAGAAATTTGTCTACTATGGAAATATATGGGATTATAATTATCTAAACATTATTTAGTTTATATAATAAAAGTTCTATATTACAGAATTTTACACACACACACACACACACACACACACACAGAGAGAGAGAGGTCCGTAACGTATTGGTTAGCGCGCTGGGTTCACAGCCAAAAGGACATGGGTTCCAGTCCCGGGTGGGCAGGAAACATTTAGGCAAGTCTTCTTACACAATGTGCTTCTCTTGACCTAGCAGTATAAATAGGCCCCTGGAATAAGAGACCACTTATGACGTCTTTTTTAGGGTTGGCGGTCTGTTACTAGCTGGACGGATACCGTACAGGTCAATTAAAACCTCAAAAAACAGATATCGGCAATTGGCTGATTGCAGATTACATGTCATATCTACAGCCACTTCAACCATGCATTAACACTTCAAGCAATATATTCCCAGGTGGAACTTTTTTCGGTTAAAAAAACACGAAAAAAACGTGAAGCTATAATTATTGGAAACCGAGGTGATGACAAAATCCCCAATACTCTCTTGCCCACATCAAACCTAGTCATCTATTCAGCAAGTCATGGCTCATCATGCTGTTAAGGTTGTTGGACGTGGTAGTATGGTTGGGATGAGCGAGAGTGGGGTGTCGGAACGTTTACCGGTGGCAAAAAAGGTGAGAAGAAGGGCAACTGACAGACCGACATAGAAGTGGAGCTAAGCGGAAAACTACGTCCTAACAGGACCGAGAAATTAAACGGTTTATGTATAACCATCCATTCTTCAATGCCTAGGAAGCTAAGCAACATTTGCAACTTCAAGTTTCTACAGAAACTACAGTATATGAAAGAGATTGAAGGAGATGGGATATAAACAGATCACCATCTGTCAAGCCAAAGCTAACCAAGTGGCACAAACAGACGAGGCTTGATTTCGCTCGACTATTTGTTGACCAGGGCATTGACTATTGGGCAAGAGTTGTTTTGATAGTGTCAGAGAGGTTCCATAATAACACCAGGACGATTAAAATCGTATTACTTAGCCGAGTTGGCGGGGGGTTCTTCAAATATGAACAAAGGTTGCTTCCCTTATATCCGCTCATGGCTGATTGGTTATGGTGCTCAACTCTCCCAAACATACCTGGAGTGAATGGGTTCGAATCCTGGTCAGGATACCTTTCTCCCAACCAAGAGTTGTTTTCTCAGACAAGAACACTTTCAGCTCAACCACGCATGGAAGACTGCGCTGTTGGAGGCCTGGGAACACACGGCATGTGAGTTAGTCCTAGTTGATATCGTGCATAACATAATATATAGAATAGTTATCATACAGAGTAATACTGTCCATCATATAACTCTTGGCTAATTTCATGTTAACCGAGCATTATAAAACATCTTAATTTCTTTACTCAACCACTAATACCCCTAATTTACAATTTAACTCCTTAGGTATATTGTCCTAATAACTAGCATGACTTGATATAATATACACACTAACCACTCCTGTCTATACCATCGGTTGTTTACCTAAAAAACAACCACGTTCCGTTTAGTAATTCATCCTAGCCACCTCGCCCGCCACTATCTGTGCAATATAGGATAGATCTTCCCCTATTACTTTCCTCCCCACTTAGTAAATGCATGTATCTTGTTTGAAAATATAATCAATAATACCTTACCTAAACTATCATTGGCGAATAGAGAGACCAATTTTATCATGAGACTCAATAACTATATAATCATTAATCCCATTAGGACTCATTTAGGCAGTTTAATCGGGCTTTTCATTAGAGGGTTTATACAACTTAAATAGGTTCTGTAGGAGTTATAGGCACACATACTATGTCATATTTACCCTTTGACTTTCATAATCCCTTTCTACTCTGAATTAAATAGTCTAATGCTAGTCTGAATAAACTGTCAAAACAAAAAAACATAGACAAAAATCATAAAAGACGGATGTCCCCTCACGGCGGATCCCTTTGACAATCAGCACATCACAACCATGTGCCTACCTAATTATGTCTATAAGCTTTATATCGTTATTGATCCTACTGTAGCACTCGGTAGCCTATTTCACATATCTACCAAACTTTTGCATGGTTAAATATTTACTAAAACGAAATTGATAACATTTATGGGACTTCTATCGCTATCATGGAGCGGCAGTCCGTTTCTTCTTTGTACCGTAACTTCCAATCAATCTATGGACATTGGACAGCAAACTTAAACACATAATCCATGTGAAGCCTTACTAAGGGCAGGTGAAATTTTAAAATTACGTTTGTTGTTATTCACGCTTCTAGATATCTATCTAAAAACTCTGATTTCAAACAATGTTGCATTGTTTGTTTGGTTTCAGATCACGACTGACGATGACTTCCAAATCTTTTGTAGTAATTGAGTTACTTAATTCCATGTCATTTGGCCATCAAGATACCACGGATGTTGCGTCTTGTCCTTTCACCACTCAAATTGGTGAAAAGATAATATATTTGTTTCTGAGATATAGCTGGTGGTTACTGGCTATCCCTTGAGTAAAGGCCGTGTCATACAGAAGTCGAACCCACCCGAACCCGGCCGAATCGATTTAAAAATTCAAATTTCAGCCAGTTCCGGTCGATTCTGGTAACGCTTCGGGTGATCTTCGGTTATCTTCGGGAAGTTCTTGGGATGTTCTGGCCTTGAGTCGAATCATCCGGTGAATCGGCCAAAAGTTAATGCATGCGTTAACTTTTGGCGATGAATCGGCTCAAAAAAACGTTAAAAAACTATCGAGTCATAATCTAGTTACGTTCCAGTTACATTCGGATATATTCGAGTCATATTCGGGTTACATTCGACCTATTCGCTTGTGTTTTCAATTGCCGATGATGACTCGAATTACTCGAACTTGGGTCGAATGTAACCCGATGATAGTCGATATTACCCCAAAGGAAACTGGATGTTAACTGGATGAATCTCTCATAAAATCGAATGTAACTCAAACGAGAGTCAAACGAGATTCGATATTGACCCAACCATGACCAGAAATGGCAGAATAACAGACAATGGAAAGTCGATGCTCACTCGAATAACAGTCGAATATCACCCTATCCATCTGTTTTTTAATTGTCTATGCTGGCTCGCTATTGCTCGCCAGGAAGAAATCGACACCTGGAGCGCGTTCAGTCTACCCTATCAGGCAATCCTGTTTCTGTTTGAGCAATCCTGTTTATGATCGCGCAGACTGAACGACATTGATAGGCAAACATTGATTCTCGCCGCTGATTGGTCAGTGGCTATAAGCACGAAATTCAAATCTTGTTGGCGATGTCTGCGAAGGTTTTAGGCCTGTTACAGTGCTTCTTCGGTCTATTAATTTCAATCAAAGTCAAATGGTTTTGTCAAATCAATACATTTTAATATTGGATATTATTATACATCAATATAGACTATTGGCTAAGGTAGTCACTCTGTCAGCTACAGTCGGCAGCCTTGTTCAAGCTCAAGACAGACGGTAGGCTAGGCTACCATCAGGCTATTATATCTTATAATCTTATAAGAAAATGTTGACAAAGTTATTACGGTTCTTATCTGGCAATGGTAGCTCTTTATTCCCCGTGTAATTTTAAAACAATTCTCCGTTAGTCTATTGGGGAAATAAAAAGTAGATGTTCTTTTCCTGGCGATGTAGGACTATGAATAGGCTAAATTCTATAGTTTATATATATTGGCTATGTAGCCAGGCTGAATTAAATAGTAGCCTATATATATTATCTCTTCCTGGCGATGTATGTATAGGCATACTTTCTTTTCCTGACGATCTATGTGTATATAGGCTATTTGCAAGCCTATATTTGTGGAAGGTTCGTAAATATTATTTTTTAACCATTAGATTACCTTTGAAAATTTAACTATAGCGTGGATAGGCTACCTTACTAAACATAGCTTAACTGACCTATCATACTTCGATGCAATTATGCCTCTGAAATTGTTTTTTAAGAAATGTAAATAGAGTAATCGATCAATAATAGACAAGCGCCGAGAAACCTGTACATCAAGCTAGGCTATAACCCGTTAAAATATAGGCTATCATTCAATTGGCACAGTAACAACTGTAACATTACCGATATATAACTATAACAATGAAATACAAACCGCATAAAACACATAATAATCAATCAATAATATAGACAAACGCCCAAAAACCTGTACAGCAAGTTATAACCCTTTACAATACATCATTGGCATAGTAACATTACCAATATATAACGATACAAATTAAATAATAACTGCAAAAAAAAAACACACATTAGCTCATCGAGCCTCGAACCCTTGCGAGTAGGCTTACGGATTTAAAAGCGAAGTCGTTACCAACTAGGCTACGCTTACCGCACTGAAGGCCTGACGAAGTAGCTGTGAGACTTGCGCTCCAAGCTGCTTGTTTTATGTTATATATAGCAAAATGGTCACGATAACTATGATTTTTATAGGTGTGCCACCTTATAATTGAGATTGCGACACATAAATAACATGGAGGGAGGCTAATTAAGCTTAATTATGATAATATAATGTAGAGGAGAGATTTAGGACTACTGTTATGATAGCTTCGCTAGTCACCTCCAGGGAGTGTTAGCGTGATCGCCGTCTGATTGCAAACAATCACAAACTTGATTCGTCGAATCAGAGGCGATCACGTTCAGTAGAGCTATCCCGTTTGCGCGTTTGGGTAGACTGAACGCGCTCCTGGATGAGGATAAACGTCTTAAAACAGTTGGCTGAATGGGGCCGAATGGATAGAAGCCAGGGAAAGAGAGAAACGGAGAGAGAGATAACAAAAAAGCTGGTGACCCCCCCTTAAGAATTTTGACCTGTTTGTTTAGAACAGGGTATAAGCACATCAATCAATCAAAGGAGGAGTACAAAGGAGTACAAAGGAAATCAAGCAACAACAGATCTAGTGACCCTTCTAGGTTGCTTGTCCTCCAAAACACTGAGGATCAAGTGTCCAAACAGTGGTTTAGAGTGGGTAAGGGAACATTGGAAAGGGAATTACTGCCCTGGAACTAATGTCCGTGGCAGGATTAAGAAGTTCGTAGAGGACAGATGGGTTAGTAACTGAGGGGGGGATAAAATAAATGTATTCATTTACAAACGCAGTCAGTCGCGGGTTTGATGCGAGATATTTGTCTAGGCGGAGTTTAAATGAATCAACGGTGATGCAGTCTATAACGTTTCGGAGAAGCCCATTCCACAAGTTGACAACTCGATTGAAGAAGAAATTCTTAGATTCGTGCGAGTTAAAAGATTTACCAATAATTTTGCAACCGTTTCCCCGCGTGTAATTAGATTGGTCGATAGTGAAGTACTTACTACAGTTCATATTGTCGATGCCTTTGATGATTTTGAACACTTGAATTAAGTCACCTCTTAATCTGCGCTGGGTTAAAGGAAATAGATTTAATTCTCTAAGACGCTCTTTGTATGGTATGTTCTTTAGGCTAGGTATAATTTTGGTAACTCTACGTTGAGCTCGTTCTAACTTGTTTATATCTTTTTGGTAATAAGGGCACCAGGATTGAACGCAGTATTCCAGAAGAGGGCGGACTAAGGAATTGTAAAGGGTTAGGATAACTTCTTTGGATTTATGCTCAAATGACCTGCCTATAAAGCCAATTATTTTGTTTGCCTTCTTAACAACTTCTGAACATTGTTGACTCGGTTTTAGGTTACTCGATATTGTTACTCCCAGATCGGTTTCTCTGTTGTACGAAGGGATGAGTACGAGGGGATGACGCATATAGCCGCACTCACCCTCTAACTCCACTCTTTGGGGTTGTTTACATACAAATAAAAACAAATGTCAGGATGGCACACACACACACACAGAAAGATAAGTAGATAGTTTATTGACCACGAATTTATTACAGCTTCGTTACACACACACACACACACACTACAAGATATATATTCTAAGCTGAGTACATTGTTGATTTCGTGTGTGCAATGTTGTTGTTGTTGTTGTTCCCCAAGCTGCCTGGCCAAACAGCCCCAAGGGCCCGAGCAATTCCAAGGCCATAACCGAGCGCCCCCACAGAACCCTCCCTGCCGACCACAATAAAGCCTGGGTGACCGAAGCCACTCCATGGCGGGGAGCTGAGGAGGGTGCAGAAATGCCCGGGTGGGGCACCCAGGGCCCTGTGCCCCTCAGCAATTATGAAGAGAAAGTTGAGGGGCAAGGGAAAAATGTGACGCTTTGGCTTCCAATCTTGGTAGATTGGGAGGTCAATCCACAGAAAAGAGATCTAGAAAATATATAAGTTAAAGGAACAGTCAGAGTAAGCTATGGGTATGGCAGAGATCGCTCAGTTCTCACTCTGATAGACCAGCCCATCACCACTGTGATGTATGAGGGTAATTCGGTGTGTGCAATGTAGAATATATTGGTTGTGGCATAACTAGTCTACATATTATGAATAGTATTTTTAACACATTGAAGGAAACGCCATTAATCTGAAATTCATTACAGAACAAATTTATTATAAGAACCTTTTCAGTACCGGTGATATCCTATTAACTTTACTCTGGTTACCATTAGACGATATTATTCAGGTTAAAAAACAATTAGCAGGTTTCGAATTGTTTTACTTAATACTTTTTAATACCACAGATCCTTCTTCAATATACTCTCATTATGCTCTTGCAACTATTAGACGATTTTATTCAGCGCAGGAAGGGCGTCTACTCATTGAAATGCTTCAGACAATATCAATTAATCCCTTTAGCTACCATAAATCCATCCTAAGCTTCATAAAATCGTCTAAATGTTGCTGAAATCAAATAAATATGACATCACCGATACAGAAAGGGTTAACGAAAGATAATATAAGCGATTATTTAACTTACTATGATCTTCGACCTATTCGACTGACGTTCGACCTATTCGACTGACGTTCGACCTAACTTCTTCGTTTTCGGTTGTTGATTGACTGAGCTTCAGCTGAGCTTCGGTAATAATTCTAGTTATTTCCCCGTCTTCGGGGCATATTCGAGTTATATTCGACGCATGATCGAGGCTTCTTCGTTCCACATCGGGTTTCCTTCGAGTTACGTACGGGGATTCATCGACTCATCATCGACTTTCATTCAGGTCCATCGGGTTATATTCGAAATTCATTCGGGTCAGTGTCGGGTTATATTAGACTCCGAGTTACTTTCAGGTAATTCGGTTGCATTCGGGAAAAATATGCAAGTCATCGACTTCGGGCGGCAGTCGGCCAATGTTCGACTTCTGTATGACGCGGCCTTAAGGGAGATGGATAATGGAATCGGACATTACAAAAATGTATTGAGCTATTGAATCTCCTCGAACGGGAGATAAATAGCACGTAATTAATGACTTGAAGTAATTATTGTTAAATATATATCTTGAAATTTCTATTGATTTCCCAATTTCCCAAGAAGGAACTATGTTACTAAGAGGATTTATTGAGTTCATGTTTACTCATTTGTGTCTAATAGGTAGATTAAAAACTAAAGGAAATCGTCTAATGATAACCAGAATATGAGATTTACGTAATGGGAGTGAAGGGGTTAATAGCTAGCGAGACACTCGCAGCCAACACGGTTAAATTCCATTACAAGATTGATGATTAAGCATTTAACAAATGTTACAGCAGCATACTCATCTTAATATGACGTTTGTAAATAAGTCAGTAACCAGCCCTTATTCCCACAAGGGGTAGGGAGTATTAACAAAAGCACATGAAAGGTGGCAAACAAAGAGGCGGCAGGGGAAGAATCCATACAACAGTTCGCACACAAACATTCGGAAACCTCAATAACTTATTCAGTTATTAGCCCCAAAGATCATTGGCTTCACCTCAGATGTTATAAACGTCCGGACAAATTAAGTCTCTTAGTCATTTAGCTGTATACAATTACAGTTTATTGAGTAACATCCAATACAGTTGATGCATATAAACGTTTAGGATAACTCATAAAATCTATACCCGGTGTTAGCGAACTTGGCGCTAATCCTGACCGCATAACATCTTATAACTAAAAAAAAAAAAAAAAAAAAAAAAAAAAAAAAAAAAAAAAAGTAGATCCGAAAATAAATGTAAAAATTTACTACCCGTTTCTCGAGCACTTTCTGGGTTACTGAGAGGCCAAAATTAGAGCCAAGGTCGCTGACACCAACACCAAGTATAATGTTAAGGAGAGGCTCTGAATAAAATGATCACTAAAAAGTGTATAATAGATTATATAATACAATTTATGCAACTCATTGTGTTCATTTTAAGTAATGTATAGAATGTGGATCTATAAAGTAGTAACGCTTACCATCCAAGTGTGTTAGTGTGTGTGTGTATGTGAGAGAGCTAATCTATAAAGTTTGTCGCGCGTAAATATATTTATATATAGCGGAGAGAGAGAGAGATATTTCTATTATGATACAAACAAATAATGATAGCGATATTGTCATATGTAGCGCCCAGCGTGTGTGAATACTGTGTCTGTGTGCCCTGGCTGTGGTAGCACAGGCGGTGGCGCCTGCCTAGACACCACGGTCTCTGCTATACACGACCACACGGGCTTGGGACGGGCGTGCAATCTAGACAGGTGCCGCATACCTAATATTTTGTCGCAAAACTTAGTTGGGCTACTGTACATACCCCCAAGTGCTCTATGGTATACTAATGTTTAGATGAATGGAAGGGGTAATTAATATGGCACTTAACCACAAGGGAAGACCTAGCTATAAATTACTCCTGAACCTGGGAAAATTCATACTTGTTTTCACCAACCCACCAATTAATTTACAAATAAACCTAACTAGTGAAATTACAGGATCACTTTCACTCGCCAGCAACAATCGACACCTATATGACATGAAAGGTCTTGCAATTGACGAAGAAATGGGGCAAATGGGTTTAAAATCACCAAACTAATGAGGGTGACCACCATAAAATATCAAAACTAATGGGGCTAAGCATGAGGGAGAAGAGGGTCTAGAAGCTCCCCTTTTAACCTTTAAACGGTGAAGCTATGGCAGTTCAAAGGGTACCGCCATGCGAATATATTTGGTTCAATTCTGACGAAAAATGTCATATTTACCATATTCATAAATAATACTTATCCATATGCCCCTATTTTACTTTTAATAGGAACATATGAACATTGCAAAAACAATAAAACAAGTGGTAACAGCAATTTGCTGGTAAAAAACGTATACAGTATTTTAGCCCCGCGGGAGTAATCTGACCCGGACCGGCGAGAGAGAGAGACACCCTCCCTCTCTCCTGTCTCGCATGGCACTAAGAGAAAAGGGGAGGTCTGAGACTGGCTTAGAGGGTTGGAGAAAGACTCCCATTTTCCCTGCCATCCTCGCGCGAAAATACTTGATAAATATCGGGAATAATAGGTAAAAAAGCGGATAATTGAGGAGGGGGAAAAAAGGGGGGGGGGGGACACATATGGAGGACTGGTAGAAAGTAATGGAGGGGAATTATCTCACCTAATCACATATCACTTTGTTTTGAGTGCCACTGGGATGTTTAAAAAAATAATAATTTGCTCTGGCTCTATTGAAGATGGTCGTATTGCACCACAAAAACCTCTATAGAGGACGGTTGCCATTTATGGGTTAAGTCAACGAATATCTAATATGGAGGGACGAGCTAAATGGGCTCCCAATTGATCACTAGTTTTGACCAAGCACCACTGCAGATGGCTCTGCCATTGGTGGTGCATCGTCTGCACACTTACAAATGTCACTGCTGGGAGCGGCCAGATGGCGTGGCGGCAGATACAAACATGGCACCAAAACAACACAGTCACAGCTGTATATTTTGTGGAAAATGCGAGCAGAAGCAAAAGAATTCATATATAATTTGTTTTTCCCAAAGGTAAGGTGAAGTGCTTAGTCATAAGTAGGGCATATCTAAAGGCGAAATCCCACTAGGTGAATTTGCGATCGCTAATTAATTTGTTTGTCTATGTCCGTTATTCGCTGGCGAACAGGGATTTCCAAGAAGCGAATCAGGTGAAACAGGTGATGGCCGTGCGAAAGAAGTACGAGTACCGTGCGATGACGGCGACTTGCGAGGCAATAATAGCGAATTGTGTACGACAATTAGAGGCGAATCTGAGCGAATGCTGTGACAGGTGATGGCGACAATTATTGCGATGCCGCTGCAATTTTCCAGCGATTGTTGTACAAAGTGGTGCGATAACACGGCGAATGTTGTGCGAATATTGCGAATGACCGACGAATGTCCAACGTACGTTTTCTCGTGAATCCCACGTGCGATCTCAGCCGATTTGGTGTGGCAGGTAGGGTATGGTATAAATAGTCTGTGCCAAGCTCAGTTCTCCAACAGTATTCCTTATAACCTCGGATGCACCACACAACCAAGATTTGACACCCCAGCGCCATGGATCTACTCTCTACAACCTCCAATGTTCGTCTTCAATTGGCTCTGTCATTGGAGTGAGAATTTTTAAAGATAGAGTACCTGGCGGCACTCATAAAAAGGAGATGAGAAAGGAAGATCAAGAAAAAAACAAGAAGGTGGAGGTGGTGGACTCGACCATGGCTTATGCGATGAGAGGATTACAGGATTTATCATCAGTTGATGATGGAGTTGGCAGAGGAGGATAGTGACACCTTCAAAAATGTCTTGAGAATGCCTGTTTCCATGTTCAGGGATGTGCTTGCTCGCGATGGACCTAGAATTGCTAAGAAGAATACTTCCTTTCGTGACAGTGTGGAACCAGGTTTGCGGCTTGCAATAACGCTGCAATTCCTGGCATCTGGAGATACATACCGCGCCCTTTCCTTTGGATTCCGAGTGGCGCCCAACACCATCGCCAAGTTCGTTCCTGAAACTTGAGAGGCCCTTGTGGTAGAGTATATGAAGGAGGTGATGGTATGTCCAAAGACACCTGCGGAGTGAAAAGCGGTGGCGGACAAATTTGCACTCCACTGGGACTTTCAACACTCTCTCGGTGCCCTCTAGACCGTGAGTCTAGATAGAGCCTCTCTAGAGCATGCCGAGTTGTTGAAAATGAGTTTGGCATCATGGCCAACAGATAACAAGTTTAGCAGTATATATATATATATATATATATATATATATATATATACTGTATATATATATATATATATATACATATATATATATATATATATATATATATCATGGAAGTATAATAAAAGGAAGGAAAGTGGTCCAGCGGGACCCAGTCAGAAAGTGACCCCAGTGTATAGGCTGAGGCCACGCTCCCTACTGGCAAAAGACCGCTAGCCACCCTCCACATCGCTAGGTTTATATTGTGTTTTATACTGTATACTATGTGTATATACTGTTATATGTTATGAATATAGTATATAAATGTATATTTATATATATCAACAAGTTGATATAGTGTTTATGTATGTACAGTGACAGTTAGCGTTGTAGTCATTTACCAATATGAAAGTGTGTGTGTGTGTAACAACATACAGAGACAGATGTACCGTATTAGTCAAACGAGGCGGGGAGCGAGATAGGATTATAATTTAGGCTGCTCAAGGGATTATTCTCATATTGAACCTTGATGAACTTTGAGACTGCGCACAAACTAAGAGTCTCGTTATTCCAAATGGCACTAATTTTGTGAACAAGGCCTATCTGGAACAGGTGTTCTTAACTTCTTGTTTTAAAAATATTACTTTATGTTGTACTATTATTTATTTTATCATAATGATGATAATATTACGGAGTTGCTAGTGGTGATATTGATTATGATGACAATGATATAATAATGGTATCGAACATATTTTTCCTGTATTTCGTTATTGCCATTATTATTATTATAGTTATTGTTATTATTATAATGATTATTATTATTATTATTATTATTATTTATGTTATTGTTATTATTATTTGTGTGTGCATATTTCATTGGAATTCGTATTTTCCCTTTTAACATTATTCCTTATTTAGTCAACTTAGCTTAAAATTTATCTTTTGTATGAAATCAAATCAAACCATGTATCCTACTCTTGTTCTACAGAAAATGCGCCAATGAATGGTTAACAAAAAAAGATAGGCAAACCAAGATCAATTTAATGGTTGACAAAAAACATTAAAATATATGAATTCCTACTATAAATACACATCCAAATAGGAATTTTATTATGAACTACTGTATTAAGTTACAAATGCTGGAAGATTTAAGCAAAGAAAGTGTTATGCCGGGTTGTAATCCAACTCACTTTATATGTATTCTTTATTAATCCGGGGTTTCGGATATTTATAATTAGATTATGCTCGACAGGAACATATCTCGCTTCATGAAAATTAGTTTTAAGATTACTCTACCACTGTCTCGAAACACAATAAACACACAACATAAATTACACTCATATTTATTGTTTAAACATAGATACAAGAAATGGTTATTGAAACCTCTACTATAAGGAGTAGGATTCCAATATTAATACACTTGTGACTGGTAAGGAATTGAATAAGGTTTACTCCTTAATGAAATAATGTTGTCACTTACAAAGCATCAAAGTTAGGAAATAAGTAAATACATAAAATATATACACAAATATAAACACTGATGACAATACCTATACGGGTCAAGTGTATAACGTGAGTTATAATAATTACAAGGTATAGCAACTGAGGTCAACTACTCAGCTGCGAATAAGGATGCGCGGCGTGAAATACAAATAATTCCGCGCTCAGGTGTACTATCAAAGGTACCGCTCTCGCTCTCGGGGATACAGGTCAGTCGGACTGAGGTCAGGTTAAATATATTCTCGGTTTAGTGCAACGTTAAATCGAGTTAGGAAGATATGAACTTTGCTTTATTATATGGGGATTGATATTTTAAATCTGAATTTAACTATCAAAAAATTATTGTGAATAATCTCTCACACGATACACAAACAAAAATTCAATTGTAAATGAGTTAAAATTACACGGAGGAAGGAAATCAGATTCACAGTAAATATAGTGAACAACGTATTGCGGTACAATAGCTATAGACAAGTATATTTGAATGAATTAACAAACTACTGAAGGTAACGCAGAACGGAGTAGCGCTTTATTATAGCTTTAATAAGAGCTATAATGACTTGGATACAGAACAAAGAAGTATTTAATAAATAGCCAAAATGATGGCATCAGAAGGAGTTTGAATAAATTAACAAACTGCTGAATAGAACGCAGAACTAAGTAGTGCTTTACTATAACTTTAATAATCGTTATAATGATTTAATTACCAAACAAGGTAGTAATATATCAATAGCCAAAATACAGGCTTGATGAGTTTAGGAATATAAAATCTGAATTCCTAAATCAGTGGCGAAAGAATTACATAGCCTGGGCAACGTATATGATTAGATTATTCACAAGAACTAATACAAATTAGATATCTTGAATAGAGATTAATTCTAACTCAACTGACAGGTTCTTTACTTTCAGCGGTGGCGACTTTATACACTAGGTATTCTCTTGGTCAAATTGGACGTAATATGGTCCGGAGTTTAGGAGTTAAGTTTAGGTTTTTAAATATTTAGAAGGAAAATAGCCTACGTTATAGGCTACACTTCACTTCGACTTGGACACGCAATGAATAATAACACAATAGAATAAAATCTGAGAGCATTCACTAAGTATCACGTGTAATATCGACTACGTAACGTAACGTAGGTAAAAATAAGTCAACAAATGCTTTAACACGAATCACATAAACAATACACCGTAATTATATAAGATCACTGCACGGATCATAGTTTGATAAATCTCACCCGTGTACTATATTGACAAGGGGAGTCCTAGAAGCGGATCTCTACGAAAAAGTTAAGTTGAACACTCACATATTTTATATTACCTTCACAATAATTCCCAAAACTTATAACACACAGAGACACTTAGGGTACGGGGTAGAGGAGAAGTAATTTCCATGAGGGAGAATCTGGACAACGTAGAACTCGTAGTTCTTCCTCTGGCTGGACGTCAAAGGGAGCTGCCTCTCTCACGGACACTAGAGAAGGTTGCTTCTGGCTCCTCTAACACTCTCGTTCGCCACCCTAGTTGGACTTTACTATAGGGACAGGTTTGTCCTATAGAGAGTCTAGCCAACACTATTCTCTACCCACTAAAAGCTGAACCAGTGGAAGGTAGGAACCGTAGTTGCATACCTTCCCTCAATTTCAGTCAGGCTATATTTGGATGATAATTTGAACTCAATTTGACCTACCTCAGTATAGTAGGGACATGGGGGTTTCATTCTTTCTATTATTGTGAAGGTAATCATTATTCTAAAAATATATCTACCCTAATAATACATGTACAAGGTTATTCTCTATCTCTTATATTTATACTCTTTATATAAAAGGCTTGCATGGCTGCATGATAAATGTTTTTCTTGGATTCACTCTTCCTGACTTTTTCTATATTGCAGGCCATGCTTTGCTTCCTCCTACTTCTTCTTCTGTTAACTCCATTCCTCAAGTGAGGTACTGTAGAGGTGATTCTCTTGGTCCCATCTGTAGAGGTATTGCACTGGATCTTTATGCGGCATTTGCATAAAGTTTTCTTCGCGGTATAATAAATCCGGCTGTTGATGTTTGTCCCAGGCTCCGTAATTGGCTGGTCAGGTATCTCTGTGATTGGTCCGGGTTTGAACTTCTGGTAGGTCCCGGATGTGGTGACCTATGGCGGGCAGACTGTCCTATTCTTGTAGGGATTAGAGCATGGGTATTTCTTCCTTGCTGGGTAGACTGTGTTACTGCTGCAGGTATTAGAGCACGGGAAACCTGGGGGAACTGTGTTTCTCTTTCCATCCTCTGCTGCATCTTCTTCCTTGTTCTTTTGCCCTCCTTTACCATAGCTATTTTGGTTCTGGTAGATTGCTCACTTCCCTGCATTGTTGGGACCTCTGCAGGGTTTGCTTTGCCCATGGTTTGCAACCCCGTCATCTCACCACCGTCTTCCAAAAATAGGTCTCGGCACCGAGCCTTAAGGTTATATTTTCGAAAGGTTTTGGTGATGAGATAAGGTGTGAGGTGCTGCAGCAATAGACACCAAACTATGTTGGTGATGTCATTAGGGGCATCGGCGTTGTATTTCAGAGTTAGCTGGAGAGGAGTAGCAGAAGAATTAGCCACATGGATTAAGTGGGCTGGAGGGGTGATGTTGATAGTTGTGTTGTTGGAGGACACGAACAAATTGCTGATTTTCATGATGGCAGCAGGAGGACCAGTACTGGAAGATGTGGTTGGTACAAAGGAGTACAAAGGAGTACAAAGGAAATCAAGCAACAACAGGTCTAGTGACCCTTCTAGGCTGCTTGTCCTCCAAAACACTGAGGATAAAGTGTCCAAACAGTGGTTTAGAGTGGGTAAGAGAACATTGGAAAGGGAAGTACTGCCCTGGAACTAATGTCCGTGGCAGGATTAGGAAGTTAGTAGGGGAAAGATGGGTTAGTAACTGAGGGGAGGATAAAATAAAGTTATTAATTTACCAACGCAGTCAGTCGCGGGTTTGATGCGAGATATTTGTCTAGGCGAAGTTTAAATGAATCAACGGTGCGGCAGTCTATAACATCTCGGGGAAGCCCATTCCATAAGTTGACAACTCCATTGAAGAAGAAAATTTTAGCTTCGTGTGAGTTAAAAGATTTACCAATAATTTTGCACCCGTTTCCCCGTGTGTAATTAGATTGGTCGATAGTGAAGTACTTACTACAGTTCATATTGTCGATGCCTTTGATGATTTTGAACACTTGAATTAAGTCGCCTCTTAATCTGTGCTGGGTTAAAGGAAATAGATTTAATTCTCTAAGACGCTCCTCATATGGTTTGTTCTTTAGGCTAGGTATCATTTTGGTAACTCTACGTTGAACTCGTTCTAGCTTGTCTTTATCTTTTTGGTAATAAGGGCACCAGGATTGAACGCAGTATTCCAGAAGAGGGCGGACTAAGGAATTGTGAAGGGTTAGGATAACGTCTTTGGATTTATGCTCAAATGACCTGCCTATAAAGCCAATTATTTTGTTTGCTTTCTTAACAACTTCTGAACATTGTTGACTCGGTTTGGTTGTGGAGCTGGTGGAGTTATGACTGGACTATAGTCGGTACTGATAGTTGGCACAGGTGGGACGGGCTTGGTGGTTTGGGGGCCTGTCTTTAGGTCAGGTGACATCGCAGTGGCCAGAGGAACAGGTTGGATGGGTGACCTCGCAACAGGTGTGGCGGTGACCTTTGAAGGGTGCGAGGAGGTGGCTTTGGTGGGGGCCCACCTCTTGTTGGTTGGGTTAAAGGTAGGTGCCCAGCGCTTAGGTGGAGTCACACATTGGCCAGATCTTCGACATGTAGGATTAGATAAAGGTTGCATTAACGAAAGCGATCTTAATTTGCTCGTTGGCATGCGGGAAGAGGGGTGGGGGGAGGCATAGGTGTGTTTAGAGGATTTAGAATTAGAAGAAGTAAGTGTAGGAGATTTACAGGTAGAGGTGCTAGGTTGAGAAGATTGAAACAGAGGTTTAGGAAGTTGTGTAGAGAGTTTAGACTTAATTGTAGTTGAACAGTTTTCCTGTACAGGTAAACTTGTTGGGTTGATAATTTGGTGAGTGGATGAATTAGATGAAGTGTTGGACAGAGAAGGGGAGGTTTGTTGATTCCTGTCTAGAGATGGAATATTGTTAATACCTGGAGTGGTAGGGAGAGTACAGGGTGAAGTAGGGAAAATAGGTAGACTGGTGGCAGGTGAGATAGTAGGAAGAGTAGATCTTAGTTGAGTCACAGCAGGGTTAGGTTGTGTGAGAAGTTGAGGAGGAGCAGAGACAGTGCGAGTAGGAGGCGGTAGATCATTAAAGAGACTTGTGCGATAGGAGTTTGATGGAGGAGGGATAGGTGGGTCTGGATAGGTGAACTCGGTGTTAGGTACTCTTGGCATAGATGGTTGCACAAGTGTTTGTATCACCACAATAGCAGGAGGGATAGGTGGAAGGATAGGAGGTGTCAATGGTTCTGTGGATCCTAAATTTTGGTTATCAATTGCAGGCAATGTGTCATTATTTTTGGGGTCAGCAAGCATAGTCATATTGTCATCAATGGGCTGAAACCTACGTTCATATCTATTTCGGTAGGTGCGTGACTCTCCAAAGTATTTTATGGCAACCTGGTAACAGTTTGGCACAGTTAATATCTCAAAGGGACCTGTAAATCTGGGTTTGAGTTTGGAAGGAACTGGCAACTAAGCAACCATGACAAGATCGCCGACATGAACTTACTTTCGCTGTTTCGTCAGGTTGCAGGTCTTGGATGTATTGAAGTTGCCGAAGGCGGTTCTTCAGGTGAACTAAAGATTGGTCAAAATTGAAGGAGGGCTCGTATGGGACAGACAGGTGAGGTAGAGGGAGGAGCAGAGGTGGTACTCCAAAAACACGTTCACGGGGTGAAATTCCGTCCTGACGGGGGCAGGTATTGATTCCCCACTGCACTGTTTTGACTTGACTGGGACAATCAGTGATGTTCATCTATTGCAGACGAGTCCTTATTTGGTTAGCAATAGTGCGGTGACTCCTCTCACAAATAGATTTCCTTGAGGCCAATAAGGGGACGAATGGCTAATTTTGAATCCACACATCTGGGATAGTTGTAACCATATGTGACCAGTGAACTCAGGGGCATTATCGGAATAAATAGCTTCAGGTAAACCAAAATAGGGGAAAACATGCTGTATCATTGCCTCAGCTACTGCTAAAGCTGAGTGTTCCTCTGCTGGACAGGCAATTACATATTTAGAATATGTATCCACAAAGGTGATAATGTACTTAAATCCTTTTATACCTTCCATGGGTTCCATTACATCTACTGCTAAAAGTTGCTATGGTTTGGACGCTACTAACTTTCCTGTAGGCCCGGCTGTACTGGTCCTGTCCTTGCCCAAGGCACAGGCTCGGCAGGCTTCAGTGATTCTTTTTACTGTGATGTAAGGAGAAGGAGTCCAGTACACTTGTTGGAAAGTAGTAGTTAACTTCCTCTGTGTCAAATGAATGCCATTGTGCGCATACAAGGATTGCATAGTAGATAAAGCTGAGTTGGGTGTAATCACAATTTTCCCATTTGGAATATACAAATTATCTCCTCTTCTTGGGAGTTGGGAGAAAATATTTCTAGGCATCAAATCTGGCTTCTCTTGTCTCTAAAACTGCTTAAGTAGTTGTTATTGATCTTGATCCATTGAGTCTTGATGATGAATGGCTAGGATAGGTTGAAAATCAGTTTTCTGGCTAGATGTGTCGGTTATTGATGTAGTTGGAAGTCTGGACAAAGCATCAGCATTGGTGTGAAGTTTTCCCGGTCGATAAGCAATTTCAAAATTGAATTCCTCTAGCGATTCTCGCCATCTGACAGTTAGGGCATTTTTAGTGTCAGATTTGTGTAGCCATTGGAGGGTGTGGTGATCCGTAATGATGGTGACCTTGACACCAGCTAGGTAAGTTTTAAAATGTTGCAGGACCCAAGTTATTCCCAGACATTCTCGCTTGGTAACGGTATAGTTGATTTCTGCTGGATTGAGGGTTCGGCTGGCACATACAATAATATGCTCTCTTCCTTCTCTAGTTTGCCCTAGAACAGCCCCAATACCGAATTGTGAAACATCAGTATACAGGCGGAATGGTTTGGTATAATCTGGAAAAGATACTACCGGGGATGCTACTAGCAGCTCTTTTAGGGACTCAAAGGCTTTTAGGCATTGGTCTGTCCACAGGAATGGTTCTTCTTTTTTTGTTAAGTCATGTAGTGGTTTTGCAATATTGGCAAAATTCTTCACAAATCGGCGATAGTATGATGCCAGGCCGAGAAAGGCTCGGACTCCTTTTACATTGGTGGGAGGAGTTATGGTACTGATGGCATGTAGTTTGTCTGGATCTGGGGCAATGCCTTGTTCTGAGACTATGTGGCCTAAAATTTGAACTTCTTTCTTAGCCAGAGTACATTTAGAGGGTTTGAGTTTCAAGTTTGCTTCCCGAATCCTCTGAAATACTTGACGTAGCCTTTGTAGATGTTCAGCCCAGGTTTTCCCAAACACACTAATGTCATCCAAGTACGCCATACAAGTTTCCCAGGTTAATCCTTGTAGAACAGATTCCATCAACCTAGAAAAGGTGGCAGGTCCATTGCATAGACCGAACGGCAATACTGTGAACTCATACAATCGTCCTTGGCTTGTGGCAAAAGCCGTCTTTAGTTGGTGTTCTGGAAGTACGGGCATTTGCCAATATCCGGCTTGCAGATCAAGAGTGGTGAACCATTTAGCTCCTAACAGGGAATCTAAAGAGAGTCATCATTTCTAGGCAATGGTGTGGCGTCTTTGATAGTTACGTCATTCAACTGTCGGTAATCGATACAGAAGCGGGTGGATCCATCTTTCTTCCGGACAAGCACCACCGGAGATGACCAAGGACTAGTGGAATGTTGGACAACTCCAGTTGCTAGCATGTCTTTTACCTGGGATTCCTCTTCCTGTCTCTGTATTGGATTTTTCCTCCGAATCGGCTGTTTGATCGGACGTCCTACAGTATGTATAGGATGATGCAGTACGTTGGTTTTCCTGACGTCTCAGCTGGATGTGGCGAAAATGTCTTGATATGAAGTCATTAGATCACGTAAGTCAGCTTGTTATAGAGAAGTTAAATGAGAAGGAATGTCAGGTAGGGAAAAAGAAGGGGGAGAGGTATCATCTGAAGGTAAAGATAGTTCTTCTGCATAGGTTTCAAGTTCCCCAATGGTTAACCCTTTCGGCAAAGTGATAGGTTGATCGGATATATTAGCTATTTTGATGCAATTTAACCCCCTCAGACAGGAATAGTTAACTTACTGAAGAGGAGGCGGACCGCCCGGTATTATCCCCACAATAGTCAATCTTACACTGAGGGACCGTTAGGAGTCGGAGAAATATGGGGTTGCCATCAATCGACAGATTCTGATCTAACTTACTGAGGCCAAAATGACGCTAGAGTATCATATAACTTATTATTGAGATATTACAGTAAGTTCATATGACGCGGTAGCGTCATATGATAGTTTTGGGCGGAACCGTCATATGACGCTCTAGCGTCAGATGGGTCGGAGGGGGTTAATTGATTAGAGAAGATGGCTGGAGCGGTCAGGCAATCCCTGTAAAAAGGGCTTCGGAGGTTAGGGGTCATAATTACATCCCCAGGCAATGTGGGTATGATAGGTATCCATTGTTCATGATGAGGGGGAAGTGTCACTAATTTGGAAGTGACAGCTTGAGTTGTCTGTATGAGACAAATGGTAGGTTGATTCTGTTTCTCCTGATTGATCATAGACTTTGTGGTAGGGGTTACAATCATTACTCAATGTTTTAGCAATGGGAGTGACATTAGACTTTTTGACCACCTGAGGATTTTTTTTTTTTCTCTTTTGAAGTGAGGGTGAAAATTTAAAGTTCTCATTTTGCAATAAATGGAAGCGCCCAGAGAAGTGAGCAAATCGAGACCCAAGTATCCATCGTACTTGGTCTCTTGGGGATCATAAATCATGAAGGAATGTTCTGTCCCATGATCAGGGACAGGTGTGCTAACATAAAGTGGAAGTGTCTGTCCACAGTTAGGAATAATGTCATCATTAGCACTAACCAAAACAATTGAAGAGGGTTGAATAAGCCCTAAAGTTTTGCGGTGCTGATTGAAGAAAGGAAAGAAGAGACATGAATGAGAAGCCCCCATGTCAATTTAAAGTCGGACTTTCACTTCACTTAAAGTGATTTTCCTATAGATGGGAAGATTATCCGGGTCTGTCCCCTCATGAGCCCACGCCAGTCTGACAATTGTTTGTGAACAGGGGCGGATTAAAAATCCTGGTTGTCCTGAATTTCTGCAGCTTCCGCTGCTATTTCCTGCTCTTCAACATTTTCCTCTTCGTCAAAATCTTCGATCCCTGCGGTTCCATCTTCCGTGATTGTAGCCACACGCCGGGGCATAATCCAGGGGATCTGAGCCCACCAACTAGGTAACCTGGACCTCCGCTTGGTTAATTCCATAAATTATTTCTTCATGGACACCAGTGCACATTGGCCACTGCATGGTTTCCAGTCGGAGGGGCGAATTCTGGTCCATTCCTCTACTTTATCACTGAGTCATGGCGCCGCAGGGGTAGGTGAAGGTGCTGTTGACGGGTGAGTAGTGATGACGGCGATCTTGTCTTGTTCTCTGGTTTTTCTTAAAGCCAAGATGCGCCTTACCACTGGCAAATCATCCTCATAGTTTGTGGGCTCTGTGATAGAGAAATTATCTGCTACTGCCAGGGGTAGTATTCTCAGTAAAGCTTTGAACACAACTTTCTTCCATTGAGCTCTGTTGTGTCCTCAGGAAAAGCTGTGATCGCCAGTTGACTCAACTGACTGATTGTGCTGTCCAAATTACCTGTATATTTACCCTCATGAAAGTGACGGTCCGCTATGGTTTGACCCAGTACTGGGTTGATAGCTAATTTTGTAAAGCCCTCAAAGTGTGCCCAGGTCAACCCTGGAGTGTCACACACGTACCTTGATACCTTAGCCGCGTATTTCCCTAACTTCATAACCACAGTATGTATCTTGGACATGTCATCGTCCCAGAATGTAATGTCCAGGACCGGTTTGACAACTTCCAAATAAATGTTAATGTCATGCTCCTCTGTTTTGAACGCAATAATATCGAGTGCCTTAGCCGCCATAATGAATTTTGCCTCCGAAAATTATTGAGTAATAACAAATGAAATGCACAATAAAGCTGATATGCTGTATCGAGACACCGCTGCCGCCAGTGTTATGCCGGGTTGTAATCCAACTCGCTTTATATGTATTCTTTATTAATCCGGGGTTTCGGATATATAGAATTAGATAATGCTCGACAGGAACATATCTCGCTTCATGAATATTACTTTTAAAATTACTCAATCGCTCTCTCGAAACACAATAAACACACAGCATAAATTACACTCATATTTATTGTTTAAACATAGATACAAGAAATGGTTATTGAAACCTCTACTATAAGGAGTAGGATTCCAATATTAATACACTTGTGACTGGTAAGGAATTGAATAAGGTTTACTCCTTAATGAAATAATGTTGTCACTTACAAAGCATCAAAGTTCGGAAATACATAAATACATAAAATACATACACAAATATAAACACTGATGACAATACCTATACGGGTCAAGTGTATAACGTGAGTTATAATAATTACAAGGTATAGCAACTGAGGTCAACTACTCAGCTGCGAATAAGGATGCGCGGCGTGAAAGACAAATAATGCCGCGCTCAGGTGTACTATCAAAGGTACCGCTCTCGGGGGTACAGGTCAGTCAGACTGAGGTCAGGTTAAATATATTCTCGGTTTAGTGCAACGTTAAATCGTTAAATCTACGTTAACAGTAGAAACAAAGTTGAATGTGTTAAATGTAGGAACTCAGCTGTACAACATCGCGAAACCATTTGTTTTATTTGTGAATCACTCATAACACGACGTCAGAAGATCCAAAACTGTGTAAAGTGTAAACAGGTAGCTCACATGAAGTGCATCTCTAAGAAGACCAACAGTGAAGAACGGGAATTCCTTTGCAATAAGTGTGCCTTGCATTCATAACCGAATATTAATGTAAATGATCCAAGTATTAACAACTCAGAATCCAGCCAGGACACATTCAAAATCAAAGATGAATACAGAGTGTTCACCAACAAAGGGCTCCATCTTATCCACATTAACGCCAGATCAATGTACCATAAATTGTCAGGAATAAACTTGTTAGCTAATAAGGCCAAAGCTTCAATAATTGCAATCACAGAAACCTGGCTGGATTCAAGTATAAACGATGGTGAAATAAATATTCAAGGTTTCAACATGGTTAGGAATGATCGCAATAGGCATGGGGGAGGAGTATGTCTGTATGTAAAAAACAACCTCACACACACAACTAGGACCGACCTCCATGTAGAAAATCACGAAGCTCTGTGGATCGACCTACACCTGCCGAGGACAAGACCCATCACAATTGGGGTATGCTATAGGCCACCAGCCGACACACAATTCTTGACCAAATTTGAACGAACTTTGTCATCGCTAGACCCTCGGAACGAATCCATCATTCTAGGGGATTTTAACCTGTGTTACAAACAACGAAATGATAGGCTTGTACGAGAATATAGGCATATACTGACAATGCACAATCACAAACAACTCATCACAACACCCACACGTATCTCTGAGAACACTGCCACAATATTAGACCTCATAAACTGTAACAGAGAGGACAAAATATCCCAATCAGGGGTTATACAGACTGGGATAAGTGATCACTTCGTCACATATTGCACACGGAAAACCACAAAAATTACCCTAGAGAATCACAAGATTATCAAAACAAGGTCACTCAGAAACTACAATAAGGAAACATTTCTGGACATTTTATGGAATACAGACTGGTCTCCAGTGTTTGGAAGTACAAACGTTAATGACGCATGGGTTGGCTTCAGAACCATCATCACAAACATCCTAGACGAAATAGCTCCTCTGAAAGACATACGAATTAAAGCAAGGTCAGACCCATGGATCAACAATGACATACTACACCATCTGGAACACAGAGACAATCTGTTAAAAAGGCTAGCGAAACATAGACAGGATCAAGGTCTGAAACATGAGTTCAACAGGGCCAGGAATAAACTAAGTAGAAAAATGAAATCAGCGAAAAATAATTATTTTCACAATAAGGCAGAGGAATATCAGAATAACCCAAAGAAACTATGGAGGCACCTAACAACAACAGGCTACAGCAACAAGACAAGGGATTCGTCTAACACTAATATTGCTCTCACCATTAATGATCAGGTTTGCCACAATAAACGACAAATTTCAACCTACTTCAACCCCTTCTTCACTTCCATAGCAAACACACTTGCACAGAACCTACCTCAACCTCTCAATAAATACACGACAACAACGGCCACCTTTCGTAATTTCTACAGAGATAAAGACATACACCCGAACACATTTAGATTGCAAAATGTTACACCAAAATACACTTTTGACGAGCTGTCTAACCTAAATGTACATAAGAGCACAGGACCAGACAAAACTCCTGCCAAATTTCTACGAGATGGAGCCATTGGTATAGCAGACCCCCTAACCCACATCATCAACTTGTCAATTAACACCAACACAGTACCTGCTGAACTGAAGGAAGCTATTGTAACCCCTCTATTCAAGAAAGGAAATAAACTAGAAGTTGGCAACTACAGACCAGTTAGCATATTATGTATTGTATCTAAAATCCTTGAAAGAGCGGTATACACCCAAATTGAACACTACCTCAAACAAAATTATCTATTCTATAAGTTTCAATCAGGTTTCAGATGCATGTACTCGACAGACTCCTGTCTCATCCACTTAACGGATCACATTCGTAAAGAAATGTCTAAAGGTAACTACACCGGTATGGTTCTTCTTGATCTACAAAAAGCGTTTGACACAGTAGACCATGATATCCTATGTAATAAACTACAAGCTATGGGCATAGGGTCTGTGAACTGGTTTAAATCTTATCTTAGTGGTAGAACCCAAAGAGTCAAAATTGATGATAATATATCTGATCCTATGCCAATTAACTGTGGGGTCCCGCAGGGAAGCATCCTTGGTCCCTTACTCCTTCTCTGTTATGTGAACGACATGGAACTGAGCGTCTCATGTAAATTATTGCTGTATGCAGACGACAGCGTGCTTCTGGTTTCAAGAAAAGACCCAATAAGTATTGCCGCTTCACTTTCCAAAGAACTAGCATCATGTAGTGAATGGCTAGTGGACAATAGACTATCTCTTCACCTGGGCAAGACGGAAGCCATCTTATGTGGAACAAAACGCAAACTGAAAGACATTGTGGGCTTCTCGGTCAACTGTAATGATATTCCTATAACAACAGTGTCACAAGTTAAATATCTCGAACTGAAACTGGACGCGAGTTTGTCAGGTGAAACAATTTTGGAATCTATCCTGAGTAAGTGTAGAGCACGTATAAAATACCTGTATAGACAGGTGGGATGCTTGCCCGCGGCGACCAAAAAGACCCTCTGCCAAGCGCTTGTTCAATGTCATTTTGACTATTCTGTGTCATCCTGGTACTCTGCATCATCTAAATCAGCACAGCACAAACTTCAGGTCACTCAAAATAAAATGGTTAGGTTAATGCTGAACCTAGGACCCAGATCACATGTTGGCCAGGAACAACTTCAGTCACTAGGTATGCTCAATGTTTCTGACAGGGCCAAACAAATCAGGCTAACTAATGCCTTCAAAATTTTCTATGACAGAGCTCCAGAGTATCTAAAGAATGATTTTGTTAAAGCAAATGAGAGGAGTGGACATAATACAAGAAACATGATGTTTAATTTTAAGGTCCCGGGAATCCAAGGACAGGGTAAGCAAACATTCTTCTTCACTGCCATCAAAGACTGGAACGACCTACCCCAGTCAGTCCGTGAAAAGAGAACACTGTATTCCTTCAGACGTAGCCTGAAGGAACACCTGAACCGGACAGCTGCGAAAAGGGAGCACCAAGCTTATGTCTACTACTAAATACGACATAAGAGATAGACAAACCAAACTGAAATGATTACTGATTACGGATTACTGATATTTACTATAGGATGTAAGGTATCTTAAAATAACCCCCTAGAAATACTTTCTCTAAAGTATCTATTTCTTTATCCTCCCCTTTTCCCCAGCTAACCTAATCCCACAAGGACCCCAATGGAAATACGCCTAACGGCCTTATTGGGCTATCCTTAGTTGGAATTATGCAAGGCTGGTACATGTCATATTTGTAACAAACTATGTGGTACCAACTCTGTAAATTGCTGACTGAATAAATATTATTATTATTATTATTATTATTATTATTATTATTAAATCGAGTTAGGAAGATATGAACTTTGCTTTATTATATGGGGATTGATATTTTAAATCTGAATTTAACTATCAAAGAATTATTGTGAATAATCTCTCACACGATACACACAAAAAAAATCAATCGTAAATGAGTTAAAATTACACCGAGGAAGGAAATCAGATTCACAGTAAATATAGTAAACAACTTATAGCGGTACAACAGCTATAGACAAGTATATTTGAATGAAATAACAAACTACTGAAGGTAACGCAGAACGGAGTAGCGCTTTATTATAGCTTTAATAAGAGCTATAATGACTTGGGTACAGAACAAGGTAGTATTTAATAAATAGCCAAAATGATGGCATCAAAAGGAGTTTGAGTAAATTAACAAACTGCTGAATAGAATGCAGAACTAAGTAATGCTTTACTATAACTTTAATAATCGTTATAATGATTTAATTACCAAACAAGGTAGTAATATATCAATAGCCAAAATACAGGCTTGATGAGTTTAGGAATATAAAATCTGAATTCCTAAATCGGTGGCGAAAGAATTACATAGCCTGGGCAACGTATATGATTAGATTATTCACAAGAACTAATACAAATTAGATATCTTGAATAGAGATTAATTCTAACTCAACTGACAGGTTCTTTACTTTCAGCGGTGGCGACTTTATACACTAGGTATTCTCTTGGTCAAATTGGACGTAATATGGTCCGGAGTTTAGGAGTTAAGTTTAGGTTTTAAAATATTTAGAAGGAAAATAGCCTACGTTATAGGCTACACTTCACTTCGACTTGAACACGCAATGAATAATAACACAATAGAATAAAATCTGAGAACATTCACTAAGTATCACGTGTAATATCGACTAAGTTACGTAGGTAAAAATAAGTCAACAAATGCTTTAACACGAATCACATAAACAATACACCGTAATTATATAAGATCACTGCACGGATCAAAGTTTGATAAATCTTACACATGTACTAAATTGACAAGGGGAGTCCTAGAAGTGGATCTCTACGAAAAAGTTAAGTTGAACACTTGCATATTTTATATTACCTTCACAATAATTCCCAAAACTTATAACACACAGAGACACTTAGGGTACGGGGTAGAGAAGAAGTAATTTCCACGAGGGATAATCTGGACGACGTAGGACTCGTAGTTCTTCCTCTGGCTGGACGTCAAAGGGAGCTGCCTCTCTCACGGACACTAGAGAAGGTTGCTCCTGGCTCCTCTAACACATTCTCGTTCGCCACCTTAGTTGGACTTTACTATAGGGACAGGTTTGTCCTATAGAGAGTCTAGCCAACACTATTCTCTACCCACTAAAAGCTGAACCAGTGGAAGGTAGGAACCATAGTTGCATACCTTCCCTCAATTTCAGTCAGGCTATATTTGGATGATAATTTGAACTCAATTTGACCTATCTCAGTATAGTAGGGACATGGGTGTTTCATTCTTTCTATTATTGTGAAGGTAATCATTATTCTAAAAATATATCTACCCTAATAATACATGTACAAGGTTATTCTCTATCTCTTATATTTATACTCTTTATATAAAAGGCTTGCATGGCTGCATGATAAATGTTTTTCTTGGATTCACTCTTCCTGACTTTTTCTATATTGCAGGCCATTCTTTGCTCTCCTACTTCTTCTTCTGTTAACTCCATTCCTCAAGTGAGGTACTGTAGAGGTGATTCTCTTGGTCCCATCTGTAGAGGTATTGCACTGGATCTTTATGCGGCATTTGCATAAAGGTTTCTTCGCGGTATAATAAATCCGGCTGTTGATGTTTGTCCCAGGCTCCGTAATTGGCTGGGCAGGTATCTCCGTGATTGGTCCGGGTTTGAGCTTCTGGTAGGTCCCGGATGTGGTGACCTTTGGCGGGCAGACTGTCCTATTCTTGTAGGGATTAGAGCATGGGTATTTCTTCCTTGCTGGGTAAACTGTGTTACTGCTGCAGGTATTAGAGCACGAGAAACCTGGGGGAACTGTGTTTATCTTTTCATTCTCTGCTGCATCTTCTTCCTTGTTCTTTTGCCCTTCTTTACCATAGCTATTTTGGCTCTGGTAGATTGCTCTCTTCCCTGCATTGTTAGGACCTCTGCAGGGTTTGCTTTGCCCCTGGTTTGCAACCCCGTCATTTCAGAAAGCCTTAAGGAAAGGCTGAAAATTAATGAAAATCAAACCAAGATTATTTTTAATCATATTTTGCAACCACAACAAATAAAAATACAAGATGACATGAAAGAAGCAGGCCTTTGTCCTTCAGTGGACTAATCCAGGCTGTTGCTGATGATGTAACCATGTAATACTCTATGTTTTGCAACTGAAGTATATACAGTATACTGTTGACAAAATATCTATCTACCATATTGTTATTAGAAATACTACTAGAAACACTTAGCATAGTCACTGATTCTTTTTTTCTTCTTCTATGTGAGTGAGGGAGGCAAAAGGCAGAACTGCCTGTAGCGAGTGCCTCCCCCAGAGTTGAAAGAGCGACAGGGCCAAAATCAAGGGACGTTCGAGCAAAAATGCCTGGACACACAGAGTTTGAAGTAATTTAAGTCATAGAAGAAAGTTTGGGAGTAATGTTTCACTCGTGGGTTAGAGAGTTGCACAGAGTAGGGGTGGGATTGTGTTGCGAGACGGGTACCATGTGCCCTACGTAAAGGAGGTGGTATACACTGGGAAAGCTCTGAGGAACACTGATTATTATAGTAGCGATAGAATAGCAAAAGAGATGCAACATTGCGGCGGAGAGAGAGAGATTGCAGAGAGTTGGTGAGTGGACGGGAGTTAATGATATGAAAGGTCTTCCTTTCAACTTTTTTAGAAGAGCGATGTGAGAGGAACCTCCCCACACATGTGAACAATACTCAATACAAGGATGCACCGTGCCTCTGTACAGAGCAAGAAGCTGTGCAGGGGTAAAGAACCCCTTGAGGCGGTTGAGCACACCCAGCTTCTGGGAGGCTGCCTTAGCAAGACTGGTAATATGGTCCTTCCAAGTGAGATCAGAAGAAAAGGAACACCAAGAACAGTTGCTGTTCAGTGCATCTGTCAGATCATTTTTATTAGCAATTTGTATGCAGCAGCACTCTGTTTTGCTGTGAGATTATAGTTACATTTGCCCATATTTCTAATCTGAGCAAATAACAGCTCAATATGATCTTGACTTATGTACGCAATCTCGGATATTTGTATGTACGTACCGGTATGTATTTATGTTGCACGTGTGTTTGTTTGTATGTAGGTAGTACTTTACCATCGAACATAATCTTTATTTCAATTTGTCATATATATTCTATATTCTAGTTTATGCATTATAATACTTAAGCAAGTGGTATTACCTTGCAGACTTGTAAGTTATGTGGACAAAATTCTACATAAATATGCATATGGTTACTTTCATGTTAGGTACTGAGTATTAGTCGGGCAGATTTAGATGAAATATGAGCATTGAGTCAAACAAATTGCAAAAGTTTGTTTTCTTGCTGATTCTTGTTTATTAGGTAGTACTAAATGACATATCCAAAATGGGATTCGAGTTTCAGCCCAGAAGTCACTGAATTTGCATATTATAAAATGGCGGTCAAGTTCGAATATTGAGCTTGATTATCTCTAAACCTACTCATTATAAACAATTAATTAACAACTTTTTAAACATTTGTCAGATGGTTCTGGCCTATTGATGTATAAATCAAGTTTGGAACCAGACAAACGCTTACCTACTAATTTAAGTCTCCTGTATTCAAAAAGTATGAACACGTGTTACATGAATTTACAAAATGTTTGTAATTTTCAAACAAATGTAACAAGGTATTAATCACCTGTCACTCTCTGGTCTAGTTTCTGGAATGTAACTGTTGCTGCTATTTAATTATACAGCCACGCTCTAAAGTCCTGCACATCTCCCTAACAACAGTTGTATAATAGTATGTCTCTAATTATAAGATAAAATAACAACTTAACTTGCCAAATATATTTAAGTAATATATTCACGTGCTTCCGTCACGTGAGTTAAGGAGTTATTTCCTCTTATAATTAGACATATATACTATTGAAGTTGGGGACTTTTGGGCGTGGATGTACATTCCATTATTATCTGTGTATTGTATATGTATAAATTAATTAAATAAATAATGTAACGTTACAGGCGGGGTTCGAACCCATAACATTAACAAACATCCCACAAAAGAAACCACAAAACAAAGATCTAATATTCAGACTCAATAAAAAAGTGATGTGAACGACTTATCTTAAAGTCAAAAGTGGTATGTTAAACTTCCACAAACTAGTAACTCATATGAGTTACCGAACCCTTTGTAAGATAAAAGTGGAGAGTTGAGAAAATATCAAATGATAGCAATTAGCCATTGGCATTAAGAAACCCCAAAGATATTCCTTCCTTAATCCTCGTCAATCATTATTTATGAAAGGCCATAGAGTATTGCACTATGAATACAAATACTATCAATATATAAGTGAAAGAATAATATTAGGTGTAGGTGGTAATTGTCAAACATTAAGTAAAATTATATAATTTATTTACATGAACTTATCTATATAATTAATTTAATACAATCTATCAAAACATAGAACATAACAACACATGTTTAACTGAATATATAAATTTATCTATTAAGAGAGTAAGAATTGGACAAGGCAAATGAACTACTTATCGTATTCCCATGGTAACTCTTTTACAAGTGATGAATCAGGACAGGCAGGAGGTGGTGATGGTCTCAGAACTGAATTTACCAACTCCGTCTGCTCTATTTATACCCTTGGAAATGGTAAACATATCATACTGGCCTTATTCTGAAATATCCTATGTTACTCTCATAATCTTTGAACTTACTAAATCATCAAAGAGTATGATAACATAATCATAAAATGAATCCATATCAAAATAATATTACCCAACTGAATTAATATCAAGAAATATAATTATGATCCTACGTCTGGCATGAACGTGAACATAGAGGGAGTGGGGGGGAATTGAGAGTGGGGGGGATCCTGAGAGAAAGAGTGAAGGAGAGAGAAGGGGGGGGGGGGAGGGGGTGAAGAAGAAGGGAGAGAGAGAACAGGTTTGGTGAATTTCTAGATCATTCTACACATCACCAGGTGAGGGTACACTCCAAGCCTGAAATATTGTACCCACCTTATTAAGTAAGTTAGATAACCTTAACACCTCCCTCACAAAGAGATTTATAAGGGAAGCGAAATAAATCAAAATATAATTAAATTTCCCAACACCAAACTATAACCACACTACCTAATTTACATAACTACTGCTAACGGCAGAAAACGTATTAACAGGGCACCACAACTGAAAGGTTGAATGATCTAGTTGCGGGACAACATATCTGCTATTACATTGTTCTTCCCCTTTATGTGGTGAATGTCCAGTTTATATGGTTGCAAAGCCAAGCACCATCTCATTAACCGTTGATTAGAGTTTTTCATTGTACACGAGAATTTCAAGGGGTTGTGATCAGTATACACTTGTATGGGGAAATGTGAGTCACTGATATACACATTAAACTTGTCTACTGCACAAATCAAGGCAAAACACTCTTTCTCTATGGTGCTATAATGTCTCTGATAAGGTTTGAATTTACCGGATGCATAGCAAACAGGATGCAACACTTCATCATCATCCAACTGCATCAAAACTGCCCCTACACCAACATCGCTTGCATCAACTTGAACTATGAAAGGCTTGTCAAACTGAGATTTTAGAATGGGTGCGTTAATTAGCAGAGAACGGATCCTACTAAAGGATTCCTGGCACTTTTCAGTCCACACAATTTTTTTCTTGAGAATAATTAAGTCGGTTAGGGGGCTGGAAATGTCAGCAAAGTTTGGCACAAACTGACGATAGTAACCGGCCATACCCAAAAAGCGCATCACCGCCTTGCGGTCATGGGGGGGCAGGCAGTGTAGAGATGGCCTCAACCTTAGCAGTTACGGGGCTGACTTCTCCCTCTCCAACCACGTGACCCAGAAATATCAGCTTGGCATGGCCGAACTCACTCTTGGCCAAGTTGACAGTGAGCCCTGCCATTGATAAGTTGGAGAAGAGGGCTTGTAGTTGTTGTAGATGTTCTTGCCAAGACTCGCTGCAGACCACAATGTCATCGAGGTAAGACTGCACTCCCTGTAGGCCATCCGTCACCCGGTGGATCAATCGCTGAAAGGTGGCGGGTGCATTCACCATACCAAACGGCATAACGGTATAATGAAATAAACCGTCTGGGGTGACAAAGGCAGAGATTCGCTTAGCCCTCTCATACAACTTGATCTGGTAGTATCCTTTTAGCAAGTCTATCTTAGAGATGTAGTGCGTTCCTCCCAGCCGGTCCAGCAGATCATCAATCCTTGGCAAAGGGTAGCAATCCTGACGGGTGAGCTGGTTTACACGGCGGTAGTCAGTACACATTCTGTATGTGCCATCCGGTTTGTCCACCAATAGGCAGAGAGATGCCCACTCACTGTCGCTCCTCTCCACCAAACCATGTGCCATCAGGAAGTCCACCTCTCGTTGCAAGGCCTCACGCTTCCCCGGATTGGCACGGTAGGGGTGCTGCTTAACAGGGATGGCCCCATCGGTCAGCACCACATCGTGCTCCACCAGGGGAGACACTGCTGGGGAACATCACCAAACATCTGTGGAAACTGGACAAGCAGGCGCTGCAGGTCACCACTCTGGTCAGGTGACAAGTGCTGAAACTTCAAATGGGGATGAGCTAGGAAGGCAGAGTTTTGCATTGTACTATCCTGAGGCAAAGGGAGGTCATTATGCTCCATTACCTTGACTTCCTCTAGTTCACCTTCATTACAGTTTTCCACAGCTTTCAGGTTAAGGACCTTATTATTAACAACATTAACCCTAACATGATAGGCCTTCAGCAGGTTGACATGCACAAGTCTTTCCAACTTTCTACGATCAGGAGTTTTCAGGACATAGTTGACATTACTGATCTTTTTATGCACAACATATGGCCCATGATATTTACTCTGTAAAGGCTTCTTAGGTATAGGCAATAAGGCTAGCACAAGATCACCTGGCTGAAAATCCCGGACAACTGTATTCTTGTCATAATGAAATTTCATTTTATCCTGAGACTGCTGTAGATTCTTCATTGCAAGAGTTACTGCAGATTTCAGTCTAGATTTAAATTGGTGAACATATGTGAGAAGGGGTTTTCCAGGATTAGCATCTAACCAAGTGTCCCTTAGGACTTTCAAAGGACATCTGACTTCATGTCCAAACACAAGCTGAAAAGGTGAAAACCTAAAGAATCCTGTACACTTCTCACAGCAAACAAAACAAAATGAATGCACTCATCCCAGTTAGCACTGTTCTCTTCACAGTACTTAGTAAGCATATATTTGAGGGTCTGATGGAACCTCTCTAATGCACCCTGGGATTGAGGGGGACTGGCTGTGGAATGGTACTGGTGCACTCCCAACGCTTCCATAGTTTGCTTGAAGAGCTGAGAGGTAAAGTTACTACCCAAATCTGACTGTACCACACGCGGAATTCCATACTGTGTGAAAATTTTACTGAGAGCCTTTACTATGTTTTGGGAAGTTATACGTCTCAAGGGGAAAACCTCAGGGTACCTAGTGGTGGAACACATGACGGTTAACAAGTACTCATTACCACCTCGTGTTTTTGGCAAAGGTCCTACACAGTCAATTATGACCCTACTAAAGGGTTCATCAGTTACCGGAATGGGGTTTAAGGGTGCAGGCTTTACAGGCTGGTTAGGTTTTCCAGCAATTTGACACTCGTGACAAGATTTACAAAAAGATCGGACTGATTGTTTCATTCTTGGCCAAAAGAAGTCTCTGAGTATCTTGTTATAGGTCTTGTTTACACCCAAATGTCCTCCACTAAGGTCATGAACAATGGAAATGACGTCTGACCTATATATGGAGGGGACAACTATCTGATGCATTTCTTGCCAGGTTTCATCAGCTGGCACATTAGGGGGTCTATTCTTACGCATTAAAATACCATTGGAGATGTAAAAGCACCGAGGATCATTCCCTATTTCTGACTCTTCCACAGCTTTGTCAAAATATAGTGACAGTTCAGAGTCCTGCTTCTGAGCCTCCTTCAGTTTTTCAGAGTCAATGGGTGTTATGCCCGGTCCAAATTGGAACGTGAGATATTCTTTGTACAATGAGCAGCTCTCTAACTGGATAGGTATACCTTAAACTTTAAATAAAGAGACAACACGGCAGGATAGTAAGCACACAGGTAACAAGTTAACATGGGCTTTATTCAGTTTAACACCTGGTTCATGGAGGAGCAAGACATATATTTTATACCTGTAACCTGGAGATCATCAACAACAATGAGAATAATTAAGACATACAATAATTAGGTTATCAAGTAAGCAATAGGAGTCGGACAATGGGTCCGGACTCAAGGTAATAATAATACTCCTAGGATACAATTATAAGGTATCCAAAATGGTGGAGGTACACCTCCTACCCAAATAGATCTCAGAGAGGATCTCAACAAAAGACAAGAGTGCAGTAATGGCAAATGCCATCTGGATCATGCAATGATGTCCCCGGCATATAGTGACGTTAACTGACTCTAAAGCAATAATGGCCAAGTGGTCATCAACAATGAAGTGGGCTCGGAAAGGCTCACAAATGATATTAATACTATAGGTGTGCTAGATCTCACCTGGCAAAGATTAATCCTTAACTCTAATTGTGTACTAGCAAGGTGCTGAAGGCTGAGGCAACAATCGTCGGGAGCTGAGATAGAGTGAAATCTATTCGAGTTATGAACCTGACAGAATGTTAAATGAATTAGGCTAGAAGTTATACAAAGGGACTAGATTACGTGTAAATATGTGTTTGTGTTTGATGCTATGGGTCTTATATAGGCACGCCCCCTCTGTCGGGCTATGGGAGACCAATAACCCGGGAAGGTGCATATATAAGGATCCCTTGATAGGTATGTATAATGGGTCCCGGCAAGTGGGCTAATTAACGTCAATTTAAGTAGGGAGAAGAAAGACCTCTCGCAAGACGTAATGTTAATGAGAACCCCTGAAGATAACTTCTACCACAACCCTGAGTCAACTCTATACCCAGAAACGGTACAAAAGCACTTAACCCTTGCTTAGCGGGTGCTCTGTGGCCGTTTTGGGCCTTTCCGGGCCGTTCTGACAACTATATCAACCATCAGTATGAAAGGAACTGTATTGCGCCGAAAACTAGGTGGAAATCGCTACACAATGACGCCACATACAGCTACGTAGCACTCGTGGAACACTGACAGTGTTACCTCGAAGATGGAAGTTTAGCTGATTTTGCTACCTTGCTCACTTTTAGCGAACTATTGGTTACACTGTCATCCTCCCGTGCGGTGGGGGAACTGGAGTTAGTGTGGGCCGGGAGGCCACAGATGTCGGACGTATGGATCATTATTATCCCACCCATTTTCACTCGATTTCAACCCTTTTTTCACCCGTTTTTTGCCAGTTTTTTCAACTCGACTTATGTTGCGCGCCGCTCTTTAACCCTTAAAAAGCGGCTCACCACATAAGTCGATTTTAATAAAGCTGGACTATGTGGCGGCGCTCGACATAGGTCGAGTGGCAATTTCAGCACGTAATGTTGCTGAGAGAGAGAGACAAGTGGTGGCAGGAGACTAGCGAGCGTATGACTGCTCCAGACCACCGCGGCGAACCTACTGACACGAATCTCAGCTCCCTCCTCCCTCTCTCACTCGCTACATACTGAATTGTATGGGGAAAGTGGCTTATTACCTGCTTTTTGCACTCGCGTTGCACGGTTATTGCAAGAAAACTAGCCATCATACAAGGATCGTTATGGTGTCATTCGAAAGCTCTGTTTATGCCCTTTCAGGGATAGATACTTGTTTTACGTTCTGGGTCTTATTTAGGCATGAAAATGATCACGTAAACAGCCCTATTTTGGCTAAAAACACCCCGCTGGGCGGTACATATAAATAAACCGCATAGGCCGCTAAACAAGGGTTAAGGGTTAAAGGAGAGCTGTAGTGAAGAGGAGGGCCCGTAGATCGAGGGAAGATCCAGTAGTCCGGAGGGCGGCTGGGCGTGATGACTCCGGAAGTTGGTCCAGGGGGGGGGGGGGGGGCTGGGCGTGATGACTCCAGCTACTGGTCCAGGGTGAGTCACAAGATGGTTCCTTAGACCTTGGCGCCTACCACGGGACAACCGGGTTCCTCTTGCACTCCCACAGTGCAGTGATCCCCAAAGGATATGCTGGAGTTCTGCTACAAGGTTTGGGGGGTTAGGGTGACTAGCATAATGATCTACCTAGAGTGGCAAGCAGTCTAGATAGTGACATTATAGGTAGTCTAAGGGGGGTCAAGGTAAGTGTCTTCCTTCCTTGCTAGTTCGTGGAACTATCAGAACCATGTAGCAAAAAGACAATCCAGAAAGGGGAGCCCAAAGTGGGTTGCCCAAAATTAGTCCTCTTCCTGATGGGGGGAACCCGATCTGGTAGATCTCAAGTTACTACACTATCCTCATAATCCCTTGAACAAAACAAGGTAGGAATCCTTTGGTACTTGGTTTGTGCACCGCATCAAAGGCCAGAAAGGGGGAGCCCAAAGTGGGTTGCCCAAGCTAGTCCTCTTCCTGATAGGGGGAACCCGACCTGGTAGATCTTCGATCACAGCACACAACTGACAAGTTGAACACCAGCTATCTCTGGCTGTTCTTACCCTGAACTAAATAATACCAAATGGCAAGCTTAGTTACTGATGTCCAGGCTGGGTGAGTATAAGGCAATCTTCTTGCCCCTACTTAAGGCGCCCGGCTTGAGAGGATCAAGGGCGTTTGGCGCGTGGTGGTTATGTCCTTGTAGCTCTGGGGGTGGCGCGCCTGGACTCTGGCTGTACCTTGTAGCTAGATGCCCCCGGGCAGATTCTGTTATAAGATGGGGGGATCACTTCCTGGTGGGGGAGGAAGTGGATGAGAAATGGCATGTGCAGGATGATTCATATAAGAAAAGGTTTTAGAACTGCTGCATGGGTTGAACTGCTGGTTTAGTGGCAGCTAGAGATGCGGTCTTATTATCCTGAGACCGCATCTCACTACCGTCTGGTAGAGAAAAGTCCCGACCCCGGGACTGGAGCTTGTAATGTCTTGAAGTGTTATCTTCATAGACAGGGGTCAGGTGCTGGAGGAAGTGGTAATAAATGACTCCCTGGTTGTTAGGGGTGGCCATCTTGTCTCCGGTGAGGGTGAGGAGAGAAGAGGAGTCATAGTACCTCAAATGGTCGAGGAGTTGGTGAGGTGACTTGATTACTTTGGTGGAGTCCTTCCGCGTCAGGGTTATCATGTCAATCCGCATCTTGGTGGTGGTCGTCAGCGAGAGCGTTGTCGTAGCTAGAGGTGGTTGGAGAGTGATGACAGAGAGCCTGGCTTGGCCCAGGTCATGAGGTTGTGCGGACGCCGAAGTACCAGGCTGGGGGGAGGAGCTTGGTGCGGACGCCGAAGTTCCAGGCTGGGGGGAGGAGCTTGAAGACACTTGATCCTTAACCTTTCTCGCTTTAGGCTGGGACAGGGCTGGTTCCCATCTGGTGGGTGGCTTAACAGATCTTCCATAGCGGGTATCAGAAGGCAGTCTGGGAAATGGGGGAGATGGAGTTAGAGGTGACATTGAGCGAAATTTGGATATTGTTTTTCGCCTGGGAAGTTGAGAAGGAGGGGAAATAGATTGAGGAGAAGAAGGTAGGGTTTTAGAGATAGGAGGAGTAGGTGAGGGGTTTTTAGGATGGAAGCTGGGGGTTATAGGCAAAGTGGGGGGTATGTTGGTGAGTTGTGGTGGCGAGGGGGGAAGACTAGACGTGGCAAGGTTAATTAAAGGCGATGGTTGAGAAGGAGGTTGCGGAGGTGAAACGAGAGGAGAGGGAGAAGATTTGGGCTTAGGAATGTGGGAAGGGGTGAAGGTGACAGGAGGTGAAAGAGAAGAGGGGGAAGTTTGGGTTTGAGTAGAGAGAACAGGAGGAGGTCAATGTTTAGGAAGGTGAGAAGGGGTGAACTGGGTGAGGCGAGTGGGAAGGGTGACAGGAGGTTGCAGTACAAGAGAGTGAAGGGCAGGCAAAGGAGAATTGAGAGGGGGAGTGGAAAGAGGTGGAGGGAGAGGGACAGCATGGTTGAGAGGGACAGGTCCGGAAAGACAGGAAGTTTGAGGGTGAAGATTTGAAACAGGGGTACAGTCAACATCCTGATCAGGCTCAGCTACAACAGTAATATTCTTATTAATAGGTTGAAACCTTCTGACAAACCTATTCCTATAAGTGCGAGATTCCCCATGATAGTTAATTATGACCTGGAAACAGTTTGGGATCCTAAGGACCTCAAATGGACCCTTGTACCGTGGCTTCAGTTTGGAGGGTACAGATAAGATGGCAACCATGACTAGGTCGCCTACTTGGTGAGGGTTGTTCTTGGGGGCTTCATCAGGCTGGAGATCTTGGGTAAACTGGAGCTGACGTAGGCGGTTCCTGAGGTGGACGAGGTTGGTATTTAGACCTGGTGATGCCTCAGTAGGGGCAGCTAGGTGACGTAGTGGTATGAGGAGAGGTGGGCTCCCAAAAACCATCTCATGAGGGGTGATCCCGTTGTCTCTGGGGCAGGTGTTTATTCCCCATTGTATGATGCGAATTTGGCTGGTCCAGTCCGATGAGTTCATCTGTTGGAGGCGGGTCCGGA
The DNA here is from genome assembly GCA_032716605.1 of Paralithodes platypus. NCBI lineage: Eukaryota > Metazoa > Arthropoda > Malacostraca > Decapoda > Lithodidae > Paralithodes > Paralithodes platypus. The sequence continues at coordinate 34,226,014 of CM064528.1, read as the reverse complement.
TTTGATTGGCGATGGTTCTATGAGATCACTAGCAGATGGAGTTTCCTTTTGGCCAGTAGGGTGAAGAGTGGCTGATGTGAAATCCAAACATTTCGGAGATCTGTGTCCAAATTTGTCCGGTGAATTCAGGGGCATTGTCGGAGTGGATTGCCTGTGGCAATCCAAAATAGGGAAAGACATGTTGTAATAATGCCTCGGTGACGGCCATAGCAGTGTGTTCTCTGGCAGGGCAGGCGATCACGTATTTTGAGTACGTGTCCACGAAGGTGATGATGTAGCGGTATCCCCTGTCGTTTTGTAGAGGTCCCATGACGTCCACTGCCAAAAGTTGCCAGGGTTTAGAAGCGATGAGTTTGCCGGAAGGTCCTGGGGTGCGTGTTTGGTCTTTTCCCAGGGTGCAGGCACGGCAAGCTTCAGTGATTTTCTTGGCCGTGGTGTAGGGGCGAGGAGTCCAGTAGATGTCTTTGAACGTGTTCACCAACTTCTTTTGGCCTAGATGGATCCCGTTGTTGGTGTGCAAGGAAGACATCATTTGTTCAGCATCCTCAGGCCCTAGTACGATCTGACCTTCTGGGGTAAAGAGGGCGTCACCCCTTCTTTGTAAGAGGCCAAAAAGTTGGGTGGAGATCCAAGTTGGTTTGTCGTTCCGGAGGTAGGCCTGGATGAGAGGGGGAGTGGTAGTAGGTGGTGGTCGAGGTTCTTGGATGGCGTTGAGTTGTTCTGGTGCCAGTGGGAGCCGGGATAAGGCGTCTGCATTGGTATGGAGTTTTCCCGGCCTGTAGGAAATCTCAAAATCAAACTCCTCAAGTGATTCTCGCCAACGGACTGTTAGGGCATTCTTAGAGTCAGATTTCCTGAGCCATTGTAAGGCTTGGTGGTCAGTGATGATGGTGATCTTGACGCCAGCTAGGTAGGCCCGGAAGCGTTGGAGGGCCCAAACGATGCCTAAGCATTCTCTTTTAGTTACCGGGTAGTTGGTTTCTGCCGGGGTTAAGGTCCGGCTGGCACAAGCAATGATGTGCTCTCGTCCTTCTCGATTTTGGGAGAGGACTGCACTGACGCCGAGAAGGGACACGTCGGTGTAGAGTCTAAAGGGTAGTTGGTAGTCCGGAAAAGAGACGACAGGGGAAGACACGAGTAGGTCCTTGAGGGAGGTGAAGGCTTGGAGACGGTCGGGGGTCCACACAAAAGGTTCTTCCTTCCTAGTTAAGTCGTGTAGAGGTCTGGCAATGGTGGCGAAATTCTTCACAAACCTCCGATAGTAGGAGGCAAGGCCTAGGAAAGCTCTTACTCCTTTTACTGACTTCGGGGGTTGGATCTCCTGGATGGCTTGGAGTTTCTTGGGGTCAGGTGCAAGTCCTTCTTCTGACACCAGATGTCCTAAGAATTGGACCTGATGTCGAGCCATGGTGCATTTAGTAGGCTTCAGCTTTAATCCGGCTTGTCGGATCCTCTGGAAAACTTGGCGGAGGCGTTGGAGGTGGTCTGCCCAGGTACGACCAAATACTATGATGTCGTCCAAGTACGCCAGACATGTTTCCCAAGTTAATCCCTGAAGTACGGATTCCATCAGTCAGGAGAAGGTGGCGGGACCGTTACATAATCCGAATGGCAAAACTGAGAACTCGTAAAGCTTCCCTTGGCTGGTGGAGAAAGCTGTTTTTTCTTGGTCGGTGGGGGCGACGGGGACCTGCCAGTATCCGGATTGCAGGTCCAGTGTGGAGAACCATCTGGCCCCTAAGAGGGAGTCTAGGGAGTCGTCGATGCGTGGTAGTTGGGTGGCATCTTTGATGGTGACATCGTTGAGTTGTCGGTAGTCGATGCAGAATCGAGATGACCCATCCTTCTTCTTGACCAGTACCACTGGAGAGGACCAAGGGCTAGTTGAGGGGTTGACGATGCCAGCTTCTAACATCTCTGCAACTTGCTTCTGTTCTTCTTGGCGCTGAAGGGGGTTCTTTCTTCGTATAGCCTGTCTGACTGGGGGTCCAACAGTGTGAATGTGGTGTTCTAGGACATGGGTGTGGCCTACATCTTGGGAGTTGGTGGCAAAGATGTCCTGGTATTCGGCCATTAACTGGCACAGATCGTCCTTTTGTTGAGGGGTGAGGTGAGTAGGAACGTCTGGGAGTGATGGAGTTGATGCAGGAATGGAGGTGGTGGTGTCGGTTGAAGGCTGGTCATCATAAGTCTCTAGTTCTCCGATGGTGAGACCCCTGGGTAGGGTGATAGGGTGGTCGGAGATGTTGGCTATTCTTACTGCATTTTGTTTTAAAATGGCAGGAGCAGTGAGACAATCCCTGTCAAAAGGGCTCTGAAGAGAGGGAGTGTGAATGAGTTCTCCGTTGAGGGCTGGATGGATGGGTACCCAATGTTCATGATGTGGCAGCAAGGTGATGGGTTGAATGGTGATGGCCGATGCAACACGGATGGCTTTCAAGGTTTGAGGAGGGTCATGGAGTGGTGTGGCAATCTTCAGAGTGGTGAGTCCTGGGGGTTTGGTGGAAAATAACAATCTTCTTTCAACACACTGGATAGTAGTGCGGAGGGCCGTGAGAAGGTCGAATCCCAGGTATCCGTCGTAGGTGGTTTCTTGGGAGGGAAATACCATGAAAGCGTGGTGATGGCCGTGGTTAGGTTGAGGGGTGGCCACATACAGTGGGGCCGTGATGCCAGTACTAGAAATAAGGTTGTCGTTGGCATCAATGAGGGTGGTGGACGAGTGTTGAATCGGTCCAAAAGTGTTGTGATGTCTCTGGTGGTAAGAGGAAAAAATACAGGATCTTGAAGCTCCGGTGTCGACAAGGAGTCGAGAGTTGACTCCCTGGATGGTCAGGTGGGTGTAAATGGGAGGCTTTATCATATCATAGCTGCCCCTATCTCGAGCCCCGCCAGTTTGCAAGTTGGTGGGCGGGGGCGGTCTAAAAACCCGGTTTGATGACTTCCGGCTCGACTGTACTGTGGTCGTCCTCAGCTCCTGCGGTGCCGTCTTCTAGGATGGTGGCAACTCTTCTGGAGGGCTTCAGCCAGGGAATCTGTCCCCAGAACAGTGGAACCCTCGAGCGTTTGGCCAGCAACTCGGCAAAAGACCTCTTCAACCCATTAATAGGGCACTGGGACCCGCAGGGCTTCCAGTCTCCAGGCTTGACTCTGGCCCATTCTTCCGGCTTGTCCTGGTTGCGGCTAGGGTGGTAGGTTGATCTGGAATGAGCTCCTTGTGGCTTAGTGGGAGCTCGTTGGATACCCGCGATCTTTCCTTGCTCCTGGGATTTTTGCAGGGCCAGAATACGGCGTATGATAGGGAGGTCTGTATCATATCCGGCCGGTTCTGTGATGGCAAAGTGGTCCCGGACTGCACGCGGAAGGATCCTCATCAGGGTCCGGCGGACGTTCTCCTTCCTCTCTGCAGCTGTAGCCGTTGTGAATGCGGTGGAAGCCAGCCTGGTAAGCTTGCTGATGGTGGCGTCGAGGTCCCCGTCGTAGGTGATGGCGTGAAATTGCTGGTCGGCTATTACAGTACCTAAGACGGGGTTAATGGCAGTTTTAGTGTATGTTTCAAACTGTTCCCAGGTCATTCCGGGGTTCTCTTTTACATAACTGGAAACTAGGGCCATAGACCGCCCTAGCTTCATGACTACAGTATGTATTTTAGGGGCAACTTCATCTTTAAATATGATGTCAAGCACTGGCTTGACAACCTCTAAATAGGTGGCAATGTCAGTTTCCTCTGGTCTGAAAGGAATAATATCCAGTGCTTTCCCTGCCATCCTGACTACTTATCCCTGTCGTGATACTCTCAAAATATTTAAAGCAGGAAAACCCTGAAAGGCTACCTTCGAGAAAGAGACGCCGCTGCCACCAGTGTTATGCCCGGTCCAAATTGGAACGTGAGATATTCTTTGTACAATGAGCAGCTCTCTAACTGGATAGGTATACCTTAACCCTTAATTAGCGGCTCACCACATAAGTCGTATTTAATAAAGCTGGACTATGTGGCGGCGCTCGACATAGGTCGAGTGGCAATTTCAGCACGTAATGTTGCTGAGAGAGAGAGACAAGTGGTGGCAGGAGAGTAGCGAGCGTATGACTGCTCCAGACCACCGCGGCGAACATACTGACACGAATCCCAGCTTCCTCCTCCCTCTCTCACTCGCTATATAAGGAATTGTATCAGGAAAGTGGCTAATTACATGCTTTTTGCACTCGCGTTGCACGGTTATTGCAAGAAAACTAGCCATCATAAAAGGATTGTTATGGTGTCATTCGAAAGCTCTGTTTATGCCCTTTCAGGGATAGGTAACGTTCTGGGTCTTATTTAGGCATGAAAATGATCACGTAAACAGCCCTATTTTGGCTAAAAACACCCCGCTGGGCGGTACATATAAATAAACCGCATAGGCCGCTCGTAAGGTGTTAAACTTTAAATAAAGAGACAACACGGCAGGATAGTAAGCACACAGGTAACAAGTTAACATGGGTTTTATTCAGTTTAACACCTGGTTCATGGAGGAGCAATACATATGTTTTATACCTGTAACCTGGAGATCATCAACAACAATGAGAATAATTAAGACATACAATAATTAGGTTATCATTTAAGCAATAGGAGTCGGACAATGGGTCCGGACTCAAGGTAATAATAATACTCCTAGGATACAATTATAAGGTATCCAAAATGGTGGAGGTACACCTCCTACCCAAATAGATCTCAGAGAGGATCTCAACAAAAGACAAGAGTGCAGTAATGGCAAATGCCATCTGGATCATGCAATGATGTCCCCGGCATATAGTGACGTTAACCGACTCTAAAGCAATAATGGCCAAGTGGTCATCGACAATGAAGTAGGCTCGGTAAGGCTCACAAATGATATAAATACTATAGGTGTGCTAGATCTCACCTGGCAAAGATTAATCCTTAACTCTAATTGTGTACTAGCAAGGTGCTGAAGGCTGAGGCAACAATCGTCGGGAGCTGAGATAGAGTGAAATCTATTCGAGTTATGAACCTGACAGAATGTTAAATGAATTAGGCTAGAAGTTATACAAAGGGACTAGATTACGTGTAAATATGTGTTTGTGTTTGATGCTATGGGTCTTATATAGGCACGCCCCCTCTGTCGGGCTATGGGAGACCAATAACCCGGGAAGGTGCATATATAAGGATCCCTTGATAGGTATGTATAATGGGTCCCGGCAAGTGGGCTAATTAACGTCAATTTAAGTAGGGAGAAGAAAGACCTCTCGCAAGACGTAATGTTAATGAGAACCCCTGAAGATAACTTCTACCACAACTCTGAGTCAACTCTATACCCAGAAACGGTACAAAAGCACTTAAAGGAGAGCTGTAGTGAAGAGGAGGGCCCGTAGATCGAGGGAAGATCCAGTAGTCCGGAGGGCGGCTGGGCGTGATGACTCCAGCTACTGGTCCAGGGTGAGTCACAAGATGGTTCCTTAGACCTTGGCACCTACCACGGGACAACCGGGTTCCTCTTGCAGTCCCACAGTGCAGTGATCCCCAAAGGATATGCTGGAGTTCTGCTACAAGGTTTGGGGGGTTAGGGTGACTAGCATAATGATCTACCTAAAGTGGCAAGCAGTCTAGATAGTGACATTATAGGTAGTCTAAGGGGGGTCAAGGTAAGTGTCTTCCTTCCTTGCTAGTTCGTGGAACTATCAGAACCATGTAGCAAAAAGAGAATCCAGAAAGGGGAGCCCAAAGTGGGTTGACCAAAATTAGTCATCTTCCTTATGGGGGGAACCCGATCTGGTAGATCTCAAGTTACTACACTATCCTCATAATCCCTTGAACAAAACAAGGTAGGAATCCTTTGGTACTTGGTTTGTGCACCGCATCGAAGGCCAGAAAGGGGGAGCCCAAAGGGGGTTGCCCAAGCTAGTCCTCTTCCTGATGGGGGGAACCCGACCTGGTAGATCTTCGATCACAGCACACAACTGACAAGTTGAACACCAGCTATCTCTGGCTGTTCTTACCCTGAACTAAATAATACCAAATGGCAAGCTTAGTTACTGATGTCCAGGTTGGGTGAGTATAAGGCAATCTTCTTGCCCCTACTTAAGGCGCCCGGCTTGAGAGGATCAAGGGCGTTTGGCGCGTGGTGGTTATGTCCTTGTAGCTCTGGGGGGGGGGGGGGTGCGCCTGGACTCTGGCTGTACCTTGTAGCTAGATGCCCCCGGGCAGATTCTGTTATAAGATGGGGGGATCACTTCCTGTTGGGGGAGGAAGTGGATGAGAAATGGCATGTGCAGGATGATTCATATAAGAAAAGGTTTTAGAACTGCTGCATGGGTTGAACTGCTGGTTTAGTGGCAGCTAGAGATGCGGTCTTATTATCCTGAGACCGCATCTCAATGTGAATCTTGCTCATTTCCTCTAGATCGGCATTATCCGCAAATAGTGAAGAAGTGTCTAAGTCAATATCATGATTATTCTTTGGTTTGTTACTTTGGTTACCTGCCTTACTCCTAGTGACTACACACGAGGGAAACAAATTAGGGTACTGATCCTCAAGTTGTTCAGTATTATTGCTGTGACGCTCCTGCATAGTAGCCACGTGCGGGCATGCGCGCACGTCGGCTGCCCAGCCGTTTAGAAACCGGCTGGCGGCAGCCGGCCGGCCGGCTTTTCCTTAGTATATATCCTACGACAATGTAACTAATGTCTGGGATATTCTTATGTTGTTTCACAGCTTGAAGCTGCCCTTATTCTTAACCAACGCATCTTAGTATAGTTTATTCTCGATAGATGATTGTTTCATTATAATATATAAGATGTAAGTCTAGTGAGAGTGGGAGGAGACGAGCGGGAGAGAGAGACCGGCTGGGGGACGTTGCTTCGCGCGGAGAGTCTAGCTTGGGACGAGCCTGAAGCGTTGCCATATGCATCCAATTGCAACGTTAGGCTTAGTTTCGACTCACGCACGGGGTAGACGATTTTCACCCGGCAACTGTGTTGAGTGTTGCCAAGCCTGGGATGTATTTTGTATGCCTAGGGTGGGGTCCAGACAGATTCAAGACTCAGAGCTCACCTCACTGTCGTACCCTTCGGACCCCCTTGATATCTATCCCTCTCAACCCCACTTAGAAACTTTCTCTCTTACTTTGTATACCTTCCTTCCACTACTTCACCAATCTATTTAATTATCCCATCCCCTTGATAGACCTTATATCTATTATTGTATTAACGACGAGCTCTCAGATAACTAGATAGGATTTTTGGGCTTTATGCGGAGATGTAATTGTTAATGAGACCTAGGAAGCTTTTTTGTTGTCTCATATTTGGTGGTTTCATGCTTGCTAGTGTGTTCTTGTGTCAGGTTAGCAGGGGCTAGACCGGAGGGGAGGCTTTTTGCGATCCTTTAAGTAAAGTCTGCTGGTGCGAGTCCTGTGGACCCGCACGACTTTACTAGGATACCCGTGGGAGTCTGGGGGCATTTTCTTGTCTGTGTCCCTGTGTGTCTAGTGTTGTGTTGTGTGAGGGCCATTGCCTAGTCCACTCAGCACTGCGCTAGCACGTCTTGCTTTTGTTTTAGGGTCGCCAGGAGAGAGTCAGATACTTGCGATCTGAGTCTCTCAAGAGAGCACCCTTTCAATTAGAGTAATTTGGCGCACAGACTTGGGAACGTCCCTAGGCTAGAGCAGGTGGCTCAGCCCGGGTAACCGTAGCCTATATCCTTCCAGCTAGACCTCTGCCACCTGGCAGACTAACAGCTAGGGGTTTATTATTTCTGTATGCTTGTTATTGTGCCACAGTTTACCGTTTTTGTGAGCATTGTGAGTCAGGGTGTGGCTTAGAGACTCTGTCCGAGCAGGCTTGCCTGACTAAGAGTGAGAAGCACACCTGTATGTGGTTATGTTGCGAGTTGCTGCCTTTATTTAATTATACCTATGCCATTATACACTGTAGGTCCTATCACTAATATTTATTCCTGCTTATGAGTTGAGAGTTCTCTAAATCCGTAACATACTTTCTTTGCTAAGCATCAGATCCTACAGTAGCCGCATGCAGTTTAGAACCCCGCATCTTGTCTACCGGTACGATGTTTTGAGGACTATTTGCTTTCACCTTCTTTCACGCAGGGGTGATTAGTTGTATTAATTAACGTAACGTTAAATGTACTTTCTTCTAGTTTGTTATTAAATTGTTTCTGCAATTTAATTCCGTTATCTATCTTTTCCTTGAAGCTTTAAGTCAACCTAATTGTGTGATCTTTTATATAGCCTGCTTGACTATCAGCAGTCTATAGTGCGTGCACCCTGTAACCGAGTCATAGGATACCTTGTTGTCCAGGCAGGACTCTTGACGGTTTAGGGTGGTTTGTTGCCTGGGTTTATAGATAAGGGTTGGATCTAGCGTTTTCCGTTGTTGCTTGTTGCCGCATACCTAGTCCAATAGAAAGAGCCCAGTGTTTATATATCCCAGGACGTAACATTGCAAGAGGAGGGAAGGGAGGTAACAATGGGGTCTGGTATCACTTTTCCCCCAGCAATATAATTTCCCATCAAAATGTTAACCCATTCTACAGGAAGTGAATCTTGAATCCCAACAACATAATACCCACTAGCAAACTCAGATGTCAGATATACCCTTGCCAGAGGAACAGCAAGACTCCCACCAACTCCCTGAATGAGTACACTCTGGCCCAAGAAACAGTCCTCCAAACCGGGCATCACACCCTTCAACATAAGGCTGTGAGAAGCGCCAGTGTCTCTTAGAATATGAATAGGACAGTTAGTGAAAGAATCAGAAGAAGAAACTGATCCTGTGGAAAGAAAGGGTTTAAACTGAGTAAAACTGCTAGGTGAAATATCAGAGAAAGCCTGGCTTTGAGAACTAACAATGTCAGAACTGGCAGTCAACACTGGTAGATTAGAATGGGATACTGGTACACTATTAGCATTAGTCAGGGAGGAAGTAGCTAAACCTGCACCTCTTTCCTGTTGTCGGGTTTTAGCTTTTAATTTAGGACAATCTCTGAGGTGATGTCCCGGTTGTTTACAGTAGGCACAAATCAAAGGTCCAGTAGGTTTGATGGAGGGGTTAGGGGATTTACCTGGTGCAGGCTTACCATTTCCATTGCTCCCAGAGACCACCCTTGAGACTGGCTGGGAGACACCAGGACCATACCTACCACCAGGAGAGTGAAATCCACCACCACCACCACGAGGGCTAGCACCGGAGTCAGTGTAGGTGCCAGGCCCTCTCTGTCCCGTCCTGAAAGAAGAGTCACCATGGGTTAATCTATAATTCTCAGCTAAAGTAGCTGCCTTTGTCCACTGTCTGCATTTCTCTTTCCTGCAGGTACATTTTTAATGATGGAGGGACTTTGCGGAGGAATTCTTCAAGCATAATTAACTGGCTCAACTGTGCAAATGTAGTAATTTTACTAGCTCTTAACCAACTCAGAAACTTTTCTCTTTTTCTTTTACAAACTCTAAATAGGATTGTTTTTCACCCTTCTTAAGACTTCTGAAGTCTTGACGGTGGGTTTCAGGAACCTGATCATAAACAGCTAATACTGAAGTTTTTAATGTCTCATAGGTTAAGTCTAGGCTAGGGAGGTTTGTATACACCTTTTTTGCATGTCCTACAAAAGCAGTTTGGGCCAGAAATGCCCACTGATCACTAGGCCATTTGAGTTGATTGGCTGCCTTCTCAAAAAGAATGAAGAATTGCTCTGGGTCAGTCTCATCGAAACTAGGTACAAATTTCAAGCTATACCCCTTATCAGAAAATGGTTTGTTGGCAAAAGACTCACTTTCTTTTTGTTTACCATCTTGTTTCAACTTTAGCATTCGCTCTTCATGTGCTCTCTCACGTACTTTCTCCTCAAGATCCTTTTGTTTTTGCTCCAACTGAATTTCTGTCTCACATTCTCTTTGCTCAATCTCTCGTTGTCTTTGCTCAATCTCTCGTACTGCCCCACGTTTTCTTTGTTCCCCGTCGGCTTTTGCATTTTCTAGCTCCAATAATTTCAATCTCATCCATGCATCACTACCCCCTTCCTCTACACACAACTGATAGGCTGCCTCAGACAAAACACCATCCTTCACTAGTTTATTGATGACACTCTTTCTAATCTCACCTTTCTTATCACTAGTTATATATGGTGCTGTATACTTTGTAGCTAAAGCAATCCAGTAGACTTTCCTAATTTTGGAAGTAGATAAGATGCCCAGGGAGGGGTCAGCAACAAAATCACTGAGGTTAAAATCCATGATTAAATGAAAGAATGAACAAGACTATATGTGAAATTAGAATGAGCAAGAAACACTTATGATGGGTATTTAAATTGGTGGAGGCCGAATGACACACCACAAATCATAAACAAAACATAATAATGAGATAAGGTGTCCAAGCCGCATAGTGAGAGTCTTAATGATTCATTAAAGTCTACAATTACCACCAAACGACGAGGGTAAGAAAGGAATATCCTGGTCACGGCACCATGCAACGTTACAGGCGGGGTTCAAACCCATAACATTAACAAACATCCCACAAAAGAAACCACAAAACAGAGATCTATTATTAAGACTCAATAAAAAAGTGTGTGAACGACTTATCTTAAAGTCAAAAGTGGTATGTTAAACTTCCACAAACTAGTAACTCATATGAGTTACCGAACCCTTTGTAAGGTAAAAGTGGAGAGTTAAGAAAATATCAAATTATATCAATTAGCCATTGGCATTAAGAAACCCCAAAGATATTCCTTCCTTAATCCTCGTCAATTATTATTTATGAAAGACCATAGAGTATTGCACTATGAATACAAATACTATCAATATATAAGTGAAAAAATAATATTAGGTGTACATGTAGGTGGTAATTGTCAAACATTAAATAAAATTATATAATATATTTACATGAACTTATCTATATAATTAATTGAATACAATCTATCAAAACATAGAACATAACAACACATGTTTAACTGAATATATAAATTTATCTATTAAGAGAGTAAGATTGGACAAGGCAAATGAACTAATTATCGTATTCCCATGGTAACTCTTTTACAAGTGATGAATCAGGACAGGCAGGAGGTGGTGATGGTCTCAGAACTGAATTTACCAACTCAGTCTGCTCTATTTATACCCTTGGAAATGGTAAACATATCATACTGGCCTTATTCTGAAATATCCTATGTTACTCTCATAATCTTTGAACTTACTAAATCATCAAAGAGTATGATAACATAATCATAAAATGAATCCATATCAAAATAATATTACCCAACTGAATTAATATCAAGAAATATAATTATGATCCTACGTCTGGCATGAACGTGAACATAGAGGGAGTGGGGGGGGAATTGAGAGTTGGGGGATCCTGAGAGAGAGAGTGAAGGAGAGAAAAAGGGGGGGGGGGGGGAGAAGAAGGGAGAGAGAGAACAGGTTTGGTGAATTTCTAGATCGTTCTACACATCACCAGGTGAGGGTACACTCCAAGCCTGAAATATTGTACCCACCTTATTAAGTAAGTTAGATAACCTTAACAATAACATGATATAAAAAAGGCCTGCAATTAATTGTAATTTATTCTATAACATTTACAACTATTTTGAGTCTATCTAATGATGGTGTTAATTCTATTAGAGACAAGTCGTCATGTATCAGCTAGAAGATGGAGATTCTTCAACCAAATGCGACCTATGTAACTTGCCTATCCATAAACATGGTTAACATCAGTGATAAGGCAGCAAATACAATAAATGAGGCAAGCAAGTAGAGGGGCTGGGAAATCAAGGTGGTACCTGAACAAGACATCCACACAAAATGCAGACACACCTATACGAACAAGAAAAATATTAAAATTGCTAAGAATTTGAAAATAAAGTCACAAGAGAGTGCTTAACCTCCAACACTAAGGTCAAAACATCCAACCTTTCATTTCCAAAGTCATTGTATTTATTGTACTTCTAGACTAGTTGGTAAGAATGGTACATAACATGAAATTGTTTACCGAGTGTCTACACTGGACTGTCAAGAAGCCATAGTTCGCTGCTGTGAAACTTGTGGAGACGAATGGGCAAATGAAGTGTGTCTTGCAGGACATGCTGAACCTAGAGGAAATCAACCCTCTTGTGTTCCAAGAGTTCCTGAATGGAAATCTGTTTGTTAGATGAAGTGATAGATTCTGGGGTGCACTACCAACTCATCATTGAAAAGGTGTTAATGCGGTCACTCAAAAACAAGGAGGGAATAACTCGTGGAAGAGGGATGGATGAGACCCAGAGAACAAGATGGCTCCTCACAATGCCAAATTATGCCCAGATCACCACAGAGATGAAAAAGTTAAGTAGTTGTGAGCAGCAGAATAAGAACTATCAAATTATACCAAGTGCAATGAAGCGATAGTACACAGATACTGCAATTATATATGAGTATTTTGAGAGCCATGATCCCTTTGAAGAAAGTGAACATCTGTTTGATATCTCAATTGGTATTGCTTCAAGTGATTCCAATGTACACATGGCAGAAGATGTAGGCAAATCTATCATTGCTAGCATGGAAGCTGAGAAAATTATAAGTTATGTTTTAAAGAAAAAGAACCCAGTCAAGTTGATGGGAACAAATATTGTTTCAGATGGAGAGGAATTAGTTGTGAATCCTCGGCTGTTTTTCAGAGAATTTTAATAATAGTAAACAATATTAAACAAGATGAAGTATTCAGATATGAGCTTTCAGTTTATCCACCATCACTCTTTACAAAATATGGTCTACTGAATACTGCAGTAAAGTCAAAACTTGCAGATGCCATTGCAAAACTCTGCAAAGACACCCCAAACACTAAAATTCCAGAAGTTGAAAGTAATGTGTTAGATGGTGGATCATTGCTACAGCGATTACCATGGACAAAAGGAGAGACCTTCAGACAAAATATACATAATTATGTAAGCATGGCGCTAAACTATATGCACCTAATAGTAGTATATGATGGGTATTCACAAGAATCAACTACCAAGACAATGATACCCCCAAAAGGTGGATGATGTAAAGCTTCAGCAAGGGCCAAAATTGCACTAGATATATCATTGATGATGGAAAAGAAGTCTTTCTTGAACAATAAATCAAACAAACAAGATTTCATTAACATGCTATCTGATGAGATGAGAAAGAGATATAACCATGCTTCACGCAGAAGATGATGCTGATCTGTTGATTGTCAAGACAACTTTGAACATGGCCATGAACAAGACGGCATTTGTAATTGCAAAGGACACTGTCATCCTTGTACTGCTATGCCACTACCATAAACCAGGCACTAGTTTGTACATGAAGTCGGAGAAGAGCACAATAAAGAGACCACTGTGGAACATAGAGACAGCTTGTGCTACATTAGGGAAGAGATTATGTGCAAACCTGCTATTTCTACATGTTATGTGTGGCTGCAACACCACATCTGGCCTCCATGAGATCGGCAAAGTTTGTGTGTTAGATTGAAGATTCTAAGAAAACCGATGAACTTATGAAGGTAGGCGAATGTTTCAGGTCTAGTACATCTAGCCATGATGAAATCAAAGACTCTGGGGCAAGAGCACTGGTATGCTTGGACGGTGGAGGCGAGGTAGCTTTGAACATTCTACGCAGAAAGAAATTTGGCAACAAGGTGATGAAATATGTCAAGAGTGTAATCATTTAAAGACTACTACCTACTGAATATGCTGCTAAATATCATACATACAAAGTCTACTTACATACTGAGGTATGGCTGGGGGAACACAGAATTAACACCCGAAGATTGGGGATAGAAGATCCAATGTGAATGTTTAGTGCCAAAGACAATGACCAGCAAGCCAGTCCCTGATGTGTTGTCAAAAATTATATGGTGCAAGTGCAAGGCATATTGTGAAACAATGATCTGTTCATGTGAGAAAAATGGGTTGTTTTGCACCGACTGCTGTGGAAAGTGCCAAGATGGACTATGTGCAAGCCTTCCATTAGATGAGTTTGAGTACTGAAAACATATGCAGTATCCACCAAATATTGATATTACAATATTAAAAAAAATGTATGAATACCTTTGTATAATTCACCTAGTAGATGATCGAGACAGAGAAAGGGGCGAGAGAACACGAAAGTGGTCCCGGACACTAAGAAACTTTAAATAGTGTTTCTGTTCGGGCTCTGTCTCGAGTCGCCCACCCCCAGCTATAGGGTATGTGCCTGATTATATACTGTACATATATAATTATATACAACATTCGTGTTACTCTAATTACTTGTCATTGTACTACATGGTTATATACTGTATACTATGTGTCATTTTACTATACTTTTCTATGCTGACCTTTGACCCTGCTGTTCAGAGAGGTCAATTGCACCTCAGAATATGATATTTAGATTCCTCAGTTAATGTTTCTGTTTACTTCTAATACAGTTATAGGGCTGAAAATACTTTGAGATATAATTATACTCAAAATTCGAACTTGACCACCATTTTATAATAATGTATGCAAATAAAGCAACTTATGGGTTGAAACTCGTTTCCCATTTTGGATATGTCATTCAGTACTATTAAATATACAAGAATCAGCAATAAAACAAACTTTTGCAATTTGTTTGACTGATAAATCTAAATCTGCTCAACCATATCTGAGTTTAAATGTTCTTTGTATGTTTAACCAAACATCTTTAATGTACTATTTACTTATGAAATGTAAGGGTAGGATCTTTGAACTTGGTGTACCTTGCAGTACATCCAAATGCAGCACAAGATACTGGCAGTAGCCTACTGCATAACATGCTCACACAGCTCAAAAAGACACATTGGCCCAGGACCAGGAATGATTGTGATGTCTGAGGTAGGTGGTATATAACTGAATGACTGGACAGACTGTGACACCTAAGAGTCAGCCTATTCAAGGAAGGGGTCAGGTCATACTGTCCTACTAATTCCAAGTTGGCGGCCAGTCACTGACTCCGCCTTCACTTTACACCGCTCACAGTCTCTCCTGTTATTGTAGCTCCATGGTATATATATACTGTATATATACTGTATATATATATATATATATATATATATATATATATATATATATTATTACATCTAGAGACACCGAGATGTGATACGTCACACGTGACTGCACATTGGACATCGTGGCAGTTTTCCCTCCTTTCTTTCTACCTGACACCTGTGCCTACGTGACCGTGGTGAGAGAGCGTGGACGTGACGCAACGGGAGAGGGCGCCTAGCTGTTTCCGCCAATTTCCGCTCACCGAATTGGCCCGCGCACCTGCCCCTCACCTGTGGTTGGTCGACGCAAGTAGCCTGTCAGCTGATTGGTAGCGGCGCGCGTGTCCTGGCCTACGTGACTAAATAATCAAGCCCTGAATGGACTACCGTGGAGAGAGAATGTGATAAATAGCCTGATGTTTGAAAGTTAAAATCAGTTGCATTATTAGCTGGGAGAGAGAGAGCAGTATGGTGGAGACGATACTATAACAGGCTTGTATGGCAGGGTTTTGAGTTTAGTGCATGCCTTGTGATGACTACTCGTTAGTTCGTGAGTTTGAGTTCGTGACTATTAATTAACCAGAGGTATGTTGTAAATATTTAACCCCGTTTGATTTTTGGATTTGTGATTGGATATTGGATATAGTAACTAATTTATCTGGCTGACATTGTACTAAAGTTACTTAAATTATTTGATGTAATACTATTGTTTCATTAGTGATTAAGCATTGTTGTAAGAAGTCCTATTAATTTTGATTGTGACTTAACTAAGGTAAAGCAAACTGAGGTATACCTTTATTTTATATTATTAAAGTGAAACCAAAACGGATACACAACGATCTTGAAATATTAAATGTTAATTCTTTCATCATTACTGATTTTGTTGAGTTGTAAAATACTTTATTTCTGTTTGTACAATACAATTTATTTATCTGCAGTTGACTGTCTCGGACATGACAAAACCCGAAATAGCAGTCCATAAAATCCAAACTATTTGGGATTCACGGCACCGAGGGCAGTGAGCATAACGGAGCTATTGGTGGGTCACTCAGTGATACTGTGCATCATTTTGGTGACGGTTTACCTGCGGGATTTACCCCTGAACAGTACTTAGAGCTAGCTAGAATAAATGCTGCCCAGCTAGATCATCAGTACTGCATGGCCCAATTAAATGCTCAAACTAATTCCAATTATAATGCTCCTTTACTTGCTCCCCCTCCGGGATTAACTATGACTAGTGTGATTCCCCCATTCAAAGAGGATAATGTTCAGGACTTTTTTGTGTTGTTCGAGTAAGTTGCTGCGGGAATGGGGTGGACAAGAGATCGATGACATTTTATGTTGCAAGCAGTTTTGACAGGACATGCTCGTGATACTTATATTTCAGTAGAGTCTGAGGTTCGGCAAGACTCTGACAGTCTCAAAGCAGCTATCTTAAAAACTTACCAACTACAGCCTAAAGCTTATAGACAAACTGTCAAGAAAACCCATAAAAAAATTGAAGAAACCCATACGGTGTTTGCCAGGACCATGACCAGAACATTAAATAATTGGATCAAAAGTAAAGATGTCACTGATTTCAAGGGTCTGAAAGTGTTAATCTTGCTTGAGAATTTCCTATGGAAGATAGAAATGCTCCACCAACTAAAAATGTGACTCCTGGTAATGGTAACAGAGGTGGGGCCCAAACAAATAATAATAATGCTTATAAGGGGAATGTATCCCAGAAAGTGTGTACTTATTGTGGCAAGAGAGGCCACTTAGCTTATCATTGTTGGGCCAAGGAAAGAGCCGAGAGATCGGGGCAGACAGTAGCTGCAGTATCTGACTCTCCCAATAATCAAAACCACCCAAATGTGCCGTTGATGCAGGACTCCCGACCGCAGGAGTACCTAGCTACTAACTTAAATCAGACAGGAAATAGGGTAATAGTGTGTGTGGTACGACCCGCAACGGTTAATCCTGTAGTAATATCCCCATCAGTCCAGGACAGTTACCGTCCCTTTATTTCATCTGGCAATGTGAAATTGAATGGTTGTGTACATGAAGTAAAAAGTTTGAGAGATACTGGTTCTACTAGCACCCTCATGGTGAATCCTTATTCTGAATGCCCAACTGGCGAACCAGTAATAATGAGAGGTGCTGGAGGCCCATTTCCTGCTTACTTGGTGAATGGAGAGATCGAGTGTGATTTGTTAAAGGGTGAAGCCTGTATAGCCTTGTGTAGGCCTCAGGGTATCCCTGTGCCCGGGGTAACCCTCCTTTTGGGGAATGATGTGGCTGGTGAGAAGGTCCGACCAGACCCAATTTTGTCACTCTCCCCTGTTGACGAGCCACTGACTGGTGAGCTTGAGAAGGAGATGCCAAAGGTTTTCCCTGTGTGTGCTGTCACTCGGTCTATGGCTCAAGTAGCAGTTCCCTCTGATAGAAATGTACCAACTGTGAAAGTAGATGAAAGGGATGAAAGAGTAGTGAATGATGCTCCAACTGCGCCTGATGTTGAGACTGTAGTAGATCTGTCTGACACTTTTATGGCTAATCCTGAGCCAAATGATAACGCTGAAACCCCTCCTAATATGACCTAATGGCCTGGTAGCGTTACAGCGAGATGACAGGGAGTGTAAGACGTTAGCTGCCAGTGCCGTGAGTGAAGAGGAGAGTGAGCAGGAGAAGGGTGAATGTTTTTACATGGAAAAAGGAGTTTTGTGGCGTAGGTGGAGACCACCACACAGACCTATTGATGACGGGGCTTGGGACGTCCATCAGGTAGTCGTTCCTAAACCTAGTCATAAAGATATACTAGAAATGGCCCATAGTATACCCTTAGCAGGGCACTTAGGTGTGAGGAAAACCCTAGATCGTAATAGAGCCCACTTTCACTGGCCAGGAATGCTTGCAGATGTAGTGGAGTTCTGTAGAGTGTGTCACACCTGCCAGATGACAGGAAAGCCTAATAAAAAAGTACCTGTACATCCTCTGGTGCCCTTGCCCGTGTTCGAGAACCCTTTCACTCGAGTGGTAGTGGATATAGTTGGCCCATTGCCAAAGACATCCCAGGGACACATTTATTTGTTAACCATCATGGACATGGCAACTCGCTACCGAGACGCTATACCTCTACATAATACTTCAGTCCAAAATGTCATAAAGGAACTGCTCAAATTCTTCACCAGAATGGGTTTCCCCCATGAGGTACTAATTTCACTTCTAATATATTTCAGCAGTCCCTGAAGAAATTGGGTATCGAGCATGTAAAGTCAAGCTCATACCACCCAGAGAGTCAAGGGGTCCTCGAACGGTATCATCAAACTTTGAAAGCCATGTTAACCTATAAACAGCGAGGGGGGGGGGGGGATTGAACATGATGTCCATGGACGAGCATATAGGCTCCATTCAGGCCTATAATCGTCATTTTATGATAAATATCGTTATTACTTATTCATATGAGCCTATTTTACCTTCACTATGAAGATAGTAACCTGTAACAACAATAAAACAAGTGAAAATAAAAAAATTCTGGTCAAAATCGCGAATATACATGGAGCAGCCCATTCATGAATTATGGAGCAAATTGAGGCAACCCCTCCCTCCACGAGGCCTCAAGCCACACTGAGCCTACTCATCCACACTCTCGGTTGTGTAACACACTCGCTATGCACTAGGCACGTAAGCACATCCTCCACACAATTTGCTAGTGTTAGCACAAAAATATACCAACGAATTAGGGAATAACAGGGAAAATAGAAAATAGATGATAATTGAAGGGGGAGGGGAAAGGGGGGAAGGAGGGGATGTGGAAGAGTGATATGAGGTATAGGGAAAACAAAAATTGTTGAGTGCTACTGGGGCCGTTTAAATGTTTTTTTTAGGCCTCCCTCTTAAGAGCTTTGCCGCCCTCGCCCAGTAAAACTTCTTATGAGCTTTCTCGCCGTTGCCGGGTTAAGAAAGTATTGTGAAGAAACTGGAGGTGATTGGGAAATGTGGGTACCCTTTCTTTTGTTTGCCACCCGTGAGGTTCCGGCTTCTCGCCAAATGAACTAGTTTTCGGTCACCAAGTACGTGGCCCTTTGCAGTTATTACAAGATAGCCTAGTTAGCCAGGAAGGGAACCAAAATCTCCTTAAATATGTGACAGAGTACAATGCCCAGCTGAGATCCTCATGCGAGTTTGCAGCACAGAATCTGAAAGTGGCTAAAAACACCATGAAAGTATGGTATGACAAAAGATCCTGTGTGAGGGAGTTTCAGCCCGGTGACGAGGTCTTGGTTCTCATTCCCATTTTTGGCCAACCTTTATCAGCAAAATTCAGAGGCCCATATACAGTAATAAAAAGGGTGAGTGTTACTGACTATCTAGTGGCTACCCCAGACAGGAGAAAGCCGAAGCAAGTGTTTCACATCAATATGATAAAACCCTCTCATAGGGCCCCTGACTCCTCTCCTCCAGATTCTCCCTCTGTGGCAGCAATAGATGCAAGGACCTGTGGACACCCTGGTGTGGGTGATGAGGTTAGTAGTTCTGCTCCTGACCCACATATCTCGCAACAGACTGTCCCAGAGCCTGAAGGTATCAGTTCTGAATATGACTTGTCTTGTAGTCTTTCAAACTTTCAAAATACTTCTGTAGCATGGGGGAAATTACCAACCAAATTATGTCATCTTCCCTCCGAGAAAGCTAACCAACTAATCTGTTTTATCCCAGTCTCCCAGTGTGTTCCATGATACTCCAGGGCTCACCTCATTGGCCGTACACGACATAGACGTCGGGGATGCAGCTCCAATTAAATTATCCCCATACCGTGTCTCACCACAGCGCAGGAGTATTCTGCAAGTAGAGCTAGACTTCATGTTGTCAAATAATGTAATTACTAGGGCCTTAAGCCAGTGGAGTAGTCCAGTCACACTTGTGCCTAAGCCAGATGGGAGTTATAGGTTTTGCATTGACTACAGACAAGTCAATGCCGTAACCAAAACAAATACCTATCCACTGCCACAGATTGATAATTGTATTGACCAGATTGGCACAGCCAGTTACATAAGTAAAATTGACCTTATGAAAGGGTATTGGCAGGTACCTCTCACTCCCCGAGCAAGGGAGATTTCATGCTTTGTAGTAAACAATCAGGCCTTTTGCTGTGAAGTAATGCCTTATGGCTTGAAAAACGCTCCACCTACCTTTCAGCGTTTAATGAATCAGGTGACTGAGGGAGTACCTGGATGTGTAGTCTACATTGATGATATCTTTCTCTTTTCCCATACATGGGAAGAACACCTCTACCAAGTCAGATTGCTTTTTCTATCTTGCTAAAGCTAATGTAGTTGTAAATGTAAAGAAATGCACCTTCATAAAGAGTACCATCCAATATCTTGGATATACAGGACAGGGTCAGGTTGCATCTCCTCAAGCTAAAGTAGAATCCATTGTAAATTTCCCAACGCCTAACAAAAAGAAACAAATCGAAAGATATTTAGGAATGATTGGGTATAATAGGAGGTTTATTCTAAATTTGTCAAGGTTAACAGCACCTTTAACAGATCTTCTCCGTAAAGATGTGAAGTTTGAATGGTGCTCAGAATGTGACGAAGCTTTCAGTGCTACTAAGTTTTTTTTTTTTTTTTTTTTTTTTCTATATTCCAACTTACTTCCTCTCGGGCATAGGCTGAGAGCCTTAACATTCACCGCTTTACAATGAACAGTGAAGCCCGTGAGGTCTTGTTCCAGTCTAGGGAGTGAGACATGTGAAGCACGTAGAGCACAACGAGCACCTGCCATCTTGCCTTCACATGAGGCACGGTGCTCACTCATGGCCCGAAACGACCCCATCCCTGAAGCCATCTCGTTCCCGTGCTTCACTGTCTCACCCACTACACTCGGACTCTCACACTTACACACACACAACGCCACCTGTTGAGCAGATAACTCACCAGATAGTATATTCTATCAAACTATCCTGCTCTCCGTGCCCCTGATTTCACCAGACCTTTCTCCCTAGCTATTGATGCGAGTAACACCGGGGTCGGAGCCGTGTTTCTACAAGAGGATGACTGTAAAGTATTGCATCCTGTTTGCTATTTCAGTAAAAAGTTAAATTCTGCTCAACGAAATTATTCATTTTTTTTTTTTTTTTTTTTTTTCTATATTTCAACTACTCCCTCTCGGGCATAGGCTGATAGCCTTTTCACTCTACCGCTGAACACGGTGAGGCCTGTGAGGTCTTGTTCCAGTCTAGGGAGTGAGACATGCGAAGCACCTATTCACGGCTCGAACCCAACTCCATCTCTGAAGCTGCTTCGCCTCTGTGCTTCACAGTCTTTACTCCCCAGGCTCGGACCCTCACTCTCAGAACTCCACCTATTGAGCAATTAACTCACTAGGCATTGCCCCCCTATAGCATATTTTGAATATGGGAATATTCATACAGTGCTATTTAATCAGGGAACAATGAGGGTATTTGTTTTTGGCATGTCGGTGTGCTGTGGTAATGCACTGAAACTAGGTACAGCACAAATTCCATCCCAATAATATCTTCCCATTGACATATTGGGATTCGAACCCGGGTCCACTGGATTACCAGTCCAGTGGCAAGACCACTCTGCCACACCTATACTATAGAGAAGTAGCTGCTAGCATTGATTGTGTCACTTCAATACTTTGGTGTTTATGTTCAATCTGCCCCTGGTTCCATCACTATATACTGACCATCACCCATTACATTTTTTGCACAAGTTCCAAAATAGAACCAAAGACTGACCAGGTGGAGCTTGTTACTGCAGCAGTACACCCTAGATGTAACAAATATTACGGGTGTTCAGAATGTGCTAGTAGATTGATTGTCACAAGTCTAAAATATTATCATATACTTTCCTCCTCTTGACCTCTTTTCTAGCGGGGAGGCATTGCATCTGGAGACACCAAGATGTGATACGTGACTGTACATTGGACATCGTGGCAGTTTTTCTCCTTTCTTTCTACCTGACACCTGTGCTTACGTGACCCCATTTACAGATGTTTTAAATAAAAATAAATAGCGTAATTTACTCACGTTGTAATTTATGCCATCCACCTGATCAGTTATTTTTATTGTAAGCCATATGCTCAATTTTATGTTTATAATTTTTGTGGAGTGTGAGGTTGAAATTAATTGCCTATAGTATATTTTTCATGAATACACAGAAACGCAACAACCGGCAATGGAAAACTTCCCATTGTATTGTGCCTCAGTGGTCGCCTTTATTATAGTATATACGAGAACAAAATTGTGGTTTATAGTTCCAATTATGTCTTTGGAATTGATAAAATTGCCAAAACAATGCTACTACATGTAAATGTTCTTATATTCCTACTCATATAAATCATTCAAGTCTTCAAACAAAATTGCTCCGGTTTGACACCCTAAGTGGGTGACGTGGCTCAGGCAAGAGGAGGTTGTTATACACACATATATATATATATATTATATATATATATGTATATATATATCTATATCTATATATATATTTATATACATATATATATATATATATATATATATATATATATATATGTATACAGTATATAACAAACTTCGAAGGTAGTTACTACGATATAGAGTTGATGAAGCAATTAGCATAGGGTGGGAAATTGGAGTTATGGTTTGCCATGAAGTTTATGCATTCGTCATCCTTTACATACCTCACCTTACAAGGCCCAATACATTGTGATGCATATTGGCTAAAGGCCATTCAGATGCAGAAGCCAATTACAAAACAAATAAAGATCATTATAAATTAAAAACAGGATACAATAACTATAATGTTAGGAAATATATTAATTTAGTAAAAGATTATGTAAGTGAGGGCACGAAAAAAGAATAGTACAAATGTAACATTTAGAGAAAATATTTTTATAAATGCAAAATGAGAAAAATTATGTGTTCCACATTTTTGGGAATGTTATCTCTAAGCGGCTATCCCACTGCGCGAATTTTCGATGGCGAACGCCCTGCGACCGTGTATTTTTGTCTATGTTCCAAAGTTCCCCATATTCGCTCGAGTATTCTCCAAATGTCGCGGAAAGCGCACAGTATTCGTCGTAGCTTCGCCCATGTTCGCCCATATTCACCGATAATCGCCGTTGTTTTTTAGCATCGTTAAAAAACGGTGGCGAATTCAAAATGTTGGCGAATGCCGTCCTATTGTCGCACGGCATTCGCCTTGGCTCGCACGAGTCTCACAATTTGTACCATTGTCATCTGATTCGCCCTGATTTGCCAATTTGCAAATTCCAATTATTGGCAACGCTGCTTTTTGAGCGAATAGGGCGATAACCCTACGACAGTAGCGAGAATGCAGCGAATGTGTCGACGAATTATTGCCAATGCCATACGAATGACATGCGATATGTGGCAAACTGAGGTGATAGGTGGGTTTTTATGTGACTGTTGATGTGTCTCATACTATACTCTGTTTCTTTTCAAATGACGGTAAATAAACGCAAAGTTCCCATCAGGATTTCTCAGTTATTTTGAAGATTTTGTAGCGAAATGTGGTGCTAATTATATAAAATTGGACAATAATTTAATCATAAGTACTATATACATAACAGTAGGTTATGTATACTTACCTAATTAATTTTCATAATATTTCATAATAAACTTATATAATACGAGTTATAAGTTCAAATTAAAAGTCAGTGTATCGGAACCATTACCGAAACACGTGTTGTGTGTGTTATTGTTGTGTGGCTATGTCGAGTGTGTATGTGAGGCATAGTTATTTCAAAAGGCCCTGTCTAAACTGTATTTAAGGGAACGTTCGAATGGGGCGAACGTCTTAAAATGTCAAAAGGAATGGTGCTAAACATGACTGTGAAAGGGGTTTAGAATAAAATCCTTCAAGTGGAAATCTCCCCTTAAATCGACCAATGATAACTCGAATTAGAGGAAACAAACTAGCATAATAGTGAAAGTGTTAATTTAATAGTTACTTCTACTTAACCCTTTGAAGATTAGGACGCAATTTGACAGTATATTCTGACTACCTTTAGACGATTTTATCCATCTTAGGAATGATCTGTGGTAAGTAGATGGGTAAAGAGTATCTCAATTAACCCTCTGACCTCCATAATTTTATACACTTCCTAATCTGAATACAATAGTCTCATAATTGCAAGGAAAAATAAATCCATAATTGTATCTTGAGTGGGAATACACCTATTCCATAGATGCACAGACACTCAGACATACCCACACAATTATATTTACATTTTTATTCGAGGGCATATGTTTTTGTAATAGACCTTATGTAAACGAGATTGTGAACTTCGAATGATGATATTAAAGAAAAGTTAATGTTCTCTTTGGGACTGTTAATTGTTCAGAATAATTCGTCAGTATCATTGTTGTTCTCCCAAGTATTGTTCAGATATTCCGGGATAAGGCTTGTACACATTGATCCATAGACACACACACACACACACAGAATGTCCAGCTTTTCCACATTTTGCCTCTTCACATATACACATACACACACACGCACAGAATGTCCAGCTTTTCCACATTTCGCCTTTTCACACACACACACACACACTCTCTCACTACAGCACGCATACATGCACACACACACACACTCTCACTACAGCATGCATACATGCACACACACTCTACAACACACACACACACACACTACAACACGCATACATGCACACACACACATGGCATTCGCCACGTTCGCAAAAGCTTCACGGTGTTTCGCATCACATCGTCCAACATTCGTAGGACAATCGCCCTGCAATCGCTACTGTCACCATCATCAATCGCCAAATTCGCCATGATTCGCCATGGTTCGCCATCAAATGTCTCACATCATTCGTCATTATCGCCTATATAGTTGCCACAATCGCACTGAGATCGTACTTCTGTCGCACTGCAATCGACATCATTCGCTTTGTTCGACTTCATTCGCTTCTGAATACGCCCTATTCGCCGGACATAGAAAAAAAACACAGTCGTAGGGCGTTCGCCATCGAAAGTTCGCGCAATGGGATAGCCGCTTAAAGGGATGTGTATTTGTTTGTGTATGGCGTGTATGGGTAGAGCAGTAGAAAAATAAATTACTCGAGAGACTGTCACTGGGATGACTGTTGTGGTGGTCTCAAATATTCCTTCATGAGAGACACTTGCGTACAAGTATGTCTTTATTTACTCCTCAGCACAAGCACCAATTAAGCAGTGCAAGTACAATGAGGAACTATATGATTCACAGTGTGTGTGTGTTTGCTTATTTACTTTTCAGTAAAAGTATGAACACTATGGGGAACATATGGTTGAAATCCATACAGGTACTGAAACAAATGTTACTGTAAGGAACAAAACCAATACAAGATATAGCCGTTGAATAACCTACATATATAACAAAAAAATACAATATATATATATATAAGCATTACATCAAGTATGTTATACAGAAAAAATGTAAAGTTGCTGCAAACAATAATATATTGTATACTTAGAATGTAGCACAATATATTTAGTTGTAGTAGCATATGGACTATATAAGCTAGGACAATGTCAGAATGGAGGTCATAATTAAAACATAATGAGTGACAACAGTATTATTAACAGCTATTATGAATTGTGAAAAAAAGAGATATTGAGTAATGCAAGTGGTGTAGATATTAAAAATTGTATAGCTACAGTACGAACATAACCAATTTCATAAGAACGTACATTCTCTAGTGAAGAGCATACCTTTTTTTGTTTTTCTCTATATTCCAACTACTCCCTCTCGGTCATAGGCTGAGAACCTGCACACTCTACCGCTGAACACGGTGAGGCCTGTGAAGTCTTGTTCCAGTCTAGGGAGTGAGACATGCGAAGCTGTATAGTTACAGTTCGAAATTAACCGTTCTATATTGATGGGTGCTTGCCGATAGATGGGGTAAGTATCAGGGGCCTAAAACCAAAAGCAGAGTCCTCTCTCCTTATTAGATACTCGTTTCTTTAAGGTGTAGAACATATGGTAGTGGTGTGAGCATGTGTTAGCTTCCCGTTGTAAGAGGTGAGCAGTTCCAAACACAACACCAACACGCCCACACACAGGCCTCCACCCAACACCAACAACATCCCCTGGAAAAATAGGAAACAAAAAATAATATATATATATATATATATATATATATATATACAACGCCAAACAATAGCACTAAACAACATCAACTCCAGGCAACAACACCCTACAATAATAATACCAAAAAAAACATAACCACCAGACAACACTATCAAACAACACCATCATCATGCAACCACACTTTACAATACAACTGCCAAAGAAACACCACTACCAGAGATCGTTATCAAATAACAGTAATACCAAAAACCATCAACACCAGACGACACCATTATTCAACTCCACCATCATCAGGTAATAGCACCATTGATGATTCAATGAGTATGTCAATCAGTCAATCTTTTATCGCATTGTTATATTTCATATAATGGATAATCACATATATTTGTACAATAAGTTTGACTTCAAAGCATTCTACAAATATTATATAATTGTGGCTATGGATATAGACTACATGTTTAAAAGAGTATACCGTTATCCGATTATACGAAGTATAAATATATATAACTAGTATTATAAATGTATAGTAACCTCCACCACTACCACTACAAAGCAAAACTAAATAACGCCACCTGAAATCAACAACACACCTAAACAATCAACACCTCAAAACAAATACACAACCTAACAATTAATACCACCTAAAAAAACACAACCAAACAATCAACTCAACACCACCTCAAAACAAATACACATAAAACAATCAACATCACCTCAAAACAACAATAAGCGAGCAATCAACATCACCTCAAAACAACAATACAGCCAAAAAACCAACACCACCTCAAATCAACAACAAGCAAGCAATCATCACCACCGCAAAACAAAAACACAGCCAAACAACCAATACCACCTCAAAACAAACACACAGCCAAACAACCAATACCACCTCAAATCAACAACAAGCAAGCAATCATCACCACCGCAAAACAAAAACACAGCCAAACAACCAATACCACTTCAAAACAAACACACAGCCAAACAACCAATACCACCTCAAAACAAACACACAACCAAACAACCAATACCACCTCAAAACAAACACACAGCCAAACAACCAATACCACTTCAAAACAAACACACAGCCAAACAACCAATACCACCTCAAAACAACACACAACCAAACAACCAATACCACTTCAAAACAAACACACAGCCAAACAACCAATACCACTTCAAAACAAACACACAGCCAAACAACCAATACCACCTCAAAACAAACACACAACCAAACAACCAATACCACCTCAAAACAAACACACAGCCAAACAACCAATACCACCTCAAAACAAACACACAACCAAACAACCAATACCACCTCAAAACAAACACACAACCAAACAACCAATACCACCGCAAAACAAAAACACAGCCAAACAACCAATACCACTTCAAAACAAACACACAGCCAAACAACCAATACCACCTCAAAACAAACACACAGCCAAACAACCAATACCACCTCAAATCAACAACAAGCAAGCAATCATCACCACCGCAAAACAAAAACACAGCCAAACAACCAATACCACTTCAAAACAAACACACAGCCAAACAACCAATACCACCTCAAAACAAACACACAACCAAACAACCAATACCACCTCAAAACAAACACACAGCCAAACAACCAATACCACTTCAAAACAAACACACAGCCAAACAACCAATACCACCTCAAAACAAACACACAACCAAACAACCAATACCACTTCAAAACAAACACACAGCCAAACAACCAATACCACTTCAAAACAAACACACAGCCAAACAACCAATACCACCTCAAAACAAACACACAACCAAACAACCAATACCACCTCAAAACAAACACACAACCAAACAACCAATACCACCGCAAAACAAAAACACAGCCAAACAACCAATACCACTTCAAAACAAACACACAGCCAAACAACCAATACCACCTCAAAACAAACACACAACCAAACAACCAATACCACCTCAAAACAAACACACAACCAAACAACTAATACCACCTCAAAACAAACGCACAGCCAAACAATCAACATAACCACAAAACAACCACACAACCAAAAAATCAACACCACTTCAACAACAACACAGCCACCTCAAAACAACAACGCAACCAAAAAATAAAAAATAAAAACATGGGTAAGAGCTGGTCCTATCCAGAATGAGGATGGCATCCTCAACACTACCTTTGCCGTTTTTGTCTGTCTCTTTTCCTCTACTACTTTTCTTTCTAGGTGCTGGCGAGATTGCCCGATGGGGTGGCACTGCAAGGGGGGTTGCGGACGGTGGGTGCATTGGCCCGAGGGTGCAAGCCCATGGGCTGATAATCTCCTCCCCCGCTGCCCTCTCAGAGACAAATCTCATCTCATCCTGGCCCCCTAGGGGGTCCGAGCATCTGGCGTGACTTCGGTCAACCGGGCTCGGGACTGGTCGGCCAGACAGTCTGGGGAACTACAACAACAACAACAACAATCAACACATTCTCAAGACATTAACACAACCAAACAATCAACACCAAAGCACACACCCATACAATAATATTACTGACAAATGTCACCAAGCTAAAGCGCCATCAAAAATTCCACCGCCAAGATACACCAACACACACCTACAACTGTATATAATACTTACAAACTATATTAAATAAGAACACAGCATATGTTTGATAACTATCGCTTTAATTTGGATGTTCTATCTGACAGTAATATAATGAAATTAGATTATCAAATCAACATTCAACTTGTTCACATTACCAAGATACTGTTGAGGGGTAAGGCAGATTTGACTGTGGCCTTAGTGGGACGATTCAGACAATATTCTGCCTTCATGCTTCTTTTACCATCCAAGAATTGTATTATTCCACTCTCGTATAACTCACGAAGTCTGTGAAAGCAAAATATGAACAAAATTCAGTTTGCTTATAATGGTGATGTTTCTACTACCCATTATCTGATGTTGACTTGTGAATCTGGGGAAAAAATACCAGTACAGAAATAGTGGAATGAGTTATTTGTGTTGAGGTATGTCTGTGAGGTAGTAATTAATAACTTCTGCAGCATCAGGCAGAACACTTTTTTGTGTTTTAAATTTCATATAAATACATAACAAAACGAATATGAAAACAAAAATATATTGGTTGGGGGCCACAGTTATTGGCGTGAATGTGGCCATTGTAACTTGTATTACGAAAAGATTATGATCCTTAATCTAATTACTAATGCAATGAAGTGTTTTTTTCTAGTTATATTCTGTTTATTGAATATAAGACTTTTTTATAGCACAATGCTAGTACATCATGGAGGTTCTTTTATGTAAAAAAATAAATGAAAACAAATATAACTTCTTCAACACTGTCCTAGTGCGCCAGTCTCGAGGCAACACAGGCATATGTAAGTGGAGGAAGAGATAGGCTAACAAGTCGCTCTTTAACTTGGAGCTCGGCACACATGGTTCTGGATGATACCTAATTACTCCATGGGGGATTATAGTACCTCAGCACACATGGTTCTGGATGATACCTAATTACTCCATGGGGGATTATAGTACCTCAGCACACATGGTTCTGGATGATACCTAATTACTCCATGGGGGATTATAGTACCTCAGCACACATGGTTCTGGATGATACCTAATTACTCCATGGGAGATTATAGTACCTCAGCACACATGGTTCTGGATGATACCTAATTACTCCATGGGGGATTATAGTACCTCAGCACACATGGTTCTGGATGATACCTAATTACTCCATGGGGGATTATAGTACCTCAGCACACATGGTTCTGGATGATACCTAATTACTCCATGGGGGATTATAGTAGCTCAGCACACATGGTTCTGGATGATACCTAATTACTCCATGGGGGATTATAGTACCTCAGCACACATGGTTCTGGATGATACCTAATTACTCCATGGGGGATTATAGTACCTCAGCACACATGGTTCTGGATGATACCTAATTACTCCATGGGGGATTATAG
This sequence comes from Paralithodes platypus, assembly GCA_032716605.1. Classification (NCBI taxonomy): domain Eukaryota; kingdom Metazoa; phylum Arthropoda; class Malacostraca; order Decapoda; family Lithodidae; genus Paralithodes; species Paralithodes platypus. Next base: position 34,195,955 of record CM064528.1, on the reverse strand, counting down.
TACCTCAGCACACATGGTTCTGGATGATACCTAATTACTCCATGGGGGATTATAGTAGCTCAGCACACATGGTTCTGGATGATACCTAATTACTCCATGGGGGATTATAGTACCTCAGCACACATGGTTCTGGAAGATACCTAATTACTCCATGGGGGATTATAGTAGATCAACACACATGGTTCTGGATAATGCCAAATTACTTCATGGGGGATTATAGTAGCTCAGCGCACATGGTTCTGGATAATGCCTAATTACTCCATGGGGGATTAAAGTAGCTCGGCACACATGGTTCTGGATAATGCCTAATTACTCCATGGAAGATTATAGTACCTCAGCACACATGGTTCTGGATAATGCCTAATTACTCCATGGAGGATTATAGTACCTCAGCATGCATGGTTCTGGAAAATCCCTAATTACTCCATGGAGGATTATAGTAGCTCAGCACATATGGTTCTGGAAAATGCCTAATTACTCCATGGGGCATTATAGACACTCATTACACATGGTTCTGGATAATGCCTAATTACTCCATGGAGGATTATAGGCACTTAGCAAACATGGTTCTGGATAATGCCTAATTACTTCATGGAGGATTATGGGCACTCAGCACACATGATTCTGGATAATGCCTAATTCCCTAATAACTCCATGGGGGAATATAGTAGCTCAGCACACATGGTTCTGGATAATGCCTAAATACTCCATGGGGGATTATAGTAGCTCAGCACACATGGTTGTGTGTTATGCCTTATTACTCCCTGGGGGATTATAGGTGACAGAACATTTTCTCTAGCCTTCCCCACTCACTATTAACGAGGGTAGACTTCGAGTGAAGCTACATGGTATTGAGACATTGCAGAATTATTCAAAAATTTAATTGCGAACTCCATATTAGTTATATTTATGTTGTCAAAGTTAATTTATATGGTAAAGCGATGCAGCCATAAATAATCATAGGTATATTCAAAACAATAACATTATATGGTTAATCCTAGTAAATGAAGCAAAGCAAATGCATGCCCACATCAGACGAATTATCCTAATAAAAATATCTTGAAGATTCAATGAATTTGATAGAAGATGCATATTTTCTAACCTTTTACTGAAGATGGGGATGATAAGACTGTCTTTCTGGCCCATCCACGCATACATTCGATTCAAATTACTTTCTCTTGAAAGATAGTACTCACAACGACCTGTATGTAGATATAAAATAATTACAAAATCATTAACTTGATTCATTTACGGCAAATGTTACTAACATTTCTCAATATACTGTGATATTATACCATTAAAATGCACCATATTAAAGATAATTACATACATTATATATCTATTAATGAAGAAAAAAAAACTAATATATATATATATACCGGTATATATATATATACTATATGTATATATATACATTATATATATATATATATATATATATATATATATATATATATATATATATATATATGTGTAATTTCCTTTCCGGTCGCTCCATAACTGCGGTTGAGGACGGCCATCGTTCACTTCCTCATCCTATCAACTCCGGTATTCCTCAAGGATCTGTCCTATCTCCTATTATTTTTCTAATTTTCATAAATTATCTTCTCAACTGTACCTCCAGTCCTATCCATTCATATGCAGATGACTCTACCTTATACTATTCAAATAGTTTCCCAGAACGCCCCAGCCAGCAATCCCTCAAAAGCAAACGTAATGAAGCCATACAACACTTGTCTTCTGATCTAACTACCATTTCCAATTGGGGCAGAGAAAACCTTGTTACCTTTAATGCTTCCAAAACCCAATTTTTCCATCTATCTACCCGCCGTGAACTCCCAGAGGTCTATCCCTTATTCTTCAACAATACAAAAATCAATTTCTTCTGCTCTCTTTTGGAAGGACCATATTACCAGTCTTGCTAAGGCGGCCTCCCAGAAACTGGGTGTGCTCAACCGCCTCAAGGGGTTCTTTACCCCTGCTCAGCTTCTTACTCTATACGGGGCCACATTGCGTCCTTGTATTGAGTATTGTTCACATGTGTGGGGAAGATCCTCTCTGACAGCACTTCTAGACAAACTAGAAAGGAAAGCCTTTCGTATTATTAACTCCCGTCCACACACCGACTCTCCGCAATCTCTCTCTCTTCACCGCAATGTTGCATCTCTCTCGCTATTCTATCGCTATTACAATAATCAGTGTTCCTCAGAACTCTCTCAGTGCATACCACCTCCTCTACGTAGGGTACGTAGTACCCGTTTTGCAACACAATTCCACCCCTACTCTGTACAACTCTCCAACTCAAGAGTGAAACATTTATCCCAATCATTTTTCTATTCAACAGCTGAGCTCTGGAACTCTCTCCCTGAATCCATCTTTCCCTCATCCAATGACTTAAATTGTTTCAAACTCTGTGTGTCCAGACATTTTGGCTCGAACGTTCCTTGATTTTGGCCCTGTCACTCTTTTGACTCTGGAGGGGGAGGGGGGTGGGGGCACTCGTTGCAGTTTTGCCTTTTGTCTCCCTCATCCACATAGAAATACAAAATGCACAGTATCACACAACGTTGCCACACCCGTTCCTACCTTGACCAGACCCCGGTCGTCATGGGCAAGCCAGTAGCGGAACAGATAGCCTCCTTGTAAGGTGGTTAGACACCACCACCCAGGGTACCTAACAAGTGTGAAGTGTGAAGTGACGATATAAAGTGATATCTTTAGTGTGTCGACATATTACACTTAGCAGGAGTGCATTCTAACCTAGTTATTTTCCCATTTTCAGAATATAAAAAATATGCGCCTAGTTTACTTTTAATATGAACATAAGATCATTGGAAAGCAATAAAACAAGTGGTAACAGCAATTGGCTGGTGAAAATCGTATATTTTAGCCCCGTGGTCGTAATCTGACCTTGAGCAGTGAGAGACAGACACCCTCCCTTTCTCTTGTCTCAGATGGTACTGAGAGACAAGGGGTGGACTCATACTGGCTTGGAGGGTCGGAGATATACTCCTCCACCACCCCTCTCTCTCCCACCCGTCTTCTCACGAAAATACTCGATAAATATCGGGAATAATAGAGAAAATACATGATAATTGAGGAAGGGGGGAAAAGGGGGGGAGGAGGGGAAAGAGGGGGTTGGGACACATGTGTAGGAGTGGTAGAAAGTAATGGAGGGGAATTATCTTACCTAAGCAGAAATTGCTTTGTTTTGAGTGCTACTGGGGTGTTTTAAAAGTTTTTTTTAGGCCTTGGCCAAATCTTAAGAGTCTTCCCGCAGCCGCCCAGTAAAATCTCTTAAGCGTCTTCCCGCAGGTCCCAGGTTAATTAGTCTTTCAGAATTAATGCAACAGCCAACGGACTCATAACTAATTCTGCAGATAAAGCTAATAACAGAGGTAACCCCAATATAAATACTGATACATAATTGGTGGCAGCGGTGGTATCCGAAAACCCAATCATAGCAAAGACCTCCGAAGAAAAGCACGCAACCACAGACATAGTGAAAGTGACCGCCTATAAATACTCTTAATTAACAACAGACAAAGTGAGAGTGACTGTCTATACCTACCTATGGTCACCTAAGGTTATGCTTGCCACTCATCTAGAAGCACCGAGGAGTGCGCCGCTCCTCGTTCTGGGTGGTAATTCAGTGCAGCAGACTGTTCGAAGGGGCAGCAGGCTCCCCTGCGAAGATGGGCTCGTCTGTCACTTTTTGCAGTTCGACATCGAGGGCTCTCTTGAAGTTGTCTAATGACACGCCCCTCATGTCTCTTACTCGCCGTGAGAGTTTGTTGAAGAGATGTGGGCCTCTGTGTGATAACCAGCCCTCTTGCAGAGAGCTCTTAGGACCCCTGTTATTCACCAGGGGGATATCGCATTCCCAGCCTCTCCTATCACTGAATTTCATGACTATCGGGGTATGTAGGTTTGGTACTAAACCCTCTGCGATTTTCCACATGTATATTATTAGGAAACGTTCTCTTCTATGCTCCAACGAGTACAGTTTCAGTGTTCTTAAACTATCTCAATAGTGTAGCTGTTTTAGCAAACTTATATGCGAAGTGAAATTCCTTTGTACACTCTCTAAGTAATTTATTTCACATGCTTTGTATGGGGATGTTAATACGCTACAGTATTCAAGCCGCGGTAGCACTAGAGATTTGAAGAGCGTTATCATAGGTAATTCACCGCATGTTTTAAATGTACGCAGAATCCAACCCGTTAGAAGTTTCACAGCCGCAACTTTTGGTTGTTCTTTGAAACCCATATCTTCAGACATTACCACCCCAAGGTCTTTCACACTGTCTTTCCGTTCTATTATGTGGTTGGATTCTGTTACGTAGTTTATATTTTCTTTAACAATATTATTATCTCTGTACCGTATTAATTGGAATTTGTCTTCATTGAATTGCATGTTGTTTTCCCTGGTCCACTGGAACACTACATTTATGTCTTCCTGCAGGCAGCCTGTGTCCTCTTGTGTGTTAACTATCTTGCTTAGTTTTGTGTCATTAGCAAAAGAAGACACTGTACTGTGTCTTGTGTTGGCATCTATGTCATTAATTAAAATGAGGAAAAGAAGGGGCACTAGCACTGTTCCTTGGGGAACTGAACTTGTGACATCCGAAGGCTCAGATGTGACTTGGTTTACTGCTACTGATTGTGTCTGGTTTACGAGGAAATTGTATATCCACCATCCAATTTTCCTAGTTATACCTTTTGCTTTCAGTTTGTGGGCTATTATACCATGGTCACATTTATCAAATGCCTTAGCAAAATCGGTGTGTGGGGAGATTGTAGGCACCAATCGATCAGGGCTAGACCCAGGTGAGGTTATAGGCATGTGATAAAGAGTCGCTGGAACTCCTGTTTCACTTGCTTGGCCTCTCTTACTGATTTTCTTTGTGCCTCATTTACACTGAGAGCAATCCAGCTAGCTCTCACAAACACCTCCTCCTCCTATCCACTTCACTACACTAAACATGCACACCACACTTCATTCTTCCACACCAAAATTAAAAAAAAACAAAAATGATGAATTGTAGCCCAGCCTCGGAGTCCCCAGGGGGGGGGACCATAAATGCCCCCTCACCCGACCGACCATCCCCTGACGACCCCACACAATTACCTGGACCTCGGCCTGTTACTCTTTCTATTAATTTCTGCAACATTCGCGGACTTTCCTCTAACTTTCACTCTGTTGAGCACCATCTCTCCTCCTACAAACCTGATCTTCTCTTCCTCACCGAAACTCAGGTGTCTGTAGCAACATCCAGCAACCCCTTCTCTGTATCCTCCTACTTTCTCTATCCTAGTTTCAAAGCCAAAGGCGGATGTTGTGCATATGTGCACAACAAACTCACTTGCTCTCGTGTTCCCGATTTCGACTCCTCTGAATTCTCAACTTTATGGCTCAAACTTTCCTGTCATTCTCTTACTAAATATTTCTGTGCTGTCTATCTTTCCCCTAACTCTACCAACTTTCCCAAATTCTTTGACTATCTAAACTCTACAGTGGAACACATTCTATCCATTTCTCCTTTCTCAGAAATCTCCATCTTAGGAGATTTCAACGTTCACCACCGCCATTGGCTCTCCTCTCACACTACTGATCCACCTGGTGAACAAACCTACGTCTTTTCTATCCTAAATGACCTAGAGCAGTTAGTTCAGCAACCCACCCGTATCCCGGATCGCATCGGAGATCGGCCCAACATTCTTGACCTGTTTCTAACTTCTAACCCTTCTTCTTATACTATCGATCTTTTCTCTCCTTTGGGCTCCTCCGACCATAAACTTATCTCTGTCACCTGTCCTATCTCTCCAGTACAGCCACCCGATCCTCCTAGCCGGCGGCGCTTGTGGCACTTTGGCGCTGCCGACTGGGAGGCTCTTCGGCAGTACTTCTTTGATTTCCCATGGAATGATTTCTGCTTCCATGGCCGAGGACCCTCGGAGAGTGCTGAACGCATTACCGAGGTAATCCTATCGGGCATGGAAGCATACATTCCATTCTCTTTCTCTCAGACTAATGCTAAAAAATCTTGGTTTACTCACGCCTGTTCTACTGCTGTCCGCAATAAGGAGGAAGCATTCAAACGGTACCGACGCCTTAAAACTCAAGACTCTCATTCTTCCTATGTTTCTGCCCGGAATCAAGCCAAATCTGTTCATCGACTTGCCAAACACTCTTTCATCAATAATAAATGCACTGAACTATCCAACTCTAGCTCTTCCCAAGCTTTCTGGCATCTAGCCAAAAACCTCTCCAACAATTTCTCTTCCTCGTCTTTCCCTCCCCTTTCCCACTCTGATGGCACAACCATCACTTCTTCCTCTGACAAAGCTAAACTCTTCGCTCAAACTTTTGCTAGAAACTCCACCTTGGATGATTCCGGTGCTATTCCTCCCTCTCCGCCCTCCTCTCTCTTACTTATGCCTAATATCCTAATCTCTTCTAAAGATGTACTTTCTACCCTCTCTGGGCTTAACACTAATAAGGCGTACGGTCCGGACGGTGTTCCTCCTGTTGTTCTCAAAAACTGTGCTTCCGTGCTGACTCCCTGCCTAGGCAAACTCTTTCGTCTCTGTCTATCCTCTAACGTCTTCCCTTCATGCTGGAAGTTTGCTCACATTCAACCTGTCCCAAAGAAGGGTGACCGCTCTCAACCCTCCAACTATCGTCCAATTGCTCTTATCTCTTGTCTTTCTAAAGTTTTTGAAACTATTCTTGCTTCCAAATTTCTTAAGCATTTCTCTTCTCATAATCTGCTCTCAGATCGCCAGTAAGGCTTCCTTAAGGGTCGCTCTACTGGTGATCTTCTTTCATATCTTACTAACTCTTGGTCATCCTCCTTTCGGGACTTCGGTGAGACTTTTTCTATTGCACTAGACATATCGAAAGCCTTCGATAGAGTCTGGCATAAATCTTTAATTTCTAAACTACCCTCCTTCGGTTTCTATCCCTCCATCTGTGCCTTTGTCTCTAATTTCCTTTCCGGCCGTTCCATAGCCGCGGTTGTGGACGGCCATTGTTCACTTCCTCACTCTATAAACTCCGGTGTTCCTCAGGGCTCTGTCCTATCTCCTATTCTCTTTCTAATTTTTATAAATGATCTCCTTAACTGTACCTTAACACCTTACGAGCGGCCTATGCGGTTTATTTATGTGTACCGCCCAGCGGGGTGTTTTTAGCCAAAATAGGGCTGTTTACGTGATCATTTTCATGCCTAAATAAGACCCAGAACGTAAAACAAGTATCTATCCCTGAAAGGGCATAAACAGAGCTTTCGAATGACACCATAACGATCCTTGTATGATGGATAGTTTTCTTGCAATAACCGTGCAACGCGAGTGCAAAAAGCAGGTAATTCGGTACTTTCGGTACATAATTGAGTATGTAGCGAGTGAGAGAGGGAGGAGGGAGCTGAGATTTGTGTCAGTAGGTTCGCCGCGGTGGTCTGGAGCAGTCATACGCTCGCTAGTCTCCTGCCACCACTTGTCTCTCTCTCTCAGCCACATTACGTGCTGAAATTGCCACTCGAGTTATGTCGAGCGCCGCCACATAGTCCAGCTTTATTTAACTCGACTTAAGTGGTGGGCCGCTTTTTAAGGGTTAATTCCCATCCATTCATACGCAGACGACTCAACCTTGCACTACTCCATTAGTTTTTCAGAACGCCCCAGCCAGCAATCCCTCAACGACAAACGTAATGAAGCCATAGAACTCTTAAATTCTGATCTAAATACTATTTCCAATTGGGGCAGAGAAAACCTTGTTAACTTTAATGCTTCCAAAACCAAATTTCTCCATCTATCTACCCGTCAGGATCTCCCAGTGGACTATCCCTTATTCTTCAACAATACAAAAATCAACCCTTCATCTTCTCTCAATATTCTTGGTGTCTCTTTTTCTACTGCTCTCATTTGGAAGGACCATATTACCAGTCTTGCTAAGGCAGCCTCCCAGAAGCTGGGTGTGCTCAACCGCCTTAGGGGGTTCTTTTCCCCTGCACAGCTTCTTGCTCTGTACAGGGGCATAGTGCGCCCTTGTATTGAGTATTGTTCACATGTGTGGGGAGGTTCCTCTCACACTGCTCTCCTAGACAAAGTTGAAAGGAAGGCCTTTCGTATCATTAACTCCCGTCCACTCACCAACTCTCTGCAATCTCTCTCTCTCCGCCGCAATGTTGCATCTCTCTCGCTATTCTATCGCTACTATAATAATCAGTGTTCCTCAGAGCTATCCCAGTGCATACCACCTCCTTTACGTAGGGCACGTGGTACCCGTCTTGCAACTCAATCCCACCCCTACTCTGTGCAACTCTCCAACCCAAGAGTGAAACGTTACTCTCAAACTTTCTTCTACTCAACAGCTGAGCTCTGGAACTCTCTCCCAGAATCAGTCTTTCCCTCTTCCTATGACTTAAATTGCTTCAAACTCCGTGTGTCCAGGCATTTTGGCTCGAACGTCCCTTGATTTTGGCCCTGTCACTCTTTCAACTATGGGGGAGGCACTCGCTATAGGCAGTTATGCCTTTTGCCTCCCTCAATCACATAGAAAAAAAAAAAAAAAAAATAACATCCACGTTTTCTTTTCTTCTTGCACTTTAAGAATATTGTCATAATGCTCCCAAAGTTGTGAGAAACATGATCTTCCCGCTCTGAACCCATGTTGACCGGTGTTGTGTAGTTCATTTGCCTCCATGAATGCTGAGATTTTGCTTTGCAGGACTCGCTCAAAAACTTTAATGATGTGGAAAGTTAGAGCTACTGGGCTGTAATTTTTTGGTAGTGCTTTACTCCCTCCTTTATGCAGTGGGGCAATTATTGCATTTTTTAAGCTATCTGGTATTTCACCAGTGTCTAGACTCCTCCACATTATAGCCAGGGGTTTTGAGAGGTTTTCCTTACATTTCTTCATTAGGATCGAATTCCATGAGTCCGGGCCTGGTGCCGAGTGGGATGGCATGTTGGAAATGCCCTCTTCTATGACTTTTGGACCGAAATCAATATCCAGCATCTGGGAGGTTTCCGTAGGGGAGGTTTCCATGAAAAATATATTTTGGTCTCTGATGCCTTTTGTTTCATTAGGCTCACTGAAGGCCATTTCATACTGCCGACATATGAGTTCGCTCATTTTCTTTTTGTCCCCTGTGAATGACCCATCCCCTTTGCTTAGTGGGCCGATGTTTGATGTTGACTTAGCCTTTTGTTTGGCATATGAAAATAAATACTTGGAATTTTCCTTTATACCTACAATAGCTTTCCTCTCCTGTTCCATATATTGTAGTTCATATGAGATTCTTAGTCTTTGTTCAATTTCCACAATTTCTCTGTTTATTTTGGCCTTTTGCCTATCTTGTAGGTTTTGATGTGTGCGTCGTTGGGTGAGAAATTTTCTTCTTCTGTACAGCTTCCGTCTTTCCCGATCTTGTTTGTTTCTTCGTCTTGTTTGTCTTTCAGGTATGTGGTGGCTACAAATTTGGGTCATGGTTTCTGTTATTAGGACTAGACATTCTGATGGTGTCAGGTTACTCATTAAATCTTCCCAGTCTATTTCCTCTTTTTCTTGATTTACCTCTTCCCACCTAATATTTTTGTTATTGAAGTTAAATTTACTAAAAGGGCCGGTTTTTTGTCTCGATTCTAAGGTTGTCTTTACACTTTCTAAGGTTGTTTTAATCTCAATTAATTTGTGATCTGAGTATGTGATGTCCGATATGTTAATGCTGTGTACTAGAGAGTCGTTTATAGGGAAGACGAGGTTTAAGTTATTGTTTTCCCTTGTGGGTTCGGCAATATGCTGGGTAAGATAAAAAAAAGTCGCAAAGTTTAAAAGGGTCTCTCTTATTTGCTCCTCCGGTGTTACTTGCCACTACCTGCTTTTCTAGTTATCTCCACCTAATATTTGGTGTTGGGTTCCCCAGGGCTTCCACTTCTGATTTTATTTTGTTGAACTGGGTTTTGAATTCTTCTAGAGATGAGTCTGGAGGCCTGTATGATACAATAAATGCTAGATTTATGCATTCTATTTTAACTCCAAGTATTTCCACCACTTCATTACTGTTATTTAGGAATTCAGTACATATCAGTGAGTCGTGAATGTACAAGGCTACACCTCCACGTGTTCTATGCGTTCTGTCCGCCCTATGTAGGTTATAACCAGTAAACATACTTCACTATCCTCTTGATCTTTAATGTGAGTTTCTGTGAGAGCCGCAAATATAGCGTTTCCTTCTTCTAACAGGCCCCTAATAATTGGTACTTTGTTTGTGGTTCTGTTTTTTAGGCCTTGGATACTTGCAAACAAGAGTGGGGAGAGATTGTTTGGAGTATATGTGCTTATAATAGTCTTCAGAAGGTATTCGCCTCTTAACACACAAAGAGCGGGTGGTAGGGTATTTTACACTGTGCCGCCCAGCGGGGGGGTTTTACCCTAAATAGGGTTGTTTCCGTGTTCATTTTCATGCATAAACAAGACCCAGAGCGTAAAACAAGTATCTATCCCTGAAATGGCGTAAACAGAGCATTCCAATGACACCCGAACCATCCTTGTACGACCACTGGTTCTCTTGCAACAATCGTGCAACACGAGTGCAAAAAACCTAAAATAAGGTAATTTCCGTACATAATTCCTTGTGTAGCGAGTGAGAGAGGGAGGGTGAGGTACAGTTCAGTACGTCCACGGTGGTCGTGGGGAGCGGTCATAAGGTTACTACGCTCATCCCACCGCTCAGCTCTCTCTCTCAGCAACATTACGTGCTGAAAATGGCACTCGACAGCTGTCGTGCACCGCCACATAGTCCAAATTTATTTAACTCGACAGATGTCGTGCGCCATTGGTTAAGGGTTAAAATACTTTTAATTACTAATTCACTAGTATTCAGTATTAAGTGAGCAATTTTAGGGCAGAAATGAGTACATAAGAACAAAATGAACAGACAGACAGTGGACAAAGAGTGGAGTCACAAGGGTGTAGTGTCAGTTAATTCAAAATCAGCTGACTTCGTGCTCCCCAGTTCTCTTTTTCATCTCCATTGCCCCACCACCGCTACCTCCACCACTCCTCTTCTCCTCCACCCTTCCATCACAAAGCCACGCCCAGGCAAAGGATGTAATCAGTGGGCGGAGTGACAGGGCGAATGCGCGGATAGTGTGACGTGTCAGGTGTGACGTGTCGGGGTTAAAGTGTAAAGGTCGTTGCACACTGACACGAAAGGCCCTCCAGGCGAATTGACGACTCGAAATTTCAGCCTGATACGGCAAATCGGCAACATAATCGTGGATATCGGGAATTAGCCGGGGGTGACTCTCACGGTACAAGTGACGTATCGGGGGTCGATACGAGATTTTGAGCTGTTCAAAGGTTCGTGGGAATCCCCCGGCAACTGTAAAAAATCGTCTGAGTCTGGTCTCCATCACAAACTCGCCGTATCACAATCGCGTGGTCCGTATCAAAGACGTATGGTCCGTATCAAAGCCGTATGTCCCGTATCAACGTCATCTGGTGCGTAAGCCTGCCATGCATGCGGACCGAATGTAGGAAAAAAAGGCACCAGAAAAAAAGGAACAGGATAAAAACCGCACCGGAAATAAGGGCACTGAGAAAAAAAGGCTCAGGAAAAAATGGCATATTCTTCGGGGTAGGACAAAATGGCATATTATGAAAATCTATCATAATGTTTAATTAGGCAACTTTATTATCCAGGATTTATTCTTAAATTATTTATTATTCAAGAATTATATAATTTTAATATATTTGTTATATATATATATTGTAAATCTATATTTTACTTTATTTACACTATACTTCTATTTAACCTAACCTGACCTAATTTGAGACCTCACTTGGACTATGTTGTTCAGTGTTGGTGTCCTTATTATAGAATGGATATTGACTATCTGGAGGCAGTCCAACGAAGAAGGACGCAAATGATCCATATTGTTAGACATTTATCATATGAGGAGAGGCTGATAACCCTTGGCTTGCATTCATCAGAAAGACGAAGATGTATAGGAGATATGATATAGGCGTTTAAGTGGATGAAAGGTATCAATAAGGGAGATAGAAATAAGGTATTAAGGCTTAATAACGGCGGGATAACCCATTCAAATGGCTTCAAATTGGATAAGATTTGCTTTACAAAAGATATAGGTAATCACTGGTTTGGGAACAGAGTTGTGGAAGTGTGTGATTAGCTCAGGAACGGTAGAAAATTTCAAGTGCAAACTTGACATTCATATGAGTGAAATGGGTTGAGTGTGAATAGGATTTGCCTTGTGTGGGCCGGTCGACCTTATGTAGAATTCCGGTTTCTTAAGTTCTAACCTAACCTAACCTAACCTATGGTGAGTAGGCTACACTACCAGATATATATAAGTACATTATGCAATATTGCATATTGTATCGAAACACATTTTATTGATCTATTACTTCTTAATACAACATTGTGTTTTATGTGCCATTTTTTCCTAGTCCGTAATTTGTGACATTTTTTCAAGTGCCTTTTTTTCCTGTGCTTTTTTTCCAGTGCCTTTTTTTCCTGTGCCATTTTTTCCGGTACCTTTTTTTCCGGACCGTATCTCTTCCGTGCGGAAAATTGGCAACGGTCGAGTTGGGAACCGCGCGTCTAGCATCAATCTGGTTGCACGTCTCACGGCATCGATACGGCGTCAATACGATTCTTCTGAGTTGTATCGCAGTCTTTTGGGTCGTATCTTTTCCGTGGACTAGTCGTGTACCCTTCGCACGACTTTTCCTATCTTCTTTGTAGCATTCGTTTCTCCACTGTATCGGCATCGCTAGAGTCTTATCAATTCAAGCGGAAGAGATACGGTAGAGATACGACTCTAACAATGCCAGCCATTTTCGCCGCGATCTCTAGTAAATTCGGCAAGACACAGGACTTGTATGTGTCGTGGGTGTTCGTGCCAGTCTTGAAGGGGCTGTCGTGTCAGTGTGCAACGACCTAAAGGAGTGACGTAATCGTGGATGAATCTCGACGGAGTAAAGGACCAGCTTTTCAACCCAATTCAATCAACAGGACACTCGACTTGAACCTCCAATCAAAACTTCAGAAGATTTTGGATAGGTAAATCAGGTATAATATACAGTACTACAAGACACTAAATTACTACACTAGTAACTAGTACTACTTCTACACATCACAGCAATGACCAGTGTAAACTAAATATTTGGGTATTAACATTTAATTTACTTCGCTAGTATTGAGGTATGACTCTGATTGCATCCTTTTATTACTTCGATTACAGTAAATTCAAGGTGTTATTTCGTTTCACAGATCTTTGTTTGCACTAAAAGAAAATAATACTTACTTCTTACAAATATTTAGATATTCGTTCAACAAAGACTTATAAATATTTACAAGCCTTACAGTAAGATATTAATTGCTCGTAACAGTATTCAATTTTTTTTTAGCAGAGTGGATCCTCGTCATGTTAATGTCACATATTTAACAGAGCAAGCCATTCAACCTAGTACATCCTACTAGTCGAATGAAGTATTCTATCAGTACATCCTGCTAATAGAATATTAGCCTTTCTCCCAAGAAAGATGGCCTGGTTAGTACAAGCCCTTCTTCTATTTGGAACACTAATAGTGGCTGATACAACATCCCCATCGTTGCTGAAGCCCGGCGCCCTTGTAGCCCAAGTAGGAAGAGTTCTAGTTGCAGAAGATGTTGTAGCAGTTCAGAAAGAATTTGGGGAACTCCTTCACCTCTCTAGTGATTATAGGGTACTCCAACGTCGCATAGACAGATTACACTCTACGTTCACTTTCCTGCTAGCTAATCAGACTATGGCCCGTGACTTGCGACTTACAGTCACGCTCCAACGTGCTCGAGTCACTAGAATATATTGTAAGTTACGGAAGATCCATTCGGTCCTGCCTGACGACCATACCTAGGTGGCCAAACACGCTCACTCTCAGCATGTCAAGCGAGGACTATTTAATTTTGTTGGCCTACTCTCCCATGAGCTCTTTGCAACTGCCCAGGCTTCTGATGTTGAAAAGCTGGGTAACAGACTCACTGTCCTGAAGAACACAGCAAAAGCCTTAAATAGAATCTTGAGTTACAACTCGAAAGCCATGAGGGATGTGATGAATTCTTTAAATTTGTTGATAGCAAACATAAATAGCTTGACACAAGTGGTTAATTCCCTCCTTTCTGGTGCTTGCACAACATATAAACTCATTTACCTAACCAAGATCTTTCAAGCTAAGGAGGAAGATGTTGGGAATTTCATCGACGGGACCGTATCAGTCTTGGCAAATCTCGTTGATGCTGCCCTAAGTCAGGTCACCTCTGACCTCTTGCCTGTTGAACATATCCGTACTTCCATTGAAATACTGACAGAAAAATTTGCCCTAATTCCACTATTTGAGTTAGACAACTGTGAATTCTATTACCCACTAATGGAAGCAGTTTTGACACACTCATCCATTATAGTCCACATCCCTTTCAAGTCCACACACATGGAGAATTATCCAATTCCCGTTTCTCATTGACGGAATATTATTAAACGTGACTGACACAGCAGACATGATGCTCGTGTCCGACAACCTTCAATTTGTGACTGTGACTGACAAAGACACTCTTAATTCATGTAGGTCCTCGTATCTTCACCTGTATGTGTGTCCTATGTATGTGTTTTCCTTCCTGTCCCCGAAGAAAGCTGCATGCAAACTTACCTTGACTCAAGCATCTGTGACTGACTCTGGTTCATTAAAAGATTGTTCTTACGCACCGGCTCCTCAGCTTTTCAGTGTTTCATCAACACTTGCTAGATATTCAGTTCTTTTACTTCCCAAACCAGAACCAAGTGTCCCTTGTTTGTCTAGATTCAAGAAATGTAATTCATGTTCACGGGATGTATCAGGTACCTGATCACTGCAAAGTTAGGAGTTCAATCATCCATACATTTCCCTCACATCAGCACATTGCCCTAATTACTAACCTCTCCTCAGAGTTCATCCCTATTAATATTTCTTTCACAGGTAATTCATCGGACCTCATCATCCGGCCAAGTAATCTAAACCTAATGAAAGTCTTAAATTCTTCAGAGTTTACTAACCTCGTTGGTTCATCTCTTCCCATGTTTATTAACCCCGAAGTAATTTATTCTACTGTATTATCCCCTACAATGACTTTCCTCATCATCATCCTTATCCTGGTTGGTTGTCTCCGTCGTCTTTGGTTCAGGGTTGATCACCTGACTTGTAGGCGTAAGGCAAAGGTGGCTACTGCTGATACAAACGTGTAAGTGGGTCTTTACCTATACAACACTTTCTTTGGCATTGCTATACTCTGGGAACAGGGTCTTTTTGGGTGATATAAGCAGCTTCTAACGCTTTTCTCATCTGTTTATGAGAAAGCGTTAGAAGCTGCTTATATCACCCAAAAAGATGTAACCAATCCCAGAGAGCGATTTGTAAAGTGGTCGGTTTATTCCGCAAATATAGCTTTGAAGTCAGAGGCAGGAGAAATTCGATAGTTTGTCCCTTTCGTAGCCGTTGAGGGTGTTTTCTTTACTTTCAAGTTCATTCAGTTTAGGAAGGACACCTACAAATCAAAATGCTTTAATCAGTTGACTATTTTCTCAAATCTTTCTTGATCCAAATAATGAAAAATTAAATATAAGTCCGTTGCCAGTACCGAATGGGATAAGAAGGTAATTGGCGAAAGTAAAGAAAGAATATCCCCATCCAGAGGGTAGTCTAATAAGATTATTGTAAAAATACCTCGAAAACGAACAATGGAAGAAGATTCCCCGGAAGAAGAGGAGCACAAGAACCAGGAGAGAACACAAAAGAACAAGAAGAAAGCGAGAACCATAACAACAAATAGACGAGGCGAGGGAGTATCCCGGGTCACACCAGACAAGGCGCGAGAGGTCGCACCGGACAGAGAACGCCCCATCACACCAGACCGGACGGTTCCTCCCACTACCACCACAAGGAGGAAAATGCGGTTCAGTATACATTTCTAAACTACCTGTCACTCTTCTCCTGTTCACCTATGTACCTTTTCTTGTCCTTTGTATTATGAATGTACCTGTCAAGACAACACCTGTATATACATATATATATATATATGTATATTATATATACATGCAAATAAAAATAAAAACTTGTCTTCGCCACAGAAGAAATCAATTATCCAAGTATCCCTGTGTTTTCCTTTTTCTCCCCTCGTTTACAATATACCTAGGGGAGAATAGAGAAGTAGATATTAGTAAAACCTTGTCTTCACCACCGAAGAAATCAATTACCAGATGATGTTTTTGTAATAATGTTTGAAATCCTATTTTATGCAATAAGATGTAACCGTATACCTCAATAGACCTTGGGACACTGTTTCCTACACATATATACACATGCCTTTTTTTGACACTCTTCAACTAGTCCTGCTAGTTATACAACTCACACATACTTCCTTCTAAATCAGAAATATCCTGTACCAAATTGTCTCCACGGACAAACAACGCTGGGGGTCTCCCGTGCCCGCGCCCTGAGAGAGGGTGCCCCATAACTTTAAATACCCTGTGTGTATACCCAGGCCTGCCAACACGAATTAGGAAGATTGTATACATAGTTACGTACACAACCCTTTAGCCAACTAATTGCCGAGGGAGATTTATAAATTATTATCCACATAATTACTACTAACAAAGATCCGTAGTAAAATTCCCAAGCCACCACGTCGGGAAGGTGTAAGAAGGATAAACGCTGTCTCCTGCGCATTGTAGCCCTCACCTGTCAGGTGCGCATGACACCCCTTCGGTACACACGACACCCAAAGTCCTCCCCGAGAGTACAGATTTCAGATTTCATTCACTTTACCTACTATTATTGTTTTCCACAGTTCTATTGAGTTTATATAGACAAGCTATGAGATTGTAGTTAACCCTTGATAAAGTACCCTGCTCTGGGAGCTATAATTGAACCTAATCATCACACCATCACTGAGTAAAGTCATTGTATTGAGGGAGACCTTGACCAACAGAATAAGAAGGGTTCAAGGACCTCAATAAGAATACCTCCTCATTCCCATACCATCCTAGAGGTACCGGAGGAGTACACTCAATAATCCCCAATACCAGTTCAGGATTTCTGGGGAAAGTCAAGCAATTTTAAGGCTTCCAAAGTACTGGCATCCCACCTTCTGAAGTCTTAGGATTACCCTCCATTCAGTTGGAAGAACGAAAAGTTCACGATACTGTCTGTGAGTCAAACAAACACTGTTCTTAGGGATCTTTGTTAGACGTGGTGTCCCCGGCTAACATAGAGACCCTTGATAGGAGGTACCTAGAGCAGACTAGTAGGAAAGTGTATGGACTCCGGAAACTTTCCTAAAAGCTGTAAGTTACCGAAACCGTGGACTGTCCCGGGAACTCTGTCCTCGCTTGGTGTTCCAGCGAGAAACATAGTTACTGAGATAGACGCTGTGGCCTGTCCCTGGAACTCTGTCCTCACTTGGTGTTTCCAGTGAGAAACATAGTTTCTAAGATAGGAAAATCGTGGCCTGTCCCGGGAACTCTGTCCTCGCTTGGTGTTCCAGCGAGAAACATTGTGACTGAGATAGGAAGCTGGGCTTGGCGAGACACCCTCAGAGGCACTCTTTTATAGACAAGTCCTTGGTACACTGAGTCTGTGGCATCCCACTAGACTGTGTAACTAAAAGGTTTTAACACCGCCCCGGGTCCTCCGAACCTCTCATAAAGATTAGGACAGTCAGTGAGGATACTTTGACCAAACTTACTGCGTTAGTCCGATATCGTCCAACAAAAAGGCGATATTTAAGATCCCAGCCCGAGAGTACCTTAACAGGACTTCATCAACGGTTGATATACTGATCAGGACAGTCGAGTAGTTTCTCCCACCTCTGAAATACTCGTGTTAGTCCGGTATGGCGCCCAACGGTAGTTGCCCGACGATTACTATATGTTACGGAGCCATACTTAAGATCTCAAGCCCAATCAACCCATCTGTAACTACTTCACACGGCCGGCCCACCTAGACGGCCCACGGGGAAGCAGAAGAAGAGAGCCAACCACCTCCTGAAAATCACCAGGAAAAATAGTCCAGAGAAGTTACCACGCCGAGATACCACGAGAAGGGGAGAAAGAAGTGACTACGACCGTAATCTGCCAAGTGAGCGAGAAATAAATAGAGTCCCTCGAAAGTACCATAGAAGTGAATAAATTCCTCCGAGCGTTCATAAACGGAGCTAAGAGAAAAGAATCACTTTCCCAGACCGTGTATTCGATAGTTGAACCATTACACTAATAAAGAGAACTCAAATCCGAATTAGTGCCTTTAGTCAGATTCGGGAGAACCAGCGACTCTGCCAAAAATCCAAGCATTCCCCAGAAATAAACAGAGTCCCTCCCAAAGTGCCCTAAAATTTCATAAGTCGTTCAAAGCATTAATAATCGAACTACAAAGTCACGGAATACGTGTATCTACATTGCGAGTGATACCGAAGACTTCTACACCATCAAATAGTGATTCGATTCTGAATCAACTTAATTTTAATCAGTTTTGAGAGGGTAGCGACTCTGCCAAACTCTCGAAGAGTTTTAAGGAAATATTTCAGAGTCCATCATTGACTCTATCGTTTTCTATGATAAACCCTACGTACCTACTTAAGGCAGTTGACCTTGACCTTAAGCCCCTTACTGACATACTCGGGGAGAAAGTGAACACTCCTTAGAATAAACCCTCTCGAAATAAGCTCACATTGTGTAAACTACTCTACTATAGTGAAATTGAGCATAATACCTGCCACCCATCTAGATCCGCAACTGTGCTCGAAGCTGACCATACGTTTAAGTGCTATTCACTTGTATTGATCCATTACATGTTTTCAGATATTTCTTGCATATAGTAAATGAGAAATATAGCTGTATTCTTTAAACCATATTTTGCGATATATTTATCCTCTGTTGTCTTTTATTTTACATGTATTTATATGAACTTGGAAGTCCCAGTGGAGTAGAACTCACCCATATCAATTGTTAATCCTGCATAAAATCAGGGCATAACAATTGTTGTAATTAAAAGATTTATAATATCGCCATACAGATTGCAGCACGGTTCTAGGATGCCAACAAATAATTTCTTGACTTTGTATATATATTGTGCGTTGTCTAAAATCTGTCAGTCTCTCTGAAGATGGGTACATAACATAACCCAAAACGTTAGAGAATAAAGAATCATAGATCTTCCAAAAACCATAGATTGCCAGAAAGCTTGGGAAGAGCTAGAGTTGAATAGTTCAGTGTATTTATTATATATTGATGAAAGAATGCTTGGCAAGTCGAAGAGCAGATTTGGCTTAATTCCGTGTAGAAACATAGGAAGAATGAGATTCTTGAGTTTTAAGGCGTTGGTACTGTTTGAATGCTTCCTCCTTGTTGCGGACAGCAGTAGAACAGGCGTGAGTAAACCAAGATTTGTTTGCATTAGACTGAGAAAAAGAAAATGGAATATATGCTTCCATGCCCGATAGGATTACCTCGGTAATGCGTTCAGCACTCTCCGAGGGTCCTCGGCCACGGAAGCAGAAGTAATTCCATGGGAAATCAAAGAAGTAATGCCGGAGAGCCTCCCAGTCGACAGTGCCAAAGTGCCACAAGTGCCGCCGGCTAGGAAAATTAGATGGCCGTACTGGAGAGATAGGACAGGTGACAGAGATAAGTTTATGGTCGGAGGAGCCCAAAGGAGAGAAAAGATCGACAGTATAAGAAGAAGGGTTAGAAGTTAGAAACAAGTCAAGAATGTTGGGCCGATCTCCGAGGCGATCTGGGATATGGGTTGGTTGCTGACCTAACTGCTCTATGTCATTTAGGATAGAAAAGACGTAGGCTTGTTCACCTGGTTGGTCAGTAGTGTGAGAGGAGAGCCATTGGCGGTGGTGAACGTTTAAATCTCCTAAGATGGAGATTTCTGAGAAAGGAGAGATGGATAGAATGTGTTCCACTGTACAGTTTAAATAGTCAAAGCATTTGGGAAAGTCGGTAGAGTTAGTGAAAAGATAGACAGCAGAGAAATATTTAGTAAGAGAATGGCAGGAAAGTTTGAGCCATAAAGTTGAGAATTCAGAGGAGTTGAAATCGGGAACACGAGAGCAAGTGAGTCTTTGGCTTTGAAACTAGGATAGAGAAAGTAGGAGGATACAGAGAAGGGGCTGCTGGCAGTTGCTTCAGACACCTGAGTTTCGGTGAGGAAAAGAAGATCAGGTTTGTAGGAGGAGAGATGGAGTTCAACAGAGTGAAAATTAGAGGAAAGTCTGCCAATGTTGCAAAAGTTAATAGAAAGAGTAACAGGCCGAGGTCCAGGTAATTTTGAGGGGTCGTCAGGGGAAGGTCGGGCGGTTGTGGTCCCCCTATCCCGGGGACTACGAGGCTGGGCTAGAGTTTATCATATTTGTAAACACTAATTTGGTGTGGAAGAAGGAAGTGTGGTGTGCATGTTTAGTGTAGTGAAGTGGATAGGAGGAGGAGGTGTTTGTGAGAGCTAGCTGGATTACTCTCTGTGTAAGTGAGGCACAACGGTAATCAGTAAGACAGGCCAAGCAAATGAAACAGGAGTTCCAGCGACTCCTTATCAAATGTCTACAGCCTCTCATGGGCTGTAGACCTTATCACCTCAGAATCAATCTATATAAATAAATTAAAGCCTAGCCTGAACAACACGGCCACTGCAACACCTCTTTTCACTCAGTAAATATCCTTCCATTTTCTTTTCGTACTTTATTGTATACCCTCTCTTATTAGTATTATTTGTTTAAGTTTAGCTTAATGCTGTTCTCTTAATACATAGTTTTTGTTTTATTATGTTTAGCTCTTCTCGGTTCATATTCATACGAACCTTACTGCTTGATATTTCACATACATAAATTATGTAATTATTTGTTTTATTTCTTATGTAAACTTTCATTTATTTTAGATTCACTGAAGATGGAGACTGTTTTCTCCGAAACGTTTGGTAACCAATAAAGATAAGATGTTCGCTACTACGCTGGTTCTCCTTTTCCTTGTGAGACTTCGATTCCCAAGAGGAAGTTCCATTGCAGAAATTCTCTCTCTCTCTCTCTCTATATATATATATATATATATATATATATATATATATATATATATATATATATATATAAATATATATATATATATATATATATATATATATATATATATATATATATATTTAGAGACAGCTTCGAATCTTTACATTGTTATTGCTTATACAGAGCAAAATGTCTTTGGAATGAATATGCATCCAACAGATACATAAACTACAGTCTGCTCACCTGTTGTCAGAAACATCCTATGCATGCCATACATCAGACCTGCTTCCTCAAGGACAATAACACGTTTTCCATTGATGACATTTTGAAAAAGTTTAACGAAAAGATTCCGACTGCTGTGTGATTGTAGGCTCCCCGATTTTTCTGCGTCTGCAACTTCTCCATATATTCCCAATGTGCTTGTCTGAAAGGAAGCCTGACAATAGAGTTGTTATTTCTAAGTCCAAATTAACTATAGCTAGTACAGTACAGTATGCTGTATATAAATATAGTAATTGTATGTGCATTTGATATTTGGTTTTGTTATTTATTATATATATTCCCAGCCAGGCTCGAACCATCGACAGTCAGGATAATTGTACATGTTTTAACTAACTCTACCACGGTGTGATAAAAATACTTAACCTTTTCCTTAATCACGCCGTGGTAGAGTTGGTTAAAGCATGGACAATCATCCTGTTGTTGTTGATGTGTTTATTTTATACTAGCCCACTGGGCCATGGCCCTCACAAGGCTATAAATCCTGACAGTCAGAGGTTCGAGCCCAGTTGAGAGCAAAATACATTTACTAGCTCACATGCGTTTGTGAGATATGCTTTTTATATACAGTATATACAGGTATATATATACTGTATATATATATATATATATATATATATATATATATATATATATATATATATAATTATATATATACTGTATATATATATACTGTATATATATATATATATATATACATATATATACAGTATATCACGTATATCTCCCAAATATACATGAGCTAAACAATATTTATATACTCCCAGCCGGACTCGAATATCTGACATTCAGAACGAGTATCCAAGCTTTTAATCCACTACACTACGGCGTGATAAAGGAATTTTAACCTTTTCCTATTTATGTTAAGGAGAAGATAAATCCTACTTGGAGAATATATTTGAATTTATGCAAAAGTTGCAGGAACCGTATTCCAGGATACCATACAGGAATGTTTACAACTCGGGTTATAGATATTTAATTTTAATTCTCGCCCAGCCTAACACGAGAGTCATTGATATCAAGTATATCTCACAAATACAAATGAGCTAATAAATTTATATATTCACCCAGCCGGACTCGAACCTCCGACATTTAGAACGAGTGTCCAAGCTATTAATCCACTACATCACAGCGTGATAAAGGAATCTTAACCTTTACTATTTATATAAAGGAGAAGGGAAATCTTACTTGGAAAATGTAATTCAATTCATGCACAAATCCTAAATATAAATAGGAAAAGGTTAAGATTCCTTCATCACGCTGTGATGTAGTGGAATAAAAGCTTGGACACTCGTTTTGAATGTCGGATGTTCGAGTTCGGCTGGGAATATATATATACATATATATAGTATATATATATACATATATATATATATATATATATATATATATATATATATATATATATATATATATACTGTCTATATATATATATATATATATATATATATATATATATATATATATATATATATAATTATATACACCGGTATATACAGTATATATATTTTGTTTTCCTATGTGAGTGAGGGATGCAAAAGGCAGAACTGCCTATAGCGAGTGCCTCCCCAATAGTTGAAAGAGTGACAGGGCCAAAATCAAGGGACGTTCGAGCCGAAATGCCTGGACATACGGAGTTTGAAGCAATTTAAGTCATAAGAAGAGGGAAAGACTGATTCTGGGAGAGAGTTCCAGAGCTCAGCTGTTGAATAGAAGAAAGTTTGAGAGTAATGTTTCACTCTTGGGTTGGAGAGTTGCACAGAGTAGGGGTGGGATTGTGTTGCAAGACGGGTACCACATGCCCTACGTAAAGGAGGTGGTATACACTGGGAAAGCTCTGAGGAACACTGATTATTATAGTAACGATAGAATAGCGAGAGAGATGCAACATTGCAGCAGAGATAGAGAGATTGCAGAGCGTTGGTGAGTGGACTGGAGTTAATGATACGAAAGGCCTTCCTTTCAACTTTGTCTAGGAGAGCAGTGTGAGAGGAACCTCCCCACACATGTGAACAATACTCAATACAAGGATGCACTATGCCCCTGTACAGAGCAAGAAGCTGTGCAGGGGTAAAGAACCCCTTGAGGCGGTTGAGCACACCCAGCTTCTGGGAGGCCGCCTTAGCAAGACTGGTAATATGGTCCTTCCAAATGAGAACAGAAGAAAAAGAGACACCAAGAATATTGAGAGAAGATGAAGGATTGATTTTTGTATTGTTGAAGAATAAGGGATAGTCCGCTGGGAGTTGTGGACGGGTAGATAGATGGAGAAATTGGGTTTTGGAAGCATTAAAGGTAACAAGGTTTTCTCTGCTCCAATTGGAGATATTATTTAGATCAGAATTTAAGTGTTCTATGGCTTCATTACATTTGTTGTTGAGGAATTGCTGGCTGGGGCCTTCTGAAAAACTAATGGAGTAGTGTAAGGTTGAGTCGTCTGCGTATGAATGGATAGGAATTGAGGTACAGTTGAGATCATTTATAAAAATTAGAAAGAGAATAGGAGATAGGACAGAGCCCAGAGGAACACCAGAGTTTATAGGGTGAGGAAGTGAGCGATGGCCGTCCACAACCGCAGCTATGGAACTGCCGGAAAGGAAATTAGAGACAAAGGCACAGATGGAGGGATAGAAACCGAAGAAGGGTAGTTTAGGGATTAAAGAGTTGTGCCAGACTCTATCGAAGGCTTTCGATATGTCTAGTGCAATAGAAAAAGTCTCACCGAAGTCCCGAAAGGAGGATGACCAAGAGTTAGTAAGATATGAAAGAAGATCACCAGTAGAGCGACCCTTAAGGAAGCCATACTGGCGATCTGAGAGCAGATTATGAGAAGAGAAATGCTTAAGAAATTTGGAAGCAAGAATAGTTTTAAAAACTTTAGAAATACAAGAGATGAGAGCAATTGGACGATAGTTGGAGGGTTGAAAGCGATCACCCTTCTTTGGGACAAGTTGAATGAAAGCAAACTTCCAGCATGAAGGGAAGACGTTAGATTATAGACAGAGACGAAAGAGTTTGCCTAATCAGGGAGTCTGCACAGAAGCACAGTTTTTGAGAACAACAGGAGGAACACCGTCCGGACCGTACGCCTTCTTAGTATTAAGCCAAGGTAGCGTAGAAAGTACATCTTTAGAAGAGATTAGGTTATTAGGCATAAGTAAAAGAGAGGAGGGTGGAGAGGGAGGAATAGCACCGGAATCATCCAAAGTGGAGTTTCTAGAAAAAGTTTGAGCGAAGAGTTTAGCTTTGTCAGAGGAAGAAGTGATGGTTGTGCCATCAGAGTGGGAAAGGGGAGGGAAAGACGAGGAAGAGAAATTGTTGGAGAGGTGTTTGGCTAGATGCCAGAAAGCTTGGGAAGAGCTAGAGTTGTATAGTTCAGTGCATTTATTATTGATGAAAGAGTGTTTGGCAAATCGAAGAACAGATTTGGCTTGATTCCGGGCAGAAACATAGGAAGAATGATAGTCTTGAGTTTTAAGGCGTCGGTACCGTTTGAATGCTTCCTCCTTATTGCGGACGGCAGTAGAACAGGAGTGAGTAAACCAAGATTTTTTAGCATTAGTCTGAGAGAAAGAGAATGGAATGTATACTTCCATGCCCGATAGGATTACCTCGGTAATGCTTTCAGCATATACACTATATATATATATTTATACAGTACCGGTATATATAGAAGGTCTCTCATTCTCTTTTACTAGCGATATGTTTAAAAATATACGGGGATGCTGTCAAATACTAACCTATTTATACGGGTATAAATATAATGCTACTTTAATATCGAAACTTGAATCACGATAATGTCATGATGTTGAAGTCCTAGCTTAATACTGCCCTTTTCTTAAGATATTTATTAGTGTTCTGTATAGGTATTTTGCCAATATTTTCATATATGTATCTTTTAAAGCAACCGAGGAAATTACAGAACAAAACAGCATAATTAAAACATATTGTTTTCTTTTTATCCATAATAAAACATAACCGTCTTGGTGGTGCAATGGTTAAGGTGTCTACAAATCTGTGTTTCATAACCCGGGTTCGAATCCTGGTGGATCATATATAATTATGCTTTCATTAATTTAATTGGAGGAGTTTGGTGTTGTGGTGAAATTAATAAAACATAGATTCATAATTCATTTATACTCCATTTCTCACTGTTCCCTTTCTCCTACATGGTCGACAATTAAACCATAAAACACGTTAATCTATTGACTATGAAAGGGCGTAATGAGCTTATGAAAATCATCAGCCTTACATTTGCGGCCTTTATAAATTCCTTTGTGGAACACCATCTCTCTTTTACCATGCCTGATTTACATTTCCTCACCGAAACCAAGTTGTCTGAGGTAAAAGACAGGAAATCCTTCTCTGTATCCTCCTGCTTTCTCTACCCTTAATTCAAAGCAAAAGGTGGATGTTTAAAAGAAGGACAAAAGGCAAAGCTGCCTGTAACAAGTTGCTATCCCAAAGGTGAAAGAGTGACATAATCAAATTAAGGGCGGTTGGTGTTAATCTTAATTTATTTTGTATTATTGTTTTTGTTTTTAAGAAGAGTGTTGTGCTTGCTTAGTGTAGTGAGATAGATAGGAGTTGGAGGTGTTTTTGAGAGCTAGCTGAATTAATCTCTGTGTAGGTGAGACACAAACAGAAACAGTGAGGGAGGCCAGACAAATGTAACAGGGGTTCCAGCAACTCATCACATACCTATGAGGCCTCCCCTGGGTATTGCCCCGCTCTATTGGTGTCTACAATTTGTGTGTACGTACCCAATAATCTTTCTGGTTCGTGTGTTTCCTACTTTGATTCTTCTGAATTCTCGACTCTCTGGCTTACGCTATCATTCTCTCACTAAATGTATCTGCGCCGTTTATCTCTTCCCTAATTCTACTGACTATCCAAAATTCTTTGACCATCTCACGTCTAAAGTGGAACACATTATATCCCTCTCTCTTTTCTCAGAAATGTCCATCTTAGATTTCAATTTTCACCACCGCCAGTGGCTCTCCTCTCATTTCACTGACAAACCTGGTGAAAAAGCCTACATCTTCTCTATCGTAAAGGACCTAGAGCAATTAGTTCAGCACCCCACCAATTCCCGGATCGCTCTGGTGATCGGCCCAACATTCTTGATTTATGTCTAACCTCTAATTCTTCTGCTTACACTTCTCCTTCTGTTGGGCTCCTCCGATCATAGCCTTATCTCTGTCACCTGTCCTGTCTCTCCAGAACCGCCTTACGACTCCCACAGCCGGCGGTTCTTGCGTCATTTTCACGCTGCCAGCTTAGGAGGCTCTTTGGCATTACTTCTTTGATTGTCCATAAAACAATTTTTGCTTCAGTGGCCGGGGACCCTCAGAGAGTGCTGAACGCATCCCTTTTTTGTTTCCCTATGTGTATGGAGGAGACAAATGGCAGGTTGCCTGTAACGAGTGTCTCCCCCAAAGTTAAAAGAGTGATAGAGCCAAATTCAAGGACATTGGAGACAAAATGCCTGGACAAACAAAGTTTAAAGCAGTTTAAGTCATAGGGTGAAGGAAAGATAGATTTACGGAAAGAGTTCCAGAGTTCACTTGTTGAATAGAAGAAAGACTGAGAAAATTTGCCAATTCTTGGGTTGGAGAGCTGGACATAATAGGAATGGGACTGAGTTGAAAGGCGGGTGCCTCATACTCGCCGCAAGGGAGGGGGTATACACAGAGGTCTCTGAAGAACACTGATTGTTGTAATAGCGATAGAAAAGTGAAAGAGATGCAACATTGTGACGTGCAGAAAGAGATTGTAGGGAACTAGTAAGAGAAAGCAAGTTAATGAGGCGAAATGCTTTTGATTCTACTCGTTGGAGAAGTGCGGCATGGGTGGAGCCTCCCCACACATGCGAATAATACCCAGTACAGGGGCACATTGTGCAACGATACAGAACAAGAAGCTGTGCGGGGATGAAGAACCCACGGAGATGGTTGAGCACACCTAACTTTTGGGAAGCTGTTTTAGCGAGAGTGGTAATATGATCTTTCCAAGAAAGGTCAGATGAAAAAAATACACCTAGACAAGATGAAGGATTGAGTTGTGTATTGTCAAAGAATAGTTGATAGTCTTGTGGAAGATTGTGATGGAGAGATAGAGGGAGAAACTGGGTCTTGGAGGCGTTGAAAGTAACAAGATTTTCTCTGCCTCAATCAAAAGTAATTGAAAGAACAGAAGATGGGCATTCTATGGCCTCGCCATGTTTGTGTTGGAGTGCTTGCATGCTGGAAGGACGTGAAAAACTAGTTGAATAGTGTAAGGTAGAGTCATCAGCATGTGCGTGGATAGGACTAGAGGTACGGTTGAGGAGATCATTGATAAATATTAGAAAGTGAATTGGAGACAGGACAGAACCCTGAGGAACTCCGGAGTTTATAGGTTGAGGAAGTGAATGATGGCCGTCCACAACTGCAGCTATGGAGCGGTCTGAAAGGCAATTAGAGAAAAAGGCAAACTGAGGTAATCCTTTCGGGCATGGAAGCAAACATCCCATTTTCTTTCTCGCAAACTAACTCACAAAAATATTGATTTATTCACGCTTGTTCTACTGCTGTTCGCAATAAGGAAGAAGCATTCAAATAGTACCGTCGCCTTCAAACTCAAGAATCTCGTACGTTATGTGTTTTTGCCCTGAATCAAGCCAAATTTGTTCTTCAAATCGAAAAAACTCTTTCATCAATATCAAGTGCTCTGAACTTTCCAACTTTAGCTCTTCCCAAGCTTTTTGACATCTAGCTAAAAACCTCTCCAACAATTTTACCTCTTCGTCTTTGCCTTCTCTTTTCCACTTTGACGATCAAACTCTGTGTTCAATCTTTCACTAAAAACTCCACTTTGGATGATTCCGCTGCTACTCTTCCCTCTCCACCTCCCTCTCACTTATGTCATAATCTCTTCTAAGGATGTAATTTCTGCCCTCTCTAGGCTGAAGGGGGAGGTAGTTGCTTCTCCCTCATGTTTAGCCCCATTAGTTTTTCAATGTTAAGACGTTCGCCTCATTAGTTTGTTGATTTGAAGACCTTTCGTCCCATTTTGTCATAAATAGCAAGACCTTTCGTGCCATTTAGGTGTCAATATAATTTTTGAGGAACCGGCCTTCGGCCAGGATATTTCTCTACTGAAAAATGTACACATTTATCTCGAAGGGGGATCTTGAATATAATGTATTAAGCTTGATGGAGGTCTAGGGAGAAACTAAAACAATAATAAATAAATAATAAATAAACAATTAAATACATCCTACCCCCTTAATAGTACGACGGCGTACGGACCGGACGATGTTTTTCCTGTTCTACTCAAAAACTGTCTTCCGTGCTGATTTCCTGCTTAGGCTAACTATTTCATCTCTGTCTTTCCTCTAACGTCTTTCCTTCTTGCTCTTATTCAATCTGTCCCAAGGAATGTTGACCGCTCTCAACCCTCCAACTATCGTCCAATTGCTCTCATTTCTTGCATCTCTTTAAGTTTTTGAAACTATTCTTTATTCAACATTTCTTAAGTATTATCTTCCCATAATCTACTTTCAAATCGCCATTATGGTTTCCTTATAGGCCGCTTCCTGAAGGTGGTGTTACTATCTTACTAACCTTGGTCATCCTACCTTCAGGACTTCGGTGAGACTTTTTCTATTGTGCTAGGCATATCAAAAGCCTTTGATGAAGTCTGGCGCATTTGTTTTTATTTCCAAACTACCCTCCTTCGGTTTCTATCCCTCTATCTGTGCCTTTGTCTCTAATTTCCTTTCTGACCATTCCATAGCTGCAGTTATGGATGGCCATCGCTAACTTCCTCAACCTATCAACTCTGGTGTTCCTCAGGGTTCTGTCCTGTCTCCAGTGCTCTTTCTAATATATATTAATGATCTCCTCAACTGTACCTTTAGTCCTATTCACTCATATGCTGATGACTCTACCTTACAATATTCAACTAGTTTTTCACAACAACCGAGCATGCAATCACTCCAAAACTCACGTGACGAGGCCCTAGCATGCCTATCTTCTGATCTATCAATTATTTCTGACTGGGACAGAGAAAATGTTGTTACTTTCAATTTCTCAAAGACCCAACCTCATCTTCTATCTACCCGTCACAGTCTTCCACAATACCATCAAGTACTCTTCAACAATACACAAATCAACCCTTTATCTTCTCTCAAATATTTTTGGTGTATCTTTTTTTTTATCCGACCTTTCTAGGAATGATCATTACAAAAATAGCTTCCTAGAAGTTAGGTGTGCTTAACTGTTTCCGTGGGTTCCCCACCCCCGCACAGCTTCTTGCTCTGTATAGGGACACAGTGCCCCCATGTATCGAGTATTGTTCCGCCATTCAACACAGTCCCATTCCTATCTGTCCAGCTCTCCAACCAAAGAATTAGCAAATTTTCTCAGTCTTTCTTCTACTCAACAAGTGAACTCTGGAACTCTCTACACCAATCAGTCTTTCCTTCATCCTATGACTTAAACTGTTTTAAGCTTCATGTGTCCAGGCATTTTGACCTTAACGTCACTTGAATTTGGCTCTCTGTCACTCTTTTGGCTTTGGGGAAGACAAAAGTTACAGGCAGCCTGCCTTTTGTCTCCTTCATGCGCATAGGGATAAACAAAAGAAACAGGTAGGCCTATCATTGGACTGTAGATACTTGTAATTGTTTTAAAGTATTTTTTTTTTTCAGGACATCCTTCTCTCTCATGTTTACCTACATTGGCTTTGAGATTGTACAGTATGTTGTTCACCCTTAGTTTGGCTGTTTTAAGAATTTTCGCCCCATTTCTTTGTCAATTTTAATTTTGTTCGTGCCATATACTGTAGGTGTCGATTTTTTTTCCTGGTGAGCGATAACGAGCCGGCCTTCCGATAGAAGATTAATTAAACCGAAACATGGACAAAAATTATCTCAAAGGTGTGTCTTGGGGATATTTTTGAGCTTCATGGAGGTCTAGGGAGCAAACTAAAGACAATAATACAATACCTTGAACTTTTATTTACGAATATAAGACCTTTGTCCTAAGCAGGATTAAACTAATTTAATGTTATCCGGAACTGAATGTGAATGAAGGTGTGGTATAATATGTAGATTACTATATATTGCAGAAACAAAATTCAGTCATCAGGTTTTCTGAATATTTTTTAGTAAATTGTGTGGGTTGGAAATCTGTCGATTTAATTGTTTGCAGCTTGAGCAGACGATATATGATTTAATTATATTAATGCACATAATACATATTATACATTATGAAATTTTCGCTATATTATATATACAAAAGAAAATTTGTTATACTGTATATACAAAGAAATGTACATTGTTCATATCCATTTTCCTGCCATTTGAGATACCTGGGTGAGCAGGGCACAGCTTCTGACGGGAAGGTTTAATTGATTAACTTATTTATTTATATGTTTATTTATGTATTTGTATATACTGTATATACTGTACATATCATTTTTAATTTTTCTAGCCGCTGTCCAGGAATGATTTCTCAAACTATAATGTTTTTTTTTTTTTTTTGCTTTTTTTTTTGTATCTCCCTATAGTCTTGTAAGATTGTTGTACTAATTTTAGAGAATGGTTATTGCTCACCGATATCTTTATTTGTTTTTGTTTTAGACTAATCTTTCTCTTTAATAATATGCATCCTATAAATGTAAATAGGATGATTATAGATAGTTCTGTAACAGTTATCTCTGTTGGTGGCCGTACATAGCAGTGCATGATCATGAATTGTTATCCAAATGTTTGCAAGTCCTAAATCCAAAAAATACATTTGACACAATTATCCTAGAACAAGGTGGTCATTCATCAAGGCTCAGAACAACAAACTAGGCTAATGTAAGACTCTCGTACGTATTGATTAGCTTTAAACACAGTGTAAAGGGTCGTTCACGGCATACCTCTGAGGTTCTGGTAGTTTCGTTGCACTGATCCACTGATACAATTTGACGGTTCTGCTTGTGTTGTTATTATATAATTTAAAGCTATGCAACAAACTAATGCAACACTGCAGGTCATCAAAGATTATTACATTGAATTACAACCTAAACTTATTCAGTGAAAATATGGAGACCATAATATGTACAAAAGTTAAGAAAACCAAATTATGTATAATTAGCGGTGATTTCAATCTTGACATGCTCAAAGCAGACTGTTCAGTTGCCACGGGAACTGATAAACAATGTTCAATGTAAACACTTTTTCAATGTGATAAACAAGCCAACCAGAGTAACTTCAACATCTGCCACAATTGTAGACCATATTTGGTGTACTAATATATCTAAGGTAACATCTAATGCTATTAATTATGCACAGATATCGGATAATTTTCCGGTTATTGCCTCATTCACCATTAAAGTAAACATGAAAATAAGTAACCATATTGTGAAAAACAACGTATGTTTAGTGAAGACAATCTTGAAAAATGTAAAGAGTGTATAAATGACGTGTCTTGGGATCTAGTGTACGTGTCTACGAAGTCAAATGTTATCTTCAATCATTTTAACACTATCTGTTATGCCTGTTTCAATAAACATTTCCCAACAATAGAAAAGAACGTAAGACTGAAAGCAGAAGGGAAACCCTATATCACTCCTGAAATAAGAGCACTAATAAAAAGAAAAAGAAAAACAAAGTTCGCTAAACGACCGATCACTTATGGAGCACAATTTCGCCAACTTCGCAACAGTCACTCAAATGATATGATATGCCCAATCAAATGCTTTAACCGTCTTCGTGGCGCAATGCATACGTGTGTTGATTTTCGGTGTGAGCGTCCTAGGTTCGAATCCCCGGACTGCCAAATGTGTTTG
Source organism: Paralithodes platypus (assembly GCA_032716605.1). Taxonomy (NCBI): domain Eukaryota; kingdom Metazoa; phylum Arthropoda; class Malacostraca; order Decapoda; family Lithodidae; genus Paralithodes; species Paralithodes platypus. The sequence goes on along the minus strand of CM064528.1, from coordinate 34,163,754 downwards.
TTAATTTCATTAATCGAGTTTAGGAGTAAAGTTGGTTGGTGGAGAGAACATAATAATTATACAATCATACTTAAATCAAACGTAGGCAACAGTAAGCAGACCTGGAAACTTATTAACTCAGCCATGGCGAGATCCAAGTCTAAGGATTTACCCTGTGAATTGAAGGCGGACAATGTTACTATATCTGATCCGGCAACTATAGCACAATACTTTAATAGTTATTTTGTTGGGGTGGGAGGTAAACTGGAAGAAGAGGTAGCTTATACTTCATTCAATTATCACAACTTTCTCGGCTCGCCACAGATAAATGTTCCGAAATTTTGAAGAGTGACTGAACAGGAAGTTAATACCATTATTAGAAAATCCAAAGATACTTCACCAGGTTACGATGACATCCCTATGAGTGTAATTAAACGTGTTATGCCTACTATCGTCCCTGTACTTGTTCATCTCTTCAATTAATCATTTGCTCAAGGTGTATTCCCTGACGATTTGAACATAGTAAAGGTGGTGCCTATACTGTATATAAATCCGGTAAAATATATGTAGTAACAAACTATAGACCAGTTTCTATCTTGACCGTACTAAGTAAAATACTTGATAGATTAGCATAAAACAGACTTTTGGAATCTCTCAATACTAACAACACTCTATTTAACGTTCAATATGGTTTTCGGAAACATAGGTCAACTGAAACTGCTCTAATAAAACTTACTAATGATATTCTAGAAGCCATGGCTAAAAACATGCATACACTAAGAATTGTTCTTGAATTGTCAAAAGCGTTTAATACCGTGGAACACAGTATTTTATGTTATAAACTAGAACACTACGGTATCAGAGGCTTAACACACAAATGGTTCGTGTCATACACTTTATGTCTTCGTGGTGCAATGCATAAGTGTGTTGATTTTCGGTGTGAGCATCCTAGGTTCGAATCCCCGGACTGCCACATGTGTTTGTTAATTTCATTAATCGAGTTTAGGAGTAAAGTTGGTTGGTGGAGAGAACATAATAATACATGTGTAATAGAAAACATTCTGTGAAGTTCAATTACCTCAAGTCAGATTTATTGACAATAAACTATGGTGTACCAGAAGGACCACTCTTATTTTTGCTATATATCAACGATATCACACAGTCAAGTAATACTTTTGATTACATACTTTTTGCAGATGATAGTAACCTATATTTACGTCATAGAGATTTTAACAACCTTATTAAAACAGCAAATTAAGGATTGATACATGTGCAACATTGGATATCTGCTAATAAGTTAACACTACATTTTCTTAAAACTCACAACATAAGCTTTTCCCGTAAGAGCAAAAAAACACAAGTAACACTTGCTTTAGTAATGGGAGATAAAGTTATTTCTCAGGAAGATAAACACATTTTTTAGGAGTTAAAATTGATCAGCACTTAGATTGGAAGCCTCATATTCATTGTATTTTGGGTAAAGTTAACAAACAGTGTGGCATACTATTTCGCACTCGGTCCAAACTCAGCCTAGAAGCCCTGAAACTTGTATATCATTCCCTGATACATCCACACTTAACCTATTGTAATACCGTATGGGGCGGCACATCCAAACTACACTCAAACTTCTTATTACAGTTCACAAACGTATCATACGAACGATTGCTAAACTTAGGAAATATGACCACACAAGCCCAATGTGTAAACAACTTCAACTCCTGTAATATCCTGATATGATGACTCTACGCTTTGCTGTATTTGTTTACAAATCTCTCAATGACGAAAATGATAATACATTTAAATTTACAAGTAACCTTAGATATAACATACGTAACAACAACAATTTGCTAGAAATCCCCTTAATAAGATCTTATCAAATCCAATCTTCCATACACTACTGTGGAGTACGAGTGTGGATTAGCTTGCCACAAGATTTCAAATCCATACAAACTGTCGCTGGATTCAAGAGCAAGGTTCGACAGTTGTTAATGTCAGATTATTGATGGGGTGATATTATAGACATTAACATTCTTGCATATTTATGATTGCTAACTGAATTATCCTTTTATTCAATTTAAGTTGAAGTTATTTCACAGATGTTATTTTGTCTTTCTTTCCTTTTTAGCTTTAGTTATTTCTTTAGTTTTCTTGTTTGTTCTAGATTTCGTAACATTCACTATTCTATATAGGATAAGTCCATCAAGTTATAATACCATAATTTGTTAGGTACTTAGCTACTGTAATCACTGTTGCACTGTTTAAACAATGTATAATATTTCCTCATGCTCACTCAGAGCCTTTTAGGAGGACCTTTGCCCTCAAAAGGCTCAGCCAGACTTTTATCGATATATTATTCAATTATTTAGTAGTGTGTTAAATACTATGTACATATTTACGGCTAATAAAATATTTAAATTTGAATTTGAACCTTAAAACAGCCAGGACCTGTACATCCTTCAGAAACCGTGCCAATCAGGAATTATGCTCTGCGTCAGCCAAACCACACCCCTTCAAAAACAATTCAGACTAGGGTGATGTCTTCTTCCACTTGGGCTGGGGCTGAGCCGACGTGGCTTGGCCGTCCAGTTAGCTAATTTGAAGTACAATGTAGGAAGATTCATCCTGACAAAATGGGGGTACACAAGCCTTCAGACTCCCAGAGCATGGCAGCAGAGGGGTCATCCAACACGGCTCTTAGGCTCTGGTATAAATAATGAAGTACAGTAACAGTAAGAGCCTCACCCTGACATACTGTAGGTGCACGGTGTCGGCCTCCCAGAGCATGACAGCAGAGGGGTCATCCAGCACGGCTCTGAGGCTCTGGTACGGCTGAGGGATGTGTCTCACGGCCAGGAGGGACATAAGGTTGCCGGAATAGCTTCGTGTTAACACCAACATGGCCAACATCCACACTCCCACCACCAACCTCTGCCACCACCACCAGCCAATCAGTTTGCCAGTACCTGCAGTTAGAGTCCTTATATTTCCATCATGTTTTCAATGACAATAGTTTTAACTGTATTAGTGTTGATAATGGTGGCCCCATCACCATTATCAGAGGGTGCAATATTGCACCTTCGTGCAATATTGCATGTACTGATATATTTCATTGTCTCATTACATTAGTTCACGTTCTTACGAAGAACACCATTCATCATATTACCTCTGTCTACAGTAGTATTATGATTCTCACACCAATGCATAGCGAAAGCATAGCTGCAGCTAATACACCAAGGATAACTTACTGTACTTCACAAAGAATAACTTAATAGAACTTCTTGAGAATTTATATTGTATAAAATTGCGAGAAAGAATACAGTGTAAGAAAGTTGTTTGAATGAATGAATACACAATGATGGGAGTTCCTTCATTCCTTAGAGAGTATTGTAGATGTGCTAATGACCCAGCTTGTCTTGTCTATTAAACTAGGTCATCTCTTGGTTAACGATTGGCTAAGCTGACATAAAAATCTAGGATTACAACAGTGGACTTAATTTATTGAATGTATTATCTGTCAAATGGTAAGTCAGATCGATTCATTGTATATGAATCGATTAGTTAAGAGGCAGAAGTGCCTACATTTATTAAGCCTTCAGGATAATGGGAGACAATCATCAAACGTCAAGGAATATTTTAGTAAAAATACATAAAACATTGTGATTCAAGGAATTCATAAAAGGGAAATATTAAATAATGTTTTAAAGATGTCTGTTGCAAACTACTGTACTGTACATTATATATGCTAAAGAAAAATATATGAAAAACTAGTTGGTTTATGATAAAAGAGCTTGACAGAGCAGGGTTGAGAATGTTCAGAAGTTGCATGTTGCAACTTTTTCATAGGGAGGCAGGCATACAATAAGAACATTATGAAGAACCTTGTTGGTTATAAGGTCGATAGTAAAGACAGAAATTATGCAAAATTGTGGCATTCAAAAAGAAATTAACTGAATGAAGAGGAAACAGAAGATGAGATAAACAACACTTGACTCTTTTTTTAGAGAAGTTGTTCCTATAAACAAACACCTTATAGGGTGCTTTTTGTCTTTTCATTCCATCAGCCCTTCCTCAGAGGCTTTGTGTACGGTGTAATGCAATATAATGTCATAACTTCAGGGGATCATTCCTGGGGTTATAACAAGTCAGATGTCTTTTATGATCATTAATCTTATTTCCAATGGATAATGGATTATGCAATTATTGCACGGGAAGCATACTACTAGGATACAATGAGATTGAATCACCGTGATTAGGATGGACCTTTATTGTAGTGTCAAATACAGTAAAGGTCCATCCTTATCACGGTGTATCAATCTCGCTCTGTCGGCTTCAATGCTTTCTAATCATACTAGGATATAGCTGGGTGTATGAAGATCACACATTTGTTTTATAATACCTACGATTGACAGGTAATAATCGTTGTCCTGAAGCATCCCGTTTCTCTTCCGGTATGGCATTATCAGCTTTAAGGTCGTTGCACACTGACACGACAGCCCCTTCAAGACTGGCACGAACACCCACGACACATACAAATCCTGTGTCTTGCCGAATTTACTAGAGATCGCGGCGAAAATGGCTGGCATCGTTAGAGTCGTATCTCTACCGTATCTCTTCCGCTTGAATTGATAAGACTCTAGCGATGCCGATACGGTGGAGAAACGAATGCTACGAAGAAGATAGGAAAAGTCGTGCGAAGGTTACTGTTTTGCCGGGCTACAGTAATTACAGCTTGTGATATAGTCTTTACTAAAATCCAGATATGGACTTATAGACCGTAAATAAACACAACAGGAACTCCCCGAACACGTTCTTAAGATCACAATAAGTATTCAACTAGGTAAGTGGTCAGCAACCCTTAAAGCTAGAAGAGCCATTTTTTAAAAGTTTTGTCAAAATGTTGTACTGCCGGAGCCGCAATACAAAAACAAAAATTAGTCTCGTAGACCTACATGACTTCCGAAAAAAAAGAGAATATACCCTACTTCTAATCAAGTCAAATTATAAAATGTTCTATTTTATATTCAGTATGCTTTCATATTATATGAAAATACTCATAAAACTCAGTAATATTAATTTTGATAATAGTATAAATGATAAATATAACAATCATAAAAAAAAAATATAGGCTACTTTTCATTCATATAAATCATAAGATTTTATTCTGGTAACTTAAAAAGGAAATTCAATATTACAAAGCATAATTTTCATTTTATGAACAACTTACCGGTACCTAAGTTAGTTGATTAATGTGATATCTGTTCCTGGGTTTCTTTGGAGAGCTGCTCAATGTTTGGAGAGTAAGAAGTGGTCTTCAGTTTTAGGCAAGATTGTAAGCTCTCATAATTTAGTCTGTTTCTTAATTTGCCTTTTATAAGGTATATTGTACTATGTATACCACTGTTATGCTACAGCAGCTACGGTGACTGCACACTTTGAGCTCTAAGCAGTGACTGATAGTCCGGCCCGGCACTTTGGCAGTAGTAGGAACTCTGGGAACGGACAGGAACGGTATGAGTCAAAACTCACCTATCCGTTCTCTCTCTCTCTCTCTCTCTCTCTCTCTCTCTCTTTCTCTCTACTGTCATTAAACACTTAAGTTAGGGTTAGGAAAGACATTTCTACATATCAACGATTGATGCCTACAGGTCTTTTCGAAGTTGAATAAAAACACTCTAATTTTGCCTTTAATGTTTTATATGATGCCATCGTTTTGATGGTATATATTTTTGTTTTTCGTCTGAAGCTTCTGGAGCCACACAAGTGCCCTGAAAGAGCCGCATGCGGCTCCTGAGCCGCAGGTTGCCGACCCCTGAGATTCTAGGTACTACAGAACTCAATGACAACACACAGGAGAGTTATACACACAAGTTTATTCAAAGGCATAGAAATATATCTTCACTTATAGGCTTGGTTCATATGAATAATTCAGGCTAGAATATTATCTTAATAATTATGGGAATTATAAGGTAAATGGCGAATGTAAAATAGCTGGTTAGACCAAGATGAGATCAATATTAATTCAGTGTTGGTAATAAACAAAACAGGAAATATGCAATTACATAAACACGTGACCTATAGTATCAACCCTTAATAATAATAATGATGCGGGTCGAGTGTCTTACGTGAATGAAACAGCAATAAAGATAAATATTCATACTCTCAATATACAAGAGAATGATTGAGTTGAGAGTAAAAACAAATACACAAGCAGTGAGCGAGATAAACTAGGTGGGGTGCGCGTGCTTCAGCTAGGTAAATACTCTTCAGGTAAACGCGACCTTTAATCAGCTAGCGTGTCAGGTCAATAACTTTACTGCGGGGTTGGAAAATACAATTCTAGTTTGTGTAAATATGAACTTATTCTCAGAGATAATACAAGGAAACTGGGGGTAAGGTATTGCTTATTTATTTTCACAATTTACTATGTATGTAGCTCAAATTAGGTCATTTATGGTTTGAACTGTATATTCACTTCAATCGAATGTATGCAATAATTACGAACTCGGTCGAGGAATTCAAATGTAAAGTTATTAATATAAATGTAACTGAATTAAAGAAAAATAAATACTAACTGGCTATAAAGACAAAGTCTAAACAATCAAAGGTGATTAATTAGTAGATATCTTGGTAACGCTTATAATGGTAATAGCGTAAGGAATTAATCAACAACATATTAATTATGATAACAGTGACGCACAAGACGAAGTTGTACTATGAAAATACTCAGAAGGGTATTAACGAGAAATCTGAACGGGTTAACAGAGTCTTATGAAGAATTCACCTTGACAAGTGGTGTATTCGAGATGATGGAAAATTTAGATAAGAGACTCTATGCAATGCTAGAATTCCTAGATCATAAGAATCAAAATTATCTACATCAATACTCGCATGAACGATAATACAAGTTCATACAATAATCACAACAACGATTAAGTAATCATATGAGAAATGGGGGAATTGGAAAGTATAATAACTTGGGTAATGATAGGTTTTACACAGGGATAAATTAAATATGAAATTGGGCGTATGTTCTAGGTAAGTAGTTATGAATTAAGAAGGGGAATCAAGACACGAAATACACGTCGACTTCAACTTACAACATACATAACAGAATACATATATGAGGAAAATCTGTGAGTACGTGGCGTGATAAATTAAGGAACACAATTATATAACGTATGCATAGCACGTTCTAGAGGCTATTTAAACAGGAGTAATATAGGATCTTGAAACAGATCTTAGACAAAAATTACTATTAATTTCAGAAGGATTAACAGGTACGCAATTACAAGATCTTGGGCACAGATCTCTTTATAATCACACGCTTACACGATTCACATATTTTAACCTATACCTCGACAACAATAATCACAACTCAAGATATACAGAGACACTTAGGGTAAGTTTGGAGGATAGTGAGAGAGCAGGGCTGGCCGACGTAGAGCGTAGGTTCTAGGGCAGCACTCCAGGGGGGTAGGGTGACACTCGAACAGTACTTCAGGTTCCAGACGTCAGAGGGCACCACAGGTCGAGCACTTTCACTTTCAGGGGGCAGGGCTGGGGCAAGCTTTAGCTGTCCTGTCCTCTTCAGGCTGAGTACAGTACCGCAGTGGAGGTTTGCATACTTTCCTCCTAAATCTTTGAAGCAATATCTGACTTAATTCTTGACTCTCGTTTATATAGTCTCGTGGTAATAGGGGTATTGTGAATTCGTTGTGATGGAGTTGTGAGGTTAAATACTAATAGTATACATGGCTGGGTAATATATATATAGTTGTACTTAAATACTAGGTAACATATCTATATCATATAAAGTATTTATTTATCCTATTCTGGGAGAAATCTTACTTCTTAGGATTACATCATCCTCCAGACTCTTAGACATACTGATGTATTGCTGGCCTATTAGTTCTTCTTGTCTGGAGAGGGCTTCTGCCCAGTAGGCTGTAGACAAATAGTTTTTATTATTATTATTCTTGTCTGGAGGTTATTGGATCTACTGGACCGGCATAACTGGTACTCCTGCTCAGGTCCATTTATATCTGTAAGCTTCTGGCCGCTGGTGTTTAACTTGCATAAACAAGGCTTCATCATATTGTAGATCTGGGGATTGAAGGAATGCTGTCCTGTCATTGGCTGGTGTCGTTTGAAGGCAGGGCTGTGGTTGGCTGGTGCAGTTTCCCATGCTCATAACTTCTGTTTGGCATGATAGAAAATGAGGGGCTCTGGGTGATTGCGGTGGCTCCTGCATTTCCTTACTTCTTCGTTGTTTCCTGGTTATGGGTTTGGCTGGTGGACCCAGCTGCAGACTGGCAATTCTGCAACTGGTTGTTGCATGTGGTGGTAGCAACCCTGTCATTTCACCACTATCGGCGAGGAAAAAGTCGCGACCTCGCGCTTGAAGAATGTATGATCGGGTGGTGGTGGTGTTTCTGACGGGTGTCAGGTTTTGCAGGGTGAGTAGCCATAATGTGGTAGGGACGTCCATAGGTTTGGTGACGTCCATGACCATGTTTAGATGTAGCGGTTCCTCAGCGTGGGCAGCTAGTTGTAGGAGTTGGTTGGGAGTTTTCACAGGTGCTGGTTTGATGCCATAAAAAATGGACACACTGTTGATTTTCATGGTTGGTGGTGTCGTTGAAGGGGTAGCTGCAGTAGTGGTTGGTGGTGTTGTTGAAGGTGGGGCTGCAGTAGGAGGTGTCCTTGGAGCAGGTCTGGTCACTGTCGGTTGGCGAGGAGTAGTGACTGGGACAGGAATGGCTGGTGATGATTGTTTGGAGGTAGGCGGGGCTGGACCAGATAGGGGTGACCTCGCATTAGGGAGTGTGGTTATCAGTGGGGTTGGCAAGGTAGGTCTTGGGTGATCTCGCCGGATGTATGATGGTTTGAAGGAAGGCGCCCATCGTTGAGGGGGCATCACACGCCGACCAGGTCTGGTGCATGTAGGGTTAGATCGAGTAGGAATTAGTGAAGGACGAGAAACATGGGATTGAGGGGAAGGTGAAGAAGCAGAGCTAGAAGAATGTGATGGTTTATTTGTTATGTTATGTCTGGGACGGATGACTGGGGAAGGTCGTGAGGTAGAAGTTGACTTAGGACTGGCCCTGGGAAGTAATGGAAGAGGCCATGTAACTGGGAAGTAATGGAAAAGGCTGTGTAACTGGTTTCATTTTGGATTGAGGTCCGGAAGGAACAGGAGATTTCAGTTTAGATGCATAAGAGGGGGGACCGGAAGGATTAGGAACAAGGGGGGTAGGTAAAGAAGGAGGTACAGAAGTGGGAGGGTGAGGGGTGGAAGTGACAGGTGGAGTAATGAGATTAGGGATGTTGGCAATTATAGGAGTTGTAGGTAGAGTACCCGAGGATTCTGAAACGTTAGGTATACTAACAGATGGTGAGGCTTGCACAGGTAATGGGCGTGATTGATGACCAACTTGAGAAGGAAGGATTGAAGGAGCAGAGACAGTGTGTGTAGGTGGAACAGGTATGGGTGTGTACACAGGAGGAGGTGGGCGGGGCTGTACTAGGGGGGTGGGCGTGTGAGTTAATGCGTTCAAATCTGGAAGGGTTCTTTGTTTGTGGGTGGGTATCACAGGTAGGGTGAGGTCAGGTAAGGTAGGTTCTGTGGATCCTAAATTCTGGTTATTAGTTGCAGGCAATATGTCATTCTGAATGGGGTCAGCAAGCATAACTATATTCTCATTAATGGGCTGAAATCTACGGACATGCCTGTTACGATATGTGCGCGACTCACCAAAAATAATTAATGATAACCTGGTAGCAGTTCGGAACAGATAAGATCTCAAAAGGCCCTTTAAACCTGGGTTTGAGCTTGGATGGTACTGGTAGGTGGGCAACCATAACTAGATCACCAATACAGTGAGGGCTGGCTTTGGGAGTTTCATCAGGTTGCAGATCTTGCACATACTGGATTTGTCGTAGTCGATTTTTGAGATGAACTAGAGACTGGTCAAAGTTAGAGGAGGGCTTATACGGGGCAGCTAGATGACGAAGGGGAAGGAGTAATGGTGCCACTCCAAATACTCTCTCATGAGGTGATATTCCGTCTTCTCGAGGGCAGGTGTTGATTTCCCATTGCACAATGCAAACTTGGCTGGACCAATCTTTTGAATCCATTTGTTGCAAACGGGTTCGGATTTGATTGGCTATTGTTCTGTGGCTTCTCTCGCAGATGGAATTCCCTTGTGGCCAATAGGGAAAGGAATGACTGATCTTAAAACCACACATCATCGATAACTGTGACCATATGTGGCTGGTAAATTCTGGGGCATTGTTAGAATGGATTGCTTCTGGTAATCCAAAATAAGGGAAGACATGCTAAATCAGTGCTTCAGCTACTGCAATTACTGAATTATCTTTTGCTGGACACGCAATGACATACTTGGAGTATGTGTCCACAAAAGTGATGATATATTTGAATTTGTGACTATTTTCTAAAGGGCCCATCACGTCTACTGCAAGCAATTGCCAAGGTTTGGAAGCAGTTGATTTCCCAGATGGCCCAGCTGTGCGGGTTCTGTCCTTTCCCAATGCACATGCTTTGCACGACTCAGTGATGCGTTTGGCGGTGATGTAAGGTGATGGGGTCCAGTAAACTTGTTGGAAGGTGGAGATGAGCTTCCTTTGGGCAAGATGGATCCCATTATCCATATGGATGGACTGCATCGTGGCTAAAGCAGCTTGAGGGGTAATAACTATTTTACCCTCCAAGGTGAAAAGATTATCACCTCGCCTGGTTAGTTGGTTGAAAATTTGTCTTGGCATCCAGTCTGGCTTGTGTTGTTGTTGGTAAGCTTGTAGAAGATACCTGTTGACTGTTGCTTGAAGCGTCTTTGTGATGGATTGCAAGGATGGTGTGTGTTGGCTCGTCGTGGTGAAGTGCAGATTCAGATGGTGATAAAGGGAGACGAGAAAGTGCATCAGCATTAGTATGCAACTTTCCTGGGGGTATGCAATCTCTATGTCAAACTCTTCTAGAGATTCCCTCCACCTGACTGTCATGGCATTTTTTGTATCCGACTTCCGCAGCCATTGAAGGGCGTGGTACCACGGTCGGTGATGACGGTGACCTTGACTCCTGCCAGGTAAGCTTTGAAATATTGCAGTGCCCAAATAATGCCGAGACATTCTCGTTTTGTCACTGGGTAATTTATTTCGGCCAAGTTGAGGGTGTGGCTGGCACATGCAATTATATTTTCTTTGCCGTCCCTGGTTTGTCCTAATACGGCCCCAATGCCAAACTGTGACACGTCAGTGTACAACCGGAATGGCTGGGTGTAGTCGGGAAAGGAGACCACTGGAGAGGCAACTAACTTGGTCTTGAGATTATTGAAGGCTTGAAGTCGTAAATCAGTCCATAAGAAGGGCTATTCTTTTCTCGTGAGGTCATGGAGAGATTTGGCGATGGTGGCAAAGTTCTTCACGAATCTCCTGTAATATGAAGCTAAGCCAAGGAAAGCACGTACACCTTTTACGTTCATGGGAGGGGTGATCTTGCTAATTGCTTCAAGCTTACTTGGGTCAGGTGCAATTCCTTGGTCGGAGACAATGTGGCCAAGAAAATTTACCTCAGTTTTGGCTAGAGTGCACTTGGCAAGTTTCAGTTTCAGGTTAGCATCTCTGATTCGTTGAAATACTTGTTGGAGTCTTTGTAGGTGTTCTGTCCAGGTCTTACCGAACACAATGATGTCATCAAGGTAAGCTAGGCAAGTTTCCCAGGTTAATCCTTGTAGCACCGATTCCATCAGTCTTGAGAAAGTAGCTGGACCATTACATAAACCAAAAGGTAACACAGTAAACTCATACAGGCGTCCTTGGCTGGTAGAAAATGCTGTTTTGTGTTGATGTTCTGGCAAGACAGGTACTTGCCAGTAGCCAGCTTGGAAGTCTAGAGTTGTGAACCATTTTACTACAAGTAATGAGTCGAGAGAGTCATCAATCCTGGGAAGAGGTGTAGCATCTTTAATGGTGACGTCATTGAGTTGCCGGTAGTCAATGCAAAACCGGGTTGATCCGTCCTTTTTACGGACCAGGACTACTGGAGAAGACCAAGGGCTGGTGGAAGATTTTACAACTCCTGTGGCAAGCATTTCTTGGACTTGCTTTTCTTCTTCTTCTCGTTGCATTGGGTTTTTCCTCCTAATTGGTTGCTTGATGGGGTGTCCCACGGTGTGAATGGGGTGATGCAACATGTTCGTTTTCCCCATATCTCGACTAGAGGTAGCAAAGATATCTTGATAGGAAATTAGGAGGTTTCTGAGGTCAGTTTGTTGGTTAGAAGTGAGGGTGGAAGGTATGTCAGGAAGGGGGTTTCCATAGTGGGGTGAGGATTCAGAGGGAACAGAGAATTCGTCTGAATACATTTCTAGGTCGCCAATTGCTAGGCCCTTAGGCAGAGTGGTAGGTTTATCTGATATATTGGCAATTTTGATGCAATTCATCTGATGTGGTAGCAAGCAAGGAGCGGTTAGGCATACCCCATTGAAAGGGCTTTGGAGGTGTGGGGTCACAAGGACATTTCCTTGAAGGTTAGGTACTAATGCTACCCATTTCTCGTGATGGGGGAGAACTGTACTGGAGGAGGCAATTATAGCTTGGGCAATTATATGTGGTTGCAGAGGGGCACTATCTTGAGTATTTTGGGGGGCAGTAGTGACAGGTAAGGATATCTGCAAAGTTGGGGATTTTATCTGCTTCAAATTGCCCTTAGCAAGAAAAAAAAAAATTTAGGTTTGGAAGATGGGTCATAAGTTAAGGTTCGGTGCCTACAATTTATGGAGGCACCTAAAGCTATCAACAAGTCGAGACCTAAATATCCATCATATTTGGACTCACTGGGATGGTATATCACGAAAGAGTGATGGACTCCGTTATTGGGATGAGGGGTGTCAACATATAACGGGAGGGTCTGACCAAGGTTAGGGATAACTTGATCATTGGCACTAATTAATATTATGGAGGAAGATTGGATTTGTCCAAAAACATGCTTATGTTTCTGGAAAAATGGAAGGTATAAGCAAGAACGGAAATCCCCCGTGTCAATGAGGAGTCGAGCTTTCACCCCATTCAGCGTGATTTTGTGGTACACCGGAAGTCTGTCATCCGATGTCCCGTCATGAGCCCCCGCCATTGTTACGACTATTTGTTTGGGGGGGCAGCCTAAAAATCCTGGGGATCTGGCTGGATAATTTCAGGCTGATATGTCTTTAGTTCTCCTTCTGCTTCTCCTTCCTCGATCCCGGCCGTCCCATCTTCAGTAATGGTGGAGATCTGCCTTGGCTTAATCCATGGGATTTGTGCCCACCAACTTGGAGTCCTTGTCCTCTTTCTTATCAGCTCATTGAAGGATCTCTTGAGGGACCAGATCATGCAGGGTCCGGAGCAGGGTTTCCAGTCTGCTGGCCGGATCCGGGCCCAGTCCTCAGCTTTGTCTGCTGGCCGAGGAGCTACTGGGCAACTGCTGATCATAGGGTTAGTAGAGGGATGGGTAGTGGCTCTACTTATTGCAGAAATTTTGTTAGCTGGCTCTCTGGATTTTTTCAAGGCCATGATCCTTCTGATCACAGGTAGGACCGTATCATAGTTGGTGGGTTCGACTATGGAGAAATGATCGGCCACGGGGTCAGGCAGGATTCTCACCAAGGTCTTGAAGATGGTCTTCTTCCTCTGGGCGGTCGTGTCATCTGGGAAGGCCGTCAATGCAACTTGGTGTAGTTTTTCCACAGTCTCATCCAAGTCTCCGGTAAACTTGACTGCATGGAATTGTTTATCCGCAATTGTCTGTCCCAGAACTGGATTTATTGTGGTTCTTACATATGCCTCGAACTGCGCCCAGGTTAACCCAGGCATATTGTCGTGCACATACCCCGACACTTTAGTTGCATATTTCCCTAATTTCAATACAATTGTATGGATCTTGGAATTGTCTTCGTTCACGAACATAATGTCCAGGATCGGTTTGACTATTTCCAGGTAGGTATAGATGTCATAATCCTCAGGCTTGAATGCCGGGATATCAAGAGATCTAGTAGCTGCCATGATGAATAATGTACATACACTAATTGAATACAGAAAACAAAAATTAGATACGAACAGTCGTGTTGGTAGCCGTATTGAGACACCGCTGCCGCCAGTGTTTTGCCGGGCTATAGTAATTACAGCTCGTGATAGGGTCTTTACTAAAATCCAGATATGGATTTATAGACTGTAAATAAACTCAACAGGAACTCCCCGAACACGTTCTTAAGATCACAATAAGTATTCAACTAGGTACTACAGAACTCAATGACAACACACAGGAGAGTTATACACACAAGTTTATTCAAAGGCATAGAAATATATCTTTACTTATAGGCTTGGTATATATGGATAATTCAGGCTAGAATATTACCTTAATAATTATGGGAATTATAAGGTAAAAGGCGAATGTATGATAGCTGAATAGACCAAGATGAGATCAATATTAATTCAGTGTTGGTAATAAACAAAACAGGAAATATGCAATTACATAAACACGTGACCTATAGTATCAACCCTTAATAATAATAATGATGCGGGTCGAGTGTCTTACATGAATGAAACAGCAATAAAGATAAATATTCATACTCTCAATATACAAGAGAATGATTGAGTTGAGAGTAAAAACAAAATACACAAGCAGTGAGCGAGATAAACTAGGTGGGGTGCGCGTGCTTCAGCTAGGTAAATACTCTTCAGGTAAACGCGACCTTTAATCAGCTAGCGTGTCAGGTCAATAACTTTACTGCGGGGTTGGAAAATACAATTCTAGTTTGTATAAATATGAACTTATTCTCAGAGATAATACAATGAAACTGGGGGTAAGGTATTGCTTATCTATTTTCACAATTTACTATGTATGTAGCTCAAATTAGGTCATTTATGGTTTGAACTGTATATTAACTTCAATCGAACGTATGCAATAATTACGAACTCGGTCGAGGAATTCAAATGTAAAGTTATTAATATAAATGTAACTGAATTAAAGAAAAATAAATACTAACTGGCTATAAAGACAAAGTCTAAACAATCAAAGGTGATTAATTAGTAGATATCTTGGTAACGCTTATAATGGTAATAGCGTAAGGAATTAATCAACAAAATATTAATTATGATAACAGTGACGCACAAGACGAAGTTGTACTATGAAAATACTCAGAAGGGTCTTAACGAGAGATCTGAACGGGTTAACAGAGTCTTATGAAGAATTCATCTTGACAAGTGGTGTATTCGAGATGATGGAAAATTTAGATAAGAGACTCTATGCAATGCTAGAATTCCTAGATCATAGGAATCAAAATTATCTACATCAATACTCGCATTAACAATAATACTAGTTCATACAATAATCACAACAACGATTAAGTAATCGTATGAGAAATGGGGGATTTGGAAAGTATAATAACTTGGGTAATGATAGGTTTTACACTGTGATAAATTTAATATGAAATTGGGCGTAGGTTCTAGGTAAGTAGTTATGAATTAAGAAGGGGAATCAAGACACGAAATACACGTCGACTTCAACTTACAACATACATAACAGAATATATATATTAGGAAAATCTGTGAGTACGTGGCGTGATAAATTAAGGAACACAATTATATAATGTATGCGTAGCACGTTCTAGAGGCTATTTAAACAGGAGTAATATAGGATCTTGAACACAGATCTTAGACAAAAATTACTATTAATTTCAGAAGGATTAACAGGTACGCAATTACAAGATCTTGGGCACAGATCTCTTTATAATCACACGCTTACACGATTCACATATTTTAACCTATACCTCGACAACAATAATCACAACTCAAGATATACAGAGACACTTAGGGTAAGTTTGGAGGATAGTGAGAGAGCAGGGCTGGCCGACATAGAGCGTAGGTTCTAGGGCAGCACTCCAGGGGGGTAGGGTGACACTCGAACAGTACTTCAGGTTCCAGACGTCAGAGGGCACCACAGGTCGAGCACTTTCACTTGCAGGGGGCAGGGCTGGGGCAATCTTTAGCTGTGGTTAGCTGTCCTGTCCTTTTCAGGCTGAGTACAGTACCGCAGTGGAGGTTTGCATACTTTCCTCCTAAATCTTTGAAGCAATATCTGACTTAATTCTTGACTCTCGTTTATATAGTCTCGTGGCAATATGGGTATTGTGAATTCGTTGTGATGGAGTTGTGAGGTTAAATACTAATAGTATACATGGCTGGGTAATATATATAGGTGTACTTAAATACTAGGTAACATATCTATATCATATAAAGTATTTATTTATCCTATTCTGGGAGAAATCTTACTTCTTAGGGTTACATCATCCTCCAGACTCTTAGACATACTGATGTATTGCTGGCCTGTTCAAGTTCTTCTTGTCTGGAGAGGGCTTCTGCCCAGTAGGCTGTAGACAAATAGTTTTTATTATTATTATTCTTGTCTGGAGGTTATTGGATCAACCAGATCGGCATAACTGGTACTCCTGCTCAGGTCCATTTATATCTGTAAGCTTCTGGCCGCTGGTGTTTAACTTGCATAAACAAGGCTTCATCATATTGTAGATCTGGGGATGGAAGGAATGCTGTCCTGTCATTGGCTGGTGTCGTTTGAAGGCAGGGCTGTGGTTGGCTGGTGCAGTTTCCCATGCTCATAACTGCTGTTTGGCGTGATAGAAAATGAGGGGCTCTGGGCTCCTGCATTTCCTTACTTGTTCGTTGTTTCCTGGTTATGGGTTTGGCTGGTGGACCCAGCTGCAGACTGGCAATTCTGCAACTGGTTGTTGCATGTGGTGGTAGCAACCCCGTCATTTCAGGTACACGACTAGTCCACGGAAAAGATACGACCCAAAAGACTGCGATACAATTCATAAGAATCATATCGACGCCGTATCGACGCCGTGAGACGTGCAACCGGATTGAGGCTAAACGCGCGTTTTTTTTTTTGTTTTTTTTTTCGCCAGCTCGACCGTTGTCAATTTTCCGCACGGAAGAGATACGGTCCGCACGGCAGGCTTACGCACCAGACGACGTTGATGCGGGCCATACGTCTTTGATACGGACCACACGATTGTGATACCGTAAGCCAACGCATACAAATTTACGATTAAATTGGTTCAGTTTTTGTCCCACGATTTACAAGACAAACTCAATTAAAACCCTTCTGAATAGAGCTTACAACCTTATCTGCTTTTAGATCTAGAAATTAAAACTCTGAACAAATATTTTGTAAATAATAACTATTGCTCAAACCTTTTTCACAAAATTGTCAAGTCCTTTCTTTCATCTAAATACAGTAATGAAAGTGTCATGAATAATGTTCCAAAACTGAAGAAACATATCAAATTGGCATTTTACGGAAAACCGAGCTATGAGCTAAGAAAGCAACTAAGCAAGGTTTTAAGTTTCAATTTCCCTGCTATTAATTTTCACATAGTTTTCACAAATTAAATAAAAATTCAACCTTTTTTCAAAATTAAGGATACTCTTCCCGATTCAGTATGTTCCAATATTGTTTACAAATTTGAATGTCCTCACTGCCCTGTGAGGTATATCGGTTGCTCTTCACGAGCCTTCCGATCAAGAATATTGGAACATATGGGAAAGAGTATTCGAACAGGTCAAACTCTACAGAAACAGCAGTTTTCTGCTATTAGAAATCACGCTCGGGAGTCAGATCACCGATTCAGTGAACATAATTTTAAACTAATTTCAAAGTTCATGAACAAGACTGATGCTTTCATTGCTGAGCGATATTATATCAATATGTATGAACCTGAATTAAATACATAGGTAAATATTAATAGTTAGTTAGTCCAAATTGTTTCGGCAGTTTTTCATGAATAGTGGGTTAGGATTTCAATATTTGGTTTTGTTTCTTTTAATCATGTGCAAAGTTTTCACTCATTTGGTTTAATATAGTAGTTAGTAACTCCTGTGTAATGTATAAATAGTGTTTGTTTGTGTATTTTGGTTAGTGTCGTGGTGGTAAGCGGTCTGTCAACAATGTAAGTGCTCTGAGAATTTGTGTCTATTAGTGTTATCTATTGGTGTTTCATAAAACTATCAATTTCTAGTTTTAGTTAAATATTCTACATATAGTAGCCTAATTGTTCAATATTGTCTTTCTTATTTACATATAATATTTCTTACATAATCATTGCTATAAATATCTTGTGTTCAGTAAGTTTCATAAAACTGCTATTATTTAACTGGGTAAAATGATCTTACATTTTTACAAATTTTACAAATTGTTTTTTACTCTCTTTTAGGATCGATATACAGTATATGCCTGAAGATGGATGTAGGTACATCCGAAAATTTGCAATAAACGTCAAAATGTATACGACTCTGGCTCTTATCTACACCCACATCATAAGGACGAGTCCGTGAGTGGTTATTAAGAGCGTTTCGCTCACGATGTAAGGCAATCGTATTTTGAGTTCTCCTTGGGGGTGTATTGAAACAACACTTACAGACTTCAAGTGCTAAGCAGAGATTAAAAAAACAAGTTCACGTTATTCTATAATGAAATATAAAATAATTAAGCATTAATGATTTACAGGATATACAGTAAAATAATCAGTGTCGTCCAAGCAAGTGCTATAAGCCGAACACTGGCATTGGTCTCCCTTTTAATCCCCCCCCCCCCCACTCCCCTTCCTCTCCCGCCCCCTTCCTTCCCCCAATCTCCTAGTTTATACCCAGAAATGTTAAATTATAAACATAATTAGTTTTCGGGTTGACATTATGTAATTTATGTTCCCTTTATATCAAACATTTATGTATCTTTCTTTCAACGTAGGAAACACCGAAGGTATCTTGGATGAAACAAATTACGATCTTCAAGTGATCTGCAGATATTACTGTCGTATGTTAGTAATTATTACCAATGTTGAATGATAATTAGAACCACAAAATGTGGGCATTACGAAGTGATTGCCCAATGTTATTTAATGTATTGTACAGTTGTGAACATTTATTCATATACAAACATATTCGAAGCGGTCTCGGGTTGAATTGAATCTCCTAACTACAGTAATTTATACTGGGTATTTGAATTTCAGAGATTCTTTTAATCAGTTCGACACTTCTAAATCGATCAGAATTAATTACAACTGCTGTACAGTCACGAGCATAAATGCTGCGACATCAACCAGATAACGTCAACTCCTTTATCACTAGGGGTTTATACTAAGCTGAATAAAATCGTTTGACGGTAGCTGGAATGAAATACAGAAATAATTGTGAGTTTGAATACAAAGTTTTGCAATACATTTGGAGACACAAGGGCGAAAATTATTTGGTTGGTGTCGCAGTATTTATGCTCGTAACTGTACATGGTCATTACAGTGTAATAAGAAGATTAATTGAAACAAATACTGTATAATTCCACCAAGTGATGTAATAAAGTTTTAACAAATATTTGAGGCGTTTTATGAAGCTTCGGATTCCACTTGAATCTGCTCAAATATCGAATTATCGGCGTGGACATAATATCATGCCTGTTTTCCAAGTATCTAACCTATTATTTGTACAGTACAACTGTTATACACCAATATTGTCAGTAATAGTCGATGACGTTATAATTGAGACAATGAGCAATGATTAACACCTTACGAGCGGCCTAGGCGGTAACTTCTACGTACCGCCCAACGGGTGGTTTTACCCTAAATGGCCTTGTTTCCGTGCTCTTTTTCATGCATAAACAAGAGCCAGAGCGTAATACAATTATGTATCCCTGAAAGGGCGTTAATTGAGTTGTCCAATGACACCAGAACCATCCTCCTACGACCCCGCGTTCTCTTGCAACGATCGTGCAACACGAGTGAAAAATCCCTAAAATACGGTAATTTCTGTACATAATATCCTGTGTAGTGACGGAGGGAGGGTGGATGTGTGTGGAGTAGGCCTTAGTAGTCGCGCGGCTGCTGTGCCGAGCGGTCAGACCCGGACCTATGCTCCTCCCACCGCTCGGCTCTCTCTCAGAGCACATTACGTGCTCAAAATTGCATGCAACTATAGCCGGGCCCCGCTCTTTAGGTTGGGGTTCTCTTATCCGACTATAGCCGGGTGCCGCCAAAGAGGGGTTAAGGAAACTTCACTTCACACACACACATACATCTCCCTTTGTCACGCATATTTTATTTACCTTACATAAACATGGAAATGAGAGGCTTAAGTGTGTGTGTATGTATGTCTGTGTATGTCATTAATTTTCATTAACCTCACTCTTTTATAACATGAGTGTTTGGTCAGGTATGCGTGGTCACAATTGTCAGGTATGTAACATTTGGCTTCTATAACTTTTCGTATTGCTCGATGACTCTTCATTCCTGAACATAACTGAAAGTGTACATACAGTATACTATCTTCATTAAAGTGTACATACAGTATACTATCTTCATTAAAGTGTACATACAGTATACTATCTTCATTAAATACGTAACAATTGCGTGATCATATACGATTGAATTACCTTCTGCTTCGTTCGGATACCCGACCCAGACTTGGGCATCAGCATTATGTCCCATGACCAGAGATACAAATGTTACATATTTTGTTTACGCTAATATGTTGCTAGTAATAAGTATTTTTCTGCTAACCACATAATATCATCACCACATTCTAAGATACTTTTATTTCGTAATTACTAATGTGTGAATAGGTAAACCCATGCTTTCCCTTTAGCTAAGTCGATAATAAATAGGTTTATCATGTATTAATAATTTAGTGCTTTACTTGTAACCCTGTTTTGCTACATTTCTAAAAAAGGAATTTATCTCTAAAATAACACGTTTATGGTGAAAATGTGATACAACAATATATGTTTATTTTCCATTTTACAATGTGTTCGTCATAGTCTGTAACAATTGTTTCAATACACCCTATATATATATATATATATATAGATGAAGGACAAGAGCCACAACAGTATACATATTGAGAATGATTTATTTGCAAAATTTGGTGTGTTAGTCAACATAATAATGTAAACATAATTTTACTTTTAATGATAAATTTTCCAATAATCTTCGCAAAAATCGTTAGTATTTTTTGTGCATAATATTTTCGTACCCACTGTCAAGTGTGCAGTAATATTCTGTATTTTATGGTTGGATATGCATAGGATGAGTCAGACGAGGGACTGGGGTTCTCGCAGAGTGGCTCCAGTCCTGACTTTATTCTTGACTTGCAGTGTGTTGGCTTAATAATCCAATAAAGTTGATAGCCTCTGAAGTCCTAGTTTAACAAATGATAACAATAACATAGGATGTTAATACTTACATAAATCGTAAGTGTTAATGTCTATAAGGATGACATTTCTTGTGTATTAAGACTTAGAAAAAAGTAAAGAGATCCTCCCAAGCTTTATACTTAAAACATATTTATTGGTTAAAAGGAAGAAGTTTTTCTTTTGTGTGTGTGTATTTTGTATTGTTACTTTTGGAAAAAGTTAAGAGATCCTCACAAGCTTTGTACTTAACATATATTTATACTAGGTTAATTTCTTTTTAGGATCGTATGTTGATATGTAGCCTGAAAATGGATTTGTGATACGTCCGAAAATTTGCAAATAAATAATTCTCAACATGTATACTGTTGTGGCTCTTGTCCTACTCTTCATCTACAAAATTAGATATCCTGGAAATGTACCTACCACTGACAAAATAAATAGAAAATATGGAAGGGAGCAACTGAAGGCGTACAGAAAATTGGAAACTGAACATTTCAAGATCCAGAAACATAATCTAGACTTGGATTTTCTCACAACATGCCGTTGTAAAGGCTTATCCCTCAATACTTCATCTGCGTCACCTATGACAAAGTGCCTAGATTCTTGCAGTTTAAGGTGTATAGAAATGACTTTAGAAAAACTAGACTGTATAACTATTGGCAACATCAATTGCTAAACAGAGAAATCACTTTGCAGAGGAAAAAGTTAAAGAATGTCAAGAATAATTTTGATAGGGTTAAGAAACAGTTTAAGAACACTGTCAGCATTATTGATTTTTTTTTCTTTAGTAAAATCGAATTGCACACACATAATTTAAGTAAGAAAGTTCAAAACACTCCTGCTAAAAAGTTAAGGGATATATGTATTTCTCCGATTAACTGGAATGTTGATTGTGTTCATAATTTTTCAAATAGAATTTTGTCAGCTCAAGAAAAGAGGGTGTTATCTTTGCGACTTGATTTTTGTATACCAAATTTTAAACCTAAGGAAGTCAATCACCATGTAGCTACAGAAAATCTGTGTAAAAAATTAGTTGATAGTTATAACACAGGTCTTTGTCAAAATGTCATTGGTTTTCAATCCGTAATTAATTGGCTAAAGATTTATGTAATATCAACTTTGAACAAGCCAAACGGTACCGTATTCATTCTCCTGTCATTTGTGCAGAGGATTTAGATGTACTCAAGAGATTGGGTAAGGATAACTCTATTATTGTGTGTAGGCCTGACAAAGGAAGGGGGGTAGTAATCGTGAATAAGGTAGATTATTTGTCTAAGATGGATGATATATTAAAAGGCCGAACTAAATTCAGAGAGGTAAGCGAGGATTTGCATACCATAATATTTAGATTAGAAGATAAACTGAATAGATTACTAAGAACTATTAAAGATAGCATTGGCATTAACATTTATGATAGCTTATTTGCATCCGGAACTTTCACAAGTTTACTTTATGGACTTCCAAAGATTCACAAGGATGGCACAGTACACCCCTTAGGCCAATAATTTCGGCAATCAATACGGCTGGTTATAATTTATCTGAATTTCTAATTCAACTTATAAATCCCCTTACAAGAAATCAATTCACAATAGACAATTCCTCAAACTTTGTAAAAGAGATTCAATCCCTGGACTTACCAGGTACTTATGTAATGGCGAGTTTTGATGTACAATCCTTGTTTACCAATGTCCCCTTGCTAGAAACAACATATATCATTCTCGACAATTACGATCCAGGTGAATTTTTTGGCATAGATAAGTCCATGGTAGGAAAATGACTTAGATTTTCTACTTCAGAATCTGTTTTTATGTTCAATAATAGGATGTATAACCAAGTCGATGGTATAGCGATGGGATCTTGCTTAGGCTCAGTTTATTCAGGTGCCTTTATGTACAACAAGGAGTGTTTATGACTGGACCAATGCCCCAATGACTTTAAGCCAATTTATTATAGGAGGTATGTCGATGATTCCTTTTTAACTTTTAGAAAGTTTGAAGATGTCAATATTTGTTTAGAATACTTAAACAACAAACACCCTAATATTAAATTCACTCATGAAATTGAAAAGGATGATTGCCTACCATTTTTAGACGTATTGTTGAACAAAACTAGTAATGGGATCACAACGGAAGTTTACAGAAAACCAACTCACTCAAACTTAGGATTGAGTTGGTTGTCATTGTGAGACTATATATAAGGTTAATTCAATAAGAACTCTCTTAAACAGAGCATACAGTATTTGTTCAAACTATTTTATTTTAGATTTAGAATTCAAAACATTAGAAAAGTTCTTTCTTAATAATAATTATTGTTCGAATCTGTTTCACAAAATTGTAAAGTCTTTCCTTGCATCAAAATTCAGCAGTAGAGATATAGTTTATGATGTTCCTAAATTAAACAAATATTTACAACTGCCATTTTACGGTAAACCTAGCTTTGAATTAAGAAAACAACTAAATCGAAATTTTCGCATTATTTTCCCTGCAATAAATGTTCGTATAATTTTCACAAATTAAGTAAAAATTAAATATTGTTTTCAAGCTCAAGGATACTATTCCCGATTCTATATGTTCGAATATTGTATATCAATTTGATTGTCCTCACTGTCCTGTGAGGTATGTCGGTTGCTCTTCTAGAGCTTTCCGATCCAGAATATTCGAACATATGGGGAAGAGTGTCAGAACGGGCAACTATCTAAATAAACAAAACAATTCTGCTATTAGAATCCATTCTTGTGACTCAGACCATAGATTCAGTGAACACAAACAAAAAAATTACATCTAAATTTAGGAACAAGAATGAAACCTTTATTGCTGAAAAATACTATATAAGTAAATTCAAACCAGAATTATATAAATAAGCTTCACTTCTAGGAAGCTTCATTTTTTTTTTCACTGTATTGTTTTCTGTGAGTGTTATATTTTTGTTTTAACTAAGTTTCTTGAGGTCTAGGTGTGTTTGTTTAGTTTGTTCATTTCGGTAACTTTTGTAAATTCATAGTTGGCAGCTCATATTATGTGTGTATATAAACTAGGAGTTAACTGTGTGTTTTTACGTCAGTCACCACCTACACAACAGTTTCTCAACATCATAGTAAGCTACATGTGTGTATGTACTTCACATAACCTTTTCAAAATTATATTCATAGGTTAAATTAATATTTATTATTAATAGTGTTATCTTTTTTGTTCACATACATTTTTGAATGTCCTTATTCGTTTGGTTAAGTGTAAAATATAAACTTATAAGGCTTGCCGTTGAATTGTATATCTATATATAATAGATAATTTATATTTTTTGGTGTGTTAGTCAACATAATAATGTAAACATAATTTTACTTTTAATGATATTTTCCAATAATTTTAGAAAAAATCGTTAGTGTGTTTTTGCATAATATTTTCGTAGCCACTGTCAAGTGTGCAGTAATATTCTGTATTATATGGTTGGATATGCTGAAGATGTGTCAGACGAGGGACGGGTTCTCGCAGAGAGGCTCCAGTCCTGACTTTTTTCTTGACTTGCAGTGTGCTGGCTTAATAATCCAATAAAGTTGATAGCCTCTGAAGTTCTAGTTTAACAAATGTTAACAATAACATAAGATGTTAATAATTACATAAATCTTAAGTGTTAATGTCTATACGGATGAAGTTTCTTGTGTATTAAGACATTTAGAAATAAGTAAAGAGATCCTCCCAAGCTTTATACTTAAAACATATTTATTGGTCAAAAGGATGAAGTTTTTCTTTTGTGTGTCTGTATTATGTATTATTACTTTTGGAAAAAGTTAAGAGATCCTCACATGCTTTATACTTAACATATATTTATACTAAGTTACTTTCTTTTTAGAATCGTATGTTGAAATATAGCCTGAAGATGGATGTGTGATACGTCCGAAAATTTGCAAATAAATCATTCTCAACATGTATACTGTTGTGGCTCTTGTCCTGCTCTTCATCTACAAAATTAGATATCCTGGAAATGTACCTACCACTGACATTATATATATATATATATACTGTATATACTCTCAGCCGGGTTCGAACCACCGACAGTCAGCACGAGTGTCCTTGTTTTAAGCACGGTGTGATGTACTATTTATATTAAGGAGAAGGCGAAATCCTACTTAGAGAAAGTATTACATTTCATACACAAGTCGTAGGACCCAGAATCCAAAGTATGGAAAGTAATACTTTCTCCAAGGAGGATTTCTCCTTCTCTTTCACCTTATCTGTAGGTGAGACAAATATATATATATTGTGGGGGAAGCCAGGCATATGAAACAGGAGTTTCAACAACTGCTTATTATATGCCTAACCTTCCCTGGGTACTGCCCTGATCGATTGGTGCCTACACTCTCCCCAGAATGGAAATGTCTTGCAAAATACAGCTATTTACTGTTCATAAGGTAACATATTTGTCTAATCGTCTTGCTATTGCTAAACAACTAGTTAACTGTATTAGCATACATATAGAGAACTCATAGCATATTGAACTGTTGGCAACTGTATATACTATTACATTTTTTGTTCTATGTGTAAAAAGGAGACAAAAAGCAAAGCTATCTGTATCGAGTGTCCTTCCATGAATTGAAAGAGTGGCAGAGACATAGTTCAAGGTACGTTAGAGTCGAAATTTCTGGACACACGGATATTGAATAAGTTTAAGTCGTTAAATGAGGGTGAGAGGTCCAGAGTTTACTTTTTGAGTAGAAGAAAGACGGAGTAAATCAATTCACTTTTGGGTTATAGAGTTGGACAGAATAGGGGTGGGAATGTGTTGCAAGGCAAGTGCCACCTACTCTCCGTAAGGAAGAAGGTATACAGTAAGAAAGTTCTGAAGAACACTGATTATTGTAATAGAGTTAGAAGAGAGAGAGAGAGAGAAGCAACATTGCAGCGTGTAGAGAGAGTTTGTAGATAATTAGTCAGAGGTGACTTGATGATACAAAATGGTTTTAACTCTAAATGCTGTACGGGTGGCACCTCCCCACACATGCGAACAGTACTCGATCGATCGGCACACAGTACCTCAGTACAGAACAGGAAGCTCTGCAAGAGTAAGGAACCCTTGGCAAAGGTTGAGCATATCTATCTTCTGGGAAGCTCTTTTTTTAGCAAGAGTGGTATTATATGGTCTTTCCAAAAATTATCATAGGAAAAAGAAATGCCGAAGGGTTGATTTGAGTGTTGTTAAAGAGTAACGGATAGTCGTGTGGAACACTGTGACGGGTATATAGATGGAAAAATTGGGTTTAGGATGTATTGAATGTGACTAGGATATCTCTGCCCTTATTGCAAATAGTTGATAGATTAAAAGATAGGTGTCCTATGGCCTCATCACGTGAATTTTGAAGTGACTGCAAGGAGGGTTAGAAAACTAGTTGAATTGTGAAAGGTAGAGTCATCGGCATAGGAGGATATAAGACCAGAGGTACAGTTGAGAAGAAACTACATTAGTATTAGAAATATATCTGTAGATATAAGACCGAACTATGAAGGCCACCGGAGTTGAGAGGTTTACTACTACAGCTACTACTACTACTACTACTTATTTTCTTTGATTTTTATTTAATATTGTACATGCATTATGTTTTACAAACATCAGATATTACTCCATTCCTACTATTCTACTATACTACTACTCTACAACCATGCACCTTCAATCCAGTCGCCTCCCTATGCAACCCTCTGCCACCGCTGCCTCGTAGTCCATGTCTGCCACCATCGCTGGTTGTGATGCAGACAGTCTTGTTCCCCGCAGACATAGTAGTGCTGATCTGAGCAATGAGAAAGATAGGCGGCACCTCATCCAGGCTACAACTTGGCTCCTGAGCTGTTGCTTCTTCTCTGCGATGATCTCTGCTAGCCTTGAATAGAAGCACTGGGCCCTGGGTCCCATCTCTCCAGATGTGGTGAAGATTAGTTGGGTAAAGCTACCCTTTTCGATATTTAAGATTCTTTCCCCATATGCCCTGACCTTTTCTTGTTCGTTCCTCGTGTGTGCAGCCTCCAGAGACAGCTCGCTGTAGCTATGGGCCATTGGATCTAATATTCTTATGTCGATGAACGCTCGCTGTGCTCTTGTCCAAAAACCTCTTGCACTAACGTCCACTCGTGCTTCGTTGGATGTGTTGGCTGTCCTGTGTTGCAAGATCACTCGATCCAAGGGAATGATTGGTGGTTCACACGCCACATCGCGACACACCTCTCTGAGCATGTTCGCCGTTACATCTCTCACTTCATCGTGCCTGATGCTGATGAACCCTCCCTTCTTACATATCATGCAATGGTCTGCATCGTTGTTGTCTCCACAAACGCATCGATCGGGCAGTCCTTCAAAAGGCCAACCATACCTCGGTGCAATGGCATCAACAAAAATTGTTTGTTGAGGTTGAAGCCTTTTGCCTTGATTGGTAGTGTTGTCAGCCGATTTGAAGCACCCGTTTTTTGTGCTATTTGTATTTTTCTTATTAGTCTCTGGGAAAGTTGGTGCAGCATCAGTCGTGCCTAGTAATTTTTCTGTGAGTTGTGCCTCTCTGATGTGATGGTCCTTCTGATGTTGTAAATGTCTACCTGGTCTACTTCCCCATCAGAATCTTGTGCTACGATACGGTCAGTGAGAGATCCTGTTATCTTTACCGAGTTCAGGTATTCCGTTGTCGCCCTCCTCACCGGGTTGATGATTCCCAGCCTTCCCAACCTAGAAGGCAGTGCGAGCAACTCCCTTTCTATATCACCCGGAGTGTGTGACTCTACCCACGCTGGGATGAGTATGTCTCTGATGGCATCTTCCAGCGGTTGAAGTAATGCACTCACGTTTAGAACGGTTCGCATCAAGTAGGTCCAGCAATGTTTGACCCCATATGTGAATGCTGAATACACAGCCTGTGGTTCCGTCTTTGCAATATTGGCCAGTCTTTCAATTTCTTTTACACACTCCCTGACCTTCTCCTCTATGTATTGGTTCTTGAACTCTTCCGTGCCGATCACAACCCCAAGGTACAAAGGAGTACAAAGGAAATCAAGCAACAAGTTTAGTGACCCTTCTAGGCTGCTTGTCTTCCAAAACACTGAGGATCAAGTGTCCAAACAGTGGTTTAGAATGGGTAAAGGAACATTGGAAAGGGAACTACTGCCCTGGAACTAATTTCCGTGGCAGGATTAGGAAGTTAGTACGGGACAGATGGGTTAGTAACATAACACAGTTATAAGTGATCTTTCGTATATCTGAGAAAAAGAGAGTAACGTCTTAGTAATATACAGTATATACGCAATCATCCTTGATGAATTTGAAGGGGGGAATAAAATAAAGTTATTCATTTACAAAAGCAGTCAGTCGCGGGTTTGATGCAAGATATATGTAAAATACCACAGGAACGAAAATCATGAGAGCGAAACCCCCACCCCTAACGAGCCACAGAAACGAAAATCCTGAGAGCGAAAACCCCACCCCCAACGAGATCCCCGGTCCCATTTCCATCCCCGATTTAATCTCTCTCTCTCTCCAAATTCACTCCACATATTATACGTCTCTCAATCAGTCTTCTAATATACACACCACAATACTTTACTCACTGACATTCTTGATGTACCACCTACGTATGTATTTAATTATGTAACCACCATACAGGCTATAATACTTTCATTGTGTAGGTTCGAGGCGATCTAAAAGACACCTTAGCTTCCATTTCACACCAAATCATATCGTGATTACGTCAGCCCTGTATTTAGTTATATAACAATCATAGTCCCCCCCCCAATTCTAGCAATTCCATGTCTCTAACCTCCCGTTGTTTTATCCACTAACTATATATATTCCCAACCTTCCTAATACAACCTCCATTTCCCTAGACAAAATACCTAGGAGTAATTCCGAGATTAATTATGAAATTACACTAGACAGCCCCATAACTCACTGAGATCCACATTGCTATTTTATTGATGTACCAACTCCCTAATCTTAACATAATTTAGGGAACTTGTAAAAATGGAAGACACCTATCTTCGTTCCCCCATTTTTAGCAGTTAGCTATACATAACCTCACGTTGCATTGTTCGTCTGTCAATTTGTGTCCCTTGCCAGTTCTTGTATTGATTTATGCCTGTTGATTTAGATAAGTTAATTACGAGTTATGTAACAACCTTTAACCAAGACTCTATACACTCGATAACCCTATGCCAGTTATTGTATTGATTTGGGCCTGTTAATTCGGATAAACTCACGATGACCAATCTGCATACGATAATCAGGAGAGATGCAGGAAATCTACCTCGTATCTCTCTCTCCATGACGAGTATAGATATATGTACCCCCGTGCCCAGTTGTCCCTTTTTCCTTTTTCTTCTAGTAACTAAGTGTATATATAATATTAACCGGAGTATGCCACCAGTATTGATACGACATAGCGGCACTGTCCTGGTGTCGTATTGTGCCACGTGCATACCAAACCAGTTTTCATCATCTTATTAGGACGACGTCTATAATGCCGTCGTTTATGCATGTATTCACTCCTTAGGGTAACTATCTGTTTTCCACGATGTTTTCTCTTTTCCACTTAACTCCGCATGTTACACGCCTCTTAAAAAAAACCCAGTCTTCTTTAATACAAACCACATGACTTTCCTCCTGGACATTCTTGATGTAGCCTACCAACTAAGTATGTATTTAATTAGATAACCACCTTGTGAGTTATAGTATTTTCATTGTGTAGGTGCGAAGGCGATCTCAGGACACCTTCGTTTTCCAGTCCACAACGAATCCGATCATGATTATGTCAGCCCTATAATGAATTATGATCCCCCTCCGTCCTCTGACCTAACCTCTAACCCGCAATACTAACCATCTGCCAGTTATTGTATTGATTCATATCTGTTGATTTATATATGTTTAATTATGACCAATCTGCATACGATCATCTCAAGAAGAATGCAGGAAAGCTACCTAGTATCTCTCTCCATTACGAGAATAGATATATGCAGCCCCCCTGCTCAGTTACAACACCCACATACCAACCCCATGCTCAGCTGTTCCTTTCTTTTGTAGTAACTAAGTATATAGATATGTACCCCCGTGCTCAGTTGCCCCTTGTCTTGTTCTTCTAGTAACTAAGTATATATATAATATTAACCGGAGTATGCCCACCGATATTGATACGGCACTGTCCTAGTGTCGTATTGTGCCACGTGCATACCAACCCGGTTTCATCATCTTATTAGGACGACGGCTATAATGTCGTCATTCATGCATGTATTCAATCCTTAGGTTAATTATCTTTTATCCGCCATTGTGTTCCTCTCTTCCATTTACTTTTCCACAATTGTTATACGTCTTCCAATCACCTCCTCCTTATCCACAATCCACACTACTCTGTTTTGCTTCGTGACCCTATGCTCAGTGGTAACCTGTTTTTGGGTCATCCTGTCCTCTTCTCCTTCACGCCCTGCTGCACACACCACACTACCTGTTCGATCGTAGGGAAATGCCACCCCTATGTCCAGCGCATTAAGGGTCACGACCCTAGGTCACGAGCGGCGCGGCGCCTAGCCTCAAACCACCCCCTTTACAATTCACAACCCTCCCCCTGTAAAGACGCCATAAGAACGTTATAACATGCCGACTCAGTTCGTTCACTAACCTCAACAAATGGAAGGTAAGGACCTATCCTTGTACCCCCCCCCCCTTAACTATCCTCTAACTCCCTAGCCCCACTCACAACCTGAACCAGAACAATAGCTGGCGCGAGGCTAGGACGACCCCCTCTCGTCCCCCCTTAAAAATGTAAATATCCCCATGACTTGCATTTTCACAAAACCACTATTCTTAACACCCACGAGTGATCCTCGTACATGAAAACTAGATGTAGTGATCAACCCTAACTCCTCCTGACAACCTGAACTCATATCTCAACCCAATTAACGTAAGAACTCTCGATAACCATATTCAGGGAGCGGCCTGCCCCCCCGACCCCACGGGGACCCCACCGACCCCCGCGGAGAATTACCCTGATCCGCGCAAGCCAGCAAATTCTTGCCAGACAACAGGTGAGTTTCCAACAGGTTATGACCTACAAATCTAGATACCTATCCAAATACCATCCTACCCCATCCTTAACTTTTTGACCTTTTTGTTTTATCTGTGTTTTTCCTTCCTCAGTTCATTGTCTCTTAAAAAAAAATAAAAAAATAAATAAAACCCCAATATCCCCCTTAACCCATCCTAAATTCCGAATAGCATGTCAGCTAGACCAGAGAAGGATACTTAGGTGAATTGATGAATAATACCTCCCAGCCTAGTCACGTAGGGCGCCAACAAAGTAGTACTTAAAAACCTTCACCAAATCCGCCTAAACAACTCTACTAGTACCTCATACTAGGGTTAAGATATCCACGATAATAAATCAGATAACAAGTTACTTACCGCCACATTAAAGACCCCCTCCCTAACCCCCTAAGTTCACCAGAATAAATTAACTACTTCATAGCACCGACATCCAATACTTCTAGAATATTCCTGAAGCTTCCTTGACCTGCCTATAAATAAGACACAGAGACAACAGTCGGGCAGTTGAATATTAGAGCCCAAAGCAACGGCTGGCCACACTGTGGTGGCTTCTAGTACCCCTCCCCCCCTCAAGATTCACGATAATTCGGCGTTCCGTAATGTGTGCAACTCTGTGAGGAAGTGAATTAACCCTTTTACGAATGTTTTATTGCGATCGAGACTACCGGCAGTAATATTATATTGGTAGAGAACAAATTCACAAATTATTGATTGTTTCATTAACCTCTGATAGTGCACCATCCGCTACTTGAGTTACGAACGATCATAACTCATAACTGATCTAAGGCAGACAGATCTTGTTATGTTAGAAGGGATTATGCGAGAAACTCTTCAGTGAGAACTCTGCAAGAATAACTCCTTGGCAACAATCGACTGTCTTACCCCATCAGCATTTGTTGCCAAAAAGGTGCAAAACCACCCGCAAGAAGCCCATCTGCAAAACCTTCTCTACACTACCGGACAGCTTGGACGGCCCCCAGAGCTACTGTTAACCCCCAACATCACTAATGCATGATAACCAGGAAAACTCTATCACAGTGTTACTTCGCAAAGTACCAGTGTTACGGTGCTATTAACTCAACCATCCAGTGTATTCGATTGTGTCTCAACTTTCTCTGATGTTAGGAAACAAGTGATTAGTATGCTAGTATGTATTAATATATATCAGTGAAATTTAGCTTAGGCGAACTGACTCCCGTAATTATTCTTGCCATCAGGTTTAACCTGATTCGCCCTCACTGATAGTTTCGGTCCGAAGTATCACCTAGACAAGTGAACATCCTAGACCAGTGCAACTAGTTACAGTTATCCCTTTACGTTAATTCTTGGGCAATAACCACATTACTTATACTTTCATCCTTGATTAAGAGTCATATTATCAGAGAGAGTTAACAAAGCGAAATACCTAACCTGTGTGATTCATGTACCCTACGTATCATAAAGCAATATGATCAGAAGAATAATGCCTGAACGTTGGAAGTGGGAAGTATGTCTCTATCCAAATCCGCGATAAGTGCTGGGAGATTGTAATAAGTCCAATAACCTACCTGAGTGCTCCAACATCTATTGTTCGTGTGAATTCTATTACGTACCTGAGTTTTATGTAGAATAAAGCTGTATTACAAACCATTTATCCGAGATTATCTATGTCCTCTGTTGATTCTCTTTACGTATTTTGCAAGAAATCCAATAACCCAGTCTTGCAGAACTCACCTATACCAAGTTAATCCTGTATAAAATCAGGGCATAACAATATGTCTAGGCGAATTTTAAAGGAATCAACGGTGCTACAGTCTATAACGTCTCGGGGAAGCCCATTCCACAAGTTGACAACTCGATTGAAGAAGAAATTCTTAAATTCATGCGAGTTCAAAGATTTACCAATAATTTTGCAACCGTTTCCCCGCATGTATTTAGATTGGTCGATAGTAAAGTACTTACTACAGTTCATATTGTCGATGCCTCTGATGATTTTGAACACTTGAATTAAGTCGCCTCTTAATCTACGCTGGGTTAAAGGAAATAGATTTAATTCTCTAAGACGCTCCTCGTATGGTTTGTTCTTTAGGCTAGGTATCATTTTGGTAACTCTACGTTGAACTCGTTCTAGCTTGTCTATATCTTTTTGGTAATAAGGGCACCAGGATTGAACGCGGTATTCCAGAAGAGGGCGGAGTAAGGAATTGTAAAGTGTTAGGATAACTTCTTTGGATTTATGCTCAAATGACCTGCATATAAAGCCAATTATTTTGTTTGCCTTCTTAACAACTTCTGAACTTCTGACGCGTCCGTCCTTTGTTACAACCACTTCACTACCGCGGAAAGCTTCTACAGCACTTTCATAATGTTTTTGGTTTTACTATTAGTATTGACTTGCTGGCATTTGGACGGTACCCTATTTCTGGGCCAACACTTGATAATTGCTCCCACCAGCGCTTGAGATCGTGGATTTTTCCCACTCCAGTGAGATCGTCTGCATAGGCCACCTGCTTGACTTGCGTCACCTCATGGCTTGTTAAGGTTTGCAACACTGAGAGACCTAATGCATACATTGCCATTGCTACGGGGTCACCTTGTGTGGTTCCTTCCATTGATTTCAGAGCTGATCCCCGTCGTGTGTTCTGGTTGTTTACTATGAAGAGGTCGGCAGGCTGTTTATAGGTGTTCTCTACATAGGTGGCAAACCTGGGGCACTTTACCTTGATGTTATGTATTGCTGTCTTTCTGTTGATGGTGTTAAAGGCATTTGTTGCACCCACTAGCAGCACAGCTTCACAGTCCACTCGCTCAATTATTGTTCTTATTGCATGAATTGCTGCCTCTCCCCCTGCTTGGGGGCCGGCACACACTTGGAGATTTCCGGCCCCTGACCGCACATCGTCCTTCACCACATCCATTATGCATTTTCCGATGATTCTTCTCAGTACTTCGCCCACTCCCACTGGTCTGCACCCTGGATTATTGTCCAATGGTATTAGGCGACAAGCTGTGAAAGCCTACTACTACTACTACTACTACTACTACTACCACCACTACTACTACTACCACTACTACTACTACTACTACTACTACTATTACTACTACTATTACTACTACTACTACTACTACTACCACTACTACTGCACTGGTAAATTTCATACCTTGAAGTAATGAAATGCGTACGATAGCAGAAACACCAGTTATCTGGAGAGTGGACCAAACATTTGTATGTGAATACGTTGCAAACAGCACACTTAAAAAGACTGGAATCATCAGAAGACAGCCGAGAAGCGATATCCAGACCATAGGAGAAAGGGGCAGCAAGAAGCCCCAAGGGTTCACTTCTGGGTTTCCTAGACGACCCAATATCTTCAAAGAGTTGAACAATATTGGAACTGTAAAGTCTATCACTAGTGCCCGTTCATAGTTTATTCCACTGTAGAACACGAACATGTCGATTTCCTGTGTTAAGAAGAAAAATAATAGAAAATGTTCATGATTATTGAGTAATTAATTGTAGACACCACAGTCAATTATATAAATTATATCAATATATTAACAATGGTTAAGTTGATCGTTTAATATTGACGGATCTGTTGGTAACTGAATCCATAATTAGCATCAAATGAAGTGTAGCACTTGTTAGGCATACAGTACAATATTAGCCTGCCTAAGTCACATAAATACAGTCTTTAATATATGGGCTCAGGCTCTCCTACATTGTTTTAACACCTTAAGAGCGGCCTATGCGGTTTATTTATATGTACCGCCCAGCGGGGTGTTTTTAGCCAAAATAGGGCTGTTTACGTGATCATTTTCATGCCTAAATAAGACCCAGAACGTAAAACAAGTATCTATCCCTGAAAGGGCATAAACAGAGCTTTCGAATGACACCATAACGATCCTTTTATGATGGCTAGTTTTCTTGCAATAACCGTGCAACGCGAGTGCAAAAAGCAGGTAATTAGCCACTTTCCCGATACAATTCCGTATATAGCGAGTGAGAGAGGGAGGAGGGAGCTGAGATTCGTGTCAGTAGGTTCGCCGCGGTGGTCTGGAGCAGTCATACGCTCGCTAGTCTCCTGCCACCACTTGTCTCTCTCTCTCAGCAACATTACGTGCTGAAATTGCCACTCGACCTATGTCGAGCGCCGCCACATAGTCCAGCTTTATTAAATACGACTTATGTGGTGAGCCGCTTTTTAAGGGTTAAAGTGAGTTTAGACTACCTGGGAACCACTGGTGGTAAGTTTTATCTCTGTCGTCTTCTAATATTATTCTTAATATTGGGGCATCTAGTTCCTCTAGCCGTTCCCATTTTGTATAGCCTGCTTGTGAAGTCGGATGTTGAGTGGAAGTGTGTTTGTGTGTTCGTGTATTTGTTGTGTTGTCCTAAAGCTTTGTTTTGAACTTTTTGTAGTTTTATTAGTTGGTTGATGCTTAGTGCATGTGAAGCCATGGGCGGGTAGTCCAAGACTTTTACTAGATGAGTTTTAATTTTGGTTGGTTATTCTCTGAATTAAAAGAGCTTTAATAGTGCGGCTAAAACAAGTTTTCTTTTCCTTTCTGTTACGTGCTGAATATATCCTAGTGTTGTTATATTTAATCCAAGTAATTTACCTTTGTTGTGAGCTCTATTATGTTACCGTCTATTGGGATTGGTTCTATATTACATATAGCAAGTTGCAAGATTGTTAATTTATTAAGATTTGTTTTAATTGTTCAATAATCTTCAAACCTGTTTATTCTTTCAGCCTCTCTTTGAGTACGTCCTGCCATAATAGCCCTGGATTGTCCCTGGTACCCGATTATCTGTGTTATGTCATCAGCGTATGTGATGTTTGTTCCTGTGAGTGATGTTGGTGTGTCTTTTGTGTAGATTGTGAAGAGAGTAGGGAATAGGACAAATCCTTGGGGGACTCTACAGCTTATTGATAATCTGTCACTTAGGGTGTTTTTAATATAAATGTTGGTTGTTCTCTCATTCAAGAAGTTAATTAGGCGTTTTGCAGGTATGTTAGGGAGGTGTAAGATTTTATATTTTAGCACCAAGTTCCAGACCTTATAAAAAACTGTTGATATGTCCCAAAGAATTAGATTACATTGATGTTTGTTGGCTTGGTTGTTTGCAATAATGTCTGTTGTTTATGCCAGAGCGTGTGCTGTGCCTCGTCCTTAAATGAAGCCAAATTGTGTTGTGTTGTACTGGTTTTCGTCTGTTAGGTGTCTTTTTAATCTTGTGTTGATTATTCTCTCTAGAATTTTTGCCAGGGACCTCTAGCAGTGAAATAGGTGTGTGGTGTTCTGGGTAATGTGGGTTTTTGCCTGCTTTAGGTATTAATCTGATGATTGCCTCTTTGAACATAGTTGGGTAGTATCCTTTAGAAAGGGACGCATTGAAAATATGTGTTTGGTCTTGTGATAGCGGTTGTAGTAGTAACCACACTTTTGTATTCCTATGTTGACATATTATGTTCCTAGTTGAGTTTTGTACAATATTCTGCAGATTTCTGCTACATTCATGAGGGGGTTTTTAGTATGTGTTTTCCTTCACGGAGAAGGGAGATGCACGCTTGGGGTTTTGTGCGGGATTACACACGTGGAGGCTGAGCAGTGAGGGTGATCACCTTGGTTTTGGTCAGGCAGGATTGGGGCTTTCCTATATTGGAGGGCCAAATACCATCCTATGAGCTTTTAAGTCCCTAGGGTGATTACCAGGTAAGATAGCCTATTCAGTGTGTAACCAGTTAGGACTGTTATACTGTACACATGTAGGTCAGTGATTTAGTTTAGGCTACAGTATCAGGCAAGAAGGTTAGATTAGGCCTACCATATATTTTACATTACTGGTACTGGTCATAGACTGCTTGATCACTGAGCCTTGTGTCCTAGTATTCTACAGTGCAGTATTTAAAGTTAGGCTAGGCTAGACTTTTGTGTTAAGTTAGGTTAGATCAGTAGGCTTTGGGATAGGCTAGGCTAGGAGTAAACAGACTATAGGCTGTGTGAATCTTTGAGTGCTTGCCTTATCATATTTCTGCACATATAATTAATAAATATAATTGCCTGTTACATGTGTATTTTTTTTCAAGAGTGCCTTTAATAACTATGATGATATTTATACCTTTATATGATAGGTTATAGGTTGTACACATGTTATTATGCTAATTATCAAGCCAGTTGTCCCCATATCAGGTAACCTCTATAATAAATATATAATTCTACTGCATACAATAGTTTTGTATCGCTCACTGAGGCTTTACATAAAATTCATAAGATCAGGGGAAGGGTTATATAAACGAATATAGTTTCCACCCCGTGACAGCGGTGTTTGCGAGGTTTGTTAGGATGGTTTTATTTATTCCGGTCTTACCAGGGCAGGATTTTCTGGATTTTGTATTATACCCTTGATTTTTATTTCTGATATTGATCTGGTTTTAGAGTGTTTTGGACATCTAATCTTCGGAGGTCGATTGTCTGGATTGATGTAGTTCTCTCAATATTCCTTTGCATGTATTCGCTTATGTCATTGTTCTGTGACATGATATCATCATCATTATTTAGTATAGGTTCCCACGGTGTCTTTTGTGTAAGTTTGCCTGTTGTCGGTGAGGGTATATTTGTTGTCCTTGGTCATTGATTAGATAATCTGCATCGTGAATGTCATGACCTTGAAGTGTTCTGATTTTTCTCCAGAAAGTGGCTGGGTCTTTGTATGTGTTGGCAGTTTCTGTTATTTTGTTACTCCACATGGGATTACATTCCCTTGTTAGGTTAAATTTTAATCTATTCTGTATACCCCTATACGATCCCCTATACGATCAAGGACAGTGAGGACCGAGGACCACCAGAGACGATGATCGAGGACAGCGAGGACCACCAGAGACGGTGATTGAGGACAGAGAGGATCGAGGACCACCAGAGACGATGATCGAGGACAGCGAGGACCGAGGACCACCAGGGACGATGATTGAGGACAGAGAGGATCGAGGACCACCAGAGACGATGATCGAGGACAGCGAGGACCGAGGACAGACAGGTACATAAATGTAGATCCGACCAGAACCAAGAATTTTATTAAAGAGCGTTTCGTGAATTCTAAATCCACAACATTAAAGGTTTTCTATGCAAACGCTCGTAGCATACGCAACATATTTTCAGATTTAGAGGAACTAGTGTTTACAGAAAATTACGATGTTATTGACATAACAGAATTTTGGCTCAATACGGAAGACAGATACTTTTTAGCAGCATATTCACTTACCGATTATGTAATGTTTGAGAAAAGCCGAATAAGTAAATATGGAGATGGTGTTTTACTTTATATCAAAGGAAGTCTTAACCCGACCCTCTTGTCAAAACCTCAAATTGTAAACGTCAACACATCCTTTGTGCTAATAAAGAATAATAAAGGTAAAAAAATAATCTATCTATCTACAGTATCTATTGCCTGACGCCGTGATCCCCGAAGGGCTGGCCACGAACGAACCGCCCCCATGCACCTCTGTCCCCAGTCAGTCGAAGCCCGTCCCCCCAACCAGCACTGCCTTCGGTCATATACTTCCTCACTCCATCCTTCCACCTCTCTTTCGGTCTACCTCTCCCTCTCTGTCCCTCCACCTCGCTCTTGTACACCCTCTTAGTCATTCTCTCGCTTTCCATACATTCCATATGGCCGAACCATCTAAAGTTATTCCTTTTCACACTTTCCAGCACATCTACCTCCACACCACACCTCCTTCTTACTTCGTCATTAGTCTGTCTATCCCTCCATGTAACTCCGCACGCACTTCTTAAGTAATTAATTTCCACTGCTCTCACTCTTGGTCTGAGTCTCTCAACCAAAGTCCATGCTTCGCTTCCGTAAGTCAGTGTCGGGATTACCACACTGTCATGCAAGGGCTTCTTCACTTCCATACTGACCACCCTATTTCTTGTTACTGCTTTCAGCGTTCCTACAACCCTCTTCCCCTTTTGTACCCTCTCCCGCACT
The DNA here is from genome assembly GCA_032716605.1 of Paralithodes platypus. NCBI lineage: Eukaryota > Metazoa > Arthropoda > Malacostraca > Decapoda > Lithodidae > Paralithodes > Paralithodes platypus. The sequence goes on along the minus strand of CM064528.1, from coordinate 34,124,491 downwards.
TCTTCATCCATAGTCCCATCTTTACTCAACACACTGCCCAGATACTTAAAAGAGTTGACGATCTCCATAGCCTGACCGTTCAGCTTTACCTCACACTCTGTGACTTCACCCCTTTCGAAGACCATAACCTTGCTCTTCCCCGCATTTACCTTCAAATTCCGTTTTTCGCACACTGTTCCAAACTCATTTACCAGACCCTGCAACTCCCATTCATTATCACTCATCAGAACTGTATCATCCGCAAACAGCAGTATAGGTAGCTTTCACTCAATTCCCTCCCTTTTCAGTGATTCACCAACATCCACTGCTCTTGATAGTATTTCTTTCATGACTCCATCCTATACATTATATACAGTACAGTAAACAGATACAGTAAACAACCACGGGGACATCACACACCCCTGTTTCAACCCAACACTCAGGTCAAAGAACTCGCTCTGCTCACTCTCCACACGTACTGCCACCTTTGCACCCTCATACTTGCTCTTCACTGCTTTCAGCAACTTGCCATCTACTCCGTATATTCTAAGTACTTTCCACAAACCTTCTCTATCCACTCTGTCATAGGCCTTCTCCAAGTCCATAAAGGCAACATACCCCTTTTGCTTCTTCTCCAGATATTTCTCCACAACACAATTTAGGGTAAAAATCTGATCTACACATCCTCTTCCCTTCCTAAAACCTCCCTGCTCGTCGCCTATCCATTTCTCCGTTCTCACTCTCTCTCTCAATCACTACCCTACTGTCTACCTTCCCTACTACGCTTAGAAGACATATTCCTCGGTGGTTAACACACATTCGTCTTTCCCCTTTGCCCTTATATAGGGGGACTATTATACCAGTCTTCCAGTCATCGGGTGCACTCCCCTTCTCCCATGCTAGTTTGTACATTTTCCATACCCATTCGATCACTATCTCACCACCATTCCTCAACATTTCCCCACACACTCCATCTGTTCCTGGTGCTTTCCCCAACTTTACTCTTTTCATGGCTTCCAACACTTCTGACCTCCTGATTCCCACCTCCTCCTCCACTACTTCTCTTCTTCTCCCTCTCATACCATATCCAGCTATGTTTGCTGGCTCTTCATTCCTTACATTTAGCAACTCATTGAAGTACTCCCTCCATCTTTCGACTCTCTCTTGCTTCTCGGCTAGCATTCTCCCATTCTTATCTTTCACACCCTTACTGTTTCCCTTGCTACCTTCCCTAACTTTCTTGACTTCTTTCCAGAACAGTTTCTTACTCTCCCTCCATTTCACACTCAGATTCCTTCCAAATTCCTCATCTACTCTTCTCTTACTTTCCTTCACTACTCTCTTCACCACCCTCTTACTCTCCACGTACCTCTCTCGTTTCTGTCTCTCGGAATCTTCATTCCCTCTACTACCCAACCACTCTCTATATGCTTTCTTCTTTTCTTCCACAGCTATTCTTACCTCTTCTGTCCACCATGCTGTACCTTTCACTCCCCTCTCTCTTCTCCTCACTTCACACACCTCACATGCTGCACAGATCTCATCCTTAAACACCTTGCTCATCTCCTCCACTTCCTCCAAAACTTCCAGGTCGAACCCACCTAGTCGTCTTTCCACTGCTCTCCTGTACTCCTCCCTGACTTCCTCCTCCTGCAACCTCTCCACCCTCCTCACCATTCCACAAAAATAATACTTGCATTATAATACAAGCCTTCAGCTCAGTCAGGGCAAACTGATCGAGAAATTTATGAGCAAATTGCAGACGTATGTAACTAACAAAATACTGTATTGTTTGGCGACTTCAATTTACCTGTGACCAAGTGGGGAGATAGCATTACTTCACACTCTGGACAAGACCTGTATGCAAACTTGCAAAAGAGTTCGCTATATCAATTTGTTTGATCTCCAACCCGTGGAAATAACGTCCTTGACCTTGTACTTTCAACAAAAGAAGAGTTAATAGAGAATTTGAATGTCGGTGATGAATTTAGTAACAGCGACCATCGTACGATAACTTTCAGTTTAAAGTTTACTAGTAATGAACCAAATAGCAGCATCGAGAAAGCCCCTAATTTCAAGAAAGCAAAACTTTTGTAAACTGAGAGCAATGTTTAAGGAAACTGACTGGAGCTTTGTAATTAACAATAACGACATCAATATATCTTGGGAAGTATTCGCAAAAACTTACCTAAAATCAGTGCAAGACTGCAGACCATCGGAAATACGGCGTACAGACCATAATGATAAGCCCAAATGGTGGAATAAAGAAATTTCAGACTGTTTACTTGCTAAGAAGTTTACTAATGATAGATTAAAATACTCACAAAATGACGAAGAACGGGTGAAATTTGTAGAACTACGACGCAAAGCCAAAAAGTTAATTAAGCAAAGTTAAAAGACCCTGGAGTTACATGTTGCGAATCAAAGTATAACAAACCCGAAATAATTCTATAGTTATATCAAAAAGAAGAAAGAAGTTACTTCAACTGTTGGACCGTTAGTCGATGAAAATGGAGAATACACCAAAGAAGAAGTACAAATGAGTAATACCCTCAATACATTTTTTGCATCAGTTTTTACAACAGAAGACCTCAGTGATATCCCTACAGCATCGCCGATTCAGATTGATAATTCTGATGCTCTAAGCTATATCACCATTACAGAGAAAGAAGTATTGAAATGTTTAGATAACTCAAGGTAAGTAAAGCACCAGAACCTAATACAATCTCACCTAGAGTCCAAAAGGAAGCTAAGGATGAGCTCTCCAAACCACTGACATTGCTATTCAATAAATCCTTGCAGTCTGGAACTATGCCTGATCAGTGGAAGCTAGCCAATGTAACACCGATATTAAAAAAAAGGCAGCAAATCCCTACCAGAAATTATCGTCCAATTAGCTTGACCTCAGTTGTATGCGAAATGCTATAAACACTCATAAGAGACAGACTCGCAAATCACTTAGAGAAAAATAACATACTTAAAGATACTCAACACGGCTTTCGTAGCAAACGTTCCTGCTTAACAAACCTCTTAGACTTCTTCCACGATATCCTCAACCTCTATGATGAGAGTAAAGTTGTAAATATTATATATCTTGATTTTCAAAAGGCCCTTGACAAAGTTCTCCACAAACGTTTACTGCTAAAACTAAACGTGCATGGAATACAAGATGGTATGTTGAAATGGATAGAAAATTGGCTCAGCGACAGAAAGCAAAGAGTAGTCATAAATGGTAAGGCATCTAAATGGACCAATGTACCCCAGGGATCAGTACTGGGACCAATTATCTTTCTAATTTACATTAACGACATAGATGAGGGTCTCACCTGTACAATCTCAAAGTTTGCTGAGGATACAAAAATTGCAAATAACGTACTCCCAAAAGAACAAGTTGACAATATGCAACACAATCTAGATAAGTTGTCATGTTGGGCACAAAACTTGGCCAAATGAGTTTCAATGCGGATAAATGTAAAGTACTACATATAGGATACCGAAATGAGAAAGCAAACTATTCGATGAATGGCACTCAGCTTAAGAGTGTAGACAGAGAAACCGATCTCGGAATAACAATATCGAGTAACCTAAAACCGAGTCAACAATGTTCAGAAGTAGTTAAGAAGGCAAACAAAATAATTGGCTTTATAGTCAGGTCATTTGAGCATAAATCCCAAATGGTTATCCTAACTCTTTACAATTCCTTAGTCCACCCTCGTCTGGAATACTGCGTTCAATCCTGGTGCCCTTATTACAAAAAAAGATATAGACGAGTTCAACGTAGAGTTACCAAAATAATACCTAGCCTAAAGAACAAACCATACGAGGAGCGTCTTATGAAATTAAATATATTTCCTCTAACCCAGCGCAGATTAAGAGGCGACTTAATTCAAGTGTTCAAAATCATCAAAGGCATCGTCAATATGAACTGTAGTAAGTACTTCACTATCGACCAATCTAATTATACGCGGGGAAACGGTTGCAAAATTATTGGTAAAACTTTTAACTCACACGAATCTAAGAATTTTGTCTTCAATCGAGTTGTCAACTTGTGGAATGGGCTTCCCCGAGACGTTATAGACTGCAGCACCGTTGATTCTTTTAAACTTCGCCAAGACAAATATCTTGCCTCAAACCTGCGACTGACTGTGTTTGTATAATTATGAATAACTATATTTTATTTCCCCCTCAGATTCATCAAAGATTATTACGTATATATATTACTAAGACATTACTCTCTTTTTCCCAGATATACGAAAGATCACTTATAACTGTGTTATGTTACTAACCCATCTGTCCCCTACTAACTTCCTAATTCTTCCACGGACATTAGTTCCAGGGCAGTAGTTCCCATTCCAATATTCCCTTACCCACTGTAAGCCACTGTTCGGACACTTGATCCTCAGTGTTTTGGAGGACAAGCAGCCTAGGGGGGTCACTAGACCTGTTATTGCTTGATTTACCTTTTAGTGTTCGAAGGTCGGTCTAGCCGTGATTTTGTGCATGTTGACTAAGGGCTGTGTTTTGTATTATTATTATTATTATATGAGATGCCGAAGTCTCCAACCAGGGTGCAGAAACACCATCAAGATCAATCCACACAAAACACCCGGAGGCACTGGAGAGAGACTATGGCAACTTAGGAAAAAATAAAAACATACACTGTATACTGTACTGTACATATACACATATTAAACACAGATAACATATTATGCAGTGGAGGATATCAAGCTTAAATATAATACAATAAAATAGAATAAAATAAGTTTAAAAATTAGAATTAATGCTGCAAAAAAGCATTAACTCTAGACTTAAAAATGGAGATATTAGCTGAATTGACTAGCTCATTTGGCAACTTATTCCACAAGTCAACCATGGCCGGCACAAAACACCATGAAAACTGTGTAGTAGAAAAATTAACACGGCTCATGGCAAGATAATTAAGATTGCTTGTGAATCTAGTTGCACGAGCCCGGACATAGGGCCCAGGCAGAACCCCATGTAAGGGATGCTGAGGGTTGTTAAAAACTTTAAATAAAAGACTAAGGGCACCAACTTTACGTCGATGACACAGATCAAGAGACAAATTAGGTAGAATAAAACTGATGGAATTTAGCGACCTGTCAAGCAACTTGAGATGGCAGTCAGCTGCTGACAACCAGACAGGTGAGCAGTACTCGAAATGTGGCAAAATAAAAGCATAAAAAGACTTGATAACTGTGGCGTCACAAGCAAATGTTTTATAAACCTTGCGAAGCAGACCAATTTTTGGGGAAATGGAAGAGGAGAAAGAACGAATATGCTTTTCAAAAGTAAGTTTGGGATCAAGAGTAACTCCTAACAAACGCAGAGTATCCACATTCTCAATTTGCTCGCCAGAAACTTGTAGATAAGGATGGGGAGGATCCAAGGTACGAGATCTGCTGATGATAATGGAGTGTGTTTTACTAGCATTAAGTTTCATGCCCCAAAGGTCACACCATGATGTAATTTTGGCTAAATCCCTATTCAGAGCAGTAGCAATTACGTGTCGATCTATTGGTGATGCAATTGACGCATATAAAGTTGTATCATCAGCATAGGAGATTAGTTTATTTTCAAGCTCGGAACACAGGTCAGCAGTAAAAATAATAAAAAGCAACGGCCCAAGGACACTGCCTTGTGGAACACCAGAAACAACATTAACAGAAGGTGAATGACACCCTTCAATGACCACAGACTGAGATCTTTTCGTCAACAAATCTTCAAAGATCCTTAAAAAATTGCCACCAATACCAATGAGCTGTAACTTAAACAGAAGTGCTTTATGGTTGACTAAATCAAAAGCAGAACTAAAGTCAATAGCCACGACGCGAGACTCATGTCCCTGGTCCAATGAAGATTGCAAGTCATGGGTGAGTGTCAGAAGTGCATCACATGTACCCAGTCCCTTACGAAAACCAAACTGTGAGTTTGGTATCAAATTATGACTATTACAATAAGAGGAAAGGCGTCTGGACAAAAGCCTCTCATAGAGCTTGGATAGGATAGGTGTAATGGAGATAGGGCGATAGTCATTAGGAGATGATGAGGCAGTATTTCCCTTTGGAATAGGAGTGATAATAGCCTTACGCCAGCAAAGAGGAAAACTACCTGATTTCAAAAGCAACCTAAACACCACTGCCAATTTAGGTGCCAAGACCACTGCAACCTTTTTAAAAAAGAGAGGGAAAAACCCATCCGGGTCTGTGCCACCATAGGTATCAAGATCCAGCAAGTACCTTTTCAGTTCAGCTGATTTGAATGCCATTGAATTGAGGTTGGGTCTAGGGAAACATGTCAATGGCAAAGACAATTCCTGATTACTCTGCTTATTAATAAAAATATTAGATAGAATATTGGCCTTCGATAATGGATAAAAAGAGATGGAGCCATCAGAGTCACAAAGAGGAGGCATGGAGGAATCTATTCCAAATAAAGAGGATTTCAAAGCGGACCACCATTTATGAGGCTGTGTAGCTCCTGCCAGAACATCCTGAAGATGGGAGTTATAATCCCTCTCAGCACCATCATAAACTCTCTGCGCAGCTGCCCTTTTAAAAACATAATTTTCCCAATGCAAGGGGGTTTGATTACGCCTCCATAGACGATATGCAGCCTGTTTGTCATCAAATGCACGCTTGCAGTCATCATTAAACCATGCTTTATCCCTGATACGAGACTTAATTGTCTTTGATGGAACTCTTTTGCGAAGGATACCAAGAAGGGAATTGTTGAGAGCTGAAACCGGGTCATGAGATCTCAGTATGTGATTCCACTCAATATTACAAACATCATTACAAACGTTGTCCCAGTTAACCCGGGATTTAAGGTAGACTTTACGTGAGAGAGTAATATCAGGAACAGAAAAATCAAGATTAATTTTACACATGATGGCATTGTGGTCGGAAGTGCCAACAGGTACAAGAACGGAGGTTTCTACAACGCCAGTAATGTCTGTTAGTACTAGATCAAGACAATTTCCAGACATATGAGTAGGTCCTTGGATTAGCTGTTCACAACCAGATAAGTTTGCAAAATCCAATGCAGCATGACCATTTCTATTAGTTGGAGAGACCGAGTTCAACCACTCCTGATGATGCGCATTGACATCACCAACACAAATAAAAGATGATTTGACATCTACAGACTGTATTGAAGCCATGGCTGTTAAAAGGCAGTCATATATGTCATTGTTAACATCAGGATTTCTGTACAGGCAAAATGAGTAAATTTTGTGTTTCTGGACTGTGTCTAGAGCTGGTTACATTTCTATTGTTTGTTATAATTATGTATGTGTATCAGTTATTGTGTTGTAACAGTTACTTAAGGCCTCACCTATGTCTGTTGTTCTCCCTTCTTCCCTGGTATTATTGTCTTGCATTTTGGTACTTATTTCAGTCTTGAACAAGTCCCAATTGGCGAGTGCAAATTTTGGTCTAGGTGGTATTGGGGTGGTGATGGGTGAGGTTAATAGTATGGCTATTATGGGAATGTGATCACTAGTTGTAAGGGGCCCTGGTGATAGGTGGATGTTATGGTAGGCTTTGTGGTTTGTTAGGGCTATTTTGGGTGTAGTAAAGGAGTTGTGACCATGATAAGTTGGGAAGTGTGGACCTACATATCTTATAAGTCCATCCAAAATAATTTGGCCTATTTGTTTACCAACTCTATTCTGAGTTATAGTGTTCAATGTATTGTGTTTGGCATTTAGGTCTGCTATGAGGTAGATTGGTAGGCTGTGTCTGAATAGTCTATAGAAATCTGGTGTGGGGAGGTAGGGTCTACTGGGTGGAAGATAAACTGTGCCGATGATTATGTTGCTAGTTGTGGTTTGAATTTCCACTGCTCGTAGCTCAGATATGAAATCGTCTAATAGTTAATGTGTTATGTTGTGTTTTATTGCCAATGGCAGTTAGAGAAGAAAGGATGGGAGTCAATTTATCTATCCTAACCCGTGACAGTTACGAATTAGTAAGAAACAATTAAATATTTGTTGACAAGTACCACAAAGCAACACATACTTAATATAATAGAAAAGCAATGGAACACAATAAACATATACAAGAATAACATATTATAATTAAAATAGACAACAATGAAAATAATATGAAATATAAACAGATTGGCACACACTAAGTGTACCATCCATATCCCTCTCTCTTTCTTTCTACCCATCTCTCTCTCTCTCTCTCCTCTCTCGCAGTGTACTTTAGGACCCGGTGAGGGGTAGGTGCCACGACATGTTGTCCGGGTTATTTCGTCAATAGCCCGGGCTATTGGTGATATACCGGATATCAAACAACTTCCAAGTCAATAAAAAGTGGCGTGTCTCAGTGAAGGGTGATTTCGAGTGTACACAAAGATTAACCTGGGAATTATTAGCAACTTGAGGGGAAAACTGCTAAGATTCCTTCAGGAGGAGTCAAGCGAGGCTGAGAGAGGGACAGGAACGCCGTTTCCCCCCTTCCCTCCCCTCCTTCTTTCTCGACCACAAAAACTGACCACTCGTAAATCCCCCATCCTCCCCTACATCCCCTCACCCGTGTGTCAGTGGGAAAATAAATTTATCGTATTATTTTCTGTTATTTATTCACATCGTCGAATCTCCTCCTCCCTCCCCCCCCCCCCATGCCGTCAACGTGAAAGTGCACGTGAATGCAGGCGAAGGGAACGGAAAGGATACCACAATGAAGGGAACCACTAACAATGATAAAGATCTTGAACAGACCAGGACACCAACGTCGTGATGGAATACAGCACCGAGTACAGAGATGAAGAAGACAGAAGAGGAGGAGAAAGAGAAGGAGGAGAACCAGATGACGGGTACATCGTGGTCGATTCTAAGAAGAAGAATAACAAGAGGAACGAAAAGGGGGAGGTGAATGAGCGAGCTCAAACTGTACATCGAGAACGTGACCAGCAAGAACCGTCAACTGTATCGGAGTCAGTGCCTCTTTACCTGCCTAAAGATAACACAATGAACTTGACAAACTTCTTCAACTGGGCCTTATTGCTGTCAGCAACCCATCCAGACCTTAAAGTAAAATTTGACAAGGGCTATAACAGGTCGTTCATACGAAGTGTAGAGAATGAAACCCTGGAGTTCCTCACTACACAGGGGTATAAGGGAGTGAAGCTAGTACCACCGTGCCCGGATGAAGTCAAGACTAAGGTCATAATAAAACGATACCCTCTCCCCGCCCACCTTGAAGCAGTACAGCAACATCCTCAAGTGGTGTGGGCAAAGAGAAACATAATACGAGGGGAAGAGAGTGAGCAAGTGTTTGCCTTGTGGAAAGGGGTGATACCGGACATTATTATTATTATTATTATTATATGAGATGCCGAAGTCTCCAACCAGGGTGCAGAAACACCATCAAGATCAATCCACACAAAACACCCGGAGGCACTGGAGAGAGACTATGGCAAATTAGGAAAAAATAAAAACATACACTGAATACTGTACTGTACATATACACATATTAAACACAGATAACATATTATGCAGTGGAGGATATCAAGCTTAAATATAATACAATAAAATAGAATAAAATAAGTTTAAAAATTAGAATTAATGCTGCAAAAAAGCATTAACTCTAGACTTAAAAATGGAGATATTAGCTGAATTGACTAGCTCATTTGGCAACTTATTCCACAAGTCAACCATGGCCGGCACAAAACACCGTGAAAACTGTGTAGTAGAAAAATTAACACGGCTCATGGCAAGATAATTAAGATTGCTTGTGAATCTAGTTGCACAAGCCCGGACATAGGGCCCAGGCAGAACCCCATGTAAGGGATGCTGAGGGTTGTTAAAAACTTTAAATAAAAGACTAAGGGCACCAACTTTACGTCGATGACACAGATCAAGAGACAAATTAGGTAGAATAAAACTGATGGAATTTAGCGACCTGTCAAGCAACTTGAGATGGCAGTCAGCTGCTGACAACCAGACAGGTGAGCAGTACTCGAAATGTGGCAAAATAAAAGCATAAAAAGACTTGATAACTGTGGCGTCACAAGCAAATGTTTTATAAACCTTGCGAAGCAGACCAATTTTTGGGGAAATGGAAGAGGAGAAAGAACGAATATGCTTTTCAAAAGTAAGTTTGGGATCAAGAGTAACTCCTAACAAACGCAGAGTATCCACATTCTCAATTTGCTCGCCAGAAACTTGTAGATAAGGATGGGGAGGATCCAAGGTACGAGATCTGCTGATGATAATGGAGTGTGTTTTACTAGCATTAAGTTTCATGCCCCAAAGTTCACACCATGATGTAATTTTGGCTAAATCCCTATTCAGAGCAGTAGCAATTACGTGTCGATCTATTGGTGATGCAATTGACGCATATAAAGTTGTATCATCAGCATAGGAGATTAGTTTATTTTCAAGCTCGGAACACAGGTCAGCAGTAAAAATAATAAAAAGCAAAGGCCCAAGGACACTGCCTTGTGGAACACCAGAAACAACAGTAACAGAAGGGAAATGACACCCATCAATGACCACAGACTGAGATCTTTTCGTCAAAAAATCTTCAAAGATCCTTAAAAAATTGCCACCAATACCAATGAGCTGTAACTTAAACAGAAGTGCTTTATGGTTGACTAAATCAAAAGCAGAACTAAAGTCAATAGCCACGACGCGAGACTCATGTCCCTGGTCCAATGAAGATTGCAAGTCATGGGTGAGTGTCAGAAGTGCATCACATGTACCCAGTCCCTTACGAAAACCAAACTGTGAGTTTGGTATCAAATTATGACTATTACAATAAGAGGAAAGGCGTCTGGACAAAAGCCTCTCATAGAGCTTGGATAGGATAGGTGTAATGGAGATAGGGCGATAGTCATTAGGAGATGATGAGGCAGTATTTCCCTTTGGAATAGGAGTGATAATAGCCTTACGCCAGCAAAGAGGAAAACTACCTGATTTTAAAAGCAACCTAAACACCACTGCCAATTTAGGTGCCAAGACCACTGCAACCTTTTTAAAAAAGAGAGGGAAAAACCCATCCGGGTCTGTGCCACCATAGGTATCAAGATCCAGCAAGTACCTTTTCAGTTCAGCTGATTTGAATGCCATTGAATTGAGGTTGGGTCTAGGGAAACATGCCAATGGCAAAGACAATTCCTGATTACTCTGCTTATTAATAAAAATATTAGATAGAATATTGGCCTTCGATAATGGATAAAAAGAGATGGAGCCATCAGAATCACAAAGAGGAGGCATGGAGGAATCTATTCCAAATAAAGAGGATTTCAAAGCGGACCACCATTTATGAGGCTGTGTAGCTCCTGCCAGAACATCCTGAAGATGGGAGTTATAATCCCTCTCAGCACCATCATAAACTATCTCTGCAGCTGCCCTTTTAAAAACATAATTTTCCCAATGCAAGGGGGTTTGATTACGCCTCCATAGACGATATGCAGCCTGTTTGTCATCAAATGCACGCTTGCAGTCATCATTAAACCATGCTTTATCCCTGATACGAGACTTAATTGTCTTTGATGGAACTCTTTTGCGAAGGATACCAAGAAGGGAATTGTTGAGACAGGCATACATTTATACCTATCCTTCCTCCCAACCCCATAGCCTCCTATAATGAACCACCTGCCTTCTGTCTACATTGCAGCAGATGGGGACACAAAAGTTTTAGCTGCAAGGAAGTTCCCAGGTGCAGGTTCTGTGCAGAGCAACATGAGTCATCCGTTTGTGGCAAACAAATCAAGGAAGGCTTAAGTGTCTCTCCAAGGTGTGCCAACTGCAATGGTCAACATAATGCTCACTCGCTTCTCTGCAATAAACGCCCTTCAACTATGAGCTCAAACAACAGGTCGTCAGCTGATCACACCAGCCCCTGCACCACCACCACCTCCCGCTCTCCCCTCACCGTACCCCCCTCACCCCGGTCAGCTGGTTATACAGTGAACCGCTCTACCTCCGCCACATCCACCCTCTCTCTCCCTCTCACACCTACCTCCCATCCCCTCTCTCCTCCTTCCCTTCCATCATCCTCCTCCTCTTCCCACTCCTCACTCTCCCCTCCTTTGTCCCCCCTAAAGGTACGAGAATATGACGGACAAAGGAGCAACAACAACACCACCATGGGTGTGGGGGCTTGGTTGGCCCATGCGACTGCAGCCACTGCCAGCGGTGTGGGGCGAGAGGCCTGGGTTCAAGAGTGCTCGAGGACATCAAGACAACTCACCACTACAGGTGCTCTTACACGTGCGTGAGCAGACGTGGCGTGTGCAGGCGTGGGACAAAAACAACAACAACAAGTGTCAACATCCCGGCCACCACTAACCCCCACACCCCACCCCTACCATAACAACAACAATGAGATGACACACGCCATACAAATGACCCTGGCTTACCTCAGGTCTGTGGCGGATCAACAACAACAGCAACAGAAACAGCTCATGGACCAGCAACTGGAGTTCCAAGCACAATTAGGTGAGATAATGAGAGCACAAATAAATGAGGTTATGAAAAAGGTACTCGCATGTGTAGCCAACAAAATAAACAGTAACCAGGCGGAGAACAATAGTGACAATGCGAGTAATACTACAAACAGTAAGCAGGGGGAATATCACATTGTTAGGAGGGAACAAACTGAACATCTATTAGTAAAAGACGATGTTTTAAACAATGTTTCCCATGCCTTGCCAAGAAAGGTCACGGTTAAATCAATAAAGGAAACACTAGAAAAAATGACAGAGGAGGATGGTAAGTGCCTCCTCTCTGCTGTTTCAACAATGAAAGAGAAAGCCAGAGTAATTGAGAGTATGGTAGAGCCAGCTAGTATCGAAGAACCCCCAATATTTAATTATGATGAATAACACAGGAAATTGTGATAATTGTGATAACACCTAAATGTGTTATGTTGGAATATCAATGGCATTAATCAACGCTTTGTAGAGCTTCAGCATTTTGCAATGTTGCATGACGTGGATGTAATATGTCTCCAAGAGACCAGGGCTAATGAAACATTTCGCTCTAGATTTGGAAATTATATTGCCCATGTACACAACTGCACTGAAACATCTGCCAGGGGTTTGATTACGTATGTCAAAAAGACTATACCTGTAAAGAGGTTTTATTGTTCTTTTGGTAGGGACACTGAAATATATCTTTAAAGGCATACCTTGATGATTACCAACTTAATATAATCAACATATATGTAGGTTGCAACTCACTCGATACACATGAATTTCCTGACCTTCTATATGAAGAACAGACTCTATTGCTGGGCGACCTAAATGCTCACCATAGAGCTCTGTCCTCGTATGGAGGTAGGAATAATACTAATGTTAATGGTCAACGATGGTTAAATTATATAAACCCGCCTCTTTTTGACATCTAGCTTAGTTAATAGTGCAAAATGATCAGATAATAGTCATTCCTGCTTGTGAACAGAACAGGTACGATATGGCTCGTTATACAGACAAACATAGTCTAGCCTGCCACCTAGGACATGCGTTGACTCCGGCTGTCCTATTAGTCTTAAGCTCGGTTCACACATGCACGAATTAACGTCCCGTCCGGCTACGGCCAAGAAAATAGGCAGGACGGCTTCAATCTGGAGGTCCCATGCACGAATTAACATCCCGTCTGTCCCCGACCCCTTTTGCTTGGTTCACACATACACAAATCAATGTCCCGTCCGGCCCTGACCTCTTAATTCGCCTGCAAACGGGCAAGGACGCCGGCGAAATCGCCTATGGTCGGTACAGGGACGTGTGGTGTCGCCAGCACACGGGACGAGGGGCGGGAGGCGGCGACCATTTTGTGCATGCATAAAATGGTCGGCGTTGGCCGGGGCAACTGCCACGAAACGTGTCAGGCCGGGACACACACGGGAGCAGTCGGCGTCTAGACGCCGACGAACGGGATGAGAACGGCGGCAAAAAAACGTTGGAAGGAGAGTCGGCGATGTGTCACTGTCGCATCACGTGAGCTGGAGACACCGCACGTCCGTGTACCGACCATAGGCGATTTTGCCGGCGTCCTTGCTCGTTTGCAGGCGAATTAAGGGGTCAGGGACGGACGGGACGTTAATTTGTGCATGTGTGAACCAAGCAAAAGGGGTCGGGGACGGACGGGATGTTAATTCGTGCATGTGTACCATGGGGCCTCCAGATTGAAGCCGTCCTGCCTATTTTTTTGGCCGTAGCCGGACGGGACGTTAATTCGTGCATGTGTGAACCGAACTTAAGACTAATAGGACAGCCGGAGTCAACGCATGTCCTAGGTGGCAGGCTAGACTATGTTTGTCTGTATAACGAGCCATATCGTACCTGTTCTGTTCACAAGCAGGAATTACTATTATCTGATCATTTTGCACTATTAACTAAGCTAGATGTCAAACAGAGGCGGGTTACTGGGGGGGGAGGAAGAGGCTCCAACGCCTACCACAGCATACCAAAGAATTTGTGGAGGGAATGAGTAAGTGGTTTGAGTCATATCCTGAGACTAACTCAATAAATACTTTCTATCAAGATCTAACAAGATATGCTGAACAGCAAATCTCTCATAAAAAGACAACAAACCAACAGTAATCAAACAATGGCAGGAATAAAAACAAAAGTAATATTGAAAAACAATACCGTTCAAACACGAAGGGTGGAATCTGGCAACGGTGGTACAGTACAAAGGAGTACAAAGGAAATCAAGCAACAACAGTTCTAGTGACCCTTCTAGGCTGCTTGTCCTCCAAAACACTGAGGATCAAGTGTCCAAACAGAGGTTTAGAGTGGGTAAGGGAACTACTGCCCTGGAACTAATGTCCGAGGCAGGATTAGGAAGTTAGTAGGGGACAGATGGGTTAGTAACTGAGGGGAGGATAAAATAAAGTTATTCATTTACAAACGCAGTCCGTCGCGGGTTTGATGCGAGATATTTGTCTAGGCGAAGTTTAAATGAATAAACGGCGCTGCAGTCTATAACATCTCGGGGAAGCCCATTCCATAAGTTGACAACTCGATTGAAGAAGAAATTCTTAGCTTCGTGTGAGTTAAAAGATTTACCAATAATTTTGCACCCGTTTCCCCGCGTGTAATTAGATTGGTCGATAGTGAAGTACTTACTATAGTTCATATTGTCGATGCCTTTGATGATTTTGAACACTTGAATTAAGTCGCCTCTTAAATTAATCTGCACTGGGTTAAAGGAAATAGATTTAATTCTCTAAGACGCTCCTCGTATGGTTTGTTCTTTAGGCTAGGTATAATTTTGGTAACTCTATGTTGAACTCGTTCTAGCTTGTCTATATCTTTTTGGTAATAAGGGCACCAGGATTGAATGCAGTATTCCAGAAGAGGGCGGACTAAGGAATTGTAAAGGGTTAGGATAACTTCTTTGGATTTATGCTCAATGCCCTGCCTATAAAGCCAATGATTTTGTTTGCCTTCTTAACAACTTCTGAACATTGTTGACTCGGTTTTAGGTTACTCGATATTGTTACTCCCAGATCGGTTTCTCTGTCTACATTCTTAAGCTGAGTGCCATTCATCAAATAGTTTGCTTTCTCATTTTGGTATCCGATATGTAGTACTTTACATTTATCCGCATTGAAACTCATTTGCCAAATTTGGGCCCAACATGACAACTTATCTAGATTGTGTTGCATATCGTCCCGTTGTTCTTTTGAGAGTACGCTATTTGCAATTTTTGTATCGTCAGCAAATTTTGAGATTGTACAGGTGAGACCCTCATCTATGTCGTTGATGTAAATTAGAAAGATAATTGATCCTAGTACCGATTCCTGGGGTACCCCGCTACTTACATTAGTCCATTTAGATGCCTTACCGTTTGTGACTACTCTTTGCTTTCTGTCGCTGAGCCAATATTCTATCCATTTCAAGACACCGTCTTGTACTCCATGTGCTTTTAGTTTTAGCAGTAAATGTTTGTGGGGAACTTTGTCAAAGGCCTTTTGAAAATCAAGGTATATAATATCTACAGCTTTACTCTCATCGTAGAGGTTGAGGATATCGTGGAAGAAGTCTAAGAGGTTTGTTAAACAGGAACGTTTTTTATGAAAGCCGTGTTGAGTGTGAGTATGTTATTTTCCTCTAAGTGATTTACGAGTCTGTCTCTTATGAGTGTTTCCAGCATTTTACATACAACTGAGGTTAAGCTAATTGGACGATAGTTACTGCGTAGGGATTTGCTGCCTTTTTTTAATATCGGTGTTACGTTGGCTAGCTTCCACTGATCAGGCATAGTTCCAGACTGCAAGGATTTATTGAATAGCAATGTCAGTGGTTTAGAGAGCTCATCTTTAGCTTCCTTTAGGACTCTAGGTGAGATTGTATCAGGTCCAGGCGTTTTATTTACCTTGAGTTTCTCTAAACAATTCAATTCTTCTCTCTCTGCAACGGTGATATTGCTTAGAACATCTGAATTATCAATCTGAATCGGCGATGGTGTAGGGATATCAATGAGGTCTTCCGTTGTAAAAACGGATGCAAAGAAGGTATTGAGGGCATTACTCATTTGTGCTTCGTCTTGGTGTATTCTCCATTTTCATCGACTAACAGTCCAACAGTTGAAGTAACTACTTTTTTCTTTCTGATATAACTATAGAATTCTTTCGGGTTTGTTTTACTTTGATTCGCAACATGTAACTCCAGGGTCTTTTTACTTTGCTTAATTAACTTTTTGGCTTTGCGTCGTAGCTCTACAAATTTCACCCGTTCTTCGTCATTTTGTAAGGATTTTAATCTATCATTAGCAAACTTTTTAGCAAGCAGACAGTTTGAAATATCTTTATTCCACCATTTGGGCTTATTGTTATGGCCTGCACGCCATATTTTCGATGGTATGCAGTCCTGCACTGCTTTTAGGTAAGTGGTTTCGAATAATTCCCAAGATGTATTTATGTCGTTATTGTTAACCCGTACAGCCCCAGCGACGCGTCTGACGCGTCGGCGATGTATGTAACGCACAGCCCCAGCGACGCGTCTGACGCGTCACCCTAATTGCGCCGACCGTAACCTCAGGTGTAGCCACTCAAGAGGGCTCAGATTTGTATGGGAACTGTGTACGTATCCCACGCAACCGTGCCGATGGTTGAAAACTCTCAAAGTCCACGTGCGTGCGCGTGAGTGCGCAATAACCTGGTGTTTTGGGGTAATTGCCTTCAATTTTTTACTCTTGTAAAATACGTTTTCAGGGGCTCTGTAGGACCATTCTTTAAGCTTTTTGAGCGGTTTTTCGTGGTTTTTCCTTCATTCCTAACCCATTCGCTATTGTTTCTGGAATAAAACCATTTTTTGAAAACCGGCCGGGTTCTGGTGAACAAACATTACAAAACTAGCCGGGGCTCCACGGGTTAATTAAAAAGCTCCAGTCAGTTTCTTTAAACATGGCTCTAAGTTTATGAACGTTTGCTTTCTTGAAATTAGGGACTTTTTCGATGCTGCTATTTGATTCGTTACTAGTAAACTATAAAGTGAAAGTTATTGTTTGATGGTCGCTGTTACTGAATTCAATATATATACAATATATATATATATATTATATATATATATATATATATATATATATATACTTATATATATATACAATAATATATATATATATATATATACATATATATATATATATATATGTTTCTAGTTTCTTAGTGGGGATCGAACCATCGACCATCAGAACGATAGCCGACGCTTAATCAATTACACCACGGCGTCGGCTACCGTTCTGATGGTCGATGGTTCGACCCCCACTGAGAGACTAGAAACATTTAGTGGCTCACGTGTATTTGGGATATATTCTCAATATATATATATATATATTTATATATATATATTTTTTATTTTTTATTAATTTCACCACAACACCAAACACCTCCAATGAAATTAAGAAAGCATATATGTGATCCACCAGGATTCGAACCCGGGTTATCACACACAGATTTTTAGACACATTAACCATTACACCACCAAGACGGTTTATATATACTGTATATATATTTTTATTTTATTTTTTATATGTTAGTAAGGGAGGCAAAAGGCAGAACTGCCTCTAGCGAGTGCCTCCCCCATAGTTGAAAGAGTGACAGGGCCAAAATCAAGGGACGTTCGAGCCAAAATGCCTGGACATACGGAGTTTGAAGCAATTTAAGTCATAGGAAGAGGGAAAGACTGATTCTGGGAGAGTTCCAGAGCTCAACTGTTGAATAGAAGAAAGTTTGAGAGTAACATTTCACTCTTGGGTTGGAGAGTTGCACAGAGTAGGGGTGGGATTGTGTTGCAAGATGGGTACCACGTCTATCTATCTATCTATCTATTGCCTGACGCCGTGATCCCCGAAGGGGTGGCCACTAACGAACTGCCCCCATGCACCTCTGTCCCCAGTCAGTCGACGCCCCTCCTCCTAACCAGCACTGCCTTCATTCATATACTTCCTCACTCCATCCTTCCACCTCTCCTTCGGTGCAACTCTCCCTCTCTGTCCTTCCACCTCGCTCTCGTACACCCTCTTAGTCAATCTCTCACTTTCCATACATTCCATATGGCCAAACTATCTCAAGTTCCTTTTCACACTTTCCAGCACATCTACCTCCACACCACACCTCCTTCTTACTTCCTCATTCGTCTGTCTATCCCTCCATGTAACTCCGCACGCACTTCTCAAGTAACTCATCTCCACCGCTCTCACTCTTGGTCTGAGTCTCTTCCCAAACGCCCATGCTTCGCTTCCGTAAGTTAGTGTCGCGATTACCACACTGTCATGCAAGGTCTTCTTCGCTTCCATATTGACCACCCTATTTCTTGTTACTGCTTTCAACATTCCTACAACCCTCTTCCCCTGTTGCACCCTCTCCTGCACCTCCTCATCCACAGTCCCATCTTTACTCAACACACTGCCCAGATACTTACAAGAGCTGATGATCTCCATAGCCTGACCGTTCAACTTCACCTCTCACTCTGTGACTTCACCCCTTTGGAAGACCATAACCTTGCTCTTCCCCGCATTTACCTTCAAATTTTGTTTTTTGCACACTGTTCCAAACTCATTTACCAAACCCTGCCGCTCCCATTCATTATCGCTCATCAGAACTGTATCATCCGCAAACAGCAGTATAGGCAGCTTCCACTCATTTCCCTCCCTTTTCAGCGATACACCAACATCCTCTGCTCTTCCAAGTATTTCTTTCATGACTCCATCCATATATACAGTAAAAACCACGAGGACATCACACACCCCTGTTTCAACCCAACACTCAGGTCAAAGAACTCGCGCTGCTCGTTCTCCACACGTACTGCCGCCTTTGCACCCTCATACATGCTCTTCACTGCTTTCAGCAGCTTGCCATCTACTCCGTATATTCTAAGTACTTTCCACATGGCTTCTCTATCCACTCTGTCATAGGCCTTCTCCAAGTCCATAGAGGCAACATACACCTTCTGTTGCTTCTCCAGATATTTCTCCACAACACAATTCAGGGTAAAAATCTGATCTACACATCCTCTTTCCTTCGTAAAACCTCCCAGCTCGTCGCCTATCCATTTCTCCGTTCTCACTCTCACTCTCTCAATCACTACCCTACTGTACACCTTCCCTACTACGCTTAAAAGACATATTCCTCGTGGTTACCACACACTCCTCTCTCCCCTTTGCCCTTATATAGGGGGACTATTATGCCAGTAATATGCCAGGGTACCACGTGCCCTACGTAAAGGATGTGGCATACACTGGGAAAGCTCTGAGGAACACTGATTATTGTAGTAGCAATAGAATAGCGAGAGAGATGCAACATTGCGGCGGAGAGAGAGAGATTGCAGAGAATAGGTGAGTGGACGGGAGTTAATGATACAAAAGGCCTTCCTTTCAACTTTGTCTAGGAGAGCAGTGTGAGAGGAACCTCCCAACACATGTGAACAATACTCAATACAAGGACGCACTATGCCCCTGTACAGAGCAAGAAGCTGTGCAGGGGTAAAGAACCCCCTAAGGCGGTTGAGCACATCCAGCTTCTGGGAGGCTGCCTTAGCAAGACTGGTAATATGGTCCTTCCAACTATATATATATGTATATATATATATATATATATTGGAAGAATGGGTGGTATGGAAACATTGTCACAATGGATAACACATATATCTCTATATATATAGATAGATAGATAGATAGATAGATATATATATATATATATATATATATATATATATATATATATATATATATATGTATATATATAATTAGACTCGTACCTTGTTAGTGAGCAGCCCTACGGCCCCAGACCACGACCCATCAGCTCGAGGAGCTCCATACAGACCGTCTGGTGGAGCCTTGAAGGTATACCTGGTGAGGGGTTGGCTCTAGTAACGAACAATAACTATAGGTGAAACAAAACTTTTGTTAAACGTTTAATTTTTCTTTTCTTTTTTGTTTTCTTTTTATTGAGAAATATATGCCAACTATGAGCATTAACCTTATTATGGTCCGATGCTTCTTTTTTACTTTTTAACTCCCCTGTTTTGATCCATTAGTTTGTGTGACTCTACGACGTTTCACCCCATTTGTTTGACGATAATAAGACGATTTTTCCCTTTTCAGGCGCCAGTATTTTTCAGGCCGAGCGATAGCGATCCTGTAACCTGAAGAAATCTGACTTCGGCCGGGATATTTTTATATAGACGAAATGTACATATTTAGCTTGAAGGTGGAAGGAAAATGGAAAAGGCAAGCAAAATCTTAAAAAATAATTAAACAAAATACCATAACAACCCCCAAGACGTCGGACCATATTAGTTATCTCCATCAACATACAAACATTTGGGAATACTGGTACATGATGTATAGTTTGGTCTCTTGATATACATTCTAAGTTATTAAATATGAAGTCAAAAGTATTTCTTTGATAACTGAGGCGCTAAAATGGTGTTTACATGAACAAAATGGCCACTCTTACTAAAGGATGACAAAAGTTGACAAACTATATTATCATGTCACAGCACCACCTACGAACTTGTACGCTATATACATGTATATGAGACCCATATTATACCCTGTTCTAAATAATTGGCCAAAACTCTTGAACATTAACATCTATATCTCACAAACGACTAGAATATTCAACTAATATTTCTACCATCTGGGAAGGGTCAGCCAGGGATTAGGTGTGAACATTGACAGCCCATTTGCATTAGCCCTTTTTGAGTTACAGGGGCTAGGGTTCACGATTTCTGGCCTACTTATTTGGAACAGGATATAACCAGACTTAGTTTAGTTGTTTGTCGGGTGTAAGTTTGGAACAGGATATAACCAGACTTAGTTTAGTTGTTTGTCGGGTGTAAGTTTCAGATACTTTGTTGCATTCAGTCATCTTATTCAAAATGTGGCATATATCATTTAAGTACAGATCACATCGAATACTAATGCAGGCATAATCGAATTTATTTGACTAATTTTACTGTACAATCATTCAAAAATGATTTTTATGGTGTTTATATCTTGTGAAACTTCAATGCTTTAAATAACCAAATATTCCCACAAACTATATAATCTGGTTAAAAAACACGAACGCAAACTAAGAGGGACTGTGCAATATAAAGATGGTACTGCTATATTCTAACACATTTTAAGATTTACTCACCATTTGATTCATTGTTTTATAGTTTGATATAATGTAACAATAAAATACTTGTTACTCGCTTCGCATTACACATGCATGGATACAAAACTTATAAATTGGCTTACATTAAAAGTATAATTGTTAGTGTTTAGGTAATGTGTTCGTGTTTCAAGGTATGTTTTACCTTACTTTAACCAAAAATCTAAAACGTAAAGATGAAAGTAACATTGGTTGAATAAGAGCCTTTTCTTTGATATCTTTAGAAAGGGATAGAGTGACTCCGAGCCTAATATCGGATACAATTCCTTGTATAACACCATATTTACGTAAAGTTGATGACTGGACCCAGGGCCTCCAGAACCTGTCCCTCATAAGGGATAATGGGTCGCCTGCCTCCTGGAGCATCGGGATCAACCACATACTTCACATGGGCTAGTTGACCCTTCTGTTGTCCCATGTAAAGTGCTGCTTTGTAGTGGAATCTAGCAAAGACGAATATATGGAAATATACCTTTTGTCAGCCTAAAAAGATGCTTCCACAATCACCTTAAACAATTCAAAGAGTTGACGGACGTTTTTCAATTGATTTTCATGTTGATTCCACCACTTTGAGTATGTAAACAATATATATTATATATGAGTGATTGCCATAATCAAACGAGTAAAATTATGAATTGAATCAATACAAAACATTGTTCAAGACTTTGAACTATCGAAATAGGTTGGGAAACCATAATTTCGAACTGTCAACTGATATATATATACAGTAAACAGTATATACAGTATACATATATATATATATATATATATATATATATATATATATATATATATATATATATATATATACCCGGCATATATATATATATACAGGTATATATATATATATATATATATTTTGTTTTTTTTCTATGTGAATGAGGGAGAAAAAAGGCATAACTGCCTGCACCGAGTGCCTCCCCCCAGATTGCAAAGAGTGACAGGGCCGAAATCAAGGGACATTCGAGCTAAAATGCCTGGACACACGGAGTTTGAAGCAATTTAAGTCATAGGAGAGGGAAAGACTTATTCTGGTAGAGAGTTTCAGAGCTCAGCTGTTGAATAGAAGAAAGTCTGAGAATAACGTTTCACTCTTGGGTTGGAGAGTTGCACAGAGTAGGGGTGGGATTGTGTTGCAAGGCGGGTACTACGTACCCTACGTAGAGGAGGTGGTATACACTGGGAAAGCTCCGAGGAACACTGATTATTGTAGTAGCGATAGAATAGCGAGAGAGATGCAACATTGTGGCGAAGAGAAAAAGATTGCAGAGAGTTGGTGAGTGGACGGGAGTTAATGATACGAAAGGTTTTCCTTTCTACTTTATCTAGGAGTGCGGTGTGAGAGGATCCTCCCCACACATGTGAACAATACTCAATACAAGGACGCACGTACTGTGCCCCTGTACAGAGCAAGAAGCTGCGCAGGGGTAAAGAACCCCTTGAGGCGGTTGAGCACACCCAACTTCTGGGTGGCTGCCTTAGCGAGACTGGTAATATGGTCTTTCCAAGTGAGAGCAGAAGAAAAAGAGACACCGAGAACATTGAGGGAAGATGAAGGGTTGATTTTTGTATTGTTGAAAAATAAGGGATAGTCCTCTGGAGGTTCCTGACGGGTAGTAAGATGGATAAATTGAGTTTTGGAAGCATTAAATGCAACAAGGTTTTCTCTACCCCAATTGGAAATAGTAGGTAGATCAGAAAATAAGCATTTTATGGCTTCATTACATTTACTTTATATATATATATATATATATATATATATATATATATATATATATATTATCTATCTATTGCCTGACGCCGTGATCCCCGAAAGGGTGGCCACGAACGAACCGCCCCCATGCACCTCTGTCCCCAGTCAGTCGACGCCCCTCCTCCCAACCAGCACCACCTTCGTTCATGTACTTCCTCACTCCATCCTTCCACTTCATATTCGGTCTACTGTATATATCTACTGTATATATCAGATATACTGTATATATCTACTCTATATATACTGTATATATATATATATATATATATATATATATATATATATATATATACTGTATATATGTATATATATATATTAGCTATTGATCTTGTCCGTGGAAAGCGGAGGCGAATAATGAAGAGAAACCCCAGGGCGTGATAGAAGAGCACGTTCACCTATTGTATTGTATTGTATTGTATTTCCCTATTTCTTTCATGGGTAAAAGCAGTTTCTCATTAAAGAACAAACTCAATAAACTCCTAAATTAATTCTACCCTCAGATTAAAGTAAGAGTTATTTTCAGACCTACGCAAACAATCCGTACTTTCTTCAGCTTGAAAGATATATTACCTAAAGAACTACAGCCCTCTGCAGTCTACAAATATAAATTTCATTAGTGTTATGCAATGTATATAGGTTGCACAAAACGTCAACTCAAGGTACGTATCTTTGAACACAAGAGTAAGTCGGTTAGAACAAACAAGCCATACTCTAATCCCTCGTATAGCGCCATAAGTCAACATGCCTGAGACTTAAATCACCCCCTCCTCCAGGATAATATCTCAGTTCTCCAGTCGTGTCGATACGGAGAGGAACTCACGATAATGGAGTCCCTAATATCAGTGAAACTAAAACCTTCATTAGGTATACCAATGAAAATTCAACCGACCTCTTGTGTTTTTAACATCTTCATAATCTAAGTTATTTTTCGTGTTTCTGTGTGCATAGTGTTTAGAAGTGTTGTAATTAATTTATAATGTTTGTGGTATTTATTATGTCATCTATGAATCTTTGCGTTTCTGTATCACCAATTTACTATACGTATTTAGGTGTACCATAGTCTTTCTTCATATTTTCATACTATGTCATTTTTCTTAGGCTTTATGAAATTATTGTAATTCACTATCATACTAGTGCTTTCTTAAAAGTGTATCTGTTATTTTTAGATTTGTCTGATGGAGTAAGTGTGTCTCCGAAACGTTGCAATAAATATACACAAGATGAACGTGCTCTTCTATCACGCCCTGAAGTTTATCTTCATTATATATATATATATATATATATATATATATATATATGTAGATAGATATATAGATAGATATACACCATGCTTTTTCTCTCTGGTTTCGATATATGACATGGATGAACTTTATATCTTCAAGACAACAATAATCAGATAAAATTACATTACCCAAAACTCATATTCATATACAAAATAGATCCCGTTACCAGTATATATATCAGAAGATTCACAAGTAAATATATAACTATCTGACCTTGCCTGTTATTAGCCAAGTTCTAAATTAATCGCTATTCCCTACGAACTGCATCTCCTACAGCATGTTCGTTATTGCTTTCGTAGTTTTCCTCACCTCCGTTTTGTATTCGTATAATTTATTTCTTACATACGATTTTGCAACGCCTATTTCCTATCTCTGTCCACTGACACTTGCAAGTTTTGGACTTTGGAGAAGCTGGAGCTGTTAACGTCCATATTTAACATAATTACTAGCAAAATACAATTGTAGTGCATGTAAAAACATAGTAAATCAAATTAAGAAAACATTCTATCCATCATAAATTCTTATGGGTGGATGGGAGTCGTTAGGCTTGGTCGGCAACCCATCTAGGCGAGACAACCATATAACAATCCGGGTGGATGGGACTTATTATTATTAGCCTTGGTCGGCAATCCGTCGAGGGGAGTATATTGTAAACAAATCCTTACTGCTCACCTAACGGTGAAACAGGTTGGTGGATGGGTTAGCCACTCACCACTGTTGAATAATAGTGCTAAAAAGATACATAAAAAGCCGTTGGAGTCGGACGGACCCTAAATTGAGTGGTCAATCTTATAAGTCCTTGAATAAACTGTCACAGGTTTTCTTTTTCATGGGGGACAGGTCAGTTTGGTGATGTTTTGTGTATGGCCACTCTCATAAAGGGGAATATGGCGTCCGGCAATAGATAGATAGATAGATACACTCTCATACGGCTTTAACCTCCTTATGGCCTGAACTTCGTAAGTGTTCAGTCAAATGCAGTGCATGCTCCATAATCAAAACATTTTATATTCACATAGTTTTGGTAGTAAATAAGCAGAAAAATGCAATAATTCAGTAAGTATACCCTATAGTCTTTTTATATAAGGTGCATAACAGTCGACCATCCTAAGTATGGATTCATGTCAAAATGGCCGTTCCGTAACGGCCACAAACAGAACAGCCAGTCTCCTAATAAAACCTTGCCCAATTTAATCTATCTAAACCTAATCTAACCCAATCAAACATAACCTAGCCAAGCTTAATCAAGCAAAGCCTAACCTAACTTAACCAAGCCTAAACTAATCTAACTTAACTTAACTTGCCCTTTTTAGGATTTTGGCCAATTGGCTTGTGACCATTTAGAAGTGTGACAGTTTTTGGGCTGCTTCCCCTAAATATACACCATGCCTTCCCACACACACCTATGAAAAAATACACACCTATAAAATTTGTTTGGGAAGAGTTGGTAGGTGGAAGTGATGACTAGGCCTCGGTAGGGGTCCCAGGAGGCCACCAGGAAGGGCTGACACACACCAGGACAGAATGGCAGAGCGATACCAACACTCACCCTGGACACATCCACCATGATAAGAAAAGGCATGTTTATAGAAGTATACAATTGGACGTGTGTATTAACCTGACAAGCGCGATATAGACCTAGGGGCTAGGGTAGTTATTTGTGCATTTCTAGCCTTGGATTCTGACAGAATTCGTTATATTTACAATATAGAGCATTATTTGTTTTCGGTATGCTTTTATTTTATACATATATGATGTATATATGAACCTTCAGGAGTGCTAAAATAAGTTGGAAAAGCATTTGGGTGGTGAAAAACGAAGATATTGGCCACCCGGTCATAATCTCAGGCGAGAGAGAGCCACAGGCAACCCTCCCCTCTCGCTGTCTGTGAGTCAACTGAGGCGAGCGGGGCGGTGTCTGGGTGTTACATAACGACCTTTTATGCAACCCACTTGTGCTACATTACCGCGGGAGAGAAAAATAACCGATAAATGATGATAATAAGAGGAAAAATAGGTGATAATTGAGGAGGGGAGGGAGGGTGGAATAAGGTGGGGAAGGAGGGGTTGGGGGGTGAGAAACACATGGATGAGTACTAGAGGGGAATTATCTCACCTAGAGACAAATTCCTTTGTTTTGAAAGGCCCTTTTTTTTTGGAAGGCTTTTTTTATGGTCTTGCTTCTGTGAGGCCTATCGCGTTCCCTATAGGAAGCCTTCTGTGAGGCCTATCGCGCTTGCCGGGTTAATGATAGGGAAGACTCAATCAAGGGGGGTCTACGATGTGATTGCGCTCGCCTCACTCACCCTCCAACTCCAGCCCTAGATGGATCTCTGGGAAGTCTCCAAGTCACAACACTTCCCAAAGCAAGCAGCACTCAGCATGATCGATCTACAAAGTCTCATTTACTCAGGACTGACACCATTGATAACCACTCAACTGTATGGAAATTATTCATGTGTCCATATATGCGCAGTTTTCGCTCTCGAACCACACTATCAATATGCACCCTGCCGTCTAAGCTTCAGAAAATGTGATTTGATTATTGGTTATAACAGTGATAGCCCATACAATATAGACATAAATTACGAGTAATCTCATCCCCTGGAAAGAAGGAATACTACTCTGGCTTTGTAGGTGTTCATCCTCACGTCTGTCAGAGACATCAAATATGTAACTACTATGGGTTTCAGAGGCCGTGTGGCATCGTTTTTTCGAGAATAACTTATTAACAAACAGTTGGATCAGTATGATATTTTGACACAGCTTTTTTCACACCGTCCCCTAATTTTTGTCAATATAGTGCATTATCAAAAGTGCAGAAATAAGCCACTTGTCCCTGTGTCATGAGGTTACAGTCATACATTAATGACTAAGAAACGGACAAGGCTACCGTGGCCTACCTGTGAGAACCACCAAACCATTATTGCTCCTCCATCAAACACGGTAGTTATCAGCCACCACCCAACCCTATTATCACCTTTAAATTCAAGTAATCTGTCAATATCAAGTATAAATATACAAAAATACATATTTTTGTATATTTTTGCTTGATATTGACAGATTACTTGAATTTAAAGGCGATAATAGGGTTGGGTGGTGGCTGATAACTACTGTGTTTACTGGAGGAGCAATAATGGTTTGGTGGTTCTCACAGGTAAGCCACGGTAGCATTGTTCGTTTCTTAGTCATTAATGTGCGACTTTAACCTCATGACACAGGGACAAGTGGCTTATTTCTACACTTTTGGTAATGCACTATATTGAAAAAAATTAGGGGACGGTGTGAAAAAGGCTGTGTCAAAATATCATACTGATCCAACTGTTTGTTAATAAGTTATTCCCGAAAAACGATGCCACACGGCCTCTGAAACCCATAGTAGTTAAGTTTGTTGTTTATAAGTGATATCAATGATAATTAGTGTGCCTTTGTTGCTGTTCAAGAGGTCTGCTGCCTTTATATATTTATGAGTATCATATCTTGGTTGAAAGGTTACTTTTGGCTGCAAAACTTCACTATGGTTAGTCCCATGGAGGTGACTGCGTGAAAGTCTAGTTAGATAAAATTGCCTTATCCGCCACAAGGAAAGCTTCTCCATAGCTAACGTAGCAACAACTGGTGTGGTGTTAAGAATGAACAGCATAGAGTTCGAGTTCGAGAGAGTGGAGTAGAAGTGTTGGAGGTGGCTGGCTGAGAGCCTAGTAAGCAGCAACAAGGGTAATAATATCAATATCAGAAGAGTATATCTGTCGTTAGACTGAGCAGCATAGAGTTTGTGTTGGAGAGAGTGGAGTAGAGATATTCGAGGTGGGTATATGTGATTGTCCGGCAGCCAGGGGTTCATACCCTGTATCGGCTGATAAAGTTGTTTTCTCGCTGGATTCTACATACTTAGAATCTCTGTAATGGATATCAGGCGGATATCAAGAGGATTTCCTTGAGCAATCCGATAAATCAAAGATGGCCGCCAGTGCCCATAGGAACATACCGTTTCATCCATTGGGCCTAGAATCTCGAGCAGTACAACTTTTTCAACTGAATTTGGCATGCACAATCTGTTTTTGATGTTATTTTCCTGGTTTATGGTAAATACAAGGTGAAATGTTATGTTTACATATATAATAATACGCTGGAGAACAGTATTTTGGAATTTATTCACATAATTTGTTCTACATTATAAATAATTTGATTAGTCATGCATTATGGCACATTATTACCAGTATTCAATTGGCTTTGGTTCAATCTTTACATATAAGATAATATATAGGAATATATTTAATATATAAAACTGTTGATATAGGTTAAGTGCACACACAACATAATATATACAGAGTGTACACAGCCATCTTGCAAGACCTCGCCTCTCCAGCCCTGGATATATCATTGTGCAGTGCTTTATAGTGCAGTGAAGTGTTTAAGAGTGTAGTGCAGTGCCTTTATTATATGTCCCATGTAATTTGTGCCCATTCCCGACTTGCTGTGAGGGTTATAGCTGCCGAATCATTGCTGGACAAGAGCGAGGAGCAGCATACCCTCCCCCTCTAACATCTCCAGCAACACTAAAGTTCTCACCCCTCACTGGGCCCTCAGTGCCTTCCAGCTGTGCCGGCACATGCGCGCACGGACACACGCACATCGTTGCCAAGTCAACACGGTGTTGCCAAGCCTACCGCACTCACGCACTCACTCTCTCTAGCACAGATAATTTCTCTCACTATTAAATAAACTGTTCCAGTTGTACTGCACATTTTCATCGTTCCTGCAAGACTACAGTGTGTCAGCTATCAACCAATTATGGAGGGAGATGAGCAGATTCATTGGGAGCCCAGAGACACCTCACACGACCATACTGGGGAGGGAGATAATGGTGGAGCTACTGGTGGAGATACTGTTGGAGTTGCTGGTACGGGGTACCAGTCAGTTCATTCCACTCCAACCTCTCCTCTCACCACCCCTCATTTTACTCCACCTCCCCAACCTCCCCCCACTTTACCTCCCCTACACTATAGGGGGATGCCACCCCTGTCACCACACCCTGCAAGTCTACAACCTACCACAAGTGCAGACCTCCTTCAGCTCATACAGTATATGGAGCAATGCAGACAACGGGATGACTATACCAGAAGACAGGAGGAGGACCGCAGAAGACAGGAGGAGGACCGCAGACAACAGGAGGAGGACCGCAGACGATGGGAAGAGGAAAACCGACGACAGGAGGAGGAAACAAGACGACGCATGGAGGAGGACTACAGGAGACAGATGGACGATGCCAAGTTCTCCGCCCTTGTCCAGGCTCTGGCCCAAATTACCCCACCTGCCGCCGCACCTACACCTACCTCACCGGGGACAACACCCCATTCCACAACATCCTCCACCCCTACAGTTCCACCTCCACCACAGAAGGCTATCACCCAGAACCCGCCGCCCCTTCGTGCTGATGCCACCTTCCAGGTTTTCAGAGAATGGAGGCGTCGGTGGGACGATTACTCTATTATGGTAGACTTATCTAAACTACCGAGGGAGAAACAACTGATCCAGATACGGATGTGCTTAACCCTGGAGACACAGCGGCTTTTGGAGCACACCTTAAGCATACCCCCTGACACCGACAAGACCGTTGATGCAGTCCTCGATGCACTTCAGGAGCACATCAAGAATTCTCGCAATGAAGATCTCCGTCGCAGGGACCTGTTCAGTTGCAAGCAAAAACAGGGCGAGTCATTCAACAACTTCTACGTCCGCCTCTGCCACATCGCCGAAGAAATTGACGTCTGCCCAGGGAACTCTTCAGCCTGCAAGGAGACCCAACTCAAGATGGTCATTCTGATGGGCATACATGACGAAGAACTTGTAAAGAAGCTGCTTTCCCTCGACGCCACCCCTTCATTACAGGACATCGTCAACACTTGCCGTTCCTATGAGGCCACTCGAATCGCTACATCAGCCATACGTGCCCCACCGTCCCAGGTTAACGCCGTGTCAGCGTACAAGCAGAACAAGCAGGTTAAGCAACGCGACAAGTTCTCCACATCGCAACAGTCCTTGGCGTCGGCTGCCGCCTGCCAACGTTGTGCTCGCCGGCACGACAAGACCAAGTGCCCGGCTGAAGACTACACCTGCACTAACTGTGGCCGTCGTGGTCATAAGCCTAGGACTCCTGCTTGCTCTGCTGCCACCGCCCAGTGTCGTCGCTGCAACCATATGGGCCACTACGACAAATGCTGCAGATCTTCCAAGACGCCTGCCACACAGGACAACAACGCTTCCTCCCACAACAAGTCTACAGCAAAGAAGACCACAAGTTGCCGACGTGTGGGATCACCTGTTCAGGCACCCACACTGACATCCGTGAGTCTCACCTACAGCGGCACCACTAGAAAACTCCACATGCTTCCTGACACAGGTGCAGACATCACAGTGATCGGCCGACGACACCTCGACATACTTCGGATTCCTCTCAGCAGCCTACGACCTCCGCCTCCGACAACAACGCTCAACGCGGATGGCTCTGCAATGGCTCCTGCTTTGGGGACGTTTCATGCACAACTCACCATCAGCAAACGCTCCTGTTCGGCCACAATCCAAGTCCGCGAGGGTGTTCAGACGCCGCTTCTGTCCAAACGCCACTGTCAAGCATTGGCCATTATCTCAGCAGAATTCCCCAAGCCAATTCTACAGGTTAAACATATCTACAGGTGTAAGGAGCTACCCTTCACAGCCACCACATCACCTGCACAAGCCAAGGAGTTCTTTCTTCGAGAGTTCAAGGATGTTTTGGTCTCCAAGGAGGATCTCCAGACAGCTCCACTCAAGCCTATGAAGGGTCCCCCAATGCGGATCCACCTCAAGGACGATGCCGTGCCTTTTGCCATCTACAACCCGCGGCAGATCCCCTTTGCTTTCAGGGACAAAGTTAAGCAGGAGCTGGACTCGCTAGTGGCACAAGGTGTCATTAAAGAGTGGTGCCACCCCGTCGTCGTCGTCGCCAAGCCCAACGCCGAAGTTCGCCTCACCGTAGACCTCACCAAGCTCAACTGCCAAGTTTCCCGCCCAGCCCACCCCTCACCGACGCCTTTCGAAGCGATCCGCAGTGTGGCCCCGCAGGCAAAATTCTTCACGACGGCAGACGCCCTGAGTGGATATTGGCAAATGGAACTTGCGGTCGAGGACCAGCATCTCACAACTTTCATCACTCCTTATGGCCGTTTCCAACACTGTAGAGGTCCAATGGGTTTCGCTGCGACAGGTGACGCCTTCTGCCTTCGCGGTGATAGGGCCCTCCAAGGGGTGCAAACTTGTGCCAAGGTTGTCGACGACGTGCTGCTCTACGACGAGGACTTCAACACACATCTTCAGCGTATCCATGAAGTGCTCATACGGTGCCGCGACAGTGGGATCACACTCATCAAGGACAAGTTCGTGGTCGCCGCACCCAGTGTGAACTTCTGTGGGTACACGCTCTCAGGTGAGGGCATCTCGGCTGACCCTGGCAAAGTCGGAGCGATCAAGGACTTCCCGACACCAGCCAACATCACCGACCTTCGCTCCTTCATGGGTTTGGTGAACCAGCTGGCGGAGTTCACCCCCGACATCGCCACAGCTGCTCAGCCCCTGCGCCCCCTGATGAGCCCGAAGAGGTAGTTTATGTGGACCGCTGACCATGATGAGGCTTTCCGCCGGGTCAAGGCTGCCCTGCTCAGTCCACCCGTCCTGGCCCCATTCGACCCTTCCCTAACAGTGATTCTACAAACTGATGCATCCCGCCTCAACGGTATTGATACGCCCTCCTACAGGATCATGGCAACAACCGTCTCCGCTTAGTTCAGTGTGGCTCGAGGTTCCTAAGCGACCCCGAGTCCCGCTATGCCACCATTGAGCTGGAGATGCTAGCCGTGGTCTGGGCCATGTCCAAGTGCAAGTTCTACCTCATCGGACTGCAACACTTCACCCTCATGACGGACCATCGCCCCCTCATCCCCATCTTCAACAACTACACCCTTGATGCGGTTGAAAATCCCCGCCTCCAACGTCTGAAGGAGAAAGTCGCACCGTACCTCTTCACAGCCGTCTGGTGTGCTGGCAGGTTGCTCTGCATCCCTGATGCGTTGTCACGGGCCCCTGTCAGCCACCCGACGCCAGAGGATGAGTTAGCATGTGCCGACGCCACGGTTCACCTCAGATCCCTCGTGACTGTCAACGCCGCCGCCACCGACGTCAACTCTCCTTCACAGGACGCAGACAGGATTCTCCAGGAACTCCGAGACGCAGCCAGAGCGGATACTGTGTACATCCGCCTGCGTGAGTGCGTTACTTCGGGTTTCCCCACCAACCGCTACGACCTGCACAACTCTCTACTCCCATTCTGGAAACTCCGAGACTACCTGTCAGCAGATGGTGAACTCGTCCTGTACGGAGCGAGGGTTGTGGTTCCTGAAGCCCTCCGCCGCTGCACCTTGGCTCGCCTGCATGATAGTCACAGAGGCGTGGAGGCCACTAAGCGTAGGGCGCGACAGGGTGTCTTTTGGCCTGGCATCAATTCGGACATCGCCAATACAGTTCAAGCTTGTGAGCCGTGTCAGGTCTTACAGCCTAGTCAGCAGCAGGAACCCATGATCAACAATGACAACTCAACTAGGCCTTTCGAGTCTGTTTCAGCCGACTTCTTCGCTGTGGCGGGGAAATCCTTCCTCGTCGTAACAGACCGACTCTCAGGCTGGCCCGTTGTCGTACCCTGCAAAGGAGATACTACCGCTTCAAACACCATCAGGATCTTCTGCCGCTACTTCAGGGAAGTTGGTGTACCCCTCGCCTACGTACAGATGGAGGCCCACAGTTTACTAGCCGTGAGTTCCGGGACTTCATGGAGCGTTGGGGAGTCAATCACTTGGTCTCTTCCCCACACTACCCACAATTCAACGGTCATGCCGAGTCTGCCGTCAAGTCCGTCAAACACCTCATACTGAAGATGGCTCCCTCAGGCAACATCGACTGTGAGGACTTTGACCGTGGACTGTTGGAGCTCCGCAACACCCCGAACTTCACAGGCCGCTCCCCGGCACAAATCTTGTATGGCCACCCACTACGGTCTTGTGTCCCTGCTCATCCCCAGTCCTTTGCATCAGAGTGGCAAGCCAAGGCCGAGGACTGTGACCGCCGTGCAGCCGCCCACACTGCGCTGGTGCAGAGAAACTATGACCAGCCCGCACGCCCCCTTCCCAGGTTGAGAGTCGGCACCACAGTGCGGATCCAAGACCCGACTTCTCACCGCTGGGACAAGGTTGGGGTCGTCATGGGCTGCGGCAGGTCCAGGGATTATGAGGTTCGTCTCCCCAGTGGTAAGATATATTGGCGGAACCGTCGCTTCCTCCGCCCAGTGAATTCCCCTGGTGTTGAACCCCTACCCTATAACCCTGAGATCCCTGTGTCTTGCACGGACCCAGAAAGAGAGTCCTTCACTTCCCCATGGCCCCACGTAGGTCTGAAAGGCTCCTAGAAAAAGAGTCAGCTCGACAACGTCTTGCGAGCTTGAAGGGGGAGGGAGGTGTTGATATAGGTTAAGTGCACACACAACATAATATATACCGAGTGTACACATGCCTTAATCATATTGCAACATACACACATGTACTTTCAGGGCAATACTATCATTGTTTAATATCCCATGATAATATACCGTACTCTGTAGTATCGGCAGCGTTGCACCAAATATATCCGGCACCGCTGCACATGTTTTCATCAGTAACATCCGGTCGGCACTCAGCATAGCAGTGCCACCCCAGCTCTGTATATCTTTGGCTAATAAGAACCTATAAACTTATCTCTGGACTTTTATTCTACATCCTTGTGCAAGAAAGGATTATCAAGGTTGTTGTAGCTTCACATGACAACCATACAAAAACATTATATAGGAAACAGTACTTTTGGATTTGTTCAAATAACTGAAATTTGTGATTATTCACAATGTCAGTTAACTTAGATTGTCTATGAGATACTAATTATTATAACAATTATCATCCCATGTACAAGAATAGAAAATGGTGCAATGGAGGATTTGTGTCCTGCAGTTACACCTCATGGTGGCACATGGTTTGTCGCTGCTGCAACCACATCTGATTATTTTCCGTAGATCAACAGCTACCAATGGAGTGCCTGGAGGAACGATAGTTGTCAGAAGAATTGCCCTGCCCTCATGATGGTACCACCAATGCTCTGTTGCGACAAGGGCAAATGGTCTGTCTTCAGGCAATCCCACCAGATGGTAACCGCCAGATGAGCATGGAGAGCATTCTCTTTGAATGATTTCTCAGTCGGTGGAAGAGAACAGAGTTTAGGGGGATTGATACTGTTCCGTCTCATCTTGTTATGCAACATTTTGACCCGTGCTGCATTGATAGATTCTGTAGCAAGCCAAAATGAAACCCATTGCCTCTGCTAACAGCTTGTGGTATGGCTAGATGGGCAACGAGCTGTCCCCGAACACTTTGAAGTCCACACCACCTGCTCTCAGAACTTTTAGCACCTTGCCCTTTCCAATGTCATAGTGACTAGCACTCGTGTCACAACTTGACAGAGCATGCGCTGTGAGGAGGCAGGGAATGATGGAGAGGTTTTCCTTCCTCCTCAACACAAATGGGGTTGGACATGTCAACCTTACATATGCAACGTATGGTGCCTGTGACTGTCTCCGCAGGAGGTTTCGAATGCGTCTCGAAGGTTGCCATTTCATGGGTTGACACCATCCCATTAGGGATGCTCAGCTCGGCATCAAAATTATTGACAATAACTTGGATAAGTCCTGTCACTGTACAGGGTTTTTGTCATTCAGTGCAGAACTAGTTGTATTTTGCCACTGCATAAGACCGCTTGAAGTGCAACAACTCATTATATGAACAACAGGCCATACATGTGCGTGATGGTTTTCTTTTTGTGAAAGTTGACGCCAAGAGTGATTTGGAGAGGAGTCCGGTGTATTTTTTATGATACTGGTGACAATGTTTCCGATGAGGAGAGAAGGAAGGCTTTATTTATCAAGGGACAGCTTGCCAAATAACTTCTAGAGAGTATGAGGTGCAGATTCATCTGCGATCTCTTTGGACAATTCTGTTTTGTACACTTGATGCTCGTACTGGATTTCTGAACACTCCTTCCTGATATGCTTTGCTACCATATTCAGTGTGACCTCCAGATCTTCATTTTCATCATCAGCCTTGATCATCTTCAGGGTAGCAATAGTATTGTCACGGACGAAAACCTCTGATCGGTAGCCAGGTGCAGAGAGCGAAACCAGTTCATCCATCTTCTCACAAGAATGTTGATTAATGTGGATATCCTTATTGGTTTTCCATCGAGCTCCACATAGCTTTCCATGAGCTGGACTGAATCCCAACTCTGAGATCGATGACTTTGTAAATCCTGGACAAGTAACTTTAAAACACCAAGAATGACTTCCGAATTACTTAATGCCTCTTGCTTGATTTCACCTGGAGGAGAACGACCACTGAAGAAATGCGAATATCATTCTCTATGATAACGTGCGTTGGCAGCGTGAAAGTCAGCTGCTCTGACTGTCAGACAAGCTAAGCGTTCAAGCATAGCACCAGCTCACTCATCTGCTTTTTCATAAATTAATTTGTATTCTCTTCTCCATAGCAACTGATGTCTGAGTTCCTTTTGCATTTTTCTGTTTAATTTCAGTTTACCTCACAAGATATACTGGATTCCAGCGACTTGGGTTTATCAGATCTGGCAGAACACTGCATGACTCATTACAATAGAAGCATTGGCATAGCCAATAAAAATATGTCCCCGCGTTTGACGGTGTTCTCTTCGGACATTTGGGTGATGGTCCTGGAGCAGCTTGTTTCCTCTGTCTGTCGCCATCACTCTGGCTCTCCTGGAGTCTTTCATTATCTGAACATCCATAGCAAAATTTGAAAAGATATTTGTCATCCATTGTATCCAATTTGAAATAAAAATATCTGAACAAAATTAACGATATCATAGATGAATAACCTGTTTGCGGATGATACAGTTCTGATGAGTGATAATGAATGGGAGTTGCAGGGTCTGGTAAATGAGTTTGGAACAGTGTGCGAAAACGGAATTTGAAGGTAAATGCGGGGAAGAGCAAGGTTATGGTCTTCGAAAGGGGTGAAGTCACAGAGTGTGAGGTGAAGCTGAACGGTCAGGCTATGGAGATCGTCAACTCTTTTAAGTATCTGGGCAGTGTGTTGAGTAAAGATGGGACTATGGATGAAGAAGTTCGGGAGAGGCTACAACAGGGGAAGATGGTTGTAGGAACGATAAAAGCAGTAACAAGAAATAGGGTGGTCAGTATGGAAGTGAAGAAGTCCTTGCATGACAGTGTGGTAATCCCGACACTGACTTACGGAAGCGAAGTATGGACGTTGGTTGAGAGACTCAGACCAAGAGTGAGAGCAGTGGAAATGAATTACTTAAGGAGTGCGTGCGGAGTTACATGGAGGGATAGACAGACTAATGAGGAAGTAAGAAGGAGGTGTGGTGTGGAGGTAGATGTGCTGGAAAGTGTGAAAAGGAACAACTTGAGATGGTTCGGCCATATGGAACGTATGGAAAGTGAGAGAATGACTAAGAGGGTGTACGAGAGCGAGGTGGAGGGACAGAGAGGGAGAGGTAGACCGAATGAGAGGTGGAAGGATGGAGTGAGGAAGTACATGAACGAAGGCAGTGCTGGTTGGGGGAAGGGGCGTTGACTGACTGGGGACAGAGGTGCATGGGGGCAGTTCGTTCGTGGCCACCCCTTCGGGGATCACGGCATCAGGCAATAGATAGATAGATAGATAGATGAATAACCAAAGCTGATTTTCAGGCCTAACTGCATCAGCAAGATTGAAAGATTAAACCAAAAACAATGAATATTGGTAAGATTCTGACATAATACCATGAATAATTAAATTATTCACAATGTAGAAAAACAGTTTGAGAATAAATCACAACATACTGTTCTCCAACATATTATTATATATTTAAACATAACGTTTCACCTTGTTTTTGACCAAAAACCAGGAAAATAACATCAAAAATGGATTATGCATGCCAAATTCTGTTGGAAACGTGGTATTACTCGAGATTTTAGGCCCAATGGTTAAAAAGGTATATTCCTATGGGTACTGGCGGCAATCTCGGCAGTCCTCTTTGATTTCTCGGATTGCTCAAGGAAATCCTCTTGTTGTCCGCCTGATATCCATTACAGAAATCCTAATGATGTAGAATCCAGCGAGAAAACAACTTTATCAGCCGATACAGGGTTAGGTCTAAAGCCCAGCTTTAGCTACCTGGCTAAGAGCTTAGTCAGCACCCAAGCCTCGTATTCAACAAGAACTTATCCATAACTAACCTTGTAATAGCTGATTTGGTGTTAAGTGTAAGGATCATAGAGTTGGTGTTGGAGAGAGCAGTGTAAAGGTGTTGGAGGTGGGTGTATGAGAGTCTAGTCAGCAACAACAGCCTCGTCTGCCATAACAGGAGCCTTCCAGTCTGAGCTGTCTCCACCAGAGATGTCAGGAAGGCCGGGTCGTCACTAACAGCTGCTATCGTTAGGCACCACGACCCTTCATTCACCTGTTCGTGATTTCAAAAAACAAATACAATTATGAGCGCATTTTGGTACGCCACCAAGCGAACAAACATTTGTGTTTGCTTTTCATTTGGAGCAACCATACAGTTAATTTTGGTACATCATCGAGAAGCGAACAGAAGTTTGTGTCTCCTTTTCCTAATTTGTTTTATTCCAGCCGTATAGTATACAGGAGCTGTTTGGTTTTGTTCACTTATGTTTGCCAAACAGAAAGTAAACAGTATTTTGTTTTTACTCCTCGGCGTCGTACCACAAATGCGCTACACGAGAACAATATCACTTAATGCAATGCTGTTGGGATTATTGAAGTGATTAGACAAAACTAGATGTCAAACAGTTGAATTTCAAAAATATTTTGAGATGAGACTAATGGCATAATAGAGACAAAAAACAAGTCATCAAAATGTCGTAAAGTATTTTGCTTAACACAACCGTAATTTGAATATAACCTTTTGTGCCTGACTGACGAATTTTGACAACAATACTGTGGTCAAGTTAGCATCCTGAGCAGTTGGTATCACTTCTGAGAAAACCATTCCTCCCATCAGGGGCAGCTTACTTTGAAGACTCTGAAGAAATATGAATTTGATAAATTAGTAGTGTCCTAGACAAAACAAAAGCTAAATCATCACCATAATATTAACATTTTATATTCAGTACTTGTTTTCTATAAATAGAGATTATATTGAAGTTAGAGCCACGGAAATGGAATGTACCTTTGAGTAAACAGTTGCTAAGAGATGAACCTGGGGTTCGAATAGGGAAAGGGTGACAGAATTTAATGCTCCTAGAGGATTGTGAATTGTATGATATTACAGAGAAATAATTAATCCATTCTTCTCTAACTATGTTATAAAAGGTAGATGAGACAATTTCTTCAGATAAATACTAAGCAATAACCAGTTATGGCGATCAAATACAACCAATTCTCCATTGCATTTGTAACACTTTCATGTTTTGGCAGCTGTTCATGGGAAACTTTGAAATTTTTGGTGTACATCTTTACAGTATACATTCAATGGTATAATCAATTTATACAGTACTTCCAATTTATCAAATTTATCGTTATAGCCCCTTCTCATAATCCTTATCGTTTGCTTTATCATTTTAATTTGTTCTGCAAGAAGAAACCATTGGGATGACACACCTGGTGGAGTGTG
This sequence comes from Paralithodes platypus, assembly GCA_032716605.1. Classification (NCBI taxonomy): domain Eukaryota; kingdom Metazoa; phylum Arthropoda; class Malacostraca; order Decapoda; family Lithodidae; genus Paralithodes; species Paralithodes platypus. The sequence continues at coordinate 34,085,057 of CM064528.1, read as the reverse complement.
GAGGTGACGATGGTGTCAGTCAAGAGGTGGAGGCCACAATGAGTTACTGAGGAGGCCTTCAGCACGGCTCCGAGCGCTGGCAGGCCCAAACGCAACAGGTCATCTCCGTCTGGTTGTGTAACAAGCTACTTTATTACACCTCTTGAGATTAACCTATATCTCAGCTATTTATGTCTTATTGCACTTAAGGGAAGAATTTTGTTTCCTTCCAAGACCTCCATCAGGCATAAAAGAGTACCTCCCACACTCCCCTTCGAGACAAATATATGCATTTTTCAGTAGAAAAATGGCCCAACCGATGGCCAGTTCCTTCTAAATTGAAGGCTTGCTTTTGTTGCCAGGAAAAAATTGACACCTACAGTAAATGGTACAAAAGGTCTTAAAGTTGACAATAGGGCGAAAGATCTTAAAATAGCTAAACTAATGGGGCGTACATCATAAAATCTCAAAACTAATGGGGCTAAACATAAGGGAAATGATCGGGTCCAAAATTGTTTGTTTATCACCTATTAGGCTATTCCTTTACCATCACAGCTATCCAGGTGTTACTTGGGTGATTTTCACCCAAAGGATTTTTTTTGGACCACCTTCTCCATCGTATTTAGCAACATTATTTTATATATTTTACGACATTCATCAGTTTGCCGACTTTAATATTTTTCACCTTATTGCTGTATTTGTTTTTAGACCTTGTGTACCATTTAACCCTTACTGTACCAGCGACGGTATACAGCCGTCAGTAATAAAGTCACTCGTCAGTACCAGCGTCGGAAGATCGCCATCAGTACTATGTGGTCATTATAACTGCCCATATCGAGCGGTACCAGGTACCGTGACTTATACTCACTGCTCTGAGACCTTGGCAATACTTCTCAGACTGGATCCAAGCCTGTGGGATCTAGCTGGGACAGTATTCCTCCAACTTTCAGGGTGAGAGGGTATTCTCTCTTGACTCTGAAGCCATTTTTGCCACAATGCCTGGTACTAGAAGGTATATTTATAGTAATACCCTCTGGTATATTAGGGGTTAAGCATCGATTTTTCTTCTGGTGAACAATAGAGAGCCTGTAATTTTGGATGAACCGGCCTTTGACCGGGACCTTTTTCTACCGAAAAAATATCAAATTTATCTCGAAGGGAGGGTATTTTTTTAAGCTTGATTGAGATCTAGGGAACAAACTAAAAATCTCCTTTTAATCATTACCTCCTACATATTTCAAGTCACTCAATGAACATGGATTATGCATGATACATTATATTCCAAATAAATAATTTGTTAGCGACTAAGAAAGATCATGGTTAAGATGGCGTCACACGAGCGTATTTTCCGGCAATATTCGATGAGCAATGTATCAAAATATTCATATTTAGCAGACACAAATATATTGTGTATGTTTGTAATGGATAGAAAATTTGATTAATATAATGCTGTGTAATATGCATTACCACTGTATTTTAACTGATAACTCTGCTAATTATCGATTTCTACAGGACTAGCTTCCGTATAGACCGATATTCGCAAGTGGTCAATTGCCAAAGAAGTATTTCCATTGATATTTTGGTGACTTCAATATACGGTACCATTGTGAGGTTGAGGTGGTCCAGCGATGACAGACACCCCAACAGTCAGGAGTAGCACCACTTTACTGGTATAGACACCCATCTCACCAAAAATATCCTGAGTAAGAACAATCTTCATTACATTTCCTTCACAATATGAATACGTACAATTGTATATATATATATATATATATATATATTGTAAAGTACAAAGTAATGTAACCTTGTAAGGAGGTGTTATGATAGTATGTGTGAGTAGGTAGATCTAGTTCTTGGTTGATTGGTTGATTGTAGACTGGTAGAATGGTAGATTCTCGATTTGAGTAGTAATAATGATGCCACCGTATCTCTAGTTACCATAAACAGTGATGGGATAGTCAGAAAGCTAATACTAGCCACCTATACTTTATTCAACTTCAGGAACAAAACTATATATGCAGGAACTTGAAATGTAACTTGATAAGTAGTTTAAGTATATAAAGGAGTATTCCCCTTATAGGGAGAAATATCTCCACCAGTCCTAACAGCTCCCAGCCCTCTGTCTAAGTGTTACTTAAATGTTAAAATCACCTCAAACCTCACGTTTACTTCCGGTCAAACTGACCTTTCTAGTGATAGCACACATCATCATATAACACAGCACTGAACCTAGTAAAAGGAAGCGATCATCTCATAAGTCGCCTTCTAATAATCTTGTACACTGCAAGTAAATTACCTTAAAACTATAAAAGAGTAGACTAAATATATCCTATATATAATCCCAATCATAATAATGCCCCCACTTAAAATAGTTGCTTACACTGCAAGTAAATTACCTAAAACAATATTAGAGAACTGAATTAGAGTAAAGAACAAAGTAAAGAATACAATAAATTAATTAATACATTGATTAATTGGTTAGGAGGTTAGTGGCATGTTTTTTGTATAATATTTTGCTATCGAAAATAAAACCATATACACGCAAATATATAATAGAATAAATATATACAATAGTTCGTATTAAAAAAAAACATATATACAGGTACAAGGCAAACAAATGCACAAAAAGACATGGTAAACAAATATGCAAAAGCAAAGTAAACACTAAAGGTAGTATTATGAAATACTATCTATCATAAAGACAATACATAAAGATTCATCCTATTTAACAACATTCTGCTATTATACTCTGTTTCTAAATGCAAAACATTTAGTTTAAAACTTCATATTTTCCTTGGTAAACAAAAAATCCAATATACAACTGATGCAAAAACAATATTTCATCCAAAGTAAATATACCATTAACAATAAACGTGTAATCTCATATATATCCATTGTGTGTAACAAATACCTTTCTGTTCTGTCATAAACCATTATTAAAATAATTGCGTATGTATTATTATATGTTTTCCACCAACCAACTTCACTTCTAAACTCAATTAATTAAATCAACAAATACATGTGGCACTCCAAGGGGCACGTGGGGCACGTAGGGCACGTGGTACCCGTCTTGCAACTCAATCCCACCCCTACTCTGTGCAACTCTCCAACCCAAGAGTGAAACGTTACTCTCAAACTTTCTTCTACTCAACAGCTGAGCTCTGGAACTCTCTCCCAGAATCAGTCTTTCCCTCTTCCTATGACTTAAATTGCTTCAAACTCCGTGTGTCCAGGCATTTTGGCTCGAACGTCCCTTGATTTTGGCCCTGTCACTCTTTCAACTATGGGGGAGGCACTCGCTATAGGCAGTTATGCCTTTTGCCTCCCTCAATCACATAGAAAAAAAAAAAAAAAAAAAAAAGGACTCGAACCTAGGATACTCACATCGAAATCCCGCGCACTTATGCATTACGCTATCGAGTAGGGTGAATCTAGAAGTGAGGCTGGATGGGGAAATATTGGAACAAGTAGAGTGTTTTAAATATTGGAACAAGTAGAGTGTTTTAAATATTGGAACAAGTAGAGTGTTTTAAATATTGGAACAAGTAGAGTGTTTTAAATATCTAGGAGGAACGATAAGGAATTGTTGTGCCAACAATGATGTATGGGGCTGAGACATGGGCTCTGAAAGAAAAGGAGAGAAGAAAGCTGGATGTGATGGAGATGAGCTGCTTGAGGAGTATGTGTGGAGTTGCTCGTAGAGACAGATTGAGGAATTAAGAGTGGGGAAGCAGGAACATTTGTCGGACAGAGTGGACAGAAGGGTGCTGAGCTGGTATGGTCATGTTGAACGAATGGAAGATGAAAGGCTTACAAAGAGAATGTGTGAGTCAGATACAAGGGCAGGAAGACCCCCACTGAGATGGAGAGACTGTGTAAGACACGCTTTGGATGATAGAGGAATGACTATAGATCAGGCAAGGGAAGTGGTAATAAACAGAAATTAATGGAGAATGCTTGTGAATAGATGAGTGAACACATGGTCATTGGGGGGAAGGGGTCAGGTGTAAGTTGGACTAGATAATAGTCCATCAGGCACCTGGCCCGGGGAGACAGAGGAATCCTGACTTTGACGGGAGAGGACATGTGGATTTTTGTCTCTGCGATGAACAGCAAGTTAGTGAGGGAAGGGGTGGTCATTGAGTTGTCATACCTACATCAGGGTGAGTGGGAAATTACGGTAAGTTGGTATTGGGTGAAATTCTGGATTTCTATTTAACCAAAATCAAACAACAAGTGAAAGAATAGGTGGAAATTTGAAGAGCGCTGTGCCGGGCGGTGAGGGAGGCCTAGGCAACCTAAGTGCACGGTGCCTCACATACCTCCCTCCCTCCCTCCTCTCCCCTTGACCGTCACCAGCCAACACCACTCACCCTCGGGTATCCCACACTGTCCCTCCCCCACCCCCACCCCTTCTGTCATCACGTCAGCGTGGGGAGATATGTATCATGTAGAAGTGAACCGGAATATTTTGCATTACGCTAATGCAGAAGAGACGACTACAGCAAGGGGAAATATGCAGGAGAGAAACAGCGATATAGAGGCGAAAATGCGGAGGGAGGGAATAGGGGTTGGTGCCATAAACCGCGCTGACCACAACACTTCCCCCCTTCCCGCCACCATCCCCTCTCCTCCCCTCGCTTAACCTCTCTAAAGCTCTGTACCTGAAGATAATGTAAAGGAGAAAATAAGTGTATTGTTCTCATCTAAATCCGTGGGGAGGAATTTATATTAAAAAATTATACGTTTGAGATACAATGCTTCAATAGAAGGTTGGACCCATGAAGCCAGTGTATTGGCCATGTGCAACTTTGGCCTGCCTTGCTAATAGCATGGTCGATAAAGACATTGCAGTTTCTTGTGAAAGAATACAGGACGATCATCGTTCACGAGAGGGCGTGGCAGCAGCTTACAAAATGTGTGTTTGTGTGAGAGAGAAGTGGCTATCCAGAGAGAGAGGGTGGTGCAGTGACCACACACATTCAACGCTCCCACCCCTTACCCACACATTCCCTTCCCTCCCCTCTTCCTTCCACTTTCCTCTCTCCTCCACATACCCCCATGTAAACCTCCCCCCATATAAACCTGCCCTCCTATATAGTCCCTGGCGCTACTATTATATGGCAGTTAGGGCCTACATGATGTAATATTTTGTACATATTGTTGTCCTGAAAATAAGTTAATCATAAGACGTAATTGGATGGTTTCCATTTAAAGTTAGACATATTTAGAATGTAAAGCGGCTCAAATTGCCGAGGTTTCTTTAGTTTTGTATAAAGAAGAGTCCATTAGCTTTGAGGAAACATGCCGATTATATTAGTTAGGTTTCAAATGATTTATGGCCGAGTCAGGAAATCAGACTGGAAATGGTATGTTTCATGTGAGAATTTATCCAACGAACTAGTAACTAAGTATACTATTTAAAATAAGGTATAATTTGTTGATATGATGGGTGCGTACTAATACCCAGGACTTTTTTCTCAAACTAATGGCAGATTTCTACCAACATCCTTCTTTAATCCTTAGCACTATTTTGACACTTGTCTTTTTACTCATTGTTATTCTATTAATAGTGTATTTCTGTTCTCACTACAATACTTGTGTTGTATTCTATTTTAATTAACTTTGTTTTTAGTAGGATATTTTGTTTTGTTTTTCTTTTCGCGTTTTTCTTTTCGTGCTTTTTTTTCAACACTACGTTTATTTATTTATTTTTGTTCTAGTAACTGCCGAATAACTTGTTCATGTATTTTAGTATCATGGGATATCGTACATACTGAAAGTCATACACCAAGCTCGGTTGCTTCCCTTTTTCTTTTTTGTTATTTTCTTTTTTCATTCTTGCCCATGTCAAAGTTACGTACTACTAATTTCCTTGATTATTGTTTCACAGTAACTTCTCTTTATATATATAGTTATGTCTATTATTATTGTATATACATTTACTTTTTCTTTTTCGTTTTCAATCACTGTCTTGTAATATAGCATGATTTTTTGTAACTTTGCATTATATTTTGCCAGTTAAATAACTTCTCTTACTCTTTCTATTTTCAACGCTACTCATAGGATGTTTACATTTTCACCTTTATCGGGCAGAGGCTCGTCCCTTAGGAAGTAAGGATAGATAGACTTAGTATTAGGGCATAGGTAGATAATTAAGATAATAAGATAAAATGGCATTAACTCGGTACCAGTCGAGGAATAATCCTGATGAAAGACAAAATACAGCGAGTGATGCAGTACAAATGAACCGTGAAATAGATAATGTAGTTAATGGGGATGTACAAGCAAACCCTGTTGCAGAAAATGCAGGTAATAATAATCAACAACTGCAGCCTGCAGAAGAAAATGCAGGAATCAATAATTCGCAAGACAACAGAGGTGCAGAACAAAATAATGAAAACGGTGTAAACGAAGATAATGAGAGGGAGATTATCGAAAATCGTGAACAGAACGAACGGCCTCATAATGTAAACATATGGTGGTGAATGGATGGGACACTCTGGTGACAGACTCACAGCATTAGTGAATGACATTTATACAGAAGTGATACAATAGCAACATAATAGTATGACCTGTCTATTTGTGAGGCCGCAAAAGACATGCTAGGGGAACTCAGGCGTATGATCCTGTTATGTTCAGGATGCCCCTTTGGCGCACGTGGCAATCAAGATCACTTCTGTCATTCCTCAGTTGTTCCTTCAAAGAAAATAACCAAGCAAAACTGAATGAGAACACTAAAGCGCTGAAACAGAGAATGGAATGGTTGAAAAACGGGGAGTTAGACAACATTCTTAGCCAAGTACGAGCAATCCAGCAAAGAATGAAAACAAAACAACGAAGAAAGAGGAAGCCAGATGATATAGCTCAATCAGTGGGAAATAGCATGAGGATTGGTAAAGTGGCACAGGCAGTCAGAATGGTCACTGGGGAAGCCTCAAGTGGGGTGCTCGAAGTGAATCAAAACATCTTGGAACAGCTCAAGGAGAAGCACCCAGAAGCAAAACCAGCAAGTGATGAGGTCAAACTAGAAGGGGAATATGTTCCTCCAGACCCGGTGATATATGAGAATATAACTGGAGACCTCAATTATGGAGAAAGGCACTGAAAACACAGGGAGGGGCAGGTCCATCAGATATACAGTAGATGCTAAGACTTGGAGGATCTTCCTAAGTCAAAACAAGTTTGGTTCAGCCGCGAGTGACCTTTGTGAAGCAATAGCAATGTTTGCAAAGAAACACGCATCATCACCATGTGTGAACATAGAAGCTCTGACAGCATGTCGCCTGATACCTTTAAGTAAGAATCCAGGAGTTAGACCAGTAGGTGTTGGGGAAGTTCTTAGAAGGATTATAGGAAAAACAATCGTGACTGTATTTGGAAAAGATGTACAAAGAGCAATGGGCAACTTACAAGTATGTGCAGGACAACAAACCGGAGGAGAAGCAGAAATAGATGCAATGGGGAAGGTGTATGATGAGGAAGATTGTGAAGCGGTTCTGCTAGTGGATGTAACAAATGCCTTTAACACCATTAATTGGGAGGCAGCTATTCACAACATCAAGATCAAATGCCCGAGCATCGCAAAATACATAGAAAACACTTATAAGGAGCCAGCTAACCTGTATATAGTGGGAAGCACAAAGAAGGAAGAAATTACAATTCTCAAATCAAATGAAGGAACAACGCAAGGAGATCCAGTGGTAATGGCAATGTACGCTCTGGAACTATCTATTCTGCAGCAGAAAATAAAACATGAGGAAACCCAAGTGAAACAAGTGGCGTATGCTGATGACCTCACAGGTGCAGGAAGAATAAGGGATCTCAAAGAATGGTGGCAGAGAGTACAATGGGTTGGCTCAGTCATTTGGTACCATCCTAATGCTAGTAAAATGTACTATGCCATTTTGCAGCTCGAAATTGCCATTTCTCAGTATGAAATGAAACTATAGTTGCTAGTTTGAATGTTAATCATATTTATTCGACAAATGCCCATTGGGTTTCGACAATCTGCTCTAAAAAGAGGCAAAATACAATTTTGAAATTAAAATTATTAATTTGTTTCGATGTAATGCAGTTGAAAACAGAAAATCCCACAAATTTCGTAATTTCGAAGCCTGACTTCGACAGAGTGAAGTCAGGATAGTCACGCAGCTATCAAATTCGGCAATTCTAACCCACCAAATGGATATTTTGTGTGTACATTTCGACATTTGCAAAATAGAATTTACACCAAATTCGACAATGCTACATTTGAAATTGAATTACCTAATTGTACATTACAGGCATAATACCACTTTATTAGTCACAAGTAGGTTATAAATTATATATGGTATTCTTTCCTCTCACTTAAACATTAGGCTACCATAGTGCAGTGGGAATATGAACATGATTAGATTAATATCCAGTATTCGAGAATGGATAATAAGTCGTAGGCGTGTGCATAAACCTTTAACTGTCTTGGTGGTGTAATGGTTAAGGTGTCTAAAAATCTGTGTGTGATAACCCGGGTTCGAATCCTTTTGGATCACATATTCACATATATGCTTTCATTAATTTCATTGGAGGTGTTTGGTGTTGTGGTGAAATTAATAAAAAATAGATTATGAAACAGTTAATAAAGCACTAAATTTGGGAACCGATTATAGACAAGATGAGGAAAGGGTGATCCTAATCCTGGATATAATACACAGCAACCTGAACTATGTTGAGCACTGCCCTGTCCGGAAGCTCCCTCGTTATAGTCATTTACTTAACCTGTTATGCTGGCCAGCTTGCCAGAATGTACTCGTACTCGCTAGCGCTCGCCAGGGCAGTGAAATGGGCTATAATAATCGTAGAATGATGTTCTTTCTTTCTTAGTATTCATGTTGTCACAGACAGATCAGTGTTTGTCTTTATTCTTGTCTGTGACACTTGGAAGTATTTTATATCATTGATAGAGTTATAGGATATGTAGTGTGAATTGCAAGGAGAGAGAGCGAGGGAAGCAGCGAGGTGGTAGTATGTGCGTGTGTATGTACGTGTGCATTCCTCGCTTGGGCAGGGCCACCCGCTCGTGATTGGCCGGCGGGCCTGGCGTGTCATATGATGCCTGCTCTTCATGACGCAGTGGTCTGTGATTGGGGGCCGCTGTCTTACCTCGGTGGGTGGGGGGCTCCTTCCCGCGTGTCTCCTCAGAGCTTGGTATGTTGTGCTTGGTCCTAGACGTCCCTTGCAATCTGTCCCCAATCTAACCCTCTTTACTGCTGTTTCTCTCTCTGAACTCCTTCTTTCCAATACTTCTTATCTTTATTCATTTATTCATCCCTTCTGGTTCTGCATACGACTTCCATAGTCGGCCAGTCGTATTACCAGCACCAGTTCTCACATATGTTTTGCACTAGCTTTAGGGATTATTAGAGTCATAGTCACATGGAGTCATATTATTGGGTGCTTCTAATTATTGGGTTGTTCTTTATTACTATTTAATGCTAGACAGTGGAGGGTATCTTTGGTCGTTGTCTGAGTTATGTATATGGCAAGTCAGAGCCTGTACGACTTCGACGGAGCTAGGTAGCCTGTAACCCTTGTGCATATTTTTCCTTTGCGAGCGTAACAGTATACAAGCGAAGGGCCTTTGCCTACTCTTGCTTGTATGCTTGCTACCTCATTTTGTTGACCTTTGAGGAGCGCCAGGGTAAGACTAGATACTTGAGATCTGGACTTACCAAGAGAGCCTCCTAGTCACTTAACGTAACATAAGGGAAATCTGTTCAGGGGAGACCGTAGGCTACGAGCATGCTTGAGCTCTGCCTAGGCTCCTTGTACCTTTTATGCCACTGCTAGACTTTATTAGTAAGAAAGACAGCATTGTGTTTATTAACTTTAACTGCGTATGCTTTAGGAATTATCCACGTATTATTTTAGCCTAGGTTGATGCATAGTGCACAACCCAGTATGACTGTTACTTTGGCTAAGGAAGTACTGTTTTGAGTGGCTGTTATTAGTCCTGTCACAGAGTTGTTGCACTCCCTTGTTTTATATATATGTATCCTACTTGTTGGTGTATTTAAGATACACGCTTTGGTGTCCTGCCCCTGCATTATTTCTGTTCTATATTCGACGAGCATCTTAGAGCATCAGACGTTTTCAGAAGATTCCATATCTGTTTGCTGCAGGACTAGACTTCCAGGGTTTTTATAGAACATTGAAGAGTTTAGTGTTGAGTTCAGACTCACACTAAAGTTAACGTAAGCATATACTCCTTTATTAAATCTTGTTATAGTTTATTTAAGCATTGTTATTACTTGAGAGCATTTTATTAACGTAAGTACTCCTGTTGTGAGTAGGCTTTGCCGTCACCGGAAAGCCTTTGTAGAATTGCACTAAACCCAGTTAATTGATACCCCGTTATCCAGTAGATTAACTCTGGAGGGTTTAAGTGTTTTGTTCACCGGCTTAATAGTTCGAGGGTTTGGAATTAGCGTACCGTTGTTGCAGATATAGCCTATCTTCTAGTCCAATATTAAATGCCCTCGTTTATTTCGTTGTGCCGGTCGTAACAAATGGCGACCTTAGTCCAGTATATAGTGAACTGAATTTTGCAGTTATATTTTGGAGAAATCTTATTGCCATTTGGGGTTGAATTTATTTCTCGCAGTGTTGGCAGTGGACATTGTTTTGAGGATATATGGAACTTGTTGGATTTTATTGGTGACCTAGTATTGAACTCAAAAACATCTTCGAATACTTTTTGTGAATAAAGCTACGCGAGAGTTTGGCTACTTTTGTCTTGACTTGAGAATTTTTTGTTGACTCCATCATGTCACTGGACGGGTCTGAGCATAGTGAGGGCACAGTGCGAGAGACAAGCGAGGAGGTGGAGAAGGTGGAGTTGTTTGACGGCGTTCGGGTGGTGAACGATGAGGAGGATGCTCGGAGGTTTTTGGAGGAGCCTGTGTCGGCGGACCGGGTGTCGGGACTGGACTGGTATGGACTGCAGTGTGTAGCCACGGTCTTAGGGTTTTCTGGTACTAGCGGTTTGTCAAGAAGTGAGCTGGTTACCTGTGTGCTGGGTGGGGTGCATGGGGGTTCGGGTGGAGCGGGAGCTGGGGCACCTTCGTCCCAGCCCCCATTCCACTCAACTCCTATCATGGCGCCCCCTCGGGTTCCGGAGCCGAGTACGTTCCCGCAGGCCGATGTCCGCTGGCGGTTGGGTATGCCTCTAGGTGACTCACAGGGTGGGTCCCCGGTAGTAGCACCCCCTCTTCAAAGTTTGTCTCCCGAGATGTTGTTTCAGCTCGAGCTCGCCAAACTTAAGCAGCAGCAGCAGGAGCGACAGGCTGAGCTCGAGCAGCGAAAGCATGAGGCTGAGCTCAGACAGCAGCAGCAGAAGCATGACGCTGAGCTGTCGCTCGAGCAGAAAAAGCATGAGGCTGAGCTCAAGTATGAGTCTGCAAGGTATTGTGCCGATGTTGACCTAGAGAAAACTTGTGTAGAGGTGACGAGGAACCGGGTCGTCCAGGAGGGTCGACCCCATGACCAGTCCCTGTCGTATCTACTAAAGTTGGTTCCAGTGTTTGATGAGTTAGGAGTTACAGAATTCTTTCTCCGTTTTGAGAAAAAGTGCCGGGAGCACCAATGGCCCGAGGAGAAGTGGGCAGCCCTTGTTTCGTCACGATTGACGGGGAAAGCACTCAAGGCGTACGATGCTTTGACCCTAGATTCCTGCGTGAATTATGAGGTGTTGAAAGAGGCTGTCCTGAGGGCATATGAGTTGCAGCCAGAGACCTATAGGCTGAAGTTTAGGGCTGTTCCTAAGAGAAAGGAGAGTACTTTCCAGGAACACGCTAGAGAGCTGTCAGATGCATTTGAGAATTGGTTGAGGTCGGAGAAGGCAACTACTTTTGATGCAGTGAAGCAATTAGTGTTGTTAGAGCAATTTTTTAAATGTACTGGCAGTGACTTGACTCTTAACCTGAAAGAAAAGCAACCTAAAACTCTGCAGGAGGTGGCTGAGCTGGCTGACCTCAGGTTGTCATTGATTCGTGGGTGCGGGTCTGCACAGAGAGCTGAGGCAGGTAACCAGGGGCGTACTACTCCACCCCCCCGAATTAATGACACAACTAATTACAAATTTAAGAGTACTGGTGCCAATTTTGATCCCAAGTCGAAACCCTTCCCATTAAAGAAAGGCCAGGGCCCTTCCTCACCTCAGAGGAAGTCCAAGAGCGAAGTGGAGTGTTTCAAGTGTCATGAGAAGTGCGCTCATGTCCGAGCACACCGCCTACAGCAGTGGTGTCACTAGTGAGCAACATCGGTGTGTCTTTGAGGTCTTCCGCGTTTGCCTGGGGTAATATGTCGGTTGCGAAGTCACAGTCGGTGCAGAAGCAGCACGAGGGCTCGTCACCCGTCCGAGATGCTTTTTGCGGTCATAGGGGGCACGGCACTGTGAGGTGGGATGGTGTGGAGCATAGGCTTGAGTTGCTGCATGAAACGGGCGCTTCCCAGACACTTATTAAGAACTTCACTGGCAAGCCTATTAACGCGGCTCGGGTTGTGGTGGTTCAAGGTATCAATGCTACGCGGTCTTACCCGCTGGTCAGAGTGGAGCTTGAGGTGGATGGTGTGACATGGGAGTTGGATGTGGGTGTTGTGGAGAAATTGCCAGTTGAGGGGGTCGACCTCCTTCTCGGTAACGACTTTGCGGTGCCTGCTTCCGAGGTTCCACCCTTAGTCGTTGCCGAGAGGGCGGCCGACACGAGTAGGGAGGGGCAAGAGGGGCTCGAGAGATCTCAGTCCGCTCAGGTGTCACAGCCTAGTACCTAGGTTTCAGACCAGCGGAGGAAGGGTCGGAAGGAGAAAGTCAAGGCTGGAGGTCGGGTTGAGAGTTTGGACCCAGTGACACTCCTTGGTGACTCGGTACTTGCACCAAATTTGAGCTCCGGAGTGGCCCCAGAACCTGTCCCCCCTAGTGACATGGTAGGGCGTGATGGCACTCCGCGACAGAGTAGTTCCCAGGTGCAACTAGAAGATCTTAGTCTTGAGAGTTGTGGGAACGGGGCTATTGAACTCGATGAGGACGGGGAAGCATGTCATGTGAACCTGTTGAAGGAGTTTGTGAGGCGCCCACCTGAGCAGCCTAATGTCCCTGTGTGGGTCTGCAGCGGCCAAGGTGGAGCAGGAGAGGGGGGCAGTGAGGCACAGGTGGTGGAAAGTTGGGATTGTCATGTCTCGGCGGAGCAGTGGGCGGGGAACACGAGTCAGGTGGCTGTGGAAGCGCTTGAGCACCTGCCTGTGCAGCAGTGTGCAGCGATCCATCACCTGCTCGGTTCATACCCCACTGTTTGTGCCGAGCACCCAGGCCTCACAACTCATGCGGTGCACGATGTTCCGCTGGCAGGTCACTTAGGTGTGAGTAAACCGTTGGCCTCGTTGTTAAAGTTGTTCAAGGTGGGCGACGAGGCTTTGGCATGGTTGTCAGGTCAGGATCGACCCATGGCTGCTAAGGGTAGTGGTCAGTATCAGGACATTAAGCAGATTGGTGAGGGTAACTATTGACTAGATACGCCCGATCGTCGCATAGCCTCCCAATGCTGCTTTAGTAAAATGCAACAGCCCTACCATAGACCGACTGTATCTGGCCGTGGCGCTTAAGGCGGTGATGCTGCGCAGGCAGATGTAGTCGCAAGGAATGCGGGGGTGCGCATGTACGGTATCGGCGGGGCAGCATTAGCATTAATGAACTGCGGGAGTGACTACACAGGTGGTACAGATTGTCCCTCACATGACCTGACTGTTTTAGGGACAGAGGTGGAGAAGGAGGGAGGCTATAGTTTAGAAACTGCGGTCCCGGCTGGGTTGTGGGAGGGCAATGGGCATGTTGTTCTTCGAGATAAGTTGCAACCTCTTGTTCTTAAGCGTCAAGAGAAGTTGTTTACTAGGCTGTGGCAGTACGTCCGCATGTTTGTTGATTCTTCAGGCCTGATGTACGGGGTGGCACCCGACATGGAGGCTGGAGACAGTGCAAGGCTCAAATTGGCTCCCTACCGTATAAATCCTGCTCGACAACCTGTCGTGAAAGCAGAGCTGGACTACATGTTGGAAAAGGGTCTGAGGGATAAGGGATATCGTGAGTGGTCGTTGCCAGTAACTTTGCAACCTGAGTAAAGTGGCAAGATCCGTGTTTGTGTTGATTGCAAGAGTGTTGGTGCATCATCCCTGACAGACACCTATACCTTATCCAGAGTTGACGACCCCATAGACCGCATCGGGGCTGCCTCGTTTATCACTAAGGTGGAAATAGTGAAAGGTTATTGGCAGGTCCCGTTGCCGGAAAGAGCGAAGAGAAGTGCCAGTCTTGTGATGGACTGGGCAGTTTATCAGTGTCAGGTGTTGTTTTGCTGCCGGAACACAAGTTGGATGTGTGGCATGTTAAGGGCACTGATAATGTTCTGGCTGATTGTTTGTCATGGGAGGGTATGTTTTATGGAGCACCCTCGCCGTTCAGTCAGTGTTGGTTTGAGAGTGGAGAAAAATTAGGCTTGCCCCTGTAGTGCAAAGCTGCCAAAAACACTATTAAAAAAATACAAAACCCTCACATAAAAAATCTTTCTTTTTAATAGTATATAAGTGCAGTATGTTACAGTAAGAATCTAAGACATTCTGAGTTTTTGTCTTAGTAGGCTAGGCTTGGTAAAGCTTGCTCGTTTAGCGTAATATTGTTAAGTGATACTATTATTTTGGGGAAGTGTTGTGTAGATTTTTTTTATATAATGAAGTGTTTTTATGTTTGTGATTGTGCCTTGTTTTTCACAACTTGGGGAGTACCTGGGTGATGCGGGGTTAGTGGGCATTCTGTCTGGTCAGATGTGGGGTTTACCTGAGGTTAAAACGTCCCACATCTTGGGCGGGGTGTTACGCTGGCCAGCTTGCCAGAATGTACTCGTACTCGCTAGCGCTCGCCAGGGCAGTGAAATGGGCTATAATAATCGTAGAATGATGTTCTTTTTTTCTTAGTATTCATGTTGTCACAGACAGATCAGTGTTTGTCTTTATTCTTGTATGTGACACTTGGAAGTATTCTATATCATTGATAGAGTTATAAGATATGTAGTGTGAATTGCAAGGAGAGAGAGCGAGGGAAGCAGCGAGGTGGTAGTATGTGCGTGTGTATGTACGTGTGCATTCCTCGCTTGGGCAGGGCCACTCGCTCGTGATTGGCCGGCGGGCCTGGCGTGTCATATGATGCCTGCTCTTCATGATGAAGTGGTCTGTGATTGGGGGCCGCTGTCTTAGCTCGGTGGGTGGGGGGCTCCTTCCCGCGTGTCTCCTCAGAGCTTGGTATGTTATGCTTGGTCCTAGACGTCCCTTGCAATCTGTCCCCAATCTAACCCTCTTTACTGCTGTTTCTCTCTCTGAACTCCTTCCCAATACTTCTTATCTTTATTCATTTATTCATCCCTTCTGGTTCTGCATACGACTTCCATAGTCGGCCAGTCGTATTACCAGCACCAGTTGTGACGCATGTCCACGTGTGAGCATGCTGTACAGAACGCCTAGTCATGCCCCACTCTCGCTAGGATCGTCAGGGCAGGAACTTTGGCTGTAGTCTATGTAGAGTTTCCTAACTTAGTTCATGTGAGCCGTTGTACTATAAGTATTATGAATATGTATTTTGTTTTCATCTGAGTCAACGAGTTCTATTTTATATCATTAGTTATAAGTATTGTGTGTAAAACTTATTTGTAATGATGGGAGGAGAAACAGCCACAGTTGGGGGTCAGTGGGTGCGCCAGGCGGGAGGTGGGCCTAACTAACTAGCACTCCCCCCCCCCCCCCTCAGTACTAGGGGAGCCTTTGTCTATCCCAGAGGAGAGAGAGAAATTACGTAATGGTTGTCAGTGGGCGGTCCTTAGTAGTTCACGTTGGGCTCACTAGAGGGCCGGGTATAAAAAGGGAAGTCTAGCCATTTTATCATCAGAACTCATTAGGCAGAGCGACTTCTCATTTCCCTTGCTAACTATATATATTCTTCTGACTGATGTGAACTTTCTCTACTACCTTACATTCTTATCTCCTCATTTCCCTACCCTTTTTAACTTCCATGGTCCCGTTGGTGCAGAGCTAGTCAGCCAACGTATTATCGCTTGAGTTCTCACGAGATACTTGCCTATTAGATAGCCTATTTTGGAAGGGTTAACTTAGAATAGGATTGATTTATGTTTGTTGCACTTGTATATGCATTTCCCTGTGTGTTATTATTATTATTCCTGTTTTCTGCTGGTCTAGGTAATGCTAGACTGGGTTAAGGCTTTTCTGTGTTACGAGTTGTTGTTTGATGCAGTGGTTAAGCGATAAACCTGCATACTCGTTTCGGTTCAGTGAAGCCTAGGTTGTCTTCGCGGCTGACTGTGTTGAGTTAATCATTTACAGTGCGTGAGGGCAAGAGCCTAACCACCCTGTATTTTATTAACAGTTTGTGTTTACTTTGTCAAGGAGCCGGGAGAAAACCAGATACAAGGGATCTGGATTTCTCAAAGTGCACTTGTCAGTTTTAACGTAATACTTTAAACAGTTGTGAGGACTTCGCTAGGCTACGAGCCGTTTTTGCTCAGTCACTGCTACCTTTTGCCCACAGTACCCCAGCTAGACTTTACTCGATTAGTAGATACAGAATAGTATTGAAGCTTTCCTTATGTATGATATTGTTTATGCACTATTGATTTCATGTGTTGCAAGCTTGGCTACTTTAGTGATTAGTGGCCCACGAGCACAATCCGAGTAGGCTATTGCCGTTGCATTTGCGGAGTACTTCTTTTTAATGTTTGCCATTTACTATTGCATATTCTTTTAATTATTCTTATGCCAATTTAAACCTTTAATAGTATTTAATTGCCAGTGTTTTGCTTATTGAATTACTGTTCAAAATCCGATACGTACTTCTTACGAGCATCCGAGAAGCATTTAACTTTTTTCAGAAGATTCCTTGCTCGATGCTTAAGGACTATTAATTAACGTAACGTAATAGTGCCGATCCGAAGTAGAGGGTGGAGGACTTCTTAAGTTCTTAGTCAAGGGTGGATTACTTCGGCTTCGGCCAACACTATTCTTTGGTGTTGTTGTTTCTTACTTCATTGTTTGATTGTTGACCAGACTAGATAATTCCTGTCTCTTTATTAGTCTGTTGTTGAACACTAGTACCGAGTTCTTGTATACCCCGTTATAGCAGATTGAACTCTGGAGGGTATTGGTGTTTTTTGTTCGGCTGGCAGTACTCAGGGGTTGGGATCGTGTGTTTCCGTTGTGGCAGCGAGCCGTACTCGAGTCCTGATTGAGAGCCCTTGTGTACCCGAGTGCCAGTTCGTAACAAATGGCGACCTTGCTTAGGATTTTGCGAACAGTATAAATTTTTGCAGAGTTGTACAACATTTGTTTGTTTGTATTTTAGCGTGCATATTGAAGAATATTTTTGTTTGTATGGCAATTAGTAAAGCATTTAAGAGACTCCAGTTAATTTAGTAATTAGTGCTTGCATAGGAAGTTTATCACTTTTGTCTCGAGAATTTTTTTGTGGACTTCAGTATGTCGTGCATTAGCACTGACGATGAGCGAGAGATGTCATTTGAAGGTGTGCCGTTAGTAACCAGTGAGGAGGATGCTAGAGTTTTTGTGAGTAAGCGGTACCACGTGACGGAGGAGAGGCTGACTGGGGTGGATGTTTGTGGCTTGCACCTGATAGCCAAGGTTTTGGGCATTTCCAATGTAGTAGGGATGTCCAAGGGGGAGCTGATTTCCTGGGTGTTGCGTGGGCGACATGGGGTTTCGGGGGAGAGGGCGTTGGGGGGGGGTTCCTCCCCAGATCCCCTCTCACTCGACTCCCACAGTGCCGTCCACTCAGTTACCGGAGGTTAGCACTCTCCCACAGAGGGATGAGAATTGGCAGATTGGAGTGCCCTCGGGTGGTGCACATGGTGGTTCCCCAGTTTTTGCCCCCCTCCTTCAGTAGTGGCAGCTCTCTCTTCCTGCCTGTCTCCAGATATGGTATTTAGACTTGAGCTTGCTAAGATTGAGGCTAGGAAGCAGGAGAATGAGACCAGGAGGCAGGAGATTGAGGTTAGGAGGCATGAGGCTGAGCTTAGGTACGACTCGGAGAAATATTGTGCTAAATTAGATTTAGATAAGATCGTGCAGAGTCGACAGGGAGTCGGATGGGCCGTGAGGGCCAAGTAAGAGAACAGTCCTTGGCCCAATTAGTCAAATTGGTGCCGGTATTTAGTGAAACTGAAGTCACAGAATTTTGTAATCGTTTTGAGAAGAAGTGTAGGGAGCATAATTGGCCTGAAGAGAAGTGGGCAGCTCTAGTCTCCTCAAGACTTACAGGTAAGGGTCTGAAGGCTTATGATGCACTGCCTTTAGAGTCTTGCATTGACTACCCCGAATTGAAGAGAGCTGTCCTACGGGCATACGAGTTGCAACCGGAAACATATCGATTGAAGTTTCGGGGTGTTACAAAGACTAGGGAGGCGACCTTTCTTGAACATGCCCGGGACTTAAAAGATGCACTTAAAAACTGGACACGTTCTGAGAAAGCTGAGACGGCAGAACAGTTGACTGAGCTGTTTCTGCTCGAGCAGTTTTATAAGTGTACTGGTGCAGAAATGACTTTAACTATTAAAGAAAAGAACCCAAAACTCTACAGGAGGCAGCTGAGATGGCTGACCTCCGGCTATCACTAATTCGTGGGTGCGGGTCTGCCCAGCGTAGTGAGGCAGGTAACAAGGGGCGTGACGCCCCACCCCCGCGAGTTAGTGATATACCTTATGCAAACAAGTACAAGAGCCATGATACCAAGACTGACCACAAGACTAGCACTGTCCCATTTAAGAAGGGGCTGGGCCCTTCCCAGTACCAAGGGAAGCCCAAAGGGGAGTTGGAGTGTTATCATTGTCATAAAAAGGGGCACTTTGCAAGAGTCTGTCCTAGCAAACCACCTACAGCAGCTGTGTCTTTGGCCTGCAACATTGGTGTGTCTCCGAAGTCATCTGAGTTTGCCCGGGGCAGTTCGTCAGAGGCTGAGGCACAGCCAATGCAGAAGCACCTGGGAGGCTCGAACCATGCTCAGGATGTTTTTTGCGACCATAGAGGGTGGGGTTGCGTGATGTGGGCGGGGCGCAAGCATGGAGTAGAGGTCTTGCGTGATACAGGTGCTTCCCAGACTCTGATGAAAAACTTGACTGGCTACCCTATAAACGCGGCTCGGGTGGTAGTGGTGCAGGGTATTAATGCAACTCGGTCATACCCGCTGGTGCGGTTGGAGTTGGAGGTGGATGGTGTGGCACGTGAATTGGATGTCGGGATTGTGGAGAAACTGCCAGTGGAGGGCGTCGACCTTCTTCTCGGCAACGACTTTGCAATGCCCGCTTCTGAGGTTCTACCCTTAGTCGTTGCCGAGAGGCCGGCCGACGTGAGTAGGGAAGAGCAAGAGTGGGTCGAGCGGTGCCAGACACAACCCATGGCGTGTGTTGTCACCCGAGCTCGGGCAGCTAAAGTGTCACAGCCTAGTCCTCCGTCTTCAGACCAGCGGAGGAACGATCAACAGGAGGAGGCTAAAGCTGGAGTTGGTTTTAAGAGTTTTGACTCGGCGGCTCTCCTGGGTGATTCAGTATTAGCACCATTACTTAATTCTGGAGTAGCCCCTGGGCCTGTCATCGAGAGTGACGAGGCTGGGCATGACGAGTCTCCACGACAGCAACGTTATGTACATCGAGAGAGACAGAGGGAGCAGCCCAGTATCGGGGAAGGTCATGCATTGCTCCGGGAGCAGTTAGATCGCTTGGCACCCTCAGCTATACGTCGGTTGCAACTAGAGGACCCTGAGCTCCAAACGTGTGCTAATGGAGCTGTAGAGCTCGACGAGGACGGCGATGCACAGCCAGGAGATTTTTTTTATTTAGAAGGCATCCTCTATAGGCGTTTTCAAGACCCTAAACGTAGTTGGCAAAAGGGGTCCGGAGTAGTGGACCAGTTGGTGATGCCACGGGAGTGCAGGGATAGCCTACTGAGGTTGGCGCATGACATACCACTGGCAGGACATCTAGGAGTGAGAAAAACGGTGGCGGCTTTGGGGAAATTGTTTTGGTGGCCGGGGATGAAGTCTCATGTGCAGTCATGGATTATAGGTTTGACTCCTGTAAGGAGATAAAGAAAACCTAATATTTAGTAGTGGCCCCGTAATCATTGACGAACATGCCTATTACATAAGGCATCCTCTTCAAACACTAATCCGCCGTAGTTTGAATCTACCGCGCAGAGCATTTAAAAACTGAGGAGCCTTCATCATGAGCGCACGCGACCTCACTCATGGCTTCAGTCATTATGAATTGGGTTCTCACTGCGAAAAAACTTCGTAAAAAATAAAAACAAAAAGAAAATAAGAATAACTATCCAATAAGCTTTCCATCATATCGTGGATGTACTTGTGTGGATTTCTGACCAGACGCTGATTCAGGCGTCATTCCTCCTTCACTGACATATCAAGTAAACCAAAATCCTTAATACATCAACGAATGGGAAGGGGACGGTCGGGAGGGCCCCAGTCGTCAATGATTACGGGGCCACTACTAAATATTAGGTTTTCTTTATCTCCTTACAGGAGTCAAACCTATAATTTATTAGTGGCCCCTCCATCATTGACGAACATGCCTGATATCTAAGACTGGAGGGGGACATTCGTAATCATATCATAACTCTAGAAAAGCAGATAATAAAAACAACCACATAGTATTCTTACTTTTGAAAAATGTATTTAATACGGCGTAGACCGGAAATATACAAGAAAAAGGGGTTCAGGCAGGTGCGTGCTTCAAAGAAGCCTGCCCGACAAAAATGGGTAACCCTGAAGATTCTGAACACAGATCTGTAGTTACAAAAGGCACCCCACTCAACGAGTGGTGACAAAAATAATAAGTTATAAGTTTATATGTGCACATCATAAACCCCAAAATACATGTGGAGATCAATTGCAAATGAACTCCATTGAACTAATATTACATTGCTTTCGCAGCTAAAACTACTATAACAACACCGTTGTTTTGTACTAAACCTTGTACTAGCACAATTTCTCGCAGAGAAATTTTCATATCACATTTTAACCTTAAATTGTATCACAGCTCTCATACTCCGGCGGGGTCTAGGGTGTCCTATGTCAACTGACTGCACCCCCCCCCTTCCGTGAAAGTAAACATAAGTGACTGCAGGGCCACCTAGACCCTCTGCCTTAAAGCTATACATGGTAAGGAAGGTTTGTCTAGAGCAACTGACAAGTATCTAGAGAGAAACGTATGATTAGACGCCCAAAACTGTGTGGACGCAATATCTTCAACTGAAAAGTTTTTCAGGAAACGTAAAGAGGCCGCCCACTTGCGTAAATCGTGGGCCCTACCCACAACGCCGGGATTACTCTCTTTAATGACTTCTACCAGAAGAGAGGCTAATCGCCGTTTAAGTAAGCGTTTACCCGTACTCGCCACCCATAAAGCACCTTGGGGGTTTTGAGGAGCTATTCTCAAATATTTGGTTAGAGCTTGCACTGGACATAAATTATGATGCACCTTTCCCCTTTTTAACGCCGGCACCGTGAACTCAGAAAACACGTGTGCACTATGCTCATTCTTGGCTACAAACGCCGGGGAGGGTGCAATGGAAATTGAATCATTAAGTCTACCAAACCTAAGACAATTAGGTGTGTTGCTCATCGCCGCCAGCTCAGACACTCTGTTTCCGGTGGCCAAAGCCAAAAGGAAAACTGCCTTCTTTAAGATTAAAGCAAAGTCTGCAGTATTTTGATACAGACGAGAATGAAGTAAAGACAAAGCTTTGTCCAGAGACCAAGTAGGCATGAGCTGACGGGGAGGTGGGCGGAGTTTAAAACACGCTCTCATAAATCCTGTTTCCTCCGCCACCGGTATGGATAGACCTGTAAGGTCGAAAAAGGGCACTCTAATCGCAGTTAAGTGATTCTTCAAAGTTACCACAGATAAACGTTTCTGCTCAAACAGATAGTTCAAGTAATTAAAAACCAATGCCACTGAGGGTACAGTTTGTTCCGTTCTAACAATCCAAGAAGTAAAAGCTTTCCAATGTGATTGATATTGTCGCTTAGTAGACTGAGTATATTGATTGAGCAATTTATTGGTCACATCCCTACCGTATGGTGCTAGCCACTTGGCCTCCTGAATGTCCATAATGCAAAAGTCAGCGAGGTCGCTAGGTTGCCAATCGTGTCTAAGTGGAAGTACCCGACCGGGAGCGATACCGGGTCCGGGCACCACATTATTAATTGCTGGTACCACACCTGCGCCGGCCACAGGGGCGCGATTAGCGAGACTAAGCCTCGATAAACTCGTAGTTTGTTCACTACGTGGCACATTAGTGACGCGTCTGGCGGCGGAAACAGATAGATGGAGCTCCATCTGTTCCAGTCTGTCACTAGGGCGTCTGGCCCCCCTGCCGGCGTTATCGCCCGGCGGGTGAGGTATAGAGGGAGCTTGTGAGTCTCGTCGGACGCAAAAAGATCCACTTGTGGATGGGAGAGCTCCGCAATCATTAGGTCGAAAATGGGTTGCTTGAGCTCCCATTCTACTGTCGTGCTCTGTCTCCGGGACAGAGCGTCTGCCCAGACGTTCGCTACGCCTGGGAGATAAGATGCGTGAAGATAAATATCTAGACTGCTGGCTAGAACAAAAATCTCTTCCGACACGAGTAGCAACTTCCTTGACCTCGTTGACCCTTGTTTCTGAATACAGTGAACTGCATTCAGATTGTCCATTCTGAAGGCCACCGACTTGCCCCGTAACGCCGGGCCGTGAGCCTGAAGGAAATACAAGGGGACTAGTAACTCTTTGACATTTATGTGAGAGATTTCTAAGTGGGACCAAAGCCCCTGACCCTGGTGCCCCTGATTTGACTGAAATCCCCACCCTATGGTGCCTGACGCATCCGTGTCTACCCATACCGTTGGAGGAGGAGAGGTCCATGACATGATTGAGTGCAATGTTTCCCTCTTCGCCCAGACCGCTAGTAAGGTGTGGATTAATTTTGGTATGGGCCATAATTTTCCCGCCGGTAAGAGTGGGAAATATTTGTTGCCTTCCAATATTAATCGTTTTACTTTCAACCGGCCCAACTTGACAGTTAGCTGAATCCAGTTGAGAGAGCCGACCAGAGACTCCCAGACTCTTCGTGTCGTAGTCAGACTGTGAAGAAACCTGAACAGTTTCCTGCGAAACCTGTTGCGATTGTCCACACTCTGACTCAGAGTGAGAGCGGCGGTGTCCCAGACCAGCCCTATCCACTGAATTACTCTTGAGGGAACAAGGTTTGACTTTACCAGATTTACCTTGAAGCCTAGAGTTTTGACATGATTTAAAATGATATTGACATGTTTTATGCATAATTGTTGTGTCTCTGCCACCACCAGCCAGTCGTCTAGATACCACAACACTCTGATTCCCTGTTTTAACAACGGCATCAGGGCTTGCCGGACTAGTTTCGTGAATAGTCGAGGTGCTAGGTTCAAACCGAACGGCATCCTCTGAAAAACAAAATTTTGGTGCCTGATCCTCAAGGCCAGAAACCTTTGAAATCTTTTGTTGACCGACACGTGCCAATAGGCGTCTGTCAGGTCTAGGGAACACATGCAGCCTCCCGGCGGAAGTGTTAGCCTGATTTGATGAACTGTTAACATTCTGAAAGACTCGTTGTAAATGTGAAGATTCAGATAAGACAGGTCTACGACCGGCCTCATCTGAACACTGTCCCGTTTGGGAACCAAAAACAGTTTTGACGTGAATACATGGTAATCTGGAGGGACCGGGATGATGACATTCTTGGCAATCATCTCCTGGACCAGCGACTCCACCTCTAATGAAACACAATTTGCCGTTGTCGGCTGACGTAAGCGAGGTCGCCGGAGCCACTGCCAAGTGATGCCTTTGCGTGCCACCATCCGTGCCCAGGTTTTTAACGGCCATGCTTGGTGACACGTTCGGAACGACCCAGTTAGCAGACAAGGGTTCGCCGGCTGTACTTCCCTCGGTTCCTCCGGCCTTAAGATAGGCACTGGGAGTGAGAGAGACTTTAGTTTTTTGATGGTGGGTTTGGTGGTGTTGGACGCTTCGCCGGCTGGCTGGTATGGGCCGAAGACTGGCCCTGCCCCGGCTTATACTGGCCGCGTCCTCTCTGTCCTGAAAACCCTCTCTGTCTATGCCTGTACTGACCCAGGGGGGATTGGGAGGACTTAGGCGGAAGAAAAGGCTTAGAACCCCCTGGCTGAGCTTTAGTAGGAGGCTTAGGTTTGGGGAAGTTAAATGCAGGTTTCTTAGCCTGTGCGGGACTGTGCTTCACGGCCTGTGCCATGTTAAACACTGTTCGCCATACATCAGGGGACATTAAAGAAGGAGTAAGTACTGGGGACATTACCACCTGGTTAGCAATGCGATCAGGCAGCTTGCGAACTAATGACATCCTAAGATCCTGTCGTGCTCGCACCGCCTCAAGTAAGGCTGTGCGTATGTCACCTAAGGATTGAATCGACGACTGAAGAATCAGACGCCGGGATAACTCAACTGATCTTCGAGCATCCGCGTCTGCGATTGCCTGAGTAGACCGGAGTAAAGACTTAGCCACCTGCTGAGAAACTATGTACTGTGAAAACAGGCGGAAAGCTTTTCCCCTTAGCCTAAATTCTCTGTCTAGGTGAGTAGGGGTAGGGGTAGTGAATGGGTCCTTTAGTTCACAAAGATTAATTTTAGGGGCAGCTAGAAAAGAAAATAAAGCTGACGGAACTCCGCCGGCAGAACCTACCGGCATGGAGAACCATGAATGTGTATCCTGAGGGATCTGGTGGGAAGATTTAGAAGTGAAAGTGGTTGCAAAGTTTTGAGCCTCTACCTCCCAATCCACCCAAGGTCCTGGTCCCAACTGTCCCACCTTCAACACTGGATTAGCTGTCTCGTCTGTGACGGTCTGTAAATCTAGTTCAGGAGTAAGAGCCGACAGAGCCTTAATATCATTAAACCCATCCAGCTTAGACCAGTCTGAAAAAAGTTTTGAAGCTGAGGCAGGGGGTAAAGCAGGCTTAGATGCATAAACAAAATAATCCTGATGATAATAACTAGGTATAGCCTTGATATTTACGTCCAAAACATTACCCAAGGCATCCAATGCCCTTAATTTCTTTGACTTATTTCCCTGGATAAACCACTCACGTGGTACCGGGAGTTCCCCTGACAAGGTAGGCTGGGCAAGCTCTGGCTTAGAGGGGTTCAAAAGAACCCATGACTCGTCTGGCCCATAAAGCAGGGGCATAGCTACCTTTCTAAGAGGCGCTTTGTCTAGAGGGGGTGGATTAACATCCGTGATGACCCTGACATTTGACGTAGTGAATGCCGCCGTAGCTGGCTTAGAGCTCCCTGCCGGTGACAGAGTAGGAGGGTTAGGAATCTTAGATAAATCGATTGACGTTATCAGAGGCCGTACCGCAGAACTTGTCAAGGGAGCCCCCAAGTCCATTGTGGGGTTTTCTCGTTGTTGACTAAAGAATTTAGATAGAGCATGAGTAAGTAACCCATCAATTTCTTGTGCTGTAACAAACTGGTTAGATGCAGAACTTTCAGGTGAATCAGTATTATCATGGGCGGCGTCCAGGCCTGAGCCTGACCCTTGTCCTTCCCTATCTGAAATTATTGACACTTCATCTTGTTCCTCCCGATCCTCCTGAGAAGACCCCGCCGAGGCAGGGGCACCTTGTTTCCAAGATAAGTCAGGGATAGAGGATGGGGTCGCCGCGTCCCTGTGGACATCGGCTACTGTGTGACTCGTATGAGTCGGACGTGGATGGTCAGACCCTGGTTGAGCAAACCGCCAAACACCGAGGCTCTGGCCTACGCTCTCTGGAGAGTCTGAAACATTCTCAATTATTGAATTTCCTGAACTTTCCATTTCTAGGGTTAAAATATCAATAGGTAAATCTTGTTTAGGGACAGGCGCTTCACTATACTCTGAGGCTGTAACAGAAACATTTTCAGGTGTAGAGGTACGAAGAGATGCACTAGACTTAGGAGAATGTCGAGAGGACTTCCTATGGGACTCCTTTTTGGAGGATTTGTGGCTACGGTGTGACCGCGAACTAGACCTAGATTTGGAAGAATCACCACCATGACCACTGGTGGAAGCTTCCGTCTTACTCTTCTTACTCGCCGGGGAAGAGGCACGACTTGAAGACTGCTGTCTGAGAGGTGACCTTGACCTCGATCTCGCCTGCGACGAGGAGGTGGCTGCCGGGGGAGTAGGCTCTCTCGGGCGTTTAGACGTATCCACAGACGATACAGAACCCTGGCTAGTCTCTGTCGGCTTAAAACCCGTTACTCTAGAGGTACGTTTAGGGGGAGGGTGCTCTGACAGCAACTTATCCCAAAGTGGGACGTTGTCACATTGAAGTGACTTATGTGCGACAATGGTAGTGTAGGCCGACATTTGTTGTCTGACCTCTCTCAACGCTACCGCCGCGGTCTTGTCATTGTCACACAGGACTTTATTGGCTAATTGGGAGCAAAAGGAACAATTAAGTGTAACCCAGAGACCCCTTGAACGGTCTAGACATTTAACACACCGTATGCAAAGGGTATGCGCAAAAATCGGGATACCCGCGCAAGTAGGGGTAATGCACAGGGCAAAAACTGGGGCCACAGTAGCCATGACAGAGACTGGTGTGAGGAAACTACCGCCGGGTCTGTATTGGTCCGCCGGAGCTCAGCTCTGGAAAAATAAAGAAAAATTTCCAGGAATTAATGCTCATAAGGTTAACCCAAGTGTTCGCATACAAGTGTTAATAACCCGCCGGGTAACGGGATGCAAAGACACAGCTAACACATCTCGCTACGCGGCGGGGTGTAAAGAGGCTAAACAAATCTTTTTAGCTAAAGAACATGAAGAATACCCTCTGATATAATGGTCCAGCATGGCACTTATAGTCTGTAGGAGGTGGTGACTGTCTCAAGATTCAATTTTGTAACAAAGCCCCCCTCATAAAGACGCCGGCCCTTGAAATATTTTAGTAGAATAGCCCAGGGCAGGAATATACGAGATCTGATTTTTTAACGAATTGTCCCAAAAGATCGTCGTAAAAATAGAAGGCGGCGATACTGAATGTATCACCAAATTAAGGTTAATCGAAATTGAATTTGTTATAAATTCCTTAGTTCCTCCACTTAGGAGCACCCGCCGGGTGTGGGCATCGATTTGGTTAAACCTCATTGAACCTTCAATTGCCGTAAGAGTAAAGGCAGCGATACACAGAGTATCACTAAAATGGATTGGTTAACTATATGAGACCTAAGTCGTTTTATCCCACCCTGCTCAGGTGCACCCGCCGGGTGAGAAGTCTAAAAGTTAACCCCACAAGTTCCTGACCCCACTTCTTTGTAAAAGATCGCCGGGGAGGAACGCCTAAACAACAGCTAGGTTTTCCATGTGGTTGTCGTAAACCAGGTAGAAAAAACCTATAAAAACGAATGTTCGCAAGAACGTCGTTTTTTTATATATATATATATATAAGGATGGGTACAGCCATCCCGCCGGGAATTAAAGGAGGCCTGAAACCAGGCACCCACAGAGACGCAGTCCTGGAGAGCCACAGACACCTCCCCACGCCGGGGAACCAGCCAGAGTTAAAAACCACGTGTGGCCCAACACTGCTCATCGGTCAGGATTTTTCATGGTGAAACCGAGAAAAAACCCGCCGGAAGGCAAGCCCCACCCTGAACAGACACCATCTGAACAATACGACACGAGGAGAGTCACGCACGACTAACCAAGGTCACAACATAATCCGTGGAATTAGCCAATACACAACTAAACCAGGAAACAATTATAGTCCGAGGAATTAGCCAATACACAACTAAAACCCGGATACACATGACACAGTAGGGCATATTTATAAAATAAATAATAACACTAGACATGTGGCAAAGCTACGAGCGGCTGGCTAGGCCTAGGTAGACGGCATGAAAATAGTTGAAATATAAACACACACTGGAATATCACAACAGGAACCACCGCCAACACACCACCGTAGCGACAACTTCCCACCCCGGGAAGCCTGACAAGGACCCAGAAAAAACTTCACTAAGTGAAGAAAAAAAATGCTGGGAACGTCAGAAAAACACAGCTTACCTCATCAGAAGGATAAAAGGCAGCAATAATTAACGCGTAATGAAAGCCGCCTGCATCACAAACTAACACAACTGTGAAAAGTTCACGTGTCCACAACAGGACCACGAGGGTACATCCGAAATAGATGCCCCATACACACGACCCAAAATACACTGCACTGCGGGCAACCAGCCCAGGACACTCCTGCTACGCCTATCCTAACCTTACTCGATACATCCTAGAGTAAACAAATGAGAAAAAACTCACTAGGGACGCAACGAATGCGGAACCAGCGGAGCGTGGAAGGTACGTCCGGGCAGGCTGAGCGCAGAGCAAAGAAGGAGGAATGACGCCTGAATCAGCGTCTGGTCAGAAATCCACACAAGTACATCCACGATATGATGGAAAGCTTATTGGATAGTTATTCTTATTTTCTTTTTGTTTTTATTTTTTACGAAGTTTTTTCGTAGTGAGAACCCAATTCATAATGACTGAAGCCATGAGTGAGGTCGCGTGCGCTCATGATGAAGGCTCCTCAGTTTTTAAATGCTCTGCGCGGTAGATTCAAACTACGGCGGATTAGTGTTTGAAGAGGATGCCTTATGTAATAGGCATGTTCGTCAATGATGGAGGGGCCACTAATAAATAAACTCATGTGATATTTGTCAACGTGTCGGGAAACCGAACCAAGTTATTCCTAAGGCTCCGTTACACCCTATTCCTGTGATTGGGCCACCCTTTAGTAAAATTATTGTTGACATGGTTGGTCCACTCCCTCCCACTAAGGCTGGAAATAAATTTTTGTTAACCATAATGGATGTTGCCACTAGATACCCCGATGCATACCCTATGAAAAATGGAATGGCTAAGACGGTAGTCAGTAACTTGTTGTGGTACTTCTCAAGGTACGGGTACCCGGAGGAGATTCAGTCTGATCAGGGATCTAATTTCACCTCCAACATGTTCAAGCAAACAATGCAACAGCATGGGATACGAGCAGTAGTATCGTCAGCGTATCACCCTGAGAGTCAAGGGGTGCTTGAGCGGTGGCATGCTACACTTAAAAGCATGCTCAGGTGTTATTGTGCTGACAACGGTATGGATTGGGATCTTGGATTGCCTTATGTGCTGTTTGCTGCTCGGGAGGTACCTGGTGAGAGCCTGGGATTTAGTCCAAACGAGCTGATTTTTGGACACCGTGTCAGGGGCCCCCTTAACATGCTGAAAGAAATTTGGGAGGGGACTGTGCAGCCTTGTCCATTATTAAAGTATGTGCTTGAAAGCCGTGAGCGCATGCTTAAGAGTCTGGAGATGGCAGGTAGAAATTTGACAGAATCACAAGCTTTGATGAAGGACAGGTATGATCGCAAAGTGAGGCTCCGGAAGTTCACTGTAGGACAAGAAGTATTAATTTTGTTGCCTTTGGTTGGTAACCCCCTCTCTGCGAACTACACTGGACCTTATAAAATTGTGGAAAAAATGTCAGACTTAGATTACCTTGTTGCCACTCCAGACAGGAGGAAAAAGAACCAGTTATGTCACATGAACCTTATTAAAGAGTATGTGAGGCGCCCCTCTGAGCCTCTCACTGTCCCTGTGTTGGCTTGTTGCGGCCGTGGTGGAGAAGGAGAGGGGGACAGTCAAGCTTCAGAGGAGGATAGCTGGGATCAACATGTTTCAGCGGATCAGTGGGCGGGGAACTCGAGCCTTAGGGCTGACGAGGCTATAGCTCATTTGCCTGAGCCACAGTTTGAAGCTATCCGTCAGTTGTTCGGTTCATACCCCACTGTATTTGCTGAACACCCAGGCCTCACTACTCAGGCTATGCATGATGTTGACGTGGGGGACCATCTACCCTTTAAGTCAATCCCGTACCGTGTGCCCCCCATAAAACTACCAGCTCTGAGGGATGAGTTGGAGTATATGCTCGGTAGAGGGTTGATAGAGAAAGGCACAGTTAAGTGGACTTCCCCCGTAACACTGCAGCCTAAGCCAGATGGCAAGGTACGCTTTTGTATTGATTTCCGTAGGTTAAACGGTTTGACTCCAACTAACCCATATCCTCTTCCTCGGGTTGATGATAGTGTTGACAAAATTGGTAATGCTCGTTTTTTGTCTAAAGTAGATTTAGTAAAAGGTTACTGGCAACTACCTTTGTCCGAGCGTGCTAAAGAGGTATGTGGTTTTGTTGTGGACGGGAGTACCTACCGGTGCAATGTTATGCCTTACGGACTTAAGAATGCACCAGCAACGTTTCAGAACCTGATGAATGAAATTGTAAAGGACATTCCAAATTGCACCGTATATTTGGACGATGTAATCATTTATGATGACGACTTTGAGAGCCATTGTGAGCACCTTGAGACCTTGTTCCGGAAACTTAGTGAAGCAGGTCTGGTAGTAAATTTGGCAAAGTGTGACTTCGTAAAAGCCACTGTGCAGTACCTTGGGTTTGTAGTGGGAAGGGGACAGGTGTGCCCTCCTCAGAACAAGGTACAGGCTATCAATAAATTTCCGCACCCAACAACCAAGAAGCAGATTATGAGATTCTTGGGTATGATAGGCTACTACAGACGCTTCATAAAAGGTTACTCAACGGTGTTGGCACCTCTCACAGATTTGTAATCTAAAGACAAAAAGTTTTTGTGGGCACCTGAGTGTGAAAAGGCTTTCACTTTGGTGAAACATTTGCTATGTACTCACCCGATACTCAGGGCCCCAGACTTTAACAGGCCTTTTCAGCTGGCAACAGATGCTAGTGGTGTAGGGGCTGGTGCCGTCTTGCTACAGACAGACAATGAAGGTGTGGAACACCCAGTAAGTTTCTTTTCTAAGAAGTTCAATGCTGCACAAAAGAACTATTCTACAATAGAAAAGGAATTACTGGTGATTGTGCTGTCGCTCAGGCACTTCGAGGTGTATGTTCCAGCCTATGGCCCAGTCGTGGTTATCTACACTGATCATCACCCTTTGAGATTCCTGAATCAATTTCACAATCGCAATATGAGACTGACCAGGTGGTCTTTGATGTTGCAGGAGTATAACCTGGACATCCGTCATATTGCTGGATGTGACAATGTGATCGCGGATTGTTTATCAAGGGAGGATGATCAGTCGTAGGCTATCACAGGTGTGTGGGTTTGAGTGGAGGAAAATAGGCTGCCCTTATAGTGCAGCCGGGAAAAACATATTAAAATATAAAAATCATATAAAAACTCTTTCTTTTGATATAGATAATCGTATAAGTTTGTCATAGCCTATAGAGTTTGAGTAGTCCACGAACTATCGAACGGCTGAGCTGCTGTAAGATCGCTCTGGGAGCATGATATTGTGTGTTTTTGCTATTGTTGGGAGGAGTTATAAAATGTGATTTTTGTTTTAATAATAAGATGTGTTTTGGTGATAAACTCAGCCTTGTTTTAGTGCCATGCGGTCGCTGGGTGTGAGGGGCTTGATGGGGTTCTGTGTTTGTCAGATTTTAGCTCAGGGTTGAGCGAGTAAAATCTTGGGGGAGGTGTGACGCATGTCCACGTGTGAGCATGCTGTACAGAACGCCTAGTCATGCCCCACTCTCGCTAGGATCGTCAGGGCAGGAACTTTGGCTGTAGTCTATGTAGAGTTTCCTAACTTAGTTCATGTGAGCCGTTGTACTATAAGTATTATGAATATGTATTTTGTTTTCATCTGAGTCAACGAGTTCTATTTTATATCATTAGTTATAAGTATTGTGTGTAAAACTTATTTGTAATGATGGGAGGAGAAACAGCCACAGTTGGGGGTCAGTGGGTGTGCCAGGCGGGAGGTGGGCCTAACTCACTAGCACTCCCCCCCCCCCCCCCCCCCCTCAGTGCTAGGGGAGCCTTTGTCTATCCCAGAGGAGAGAGAGAAATTACGTAATGGTTGTCAGTGGGCGGTCCTTAGTAGTTCACGTTGGGCTCACTAGAGGGCCGGGTATAAAAAGGGAAGTCTAGCCATTTTTTCATCAGAACTCATTAGGCAGAGCGACTTCTCATTTCCCTTGCTAACTATATATATTCTTCTGACTGATGTGAACTTTCTCTACTACCTTACATTCTTATCTCCTCTTTTCCCTACCCTTTTTAACTTCCATGGTCCCGTTGGTGCAGAGCTAGTCAGCCAACGTATTATCGCTTGAGTTCTCACGAGATACTTGCCTATTAGATAGCCTATTTTGGAAAGGTTAACTTAGAATAGGATTGATTTATGTTTGTTGCACTTGTATATGCATTTCCCTGTGTTATTATTATTATTCCTGTTTTCTGCTGGTCTAGGTAATGCTAGACTGGGGTAAGGCTTTTCTGTGTTACGAGTTGTTGTTTGATGCAGTGGTTAAGCGATAAACCTGCATACTCGTTTCGGTTCAGTGAAGCCTAGGTTGTCTTCGCGGCTGACTGTGTTGAGTTAATAATTTACAGTGCGTGAGGGCAACAGCCTAACCACCCTGTATTTTATTAACAGTTTGTTTTTACTTTGTCAAGGAGCCGTGAGAAAACCAGATACAAGGGATCTGGATTTCTCAAAGTGCACTTGTCAGTTTTAACGTAATACTTTAAACAGTTGTGAGGACTTCGCTAGGCTACGAGCCGTTTTTGCTCAGTCACTGCTACCTTTTGCCCACAGTACCCCAGCTAGACTTTACTCGATTAGTAGATACAGAATAGTATTGAAGCTTTCCTTATGTATGATATTGTTTATGCACTATTGATTTCATGTGTTGCAAGCTTGGCTACTTTAGTGATTAGTGGCCCACGAGCACAATCCGAGTAGGCTATTGCCGTTGCATTTGCGGAGTACTTCTTTTTAATGTTTGCCATTTACTATTGCATATTCTTTTAATTATTCTTATGCCAATTTAAACCTTTAATAGTATTTAATTGCCAGTGTTTTTGCTTATTGAATTACTGTTCAAAATCCGATACGTACTTCTTACGAGCATCCGAGAAGCATCTAACATTTTTCAGAAGATTCCTTGCTCGATGCTTAAGGACTATTAATTAACGTAACGTAATAGTGCCGATCCGAAGTAGAGGGTGGAGGACTTCTTAAGTTCTTAGTCAAGGGTGGATTATTTCAGCTTCAGCCAACACTATTCTTTGGTGTTGTTGTTTCTTACTTCATTGTTTGATTGTTGACAGACTAGATAATTCCTGTCTCTTTATTAGTCTGTTGTTGAACACTAGTACCGAGTTCTTGTATACCCCGTTATAGCAGATTGAACTCTGGAGGGTATTGGTGTTTTTTGTTCGGCTGGCAGTACTCAGGGGTTGGGATCGTGTGTTTCCGTTGTGGCAGCGAGCCGTACTCGAGTCCTGATTGAGAGCCCTTGTGTACCCGAGTGCCAGTTCGTAACACAGTTCTCACATATATGTTTTGCACTAGCTTTAGGGATTATTAGAGTCATAGTCACCTGGAGTCATATTATTGGGTGCTTCTAATTATTGGGTTGTTCTTTATTACTATTTAATGCTAGACAGTGGAGGGTATTTTTGGTCGTTGTCTGAGTTATGTATATGGCAAGTCAGAGCCTGTACGACTTCGACGGAGCTAGGTAGCCTGTAACCCTTGTGCATATTTTTCCTTTGTGAGCGTAACAGTATACAAGCGAAGGGCCTTTGCCTACTCTTGCTTGTATGCTTGCTACCTCATTTTGTTGACCTTTGAGGAGCGCCAGGGTAAGACCAGATACTTGAGATCTGGACTTACCAAGAGAGCCTCCTAGTCACTTAACGTAACATAAGGGAAATCTGTTCAGGGGAGACAGTAGGCTACGAGCATGCTTGAGCTCTGCCTAGGCTCCTTGTACCATTTATGCCGCTGCTAGACTTTATTAGTAAGAAAGACACCATTGTGTTTATTAACTTTAACTGCGTATGCTTTAGGAATTATTCACGTATTATTTTAGCCTAGGTTGATGCATAGTGCACAACCAAGTATGGCTGTTACTTTGGCTATGGAAGTACTGTTTTGAGTGGCTGTTATTAGTCCTGTCACAGAGTTGTTGCACTTCCTTGTTTTATATATATATGTATCCTACTTGTTGGTGTATTTAAGATACACGCTTTGGTGTCCTGCCCCTGCATTATTTCTGTTCTATATTCGACGAGCATCTTAGAGCATCAGACGTTTTGAGAAGATTCCATATCTGTTTGCTGTAGGACTAGACTTCCAGTGTTTTCATAGAGCATTGAAGAGTTTAGTGTTGAGTTCAGACTCACACTAAAGTTAACGTAAGCATATACTCCTTTATTAAATCTTGTTATAGTTTATTTAAGCATTGTTATTACTTGAGAGCATTTTATTAACGTAAGTACTCCTCTTGTGAGTAGGCTTTGCCGTCACCGGAAAGCCTTTGTAGAAGTGCACTAAACCCAGTTAATTGATACCCCGTTATCCAGTAGATTAACTCTGGAGGGTTTAAGTGTTTTGTTCACCGGCTTAATAGTTTGAGGGTTTGGAATTAGCGTACCGTTGTTGCACATATAGCCTATCTTCTAGTCCAATATTAAGTGCCCTTGTTTATTTCGTTGTGCCGGTCGTAACAAATGGCGACCTTAGTCCAGTATATAGTGAACTAAATTTTGCAGTTTTTTTTTGGAGAAATCTTATTGCCATTTGGGGTTGAATTTATTTCTCGCAGTGTTGGCAGTGGACATTGTTTTGAGGTTATATGGAACTTGTTGAAGTTTATTGGTGACCTAGTATTTAACTCAAAAACATCTTCGAATATTTTTTGTGAATAAAGCTACGCGAGAGTTTGGCTACTTTTGTCTTGACTTGAGATTTTTTTTTTTTGACTCCATCATGTCACTGGATGGGTCTGAGCATAGTGAGGGCACAGTGCGAGAGACAGGCGAGGAGGTGGAGAAGGTGGAGTTGTTTGACGGCGTTCGGGTGGTGAACGATGAGGAGGATGCTCGAAGGTTTTTGGAGGAGCCTGTGTCGGGACTGGACCGGTACGGACTGCAGTGTGTAGCCACGGTCTTAGGGTTTTCTGGTACTAGCGGTTTGTCAAGAAGTGAGCTAGTTACCTGAGTGCTGGGTGGGGTGAATGGGGGTTCGGGTGGAGCGGGAGCTGGGGCACCTTCGTCCCAGCCCCCATTCCACTCAACTCCTATCATGGCGCTGCTTCGGGTTCCGGAGCCGAGTACGTTCCCGAAGGGCGATGTCCGCTGGCGGTTGGGTATGCCTCTAGGTGACTCACGGGGTGGGTCCCCGGTAGTAGCACCCCCTCTTCAAAGTTTGTCTCCCGAGATGTTGTTTCAGCTCGAGCTCGCCAAACTTAAGCAGCAGCAGCAGGAGCGACAGGCTGAGCTCGAGCAGCGAAAGCATGAGGCTGAGCTCAGACAGCAGCAGCAGAAGCATGAGGCTGAGCTGTCGCTCGAGCAGAAAAAGCATGAGGCTGAGCTCAAGTATGAGTCTGCAAGGTATTGTGCCGATGTTGACCTAGAGAAAACTCGTGTAGAGGTGACGAGGAACCGGGTTGTCCAGGGGGATCGACCCCATGACTAGTCCCTGTCGCATCTACTAAAGTTGGTTCCAGTGTTTGATGAGTTAGGAGTTACAGAATTCTTTCTCCGTTTTGAGAAAAAGTGCCGGGAGCACCAATGGCCCGAGGAGAAGTGGGCAGCCCTTGTTTCGTCACGATTGACGGGGAAAGCACTCAAGGCGTACGATGCTTTGCCCCTAGATTCCTGCGTGAATTATGAGGCGTTGAAAGAGGCTGTCCTGAGGGCGTATGAGTTGCAGCCAGAGACCTATAGGCTGAAGTTTAGGGCTGTTCCTAAGAGAAAGGAGAGTACTTTCCAGGAACACGCTAGAGAGCTGTCAGATGCATTTGAGAATTGGTTGAGGTCGGAGAAGGCAACTACTTTTGATGCAGTGAAGCAATTAGTGTTGTTAGAGCAATTTTTTAAATGTACTGGCAGTGACTTGACTCTTAACCTGAAAGAAAAGCAACCTAAAACTCTGCAGGAGGCGGCTGAGCTGGCTGACCTCAGGTTGTCATTGATTCGTGGGTGCGGGTCTGCACAGAGAGCTGAGGCAGGTAACCAGGGGCGTACCACTCCACCCCCCCGAATTAATGACACAACTAATTACAAATTTAAGAGTACTGGTGCCAATTTTGATCCCAAGTCGAAACCCTTCCCGTTAAAGAAAGGCCAGGGCCCTTCCTCACCTCAGAGGAAGTCCAAGAGCGAAGTGGAGTGTTTCAAGTGTCATGAGAAGGGGCATATTGCGCGCTCATGTCCGAGCACACCGCCTACAGCAGTGGTGTCACTAGTGAGCAACATCGGTGTGTCTTTGAGGTCTTCCGCGTTTACCCGGGGTAATATGTCGGTTGCGAAGCCACAGTCGGTGCAGAAGCAGCAGGAAGGCTCATCACCCGTCCGAGATGCTTTTTGCGGTCATAGGGGACACAGCACTGTGAGGTGGGATGGTGTGGAGCATAGGCTTGAGTTGCTGCATGATACGGGCGCTTCCCAGACACTTATTAAGAACTTCACTGGCAAGCCTATTAACGCGGCTCGGTTTGTGGTGGTTCAAGGTATCAATGCTACGCGGTCTTATCCGCTGGTCAGAGTGGAGCTTGAGGTGGATGGTGTGACACGGGAGTTGGATGTGGGTGTTGTGGAGAAATTGCCAGTTGAGGGGGTCGACCTCCTTCTCGGTAACGACTTTGCGGTGCCTGCTTCCGAGGTTCCACCCTTAGTTGTTGCCGAGAGGGCGGCCGACACATGTAGGGAGGGGCAAGAGGGGCTCGAGAGATCTCAGTCCGCTCAGGTGTCACAGCCTAGTACCCAGGTTTCAGACCAGCGGAGGAAGGGTCGGAAGGAGAAAGTCAAGGCTGGTGGTCGGGTTGAGAGTTTGGACCCAGCGACACTCCTTGGTGACTCGGTACTTGCACCAAATTTGAGCTCCGGAGTGGCCCCAGAACCTGTCCCCCCTAGTGACATGGTAGGGCGTGATGGCACTCCGCGACAGAGTAGTTCCCAGGTGCAACTAGAAGATCTTAGTCTTGAGAGTTGTGGGAATGGGGCTATTGAACTCGATGAGGACGGGGAAGCATGTCATATGAACCTGTTGAAGGAGTTTGTGAGGCGCCCACCTGAGCAGCCTACTGTCCCTGTATGGGTCTGCAGCGGCCAAGGTGGAGAAGGAGAGGGGGGCAGTGAGGCACAGGTGGTGGAAAGTTGGGATTGTCATGTCTCGGCGGAGTAGTGGGCGGGGAACACGAGTCAGGTGGCTGTGGAAGCGCTTGAGCACCTGCCTGAGCAGCAGTGTGCAGCGATCCAGCACCTGCTCGGTTCATACCCCACTGTTTGTGCCGAGCACCCAGGCCTCACAACTCATGCGGTGCACGATGTTCCGCTGGCATGTCACTTAGGTGTGAGTAAATCGTTGGCCTGGTTGTTTAAGTTGTTCAAGGTGGGCGACGAGGCTTTGGCATGGTTGTCAGCTCAGGGTCGACCCATGGCTGCTAAGTGTTACGATCCAGGTTCTACAAGACACAGGGCTCTTCATCATTGGACTAGATAAGGCTAAATGCAACAACGGTAACACTAGTTCCAACCCCTGCCTTAACCACTGGAGAACAAAACACCTATACCGCCCTGAGTCGTGCCTGGACAACGAGGTATCCTATGACTCGGTAAAAGGTGCACACTATAGGCTGATGATCACTGAAGCAGCCTATACTCATACAACATACGATTACTTTATTAAGGTATACAAGGAAAAAGATAGATAGCGTAATTAAATCGCAGCAACGATTTAATAGCAAACTAGAAGAAGGATAATTAACGTTACGTTAAATAATCAGTAAACTGTCACTCCTGTCTGAAAGAAAGTGAAACAAAGAAAGTCCTAAAGCATCATGCAGGAATCTTCTGCAAAAGTCAGATGCAACTAAGAAGTACGTCTCGGATTCTGAACTGTGTATTATTACTGTGGGAACATATATAGTGTAGGGACATACGGTGTTATCTGGCACAGGTGTAATTATGAAACAGTCGGCAGTCTAAACTCTAACCACAAAAAGATGTGCTTTCTCCCACCAGGCACAAGCCTGCTCTGGTTGGGTCTCTCAGCAACAATCACGACTTACTATAAACATAAGGAACAATAATGCTGCACACATATACACAATGAGATTATAAACCATAATCGGGGGTCTGCCAGGCGGACGAAGTCTAGCAGGGGAGTCGTAGGCTAGGCTACCTGGGCCGAGCCACCTGCTCGGTAGCCTAGTGTCGTTCTCAAGTCTGTGCGCCTAGTTACATTGAATGACGGGGTGCTCTCTTGAGAGATCCAGGTCTCGTGTACCTGGTTCTCTCCTGGCGACCCTCCTAAGTCAAAACCTAACGAGCTAGCACAGTGCTGGGTGGACTAGGCAAACGCCCTCACGCCAACACAGTGCTAGGCTCTAAGGTACACAGACAAGAAAATGACCTAGGCCTCCGCAGGTATCCGGTACAGTTGCATAGGCTCAACGAAGTCTATGCTCATAGGAAACTGTAACCTGATAGCCTCTCCCCAGTCTAGCATCAACTGACCTGGCAGACACCCAAGAAAATAAGGTAGGGGCAACACGATGAGTATGTCAAACCTCCCCAAGCCAAAATGGATAACCCTCTGATCCAAAATGCCTAACTAATTACATATAATATCTCTGAGAGCTCGCTGTATAATACAGTGACGGATATATGAAATCAACGTCAAGGGGAAGGGCAGTTAATTAATAGTAGGATATACAGAGAGAAGAAGGTAAGCAGTCGTAGAGAAAGTTCGCAATAGGGGGGTGAGGTGGGCTGATAGATTGCAAAGGGATGTTAGCGTTACAGCACTAAGAGGAGCTCTGCCCGTGGAAGTCACAAGGGAGTCCGTGCGTGTAGGCGCACCCATTCCCGACGCGGCAGGAAAAGCGGTGACGGAGCAGGAGGAAGGAGCCCGGCAACAAATCAGGCACCCGAAAGATGACGTAACTAACCAAGTTGCACTATATCAGTCCGCCAATACCACCCAGCTCTGGTTTCACTCTCTCTCTCTCTCTCTCTCTCCCACTCACTCACACTCTCCAACTTCCACGAGTCATCTAATACATTAAATCTATGACGGCTGGAATAAAATACAATGCATTGTCACAGGGGAAAATAAAGAGTATTTCTGGACTACCTGTGACACTATGATGCACTAGGAAGAAACTAGAACTTAATCAATAAACTACAGCCCATAAC
The DNA here is from genome assembly GCA_032716605.1 of Paralithodes platypus. NCBI lineage: Eukaryota > Metazoa > Arthropoda > Malacostraca > Decapoda > Lithodidae > Paralithodes > Paralithodes platypus. Next base: position 34,045,629 of record CM064528.1, on the reverse strand, counting down.
ACTGCCTGGGGAGAGGGGAGAAGAGGATGGGGAGCCAACCGCTACCCCCTCGTGGTTGCTGGGGAGCTGACGTGCGTCACACCCCCCCAAGATATTAGACACTTAACATTAGGCAAGTTCTGATATCTGAAATCGGCGAGTGCCGGCACACGTCACCTAACCTCCCTACCCCAGCACAATAATACAGCATATAGGTTTCACAAAAAAACATACTTATAAAATGAAACAAACTTACATATTTACCCCCTCAACACAATAGCAAAACTTAAAATTGTTACGCTCCGAAAGCGAGTTCTACGAAACTCAGCCCACTAATAGCTAGTGCTTCAGCTGTAACAAAACATACTTAAATTTACTATAACAGAGAGTTTTTATGTTGATTTTAAATTTGTATTGTTGTTTTTGTTCGGCTTTAACCCGTTGAGCCCCGGCTAGTTATAGTATTTTGTTCACCCCAGTCCCAAGCCATTTTCACTTCTTTTTTTTTTGTTTGCTAAAATGGAAGACAAGGATGAGAAATGAAAAAAAAAAAAAAAAATATCACCTCGGATATTTTTTTTTTGGGGGGGGAGCCTCAAAAAAATGTGTTGAGCCAAAATGGATGAGAATGGTGAGAAATGAAAAAAAAAAAAAACTCACCTCGGTCATTTGGGGGGGGGGGGGGGGGGTCGAAAGTTCGTCTCCCCCGCATGACCACCCGCCCGGGAGCACTAGGGTGAAAACTGAGTATGGCATTGTACGGCATACATCCTAAGGAGTGTCTCACATAAATCTCAAGCCTCTAGCTCCCATACGACCGGAGTAATGAAGGTTCAAAGTGGCGGTGAACTAAGGGTGTAAATTATCCCCACTAAGCCCACCACCACCAGCCGCGCGGCTGTCTTGGCCCGCTCACACCTACCGGCCCGGCTCCCACACACACTACGGTACCTCCCCCTCCTATTCTCCCGCCATTTCCTACCTTACGAGCCACGTAAGTGATTTTTATATGTCGGACGCACGTGATGCGTCGCTGGGAGTTGGTGATCAAACACTGCCGACGCATCACGTGCGACGCTGGGTCTCACTGGGTTAAATATATGTAGCCTATTTTCCTCCACGCAACCCACACAACCTGTGGCCATCTACCCCTTGTCCTCCACCCTCGAAAGACAGTCAGCTATAACGTTATCACAACCGGCAATATGCCTGATATCAAGATTGTATTCTTGGAGCATAAGTGACCACCGTGTCAGCCGCATGTTCCGGTTGTTGAGGAACTTTAGAGGGTGGTGATCTGTGTAAATGACCATGACCGGGCCGAAGGCTGGAACATACACCTCAAAGTGCTTCAAAGCAAGCACAATCGCCAACAACTCTTTCTCGATGGTAGAATAGTTCCTCTGAGCGGAGTTGAACTTTTTAGAGTAAAAGCTGACGGGGTGCTCCAGACCCTCGTCGTCCATTTGCAAGAGGACTGCACCGGCCCCAACACCACTGGCGTCTGTCGCCAGCTGAAAACTCCTTGTAAAGTCCGGCGCCCTGAGAATAGGATGGGTGCATAGTAAGTGCTTCACTAACCCAAACGCCTTTTCACACTCAGGCGACCACCGAAACTACACCGTCTTTGCCAAAAGGTCAGTCAGGGGAGCAAGAACAGTCGAATACCCTTGTATAAAGCATCTGTAGTAGCCTATCATGCCTAGAAAGTGCATGATCTGACGCTTGGTGGTTGGCCTGGGAAACCGATCGATGGCTAGTATCTTGCTCGGGGGGGGGGGGGACACCCATCCCAAACCTACAACAAAGCCAAGATACTGCACAGTCGCCTGCACAAAGTCGCATTTCCCCAGGTTCACGACCAACCCCGCTTCACACAGCTTCCGAAACAAGATATTAAGATGCTCGCAGTGAGTACCAAAATCAGTATCATAGACAATGACATCATCGAGATATACAGTACAATTGGGAATGTCACTAACAATATCATTCATCAGACTTTGGAAGGTAGCAGGTGCGTTTTTCAACCCATAAGGCATGACATTGCACATATATGTCTTGCCGTCCACACAAAAGCCGCATACCTCCTTCGCTCGCGCAGACAGGGGCACCTGCCAATAAGCCTTCACCAGGTCGACCTTGGTGAGGTATGTGGCATTCCCGATTTTGTCAACACTGTCATCGACGCGAGGAAGGGGGTAAGGATTGGTGGCGGTCAAGCCATTAAGTCTGCGAAAGTCTATACAGAAACGCAGCTTCCCGTCTATCTTAGGCTGCAGAGTTACCGGGGAGGTCCAACGCACCGGCCCTTCCTTAATCAGCCCTCTCTCTATCATATACCTCAGTTCCTCCCGGAGGGCTGGCAATTTGATAGGAGGCACACGATAAGGCACTGACTTGAAGGGCGGGTTGTCTCCCACGTCAACATCATGCACCGTCAGAGTTGTGAGGCCTGGGTGCTCCGCGAAAACAGCGGGGTATGACTGGAACAGGTGGCGCACGGCTGCACGCTGTTGCTCAGGCAGGTGCTCAATAGCCTGCTCTGCCACCTGAACACAATTCCCCGCCCACTGTTCCGCAGAAACATGGCAATCCCAGCTATCTTCCCCCAGAGCATGACTATCCCCCCCTCCTTCTCCACCTTGGCCGCTGCAGACCAACACGGGGACAGTGAGAGGCTCTGAGGGGTGCCTCACAAACTCCTTCATCAAGTTCACATGGCATAATTGATGTTTCTTACACCGGTCAGGGGTTGCAACAAGATAATCTAGGTCCGACAGCTTCTTAGTGACAAAATAAGGACCCGTATACTTTGCTGACAGTGGATGACCTGGCAGAGGCAGCAACAACATAACCTCCTGCCCAACCCCAAACTCCCGGAGCTTCGTCTTCACATCGTAACGGTCCTTCATTTTCGCCTGAGAGTCTACCAAATTTCTCCCTGCCGACTCCATACAATTTACCATCCTTTCACGACTCTCGAGAACGTACTTCAACACTGAGCATGGTTTCTGCAGACCTTCCCATATCTCTTTCACCATGGACAGTGGACCCCTGACGTTATGGCCAAAAACAAGCTGGTTGGAGCTGAAACCCAAACTCTCACCAGGTACCTCTCTCGCCGCGAACAACACATAAGGCAGCCCCAGATCCCACTCCTTGCCATTCTCCAAGCAGTAACATTTAAGCATACTCTTGAGGGTCGAGTGCCACCTCTCAAGTGCCCCCTGACTCTCGGGTTGATAGGCAGATGAAACGACAGAGCATATGCCATGCTGCTGGAGAGTTTGTTGGAATAGGTTCGAAGTGAAATTTGACCCCTGGTCTGACTGCACTTCTCGCGGGTACCCGTATCTTGAACAGTAAAGCAGCAAGTTCTTGACCACAGTCTTAGCTGAGCCATTACACATGGGGGTATGCATCCGGGTATCTCGTAGCAACATCCATTATAGTCAATAAGAATTTATTTCCAGCACTAGTAGGTGGTAGAGGGCCAACCATGTCCACAACTATCTTACTAAAAGGCGACCCAATGACAGGAATGGGGTACAACGGAGCCTTGGGTATCACCTGGTTGGGCTTTCCTACAGTCTGGCACGTTACATAAGAACATAAGAAAATGGGAGTCTGCAGAAAGCCGATTGGCCCAAGCAAGGCAGATCCCTGTAAATAGTTACACACCCTGCAACCCATGTACCAACATCTGCCCTCATCCCTGGCCACCAGAACAATCTACCCAACGCCGCTACCGTCTTACTGACCCCCAGGTGCCCTGCCACTGGCACATCATGAGCCAACCGCAGTAGGTTTTCACGACACCCACTCGGCACAACCAGCTGGTCTACTACCCTCACACCACCCTCCCACTTCGATTTGGGGTCTAGATACCGTCTGTACAAAATTCTCTCGTAACGGAAGAAATCCCCCGGCTTAGCATCCCCATCTTCTTTGAGGTCTATTGCGCCATGACTGTAATTTTGGAGCTCAGGGTCATCAATCTGAAGTCTACTGATATCTGCAGGTGTCAACGCATCAAGCTGCTCCCGGAGCACTTTGTTACCCTCACCGATACTAGACTTAGAGACCCGATCTTGCCTGGCTACAAAACGGCTCTGCCGTGGAGTCTTCACTGGCCCTGCCTGTTCACCCAGTGATACAGGCTCAGGGTCCACTCCAAACAATATTAATGGTGCCAATACTGAGTCCCCCAGAAGAGCCGCGGAATCAACACCCTGAAATCCACCTTTAGCTACTTTCCTCGGACCTTTCCTCCGCTGATCTGAAGACTGAGACAATGGTTGTGACTGAACTGACGCGCGAGAACGGGTGACTGCACAGGCCATCTGTTTAAGCTGACACCTCTCGACCCACTCCCGATTCTCCCTATTAACGTCGGCCGCCCTCTCGGCAACAACTAAGGGTGGAACCTCCGAAGTGAGCACCGCAAAGTCGTTGCCCAGAAGGAGGTCGACGCCCTCAACTGGCAAGCTCTCTACGATCCCAACACCAAGTTCACGACACACACCATCCACCTCCAGCTCCAACCTAATCAACGGGTATGACCTGGTAGCATTGATCCCCTGTACCACAACAACCCGAGCCGCGTTTATAGGTTTGCCTGTGAAATTTTTAAGAAGTGTCTGTGATGCCCCAGTGTCACGCAACAATTTGACCTGATGTTTAGTATTCCCCCAGCTCACAAGCCCGCGCCCTCGATGGCTGCAAAAAGTGTCTTGGACAGGTGTCGAGCCCTCCAAACCCTTCTTCACAGGCTGTGTCTCCGCAACTGATGACCTACCCCGGGCAGACGCAAAAGAGATCAGAGACACCCCCATGTTGCGAACCAAAGACACAGGCTTAGCAGGAATATTACTCGGACATGTACGTGCAAAGTGACCCACCTTCTGGCATTTAAAACATTTCACTTCACCACTAGACTTCCCCCCTTGAGGTGGTGGGGAAGGGCCCTGCCCTTTTGAAAACGGGACGGTTTGTGTTTGTAGTTATAATGGGTATCATTGCTCTTACTTTTTACAGTGTTATTTTGTGCTTCATTGACTTTGGGGGGTGGAGTGTTACGCCCCTTGTTACCTGTCTCACAACGATGAGCAGACCCGCACCCACGAATCAAAGAAAGCCGGAGGTCAGCAAGCTTAGCTGCCTCCTCTACGGTCTTAGGGCATTTTTCCTTCAGGTTTAATGTCAGGTCGCTGCCTGTGCACCGGAAGAACTGCTCCAACAAAAATAACTGCTTAACCTGATCAACTGTTGTCGCATTCTTAGACCGGAGCCAGTTCCCCATAGTGTCAGTCAGTTCCAGGGCATGTTCAAGGAAAGAGCTCTCCTTGCTCTTTACAACGCCCCGAAATTTCAACCTGTAGGTTTCTGGTTGCAACTCATTGGCCCGGAGCACAGCCTCCTTTAACACCACATAGTTAGTACAGTCCTCCAATGACAGCAATTCATATGCCTTGAGACCTTTCCCAACAAGCTTTGATGATACAAGGGCTGCCCACTTAATCTCCGGCCACTCGTTCTCCTGACACTTCTTCTCAAACCGTGCAAAAAACTCAGTCACACCAGACACATCGAACACAGGGACTAATTTAAGCAAGTGCGATAAAGACTCAGACCCACGATTCCCAGAACCGAGATGCCGCCCTGTTGTCTCCACCCTAGATTTCTCAACATCCATCTCAGCACAGTACCTAGTTGCTTTAACCTGCAACTCTGCCTCACGGCATGCTGTCCTCTCCTCAGCCTGAATCTTAGCCATCTCAGCCTGAATCTTAGCCATCTCAACTTCACGCTGGATCTTAGCCAACTCCAGTTGTAACAACATATCAGCAGTCAAACCCAGAGGGGGAGGAGCAATTATAGGAGACCCACCCAGTGGCTCACCCAGGGACAAACCACGCTGCCAGCGACTATCAGATTGCGGAAGCGTGCCAAGGTCTGGTAACCTAGGGGGCATGATAGGAGTAGAGTGGAAGGGAGGCTTGGATAAAGGCTCCCAAGCCACTGCTCCACCCTGCAACCCACTGCCACCCAACACACAAGCCACCAGGTCACTCTTAGACATGCTGGCAAAGCTGACACGCCCCAGGACCGTGGCCAAACAACGCAGACCATAGCAATCAATCCCCTCCAACCGACTCGCTGTTACTGGTATCTCCACAAATTTCCTCGCATCAGCCTCACAATTAATAACTCTGATGCCATCATTAAATTCCTGCTGCTGCTCAACACCCGTAGGCTGTACTGTCTGATTATCCCCGTTAACTGAGCTGTTGCTAGACATGGTGTATACTGAGAAGTGTGCAAGTTTAAAAAAAAAAAATAAAGTATCTATAATCTCTTATGCAAGCACCTATTCACTTAAAGTTATCTGAAGCTTCTTTATGTGTTATACTGCTTGCCAAAAAAATATCTGTGTCCACTGTATTCCTCAATATAAAAAAAATACCACTATACTTCCACGGTATTTCTCAAGTTCACAAAATCCTAAGCAAGGTCGCCATTTGTTACGATCCAGGTTCTACAAGACACAGGGCTCTTCATCATTGGACTAGATAAGGCTAAATGCAACAACGGTAACACTAGTTCCAACCCCTGCCTTAACCACTGGAGAACAAAACACCTATACCGCCCTGAGTCGTGCCTGGACAACGAGGTATCCTATGACTAAGTAAACGGTGCACACTATAGGCTGATGATCACTGAAACAGCCTATACTCATACAACATACGATTACTTTATTAAGGTATACAAGGAAAAAGATAGATAGCGTAATTAAATCGCAGCAACGATTTAATAGCAAACTAGAAGAAGGATAATTAACGTTACGTTAAATAATCAGTAAACTGTCACTCCTGTCTGAAAGAAAGTAAAACAAAGAAAGTCCTAAAGCATCATGCAGGAATCTTCTGCAAAAGTCAGATGCAACTAAGAAGTACGTCTCGGATTCTGAACTGTGTATTATTACTGTGGGAACATATATAGTGTAGGGACATACGGTGTTATCTGGCACAGGTGTAATTATAAAACAGTCGGCAGTCTAAACTCTAACCACAAAAAGATGTGCTTTCTCCCACCAGGCACAAGCCTGCTCTGGTTGGGTCTCTCAGCAACAATCACGACTTACTATAAACATAAGGAACAATAATGCTGCACACATATACATAATGAGATTATAAACCCTAATCGGGGGTCTGCCAGGCGGACGAAGTCTAGCAGGGGAGTCGTAGGCTAGGCTACCTGGGCCGAGCCACCTGCTCGGTAGCCTAGTGTCGTTCTCAAGTCTGTGCGCCTTGTTACATTGAATGACGGGGTGCTCTCTTGAGAGATCCAGGTCTCGTGTACCTGGTTCTCTCCTGGCGACCCTCCTAAGTCAAAACCTAACGAGCTAGCACAGTGCTGGGTGGACTAGGCAAACGCCCTCACGCCAACACAGTGCTAGGCTCTAAGGTACACAGACAAGAAAATGACCTAGGCCTCCGCAGGTATCCGGTACAGTTGCATAGGCTCAACGAAGTCTATGCTCATAGGAAACTGTAACCTGATAGCCTCTCCCCAGTCTAGCATCGACTGACCTGGCAGACACCCAAGAAAATAAGGTAGGGGCAACACGATGAGTATGTCAAACCTCCCCAAGCCAAAATGGATAACCCTCTGATCCAAAATGCCTAACTAATTACATATAATATCTCTGAGAGCTCGCTGTATAATACAGTGACGGATATATGAAATCAATGTCAAGGGGAAGGGCAGTTAATTAATAGTAGGATATACAGAGAGAAGAAGGTAAGCAGTGGAAGAGAAAGTTCGCAATAGGGGGATGAGGTGGGCTGATAGATTGCAAAGGGATGTTAGCGTTACAGCACTAAGAGGAGCTCTGCCCGTGGAAGTAACAAGGGAGTCTGTGCGTGTAGGCGCATCCATTCCCGACGCGGCAGGAAAAGCGGTGACGAAGCAGGAGGGAGGAGCCCGGCGACGAATCAGGCGCCCGAGAGATGACGTAACTAACCAAGTTGCACGATATCAGTCCGCCAATACCACCCAGCTCTGGTTTCACTCTCTCTCTCTCTCTCCCACTTCAACGAGTCATCTAATACATTAAATATATGACGGCTGGAATAAAATACAATGCATTGTCACAGGGGAAAATAAAGAGTATTTCTGGACTACCTGTGACACTATGATGCACTAGGAAGAAACTAGAACTTAATCAATAAACTACAGCCCATAACACTGCCTGGGGAGAGGGGGGAAGAGGATGGGGACCCAACCGCTGCCCCCTCGTGGTCGCTGGGGAGCTGACGTGCGTCACATAAGGGTGGTGGTTAGTATCAGGACATTGAGCAGATTGGTGAGGGTAACTATGGACTAGATACGCCCGATCGTCGCATAGCCTCCCAATGCTGCTTTAGTAAAATGCAACAGCCCTACCATAGACCGACTGTATCTGGCCATGGCGCTGAAGGCGGTGATGCTGCGCAGGCAGATGTAGTCGCAAGGAATGCGGGGGTGCGCATGTACGGTATTGGCGGGGAAGCATTAGCACTTATGAACTGTGGGAGTGACTGCACAGGTGGTACAGATTGTCCCTCTCATGACCTGACTGTTTTAGGGACAGAGGTGGAGAAGGAGGGAGGCTATAGTTTAGAAACTGCAGTCCCGGCTGGGTTGTGGGAGGGCAATGGGCATGTTGTTCTTCGAGATAAGTTGCAACCTCTTGTTCCTAAGCGTCAAGAGAAGTTGTTTACTAGGCTGTGGCAGTACGTCCGCATATTTGTTGATTCTCCAGGCCTTATGTACGGGGTGGCACCCGACATGGAGGCTGGAGACAGTGCAAGGCTCAAATTGGCTCCCTACCGTATAATTCCTGCTCGACAGCCTGTCGTGAAAGCAGAGCTGGACTACATGTTGGAAAAGCGTCTGAGGGATAAGGGATATCGTGAGTGGTCATTGCCAGTAACTTTGCAACCTGAGTTAAGTGGCAAGATCCGTGTTTGTGTTGATTGCAAGAGTGTTGGTGCATCATCCCTGACAGACGCCTATACCTTATCCAGAGTTGACGACCCCATAGACCGCATCGGGGCTGCCTCGTTTATCAATAAGGTGGAAATAGTGAAAGGTTATTGGCAGGTCCCGTTGCCGGAGAGAGCGAAGAGAAGTGCCAGTCTTGTGATGGACTGGGCAGTTTATCAGTGTCAGGTGTTGTTTTGCTGCCGGAACACAAGTTGGATGTGTGGCATGTTAAGGGCACTGATAATGTTTTGGCTGATTGTTTGTCACGGGAGGGTATGTTTTATGGAGCACCCTCGCCGTTCAGTCAGTGTTGGTTTGAGAGTGGAGAAAAATTAGGCTTGCCCCTGTAGTGCAAAGCTGCCAAAAACACTATTAAAAAAATACAAAAAACTCACATAAAAACTCTTTCTTTTTGATAGTATATAAGTGCAGTATGTTACAGCAAGAATCTAAGACATTCTGAGTTTTTGTCTTAGTAGGCTAGGCTTGGTGAAGCTTGCTCGTTGAGCGTAATATTGTTAAGTGATACTATTATTTTGGAGAAGTGTGTAGATTTTTTTATATAATGAAGTGTTTTTATGTTTGTGATTGTGCCTTGTTTTTCACAACTTGGGGAGTAGCTGGGTGATGCGGGGTTAGTGGGCATTCTGTCTGGTCAGATGTGGGGTTTACCTGAGGTTAAAACGTCCCACATCTTGGGCGGGGTGTTACGCTGGCCAGCTTGCCAGAATGTACTCGTACTCGCTAGCGCTCACCAGGGGAGTGAAATGGGCTATAATAATCGTAGAACGATGTTCTTTCTTTCTTAGTATTCATGTTGTCACAGACAGATCAGTGTTTGTCTTTATTCTTGTCTGTGACACTTGGAAGTATTTATATCATTGATAGAGTTATAAGATATGTAGTGTGAATTGCAAGGAGAGAGAGCGAGGGAAGCAGAGAGGTGGTAGTATGTGCGTGTGTATGTACGTGTGCATTCCTCGCTTGGGCAGGGCCACCCGCTCGTGATTGGCCGGCGGGCCTGGCGTGTCATATGATGCCTGCTCTTCATGACATAGTGGTTTGTGATTGGGGGCCGCTGTCTTAGCTCGGTGGGTGGGGGGCTCCTTCCCGCGTGTCTCCTCAGAGCTTGGTATGTTGTGCTTGGTCCTAGACGTCCCTTGCAATCTGTCCCCAATCTAACCCTCTTTACTGCTGTTTCTCTCTCTGAACTCCTTCCTTCCAATACTTCTTATCTTTATTCATTTATTCATCCCTTCTGGTTCTGCATACGACTTCCATAGTCGGCCAGTCGTATTACCAGCACCAGTTCTCACATATATGTTTTGCACTAGCTTTAGGGATTATTAGAGTCATAGTCACATGGAGTCATATTATTGGGTGCTTCTAATTATTGGGTTGTTCTTTATTACTATTTAATGCTAGACAGTGGAGGGTATCTTTGGTCGTTGTCTGAGTTATGTATATGGCAAGTCAGAGCCTGTACCACTTCGACGGAGCTAGGTAGCCTGTACCCCTTGTGCATATTTTTCCTTTGCGAGCGTAACAGTATACAAGCGAAGGGCCTTTGCCTACTCTTGCTTGTATGCTTGCTACCTCATTTTGTTGACCTTTGAGGAGCGCCAGGGTAAGACCAGATACTTGAGATCTGGACTTGCCAAGAGAGCCTCCTAGTCACTTAACGTAACATAAGGGAAATCTGTTCAGGGGAGACAGTAGGCTACGAGCATGCTTGAGCTCTGCCTAGGCTCCTTGTACCTTTTATGCCGCTGCTAGACTTTATTAGTAAGAAAGACAGTATTATGTTTATTAACTTTAACTGCGTATGCTTTAGGAATTATTCACGTATTATTTTAGCCTAGGTTGATGCATAGTGCACAACCCAGTATGGCTGTTACTTTGGCTAAGGAAGTACAGTTTTAAGTGACTGTTATTAGTCCTGTCACAGAGTTGTTGCACTTCCTTGTTTTATATATATGTATCCTACTTGTTGGTGTATTTAAGATACACGCTTTGGTGTCCTGCCCCTGCATTATTTCTGTTCTATATTCGACGAGCATCTTAGAGCATCAGACGTTTTCAGAAGATTCCATATCTGTTTGCTGTAGGACTAGACTGCCAGTGTTTTCATAGAGCATTGAAGAGTTTAGTGTTGAGTTCAGACTCACACTAAAGTTAACGTAAGCATATACTCCTTTATTAAATCTTGTTATAGTTTATTTAAGCATTGTTATTACTTGAGAGCATTTTATTAACGTAAGTACTCCTGTTGTGAGTAGGCTTTGCCGTCACCGGAAAGCCTTTGTAGAAGTGCACTAAACCCAGTTAATTGATACCCCATTATCCAGTAGATTAACTCTGGAGGGTTTAAGTGTTTTGTTCACCGGCTTAATAGTTCGAGGGTTTGGAATTAGCGTACCGTTGTTGCAGATATAGCCTATCTTCTAGTCCAATATTAAGTGCCCTTGTTTATTTCGTTGTGCCGGTCGTAACAAACCCTATACAAAATGGTTTCTCAAATGTAAACTGTGAGGTAAAACAAAAGATGTGTGTGGCCTTCTATAGGCGATCCATGGGGTACCTCCATAAATTTCTGGGTCGAGAGGACATTTGGGATGACTCAAACTGTAGGCTAAGCAATATAAAACACCATGATAACCTGTGTTTATATACTTTTATGTATAGTTATAAGTTATAAGTATTTTAACACTTTATATGATATAGAAATATAAAGTAAAGTTAAATAACATGTCAGCTTGTACAATCTGTTTATTGGTGCTTATATAGACGATGGTGATGAGCGTGAACCATTGTCGAAATATATGAAAAACTTAATTTCAAAATATTCAAAAAGTTAATTTAGATGATTGATTGTCATTTGTTGGCCTGTATTAACGGTTTTAAAAAATAATATGTCGATGTAGGATATTGATAAGTCTATCTGGACGCAAGAAGTCGAAATTTGCATGAAATGTAATTTCTTTCTGCAAAATGTCGATCTATTGATATATGTCTATATTGGACCAATACATCGCCTTTTAGAGATTGCATCAGTCGATTTAAAATGGTATCTTGTCGAACACAAATGTAATATGTCAAATTGTCAAATTCAATGCTGGAAAACTCTGAAAAAACGTCAATTCGAGCTGCAAAATGGTATAATTGTGAAAGAAGACCAGTATGAAGAAGCAGTGCAGATTTTTGATGGGACAGGAGTGAATATTACGAAGGAGGGTCAACGCCATTTGGGAGCAGTAATAGGTACAGAGGAATGCAGGGGAGTCTATGTGCAAAAAAAGGTAGCAGAGTGGGTAAAGGAACTGAAAACCCTGGCAGACATTACGAAATCTGAACCACATGCTGCATATACTGCCTTCGATATGGTGTTAAGCACAGATGGACCTTTCTTATGAAAACAGTGCCTGACATTGGACTGATGCTCCAACTGCTGGAAGAAGCAATCAGAGGAGCATTCATACCTGCTTTAACAGAGAGGGAAGGCGTCACGCCAAGAGCTAAGAGATCTATTAGCTCTTCCGCCAAGGTTCGGAGATATGGGGATCATAAACCCAGTAGAAGCTGCACCTCATGAGTAGGCTGCCAAAATTCCCTTAAACTTACTACGTCTCTGACAGAAAAAATACGGGAGCAAAATGAAAATGATGAGGTGGACGAAGATGAACAACGAAATGCAAGACAGGAAATTACAAAGAGCAGAGACGAGAGATAGAAACATAGCATACAACAAATTAAGACCGAATGTAGTGAATAACTGAAAATAAGAGTTGAGATGGCACAAAACACAGGGGCTTCAAATTGGGTCACTTCATTACCAATAAAGGAAAAAGGCTTCAGCTTAAATAAACAAGAATTCAATGATGCCGTAGCCTTGAGATATGGGTGGCCAGTTTCGAACCTGCCGCTGAAATGTGCATGTGGTGAAATAAACAACTCAGACCACTGTATGACCTGTAAGAAAGGAGGATTCATCTGTGTCCGGCATGATGAAGTACGAGACATCACTGCACAAATGCTGGACGAAGTGTGCCATGATGTCAGAATCGAACCGGACCTTCTGCCAATGGACGGACAGCGCTTGGCCCACAATACTGCAAATACTTCAAATGAAGCAAGAGTGGACGTAAGTGCTCGAGGTTTTTGGACAAGGAGACAACAGGTTTTTTTTGGACATCAGAATCTTCAACCCAAGAGCACAAACATATCGTGAGCGAGGACTCAAGGCGGCATACTTGAGAAACGAAAGTGAGAAGAAACGCGTTTATGAAGAAAGAATTTTGAACAGGGATCAAGGAAGCTTTACTCCTCTTGTCTTCTCATCGTCGGGAGGAATGGGACCTTCTGCAAGTGTCTTCTATGCCAGATTAGCTGAACAAATATCGGAGAAAAAGCGCCAGCATAGAAGCAAAGTCATAACTTGGATAAAATGCCGGCTCTCTTTCTCTCTTCTCAGGTCTGCACTCCTATGTCTCAGGGGTACAAGGTCCTCACCGCTACAGAGGACAAGAGTGAGAGACTTGGACTTTGAAATGGCCGTGGCATAGGGCCAGATTGGGGAACAACTAGGTTAAATGTAGGGAGGTAGTGGTACAATAAGATAAACTATAAGGGAACTAGAATAAGATAGATTGTAGTTTGTACACCATTTTGTAACTGTCACCTTAATAAATCAAAATAATAACATAAATAAAGGCAACATGCTTACATTACTGAAATGTTTGTGGACACGCAGTAATGCAAGTAATGGTCGCTCCTCTGTAAATCTAAAATGGCTTACTTAACCCGTACAGCCCCAGCGACGCGCCTGACGCGTCGGCGATGTATGTAACGCACAGCCCCAGAGACGCGCCTGGCGCGTCACCCTAATTGCGCCGACCGTAACCTCAGGTGTAGCCACTCAAGAGGGCTCAGATTTGTATGGGAACTGTGTACGTATCCCACGCAACCGTGCCGATGGTTGAAAACTCTCAAAGTCCACGTGCGTGCGCGTGAGCGCGCAATAACCTGTTTTTTGGGGGTAATTGCCTTCAATTTTTTACTCTTGTAAAATACTTTTTCGGGGCTCTGTAGGACCATTCTTTAAGCTTTTTGAGCGGTTTTTCGTGGTTTTTCCTTCATTCCTAACCCATTCGCTATTGTTTCTGGAATAAAACCATTTTTTGAAAACCGGCCGGGTTCTGGTGAACAAACATTACAAAACTAGCCGGGGCTGGACGGGTTAAGAATGGGAAAGGGGTGGGACCTTCTATTTTTATTTCTAAAAAAAAAAAAAAATTATATGAAGGGTGCGCCTGGAAGTGTGGTGGGCCGGCTTGTGGTTTCGGCTCTGCTGTATGTCTGCCTGCTGAGATCGTAACCTCTCCGGGTGGTCGGGGGCCGGGGGAGTGCTGGAGGGACCTTTGGGGACCTTGGTGACCCTGGTCTCTGGATCTTCTCCTGGATGACCTAGGTGTGTGTGAATTTGTATTTTGTTTTCGTGTGTTCATTTTTTTCTGTTGTGTAGTCCCTATTCGGGCTCTGTCTTGAGTCGGCCATCCGCCAAACAAAATAAAAATAGGAAAAGTGGGGATTGGGCCAGAGTATATAGATAGATAGATATATGTATATTTGTCGGTACTGGTACTTTTTTTCTAATTATTCCAGAAATACATATAATCATTATAATTATTTTCCATGGCCATTTATTAACAATTAACTTATTAGGTCCATGCGAAGCAGGACCTCTAAAGCTCACTCAGTCGTTGTTAGGTCCGTGCGAAGCAGGACTTCTAGTTTCCACTCATGTCGTTGTTGTTATTGTTGTTGTTGTTAGGGCGATCAATATAAAAAAAGGCTATTTCTCAGTTATTACTGAACCAAATTTAACTATTTTTCACATGCACATACGCTGATCTATGCTCTAGGCCGTAACAGAGCCCTTTTTTCAAATTTCGGCTTGGCGCCCCTCAAATCGCCACCTTTTGCAGTAGGGCGACTTTTATAAATATGACCTAGCACATGCATATAAATTATCTATCCTCTAGGCCATAACTTCGCCCTTTGCTTCAATTCCTGCCAGGGCGCCCCCCAAATAGCCTCCTTCTGCAGTAGTGCGACACTTATCAAAATTTGATATTTCTCGGTTATTACTGAACCAAATGTTCTGAGCTTACACATGCTTATACTCGAATATAGTCTATACACCGTAATGGAGTCCTTTTCTTAAATTTTGTTCTGGGCACCCCACTAATCGGCGCCTTCTACAGTAGTGGTGAAAAATGTAATGTCCACCAGTTTGAAAATTGCTAAGGCATATTTCATAGAACTCTTTATGCATAGACTCTTGCTTATTGATCAGGCTTTAAGAGGGCACTTTTAAGATACTTCACCCTTGGCGGTTAACTTTAGGGCCCCTTCTACAGGAGTAGATGGAAAATTTAATCGGCAGTCTTTTGGGATTGTGGTAAACTATCAATGGAAGTTAAATATTTCTAAGCTATAATGAATCAAATAAAATCAATCTAAATTAAAACTACTCCATATCTAAATTGAATTCAATCTGAAACAAGTAATTTATATCCAAAGGTCTCACATAATAAATTTATATATAGGGTAAGGTTATAAGGGTTAATATTAGCCAGGAATTAACTCACCAATAGTTCCACGTGGCAGAGAGGCAAAGGAGAACGTTTACCCAATATGGCGGACAATGGGGAAACAACACTCCGGCCCAGAGGCGCGAGTCAAGTGAAAGAAAGAATAAATGATTATATGGGAATGGACATGAATACTATGATTATCTGTCTGTCAGTCATGGCGTCGATGAGAGCGTCGTGATGGTGTAGCTGTGTGTATTGCGGTCAGTATATTGTGATTAGAGGCACAATAGCTCGATCAACTGAAGGCTGAAATTAGATGTTAACTGGTTGGTGTTCGTGGAGGCTCTGAGCTGTCTTCCTCAGAGGCACACCTTGCTGCTTTGGCAAACGCCAGGAGCCTAAATTATCGTACCGCATCTAGGTTGCTCTATACGATAAATTATATTAATATATACGATAAATTCATATATAAAACATAAGACCATGTCAATATTGCTTAATAGCATATTAGGCCTTTACAATCTTAACTTACGTACAATCATATAATATACGATCTACTCATCCTACGCTGTGCAGTGGGAACGACCGTGACGTCACAGAGACATACGGGATCACAAAAGAGTCATAGCCTATCGTATTTATACGATACACTCCCCCCACAAAAAAATACCTGAACCCCACCTTAAACTTAAAGTTGCCCAGAGGCTATCTTCTGACGCCACATGTCGACGGCGCCAGCAGCAGCGCGTCTGGGACGCGTCCCGGTCTGAGATTGATCACCATCAGTAAGAGGTGAGTCGTTACTTTGAGAATTCTCGGACCCAGCAATAACAGGTGGATTCTCCGATTGTAAAGTGGAATCGAGCTCCCAAGCGTACAAACGTGCGATAGGACGAACGGTAGTTCCAGTGGCCGTCCTCAATAGTTCCACCCGCTCTACAGAATCTTCCCCCTTGTATACCTCCAACACGCGGCCCAATTTCCAGTATAAACGAGGACTATCTCCTTTAATTAAAACTACTTCACCAACAGTAGGTGCCGTTGGTCTACCAGAGGGAGTAACACTCCTTTCCCTCAATGCTAGCAGATATTCATTAATCCACCGTTTTCTAAAATCTTCTATTATCCTCGATATATACTGGTATCTCTTAGACACCGCTACCTCAGAGTACAACGAGGGATCTTCTAACTCTACTATGAATTGGAAATCAGATGGAAATGCAGTCAATGGTTTTCCATATAGCAAGTGAGCTGGCGTTAATGGTAGTGGTTCTTGCAGGTCGGTGTACACATATGTGAGTGGGCGATCATTCACGACTGCCTCTATCTCTGTGAGGACTGTCGTCAACTCACTCTTCTTTAATAGAGCACGTCCTACTACCGCTCTGAGTCCTGACTTCACCATGCCGACACACCGTTCCCACATTCCACCAAACCAAGGTGCCTTAACTGGAATGAACCTCCATTCGCACTTCTTCTCTCCCAAAAAAGTGATGATAGTAGGATCACTACTCATATCCTTTAGATATTTTGATGCCTGGACATAAGTGGGAGCATTGTCGCTAAGAATGAGTTGAGGGAATGAACGACGGGCACAAAACCGTCTAAACGCCAGCATAAATTCTTCACTAGACATATTATCACATAGTTCTAGGTGTACCACTCGAGACGTTGCACAGGTAAACAATAATATATAAACCTTCTCATGCTCTCTCGTCTTCAATGCTCCTGTGTAATCTGACCCTACAGCTTGGAAAGGCTCTATGTGCTTTACATGGCATTCAGGTAGAGGTGGAGCTGGTCCAGTTGCATATGGTTTACCCTTTAGTCTCTGGCATATTACAAATTTTCTTACGCGTCGAGCTACTTGTCGAACTCTGGGTATCCACCATGTGAGACGTAAATTTGATATAATATGACATACCCCGTAGTGTTTTACTTCCCTATGTGCACGTATGATCAATAGATCAGTAACGTGATGTCTTGTTGGCATAAGTATAGGACGGTTTGTGCCGTCCGTTACACCCGACCACTTCAGGCGACCCTCACACCTGATGAGGTCATTATCTAGGTGCAACCTTAGTTGACGCACTAAGTTAGGCATTAATGTCTTATTCGAGCTTTGCAAAGATTCTAATTCATCGGAAAAGGTTTCTGCTTGAACCCACTTGATCAAAGTTACTTCAGCTGCTTTATATTCACGAGCATCAATGTTGTGACCCTTGTTGCAGAGTTGGCCCGTTACTTTAAGCTTGATATTGGATACTTATCGCAACACCCAAGCGACAACTCTGACTAGTTTATTATAGTCACCGAATCTTGCCCACTCTATTATTGGACCCGGTGGCTCATTTGGTTAGGCTGTAACTGCCGCTGTTTCCAGTGGCAGAAGTCCCTCACCAACAGCATGCCAAATCGTCCATTCACTTTCATGGACCAGCCACTTTGGACCATGCCACCACAATTCGGACTTCACTAACTGGCTAGCCGTTATCCCCTAGTTATGAGATCACTAGGGTTGTCTTTTGTATTTACATAATGATAAGCAACGTCTGGCAATAGGGCCCTAATCTCATCTACCCTATTTCTCACATAAACTGGCAGAGACTTCTTGCTATGTATCCAGTTGAGTGCAACCGGACTATCGCACCAAACGTGAACGATTTCAATGTTTAACTCGCTCTCGTATGCTGCGCGTACATGTTGCACCAGATGTGCTAATAGCAGCATGGCAGTCAATTCCCTTTTAGGGATAGTTACCTTTTTAACCGGGGCTACTTTAGCCCGGGCGGTAACTAAATGTGCCCCAAATGAAGTAACGACATATATGGCTACCCCGTATGCCGTGGCGCTAGCATCGCAAAACGTGTGTAACGTAACGTCACCGAACGCCGCCACTTTACGAGGTATAGGTTTAGTACATAGGATGTCATACTCATTCAACAACAATGTCCCTAGGTCATTCAGGTCCTCGGGCAAACTGTCATCCCATCCTATTTTACGTCTCCAAACTTCCTGCATTAGAATCCTAGCTCTTATGGTAACGGGTAATGCTAGAGCAGCTAGACCCAAAGGATACAAAATTGCGCAAATTTGCTCAACAGACTTCTTTTTGTGTGCGCTCCCGTCTGCTGAGCAAAAGAACTTGTTTGAAAGGTTAGTATGTCATGTTTAGGTTGCCAGATCATCCCCAAATGTCTGGACTTTTCCAGGTTATGAGATGCCGTACCATCCACCTGTATCAAACTCTGAAAATCTTCACTATTAGTAACCCACTCGCGGAGAAATAAATGTGCATCTGTAAACAATCTGCGTGCTTGCCAGTATGTATGTAACAAATCATCCTGACTATCGCTAGAACCCTGCAAATTGTCTATATATAATCCGCGAGATATTTTACTTGTGTCCTCACGAGTATCTGCTAGATGTTTTTTTATTGTGGCATTTAACAAAAACTGTGAACATATTGCCCCAAACAGTACAACCCGAAAACGGTAGATTATGACCGGACTTTCAGAGTCGCTAATGTCGCTGAACCAAAGAAAGCGGGTAACATCTCTATCTTCCTCTTTTAGCTTGAACATCAAGAATGCTTTCTCGATGTCACTAGTATATGCGTACTTCCCCAGCCTAAACCGCAATAGATGTTGGGACAGGTCCGACACCATGGACGGACATGTCAGCAGGCAGTCATTTAGACTGGGTTGTTGACCTTGGTGGGCAGAGCAGCCATACACCACCCATATTGGTGTGGTGACACTGTCTTTTCTCACCCCATGATGGGCCAGATAGTGAACCCTACCCTTCTTACTCGGTTCCTTTACATCGGCTCTCTCAATAAAGCCCCTATCTTCATAACTCCGAAATACATCGTCATACGCCTGGCGCGTGCTCGGTTCATTAGCCAATTTACGCTGTAGTGTGCGCAAGCGACCTAATGCCAAACCATAGTTGGTAGGCAGGCTTATCTCACTGTTCTTCCAGGGTAAACTAACTTTATATTGCTTGTCTGAGGCACAGTAGCTCACAGACTCGTCAAACCCTTTCAGCGCAACTTCCGAGTCATAATCAGTCTCCATAGGATTAATGCCTATGTGATCCAATCTCCACAGTCGTTCCAGGTCGAACTCGGCAGCCATTTTAGGGTCACTAGGTTGGGAATCCTCCCTTCCCAACTCCTCTGCCGCGGTTACATTGACTCTTAATATCGAGACCGTGTCGACCAGGACCTTTGACTGTGTAGTATGCACCTTTCCGCTCATGCAATAGCCAAATTTAGTGGAGATTAAAATTACACCACACATCTTTTTAAATCCAGGGTATACTACATCATAATAATGATCCACACCAAGTAGAACATGCACCTCACTCTGATCTCCCATGGGATCTGACAAGTTAACCCCTTTGCTACATAATGCATGTTCCACCTTCTTCACTCCTACAGATACATATTCTGGTAGGGTGTCTACTACGATACATGTCATAAAGTACCGGCTTTTACGGTAGAAATATGAAATCTCCGCTATCTCGTAGTCTTGTTTGTCAGTAACCCCTGTGAAGCCCTGCAATCGAAGAGTCTCAGCCCCTACGATTCGGCGCTTCAGTCCCACTAATACGGACCTCTTTATAAAGGAACGTTGAGACCCTTGATCTAGAAGTACCCGACAAACTTTGTTACTGTCATTACCTTCCATGGGAATCTGTATTGTGGGCAGTATAGTGGTGTCTTGCGTGCTACTTAGTGCCACAGTTGTAGTACAACTCATGAGTAGGCTACCAAAATTCCCTTAAACTTACTACGTCTCTGATAGAAAAAATACGGGAGCAAAATGAAAATGATGAGGTGGACGAAGATGAACAACGAAATGCAAGACAGGAAATTACAAAGAGCAGAGACGAGAGATAGAAACATAGCATACAACAAATTAAGACCGAATGTAGTGAATAACTGAAAATGAGAGTTGAGATGGCACAAAACACAGGGGCTTCAAATTGGGTCACTTCATTACCAATAAAGGAAAAAGGCTTCAGCTTAAATAAACAAGAATTCAATGATGCCGTAGCCTTGAGATATGGGTGGCCAGTTTCGAACCTGCCGCTGAAATGTGCATGTGGTGAAATAAACAACTCAGCCACTGTATGACCTGTAAGAAAGGAGGATTCATCTGTATCCGGCATGATGAAGTACGAGACATCACTGCACAAATGCTGGACGAAGTGTGCCATGATGTCAGAATCGAACCGGACCTTCTGCCTATGGATGGACAGCGCTTGGCCCACAATACTTCAAATACTTCAAATGAAGCAAGAGTGGACGTAAGTGCTCGAGGTTTTAGGACGAGGGGACAACAGGTTTTTTTGGACATCAGAATCTTCAACCCAAGAGCACAAACATATCGTGAGCGAGGACTCAAGGCGGCATACTTGAGAAACGAAAGTGAGAAGAAACGCGTTTATGAAGAACAAAATTTGAACAGGGATCAAGGAAGCTTTACTCCTCTTGTCTTCTCATCGTCGGGAGGAATGGGACCTTCTGCAAGTGTCTTCTATGCCAGATTAGCTGAACAAATATCAGAGAAAAAGCACCAGCATAGAAGCAAAGTCATAACATGGATGAAATGCCGGCTCTCTTTCTCTCTTCTCAGGTCTGCACTCCTATGTCTCAGGGGTACAAGATCCTCACCGCTACAGAGGACAAGAGTGAGAGACTTGGACTTTGAAATGGCCGTGGCGTAGGGCCAGATTGGGGAACAACTAGGTTAAATGTAGGGAGGTAGTGGTACAATAAGATAAACTATAAGGGAACTAGAATAAGATAGATTGTAGTTTGTACACCATTTTGTAACTGTCACCTTAACTCCTTGCGACATATATGACGCGATAGCGTCATATTTAACTTATGACCAAAAACTCATATGACGCGATCGCGTCATATGGACTTATCTACATGCCTCTCCAATAAGTTTATGATGCGATTGAGCGTCATATGAGCTCAGTAAGTCCGGTAAGTTAGATGAAGATCTGTCGGTTGGTGGCAACCCCAGGGGCCTCCGACAATTCTAACGGCCAGCAGTGTGGTTTTGACAGTTGTGTGGTGCAGTGGCAATGATACCGGGCGCCCGCCTCCGTGGACATACTGGAACATAATATGTCTGAAGGAGTTAATAAAACAAAATAATAACAAAAGTAAAGGCAACATGCTTACATTACTGAAATGTTTGTGGACATGCAGTAATGCAAGTAATGGTCGCTCCTCTGTAAATCTAAAATGGCTTACTTAAGAATGGGAAAGGGGTGGGACCTTCTATTTTTATTTAAAAAAAAAAATTATATGAAGGGTGCGCCTGGAAGTGTGGTGGGCGGGCTTGTGGTTTCGGCTCTGCTGTATGTCTGCCTGCTGAGATCGGAACCTCTCCGGGTGGTCGGGGGCCGGGGGAGTGCTGGAGGGACCTTTGGGGACCTTGGTCTCTGGATCTTCTCCTGGATGACCTAGGTGTGTGTGAATTTGTATTTTGTTTTCGTGTGTTCATTGTTTTCTGTTGTGTTGTCCCTATTCGGGCTCTGTCTTGAGTCGGCCATCCACAAAACAAAACAAAAATAGGAAAAGTGGGGATTGGGCCAGAGTATATAGATAGATAGATATATGTATATTTGTCGGTACTGGTACTTTTTTTCTAATTATTCCAGAAATACATATAATCATTATAATTATTTTCCATGGCCATTTATTAACAATTAACTTATTAGGTCCGTGCGAAGCAGGACCTCTAAAGCTCACTCATGTCGTTACTAGGTCCGTGCGAAGCAGGACCTCTAGTTGCCACTCATGTCATTGTTGTTATTGTTGTTGTTAGGGCGATCAATATAAAAAAAGGGCTATTTCTCAGTTATTACTGAACCAAATTTAATTATTTTTCACATGCACATACGTTGATCTATCCTCTAGGCCGTAACGGAGCCCTTTTTTCAAATTTCGGCTTGGCGCCCCCATCGCCACCTTTTGCAGTAGGGCGACTTTTATAAATATGACCTTGCACATGCATATAAATTATCTATCCTCTAGGCCGTAACTTAGCCCTTTGCTTCAATTCCTGTCAGGGCGCCCCCTAAATAGCCTCCTTCTGCCGTAGTGCGACACTTATCAAAATTTGCTATTTCTTGGTTATTACTGAGCCAAATGTTATGAGCTTACACATGCTTATACTCGAATATAGTCTATAGGTCGTAATGGAGTCCTTTTCTTAAAAAAAATCTGGGCATCCCGCTAATCGGCGCCTTCTGCAGTAGTGGTGAAAAATGTAATGTCCACCAGTTTGAAAATTGCTAAGGCATATTTCATAGAACTCT
This sequence comes from Paralithodes platypus, assembly GCA_032716605.1. NCBI lineage: Eukaryota > Metazoa > Arthropoda > Malacostraca > Decapoda > Lithodidae > Paralithodes > Paralithodes platypus. The sequence goes on along the minus strand of CM064528.1, from coordinate 34,022,677 downwards.
TTATGCACAGACTCTTGCTTATTGATCAGGCTTTAAGAGGGCACTTTTAAGATACTTCACCCTTGGCGGTTAACTGTAGGGCCCCTTCTACAGGAGTAGATGGAAAATTTAATCGGCTGTCTTTTGGGGTTGTGGTAAACTATCAATGGAAGTTAAATATTTCTAAGCTATAATGAATCAAATAAAATCAATCTAAATTAAAACTACTCCATATCTAAATTGAATTCAATCTGAAACAAGCTAATTTATATCCAAAGGTCTCACATAATAAATGTATATATAGGGTAAGGTTATAAGGGTTAATATTAGCCAGGAATTAACTCACCAATAGTTCCACGTGGCAATGAGGCAAAGGAGAACGTTTACCCAATATGGCGGACAATGGGGAAACAAGACTTCGGCCCAGAGGCGGGAGTCAAGTGAAAGAAAGAATAAATGATTATATGGGAATGGACATGAATACTATGATTATCTGTCTGTCAGTCATGGCGTCGATGAGAGCATCGTGATGGTGTAGCTGTGTGTATTGCGGTCAGTATATTGTGATTAGAGGCACAATAGCTCGATCAACTGAAGGCGGAAATTAGATGTTAACTGGTTGGTGTTCGTGGAGGCTCTGAGCTGTCTTCCTCAGACGCACACCTTGCTGCCTTGGCAAACGCCAGGAGCCTAAATTATCGTACCGCATCTAGGTTGCTCTATACGATAAATTATATTAATATATACGATAAATTCATAATTATATACAACATAAGACCATGTCAATATTGGTTAACCCGGGAACTGCAGGAAGACTCTTAAGAGTTCCCCCGGCGGACTGCGGGAAGACTCTTAAGAGTCAGAGAACAAAAAAATCAACTTTAAACATAAAAAAAAAAAAAAAAAAAATTGGGCCCCTGGGCCATGCAAAATATCACTCCTCTACCTCCCCTCCTTCCCCACTTTCCTCCCCTCCTTCAGTTATCACCTATTTTCCCTGTTATTCCCTTATTCTGAGGTATATTTTTGTTCTAACATTAGCGAGTTGCAAGCAGGGCATTGTCATCAGTGTTAGCAAGCGAGTGCAAGAGAAAGAGAGAGAATATCGATCGACTGTGTCTCAGTGGCCTTCGGGGAAATTGGCGGGAAAGCAGGTTGCCTCACCCATACATTATATAACTCGCGGCCTATATCTCCGATTTTGACCATCCAAACGCTGTTTTCACTCGTTTTATTGTTGTTTCAGGTTAATACCTTTATAATCAACCCATAATAGGCGCGTATGGATAAGTATTAATGCTATTTATGGTAAAATGAATATTTTAGTGATGGAAACAGCTCAAATACGTCAGCACAGGGGGACGTTTCTAATTACCCCCATGCGCACTTCTTACGTTAATAGCATATTAGGCCTTTACAATCTTAACTTACTTACAATCATATAATATACGATCTACTCGTCCTACGCTGTGCAGTGGGAACGACCGTGACGTCACAGAGACATACGGGATCACAGAAGAGTCATAGCCTATCGTATTTATACGATACACTCCCCCCACAAAAAAATACCTGAACCCCACCTTAAACTTAAAGTTGCCCAGAGGCTATCTTCTGACACCACATGTCGACGGCGCCAGCAGCAGCGCGTCTGGTACGCGTCCCGGTCTGAGATTGATCACCATCAGTAAGAGGTGAGTCGTTACTTTGAGAATTCTCGGACCCAGCAATAACAGGTGGAGTCTCCGATTGTAAAGTGGAATCGAACTCCAAAGCGTACAAACGTGCGATAGGACGAACGGTAGTTCCAGTGGCCGTCCTCAATAGTGCCACCCGCTCTACAGAATCTTCCCCCATGTATACCTCCAACACGCGGCCCAATTTCCAGTATAAACGAGGACTATCTTCATTAATTAAAACTACTTCACCAACAGTAGGTGCCGTTGGTCTACCAGAGGGAGTAACACTCCTTTCCCTCAATGCTAGCAGATATTCATTAATCCACCGTTTTCTAAAATCTTCTATTATCCTCGATATATACTGGTATCTCTTAGACACCGCTACCTCAGAGTACAACGAGGGATCCTCCAACTCTACTATGGATTGGAAATCAGATGGAAATGCAGTCAATGGTTTTCCATATAGCAAGTGAGCTGGCATTAATGGTAGTGGTTCTTGCAGGTCGGTGTACACATATGTGAGTGGGCGATCATTCACGACTGCCTCTATCTCTGTGAGGACTGTCGTCAACTCACTCTTCTTTAATAGAGCACGTCCTACTACCGCTCTGAGTCCTGACTTCACTATGCCGACACACCGTTCCCACATTCCACCAAACCAAGGTGCCTTAACTGAAATGAACCTCCATTCGCACTTCTTCTCTCCCAAAAAAGTGATGATAGTAGGATCACTACTCATATCCTTTAGATATTTTGATGCCTGGACATAAGTGGGAGCATTGTCGCTAAGAATGAGTTGAGGGAATGAACGACGGGCACAAAACCGTCTAAACGCCAGCATAAATTCTTCGCTAGACATATTATCACATAGTTCTACGTGTACCGCTCGAGACGTTGCACAGGTAAACAATAATATATAAACCTTCTCATGCTCTCTCGTCTTCAATGCTCCTGTGTAATCTAACCCTACAGCTTGGAAAGGCTCTATGTGCTTTACACGGCATTCAGGTAGAGGTGGAGCTGGTCCAGTTGCATATGGTTTACCCTTTAGTCTCTGGCATATTACACATTTTCTTACGCGTCGAGCTACTTATCGAACTCTGGGTATCCACCATGGGAGACGTAAATTTGATATAATATGACATACCCCATAGTGTTTGACTTCCCTATGTGCACGTATGATCAATAGATCAGTAACGTGATGTCTTGTTGGCATAAGTATAGGACGGTTTGTGCCGTCCGTTACACCCGACCACTTCAGGCGACCCTCACACCTGATGAGGTCGTTATCTAGGTGCAACCTTAGTTGACGCACTAAGTTAGGCATTAATGTCTTATTCGAGCTTTGCAAAGATTCTAATTCATCGGAAAAGGTTTCTGCTTGAACCCACTTGATCAAAGTTACTTCAGCTGCTTTATATTCACGAGCATCAATGTTGTGACCCCTGTTGCAGAGTTGGCCCGTTACTTTAAGCTTGATATTGGATACTTATCGCAACACCCAAGCGACAACTCTGACTAGTTTATTATAGTCACCGAATCTTGCCCACTCTATTATTGGACCCGGTGGCTCATTTGGTTGGGCTGTAACTGCCGCTGTTTCCAGTGGCAGAAGTCCCTCACCAACAGTATCGTATAAATACGATAGAATATGACTCTTTTTGTGATCTCGTATGTCTCTGTGACATCACGATCGCTCCTACAGCACGACGTAGGACGAGTAGATCGTATATTATAAGATTGTAAATAAGTTAAGTTATAAAAGGCCTAATATGCTATTAAGCAATATTGCCATGGTCTTATGTAGTATATATGAATTTATCGTATATATTAATATAATTTACCGTATAGAGCAACCTAGATGCGGTACGATAATTTGGGCTCCTGGCGTTTTGCCAAGGCAGCAAGGTGTGTCTTCGAGGAACACCAGAGCCTTCACGAACACCAACCAGTTAACATCTAATTTTCCGCCCTCAGTTGATCGTGCTTTTGTGCCTCTAATCACAATACACACAGCTACACCATCACGACACTCTCATCGACGCCATGACTGACTGACAGATAAGCATAATATTCATGTCCATTCCCATGTAATCATTTATTCTTTCTTTAACTTGACTCGTGCCTCGGGACCGAAGTCTCGTACCCCATTGTCCACCGCCATATTGGGTAAAACGTTCTCCCTTGCCTCATTGCCACGTGGAACTATTGGTGAGTTAATTCCTGGCTAATATTAACCCTTATAACATTACCCTATATATAAATTTATTATGTGAGACCTTTGGATATATATTAGCTTGTTTCAGATTGTATTCAATTTAGATATGGAGTAGTTTCATTTAGATTTATTTATTTGATTCATTATAGCTTAGTAATATTTAACTTCCATTGATAGTTTACCACATTGGTGCCCAGACCTCGGGATTTAGCTACCAGTAGGGGATTTTTCTTAGGCAATGAGCAAGGGATTAGCCCAGGGATGCAGGAGCAAGGACCCCGGAGGGGTGGGGCTTGGCTATCTTCCTGTACCTCAGGCGCCGGTACCTCAGCGAATAGCCATAGTAGGGCATTCATATGCCACTAGGCTAGGGGCAGCTGACGGAAGAACTGAGTCATATCGGGCGTCGGAGGGGGATAGGACATTCAAGCTGTCCTACTTCGGGGTACCGGGAGAAACCGTTGACACCCTGAGAGCCTCCCCACAGTGGCGGCAGGTGATTCGGTTTAGGCCTCATATGATCTTTTTGTTTTTGGGCGGCAATGATATACGCCCCGGTACAGTACCCCGCGAGTTAGCTGACGCTATCAAAGAGGTGGCGCTGGATCTGGAGCGTGAGTCCGGGGGGAGCTGTAGGATTGTGGCAATTGAGAGCCGGACGAGAGTCCGAGGGTTGTCAGCGGCGGAGTATCAAGCCATAACAAATTCTGTTAACCGTGCCCTGAGGTGTCGGTTAGTAGAAACAAGGCACCACTTTGTATCGCTCACTCTCAGCATCCGGGACCTCGACCAGGATGGTGTCCACCTCGATTTAGACACCAATCAAGTCCTGTATAAGATTGTAGGGCTAACGAAGCGTTGGCTAGAGAGGGACGCCGGGGTTGTATCATTGCGCCTGCCTAAGTCCTGCCATAGAATAAGATAGATTGTAGTTTGTACACCATTTTGTAACTGTCACCTTAACTCCTTGCGACATATATGACGCGATAGCGTCATATTTAACTTATGACCAAAAACTCATATGACGCGATCGCGTCATATGGACTTATCTACATGCCTCTCCAATAAGTTTATGACGCGATTGAGCGTCATATGAGCTCAGTAAGTCCGGTAAGTTAGATGAAGATCTGTCGGTTGGTGGCAACCCCAGGGGCCTCCGACAATTCTAACGGCCAGCAGTGTGGTTTTGACAGTTGTGTGGTGCAGTGGCAATGATACCGGGCGCCCGCCTCCGTGGACATACTGGAACATAATATGTCTGAAGGAGTTAATAAAACAAAATAATAACAAAAGTAAAGGCAACATGCTTACATTACTGAAATGTTTGTGGACATGCAGTAATGCAAGTAATGGTCGCTCCTCTGTAAATCTAAAATGGCTTACTTAAGAATGGGAAAGGGGTGGGACCTTCTATTTTTATTTAAAAAAAAAAATTATATGAAGGGTGCGCCTGGAAGTGTGGTGGGCGGGCTTGTGGTTTCGGCTCTGCTGTATGTCTGCCTGCTGAGATCGGAACCTCTCCGGGTGGTCGGGGGCCGGGGGAGTGCTGGAGGGACCTTTGGGGACCTTGGTCTCTGGATCTTCTCCTGGATGACCTAGGTGTGTGTGAATTTGTATTTTGTTTTCGTGTGTTCATTGTTTTCTGTTGTGTTGTCCCTATTCGGGCTCTGTCTTGAGTCGGCCATCCACAAAACAAAACAAAAATAGGAAAAGTGGGGATTGGGCCAGAGTATATAGATAGATAGATATATGTATATTTGTCGGTACTGGTACTTTTTTCTAATTATTCCAGAAATACATATAATCATTATAATTATTTTCCATGGCCATTTATTAACAATTAACTTATTAGGTCCGTGCGAAGCAGGACCTCTAAAGCTCACTCATGTCGTTACTAGGTCCGTGCGAAGCAGGACCTCTAGTTGCCACTCATGTCATTGTTGTTATTGTTGTTGTTAGGGCGATCAATATAAAAAAAGGGCTATTTCTCAGTTATTACTGAACCAAATTTAATTATTTTTCACATGCACATACGTTGATCTATCCTCTAGGCCGTAACGGAGCCCTTTTTTCAAATTTCGGCTTGGCGCCCCTCAAATCGCCACCTTTTGCAGTAGGGCGACTTTTATAAATATGACCTTGCACATGCATATAAATTATCTATCCTCTAGGCCGTAACTTAGCCCTTTGCTTCAATTCCTGTCAGGGCGCCCCCTAAATAGCCTCCTTCTGCCGTAGTGCGACACTTATCAAAATTTGCTATTTCTTGGTTATTACTGAGCCAAATGTTATGAGCTTACACATGCTTATACTCGAATATAGTCTATAGGTCGTAATGGAGTCCTTTTCTTAAAAAAAAATCTGGGCATCCCGCTAATCGGCGCCTTCTGCAGTAGTGGTGAAAAATGTAATGTCCACCAGTTTGAAAATTGCTAAGGCATATTTCATAGAACTCTTTATGCACAGACTCTTGCTTATTGATCAGGCTTTAAGAGGGCACTTTTAAGATACTTCACCCTTGGCGGTTAACTGTAGGGCCCCTTCTACAGGAGTAGATGGAAAATTTAATCGGCTGTCTTTTGGGGTTGTGGTAAACTATCAATGGAAGTTAAATATTTCTAAGCTATAATGAATCAAATAAAATCAATCTAAATTAAAACTACTCCATATCTAAATTGAATTCAATCTGAAACAAGCTAATTTATATCCAAAGGTCTCACATAATAAATTTATATATAGGGTAAGGTTATAAGGGTTAATATTAGCTAGGAATTAACTCACCAATAGTTCCACGTGGCAATGAGGCAAAGGAGAACGTTTACCCAATATGGCGGACAATGGGGAAACAAGACTTCGGCCCAGAGGCGCGAGTCAAGTGAAAGAAAGAATAAATGATTATATGGGAATGGACATGAATACTATGATTATCTGTCTGTCAGTCATGGCGTCGATGAGAGCATCGTGATGGTGTAGCTGTGTGTATTGCGGTCAGTATATTGTGATTAGAGGCACAATAGCTCGATCAACTGAAGGCGGAAATTAGATGTTAACTGGTTGGTGTTCGTGGAGGCTCTGAGCTGTCTTCCTCAGACGCACACCTTGCTGCCTTGGCAAACGCCAGGAGCCTAAATTATCGTACCGCATCTAGGTTGCTCTATACGATAAATTATATTAATATATACGATAAATTCATAATTATATACAACATAAGACCATGTCAATATTGGTTAACCCGGGAACTGCAGGAAGACTCTTAAGAGTTCCCCCGGCGGACTGCGGGAAGACTCTTAAGAGTCAGAGAACAAAAAAATCAACTTTAAACATAAAAAAAAAAAAAAAAAAAAAATTGGGCCCCTGGGCCATGCAAAATATCACTCCTCTACCTCCCCTCCTTCCCCACTTTCCTCCCCTCCTTCAGTTATCACCTATTTTCCCTGTTATTCCCTTATTCTGAGGTATATTTTTGTTCTAACATTAGCGAGTTGCAAGCAGGGCATTGTCATCAGTGTTAGCAAGCGAGTGCAAGAGAAAGAGAGAGAATATCGATCGACTGTGTCTCAGTGGCCTTCGGGGAAATTGGCGGGAAAGCAGGTTGCCTCACCCATACATTATATAACTCGCGGCCTATATCTCCGATTTTGACCATCCAAACGCTGTTTTCACTCGTTTTATTGTTGTTTCAGGTTAATACCTTTATAATCAACCCATAATAGGCGCGTATGGATAAGTATTAATGCTATTTATGGTAAAATGAATATTTTAGTGATGGAAACAGCTCAAATACGTCAGCACAGGGGGACGTTTCTAATTACCCCCATGCGCACTTCTTACGTTAATAGCATATTAGGCCTTTACAATCTTAACTTACTTACAATCATATAATATACGATCTACTCGTCCTACGCTGTGCAGTGGGAACGACCGTGACGTCACAGAGACATACGGGATCACAAAAGAGTCATAGCCTATCGTATTTATACGATACACTCCCCCCACAAAAAAATACCTGAACCCCACCTTAAACTTAAAGTTGCCCAGAGGCTATCTTCTGACACCACATGTCGACGGCGCCAGCAGCAGCGCGTCTGGTACGCGTCCCGGTCTGAGATTGATCACCATCAGTAAGAGGTGAGTCGTTACTTTGAGAATTCTCGGACCCAGCAATAACAGGTGGAGTCTCCGATTGTAAAGTGGAATCGAACTCCAAAGCGTACAAACGTGCGATAGGACGAACGGTAGTTCCAGTGGCCGTCCTCAATAGTGCCACCCGCTCTACAGAATCTTCCCCCATGTATACCTCCAACACGCGGCCCAATTTCCAGTATAAACGAGGACTATCTTCATTAATTAAAACTACTTCACCAACAGTAGGTGCCGTTGGTCTACCAGAGGGAGTAACACTCCTTTCCCTCAATGCTAGCAGATATTCATTAATCCACCGTTTTCTAAAATCTTCTATTATCCTCTATATATACTGGTATCTCTTAGACACCGCTACCTCAGAGTACAACGAGGGATCCTCCAACTCTACTATGGATTGGAAATCAGATGGAAATGCAGTCAATGGTTTTCCATATAGCAAGTGAGCTGGCATTAATGGTAGTGGTTCTTGCAGGTCGGTGTACACATATGTGAGTGGGCGATCATTCACGACTGCCTCTATCTCTGTGAGGACTGTCGTCAACTCACTCTTCTTTAATAGAGCACGTCCTACTACCGCTCTGAGTCCTGACTTCACTATGCCGACACACCGTTCCCACATTCCACCAAACCAAGGTGCCTTAACTGAAATGAACCTCCATTCGCACTTCTTCTCTCCCAAAAAAGTGATGATAGTAGGATCACTACTCATATCCTTTAGATATTTTGATGCCTGGACATAAGTGGGAGCATTGTCGCTAAGAATGAGTTGAGGGAATGAACGACGGGCACAAAACCGTCTAAACGCCAGCATAAATTCTTCGCTAGACATATTATCACATAGTTCTACGTGTACCGCTCGAGACGTTGCACAGGTAAACAATAATATATAAACCTTCTCATGCTCTCTCGTCTTCAATGCTCCTGTGTAATCTAACCCTACAGCTTGGAAAGGCTCTATGTGCTTTACACGGCATTCAGGTAGAGGTGGAGCTGGTCCAGTTGCATATGGTTTACCCTTTAGTCTCTGGCATATTACACATTTTCTTACGCGTCGAGCTACTTATCGAACTCTGGGTATCCACCATGGGAGACGTAAATTTGATATAATATGACATACCCCATAGTGTTTGACTTCCCTATGTTCACGTATGATCAATAGATCAGTAACGTGATGTCTTGTTGGCATAAGTATAGGACGGTTTGTGCCGTCCGTTACACCCGACCACTTCAGGCGACCCTCACACCTGATGAGGTCGTTATCTAGGTGCAACCTTAGTTGACGCACTAAGTTAGGCATTAATGTCTTATTCGAGCTTTGCAAAGATTCTAATTCATCGGAAAAGGTTTCTGCTTGAACCCACTTGATCAAAGTTACTTCAGCTGCTTTATATTCACGAGCATCAATGTTGTGACCCCTGTTGCAGAGTTGGCCCGTTACTTTAAGCTTGATATTGGATACTTATCGCAACACCCAAGCGACAACTCTGACTAGTTTATTATAGTCACCGAATCTTGCCCACTCTATTATTGGACCCGGTGGCTCATTTGGTTGGGCTGTAACTGCCGCTGTTTCCAGTGGCAGAAGTCCCTCACCAACAGTATCGTATAAATACGATAGAATATGACTCTTTTTGTGATCTCGTATGTCTCTGTGACATCACGATCGCTCCTACAGCACGACGTAGGACGAGTAGATCGTATATTATAAGATTGTAAATAAGTTAAGTTATAAAAGGCCTAATATGCTATTAAGCAATATTGCCATAGTCTTATGTAGTATATATGAATTTATCGTATATATTAATATAATTTACCGTATAGAGCAACCTAGATGCGGTACGATAATTTGGGCTCCTGGCGTTTTGCCAAGGCAGCAAGGTGTGTCTTCGAGGAACACCAGAGCCTTCACGAACACCAACCAGTTAACATCTAATTTTCCGCCCTCAGTTGATCGTGCTTTTGTGCCTCTAATCACAATACACACAGCTACACCATCACGACACTCTCATCGACGCCATGACTGACTGACAGATAAGCATAATATTCATATCCATTCCCATGTAATCATTTATTCTTTCTTTAACTTGACTCGTGCCTCGGGACCAAAGTCTCGTACCCCATTGTCCACCGCCATATTGGGTAAAACGTTCTCCCTTGCCTCATTGCCACGTGGAACTATTGGTGAGTTAATTCCTGGCTAATATTAACCCTTATAACATTACCCTATATATAAATTTATTATGTGAGACCTTTGGATATATATTAGCTTGTTTCAGATTGTATTCAATTTAGATATGGAGTAGTTTCATTTAGATTTATTTATTTGATTCATTATAGCTTAGTAATATTTAACTTCCATTGATAGTTTACCACATTGGTGCCCAGACCTCGGGATTTAGCTACCAGTAGGGGATTTTTCTTAGGCAATGAGCAAGGGATTAGCCCAGGGATGCAGGAGCAAGGACCCCGGAGGGGTGGGGCTTGGCTATCTTCCTGTACCTCAGGCGCCGGTACCTCAGCGAATAGCCATAGTAGGGCATTCATATGCCACTAGGCTAAGGGCAGCTGACGGAAGAACTGAGTCATATCGGGCGTCGGAGGGGGATAGGACATTCAAGCTGTCCTACTTCGGGGTACCGGGAGAAACCGTTGACACCCTGAGAGCCTCCCCACAGTGGCGGCAGGTGATTCGGTTTAGGCCTCATATGATCTTTTTGTTTTTGGGCGGAAATGATATACGCCCCGGTACAGTACCCCGCGAGTTAGCTGACGCTATCAAAGAGGTGGCGCTGGATCTGGAGCGTGAGTCCGGGGGGAGCTGTAGGATTGTGACAATTGAGAGCCGGACGAGAGTCCGAGGGTTGTCAGCGGCGGAGTATCAAGCCATAACAAATTCTGTTAACCGTGCCCTGAGGTGTCGGTTAGTAGAAACAAGGCACCGCTTTGTATCGCTCACTCTCAGCATCCGGGACCTCGACCAGGATGGTGTCCACCTCGATTTAGACACCAATCAAGTCCTGTATAAGATTGTAGGGCTAACGAAGCGTTGGCTAGAGAGGGACGCCGGGGTTGTATCATTGCGCCTGCCTAAGTCCTGCATCCCACCCATCATCTTTCCCCAATAATTTTCTTTTCCGTTTCAGACTTCCTGTGACATATGACCTGACCTAACATTTTTTCTTGTTCAATATGATCCATTAGTAGGTATTGCTATTTAGTGTACTATTTTTTCTCCATAACATAGAAGTCCGCCGGTCGGCGTCTCTTAATTAGACTATTATTTGGCCGTTGTTTTTGTAACTTAACATTTAGATACATAGCCTATAGGCTCACATGCAAAATTAATAAAGACAATAAAGAGACACCGTCTAGTGGGGTGCTGATCAAGGCCCCTACAAATCAAAGGGCGGGACTTCGGGGAGTATTAAATAGGCTAATTGTGGACGTCAACACTTTCATCACTACTGCTGAACTACAGGAATTGGAGGCTAGATTAGAAAACTTCCAAGCTACCCACGGTCGTATTAAGGCTCTGAGTGAGGTGATTGTGGCTGACATGACAGAGGAGGAAGAGATAGTTACAGAGTGTGATAATCGCGCCCTGTATGACGAACCTGTCTTTAGAGTGAAGTACCTATTACAGCGTGCTGTCGCGAGTAAGAAGGGAGGCGATAATGAGGCCCATAGAAGGGCTGACCCAAAATATACTGTACACCTCCCAAAGCTCAATCTTCCTACATTTGGGGTCAAGTTAACTGAGTGGTTAGCTTTTTGGGACGTATTTCGGTCTACGGTTCATGAATCCTCTTTGGATAATGTCCGCAAGTTTCACTATCTGAAGGGACAAATGGAAGGAGAGACCTTACATTTAATAGAGGGTTTTTCAGTAGTGGGTGTAGTTATCTTGAAGCGGTACACTTATTAGAGTCCACATACGAGGATAGAGAGCAGTTGAAGATGGCCCATGTCGTTGACTTGTTGGGGCTCGCAGAACCACAGTATAAGGTTGATGAGTTGACAAACTTCAGGGCAAATATGGAGTGCCATACTCGATTGCTAGACACCCTAGGGCATACCACGCAGGAAATGATAGTCATTATCTTGCGTCAGAAGCTTCCTATGGCAATACTTGATAAGGTAAGATCATTTGAGCTGGGGGAGTTCAAAACTCAGTTCAGTAAGGAAATCAATAATCTACAGTTGAACAAAGGGAGAATGTATGTGTCGGGAGGGAGTGAGAATGTGGAGAAGAGGGGAATAGTAAGCATGACAGTGGGGACTAAAGAAAAGAAAGAGGGTACGTATAAGAAACCTGCTCAGATTCTATGTAAGCTATGTAACAACAAACATAAATGGAGTTTCTGCGTAAAATACCCAACAAATGAGACAAAACTAGCACAGGCGAAAAGATTGAAGCTATGTGTAGGTTGTCTAAGTAAAGAACATGGTAAGCAGGGACAATGTACTGCTACATATTTAAGGCCCTGTCGCCACTGCAAAGGACATCACTTTGATAAGTTGTGTCCTACTCAGATAAAGTCAAAGACATCAAAACAGAGGGTACTACAACTGTGACACTAGGTAGCACGCAAGACACCACTATATTGCCCACAATACAGATTCTCATGGAAGGTAATGACAGTAACAAAGTTTGTCGGGTACTTCTAGATCAAGGGTCTCAACGTTCCTTTATAAAGAGGTCCGTACTAGTGGGACTGAAGCACCGAATCGTAGGGGCTGAGACTCTTCGATTGCAGGGCTTCACAGGGGTTACTGATAAGCAAGACTACGAGATAGCGGAGATTTCATATTTCTACCGTAAAAACCGGTACTTTATGACTTGTATCGTGGTAGACACCCTACCAGAATATGTATCTGTGGGTGTGAAGAAGGTGGAACACGCATTACGTAGCAAAGGGGTTAACTTGTCAGATCCCATGGGAAATCAGAATGAGGTGCATGTTCTACTTGGTGTGGATCATTATTATGATGTAGTATACCCTGGATTTAAAAAGATGTGTGGTGTAATTTTAATCCCCACTAAATTTGGATATTGCATGAGCGGAAAGGTGTATACTACACAGTCAAAGGTCCTGGTCGACACGGTCTCGATATATAGAGTCAATGGAACCGCGGCAGAGGAGTTGGGAAGGGAGGATTCCCAACCTAGTGACCCTAATATGGCTGCCGAGTTCGACCTGGAACGACTGTGGAGATTGGATCACATAGGCATTAATCCTATGGAGACTGATTATGACTCGGAAGTTGCGCTACAAAGGTTTGACGAGTCTGTGTGCTACTGTGCCTCAGACAAGCAATATAAAGTTAGTTTACCCTGGAAGAACAGTGAGATAAGCCTGCCTACCAACTATGGTTTGGCATTAGGTCGCTTGCGCGCATTACAGCGTAAATTGTCTAACGAACCGAGCAAGCGCCAGGCGTATGACGATGTATTTCGGAGTTATGAAGATAGGGGCTTTATTGAGAGAGTCGATGTCAAGGAACCGTTTAAGAAGGGTAGGGTTCACTATCTGGCCCATCATGGGGTAAGGAAAGACAGCGTCACCACACCAATACGGGTGGTGTATGACTGTTCTGCCCACCAAGGTCAACAACCCAGTCTAAATGACTGCCTGTTGACAGGTCCGTCCATGGTGTCGGACCTGTCCCAACATCTATTGCGGTTTAGGCTGCGAAAGTACGCCTATACCAGTGACATCGAGAAAGCATTCTTGATGGTCAAGCTAAAGGAGGAAGATAGAGATGTTACCCGCTTTCTTTGGTTCGGCGACATTAGCGATTCTGAGAGTCCAATCATAATATACCGTTTTCGGGTTGTACTCTTTGGGGCCACGTGCTCACAGATTTTGTTAAATGCCACAATCAGAAAATATCTAGCTGACACTCATGAGGACACAAGTAAACTATCTCGTGGATTATATATTGACAATTTGCAGGGTTCGAGCGATAGTCAGGATGATTTGTTATATGCATACTGGCAAGCACGCAGATTGTTTGCGGATGCACATCTATTTCTCCGCGAGTGGGTTACTAATAGTGAAGATCGTCAGAGTTTGATACAGGTGAACGGTACGGCATCTCTTAACTAGGAAAAGTCCAGAAATTTGGGGATGATCTGGCAACCTAAACATGACATACTAACTTTTCAAACAAGGTCTTTTGCTCAGCAGACAGGAGCGCACACCAAAAGAAGTCTGTTGAGCAAAGTTGCGCAATTTGTTTATCCTTTGGGCCTAGCATTACCCGTTACCATAAGAGCTAGGATTCTAATGCAGGAAGTTTGGAGACGTAAAATAGGATGGGATGACAGTTTGCCCGAGGACCTGAATGACCAAGGGACATTGTTGTTGAATGAATATGCCATCCTATGTACTAAACCTATACCTCGTAAAGTGGCGGCGTTCGGTGACGTTACGTTACACACGTTTTGCGATGCTAGCGCCACGGCATACGGGGTAGCCATATATGTTGTTACTTCATTTGGGGCACATTTAGTTACAGCCCGGGCCAAGGTAGCCCCGGTTAAAAAGGTAACTATCCCTAAAATGGAATTGACTGCCATGCTGCTATTAGCACATCTGGTGCAACATGTACGCGCAGCATACGAGAGCGAATTAAATATTGAAATCGTTCACGTATGGTGCGATAGTCAGGTTGCACTCAACTGGATACATAGCAAGAAGTCTCTGCCAGTTTATGTGAGAAATAGGGTAGATGAGATTAGGGCCCTAATGCCAGACGTTGCTTATCATTATGTAAATACAAAGGAAAACCCTAGTGATCTCATAACTAGGGGTATAACGGCTAGCCAGTTAATGAAGTCCGAATTGTGGTGGCATGGTCCAAAGTGGCTGCTCCATGAAAGTGAATGGACAATATGGCATGCTGTTGGTGAGGGACTTCTGCCACTGGAAACAGTGGCAGTTACAGCCCAACCAAATGAGCCACCGGGTCCTATCATAAAGTGGGCAAGATTCGGTGACTATAGTAAACTAGTCAGAGTTGTAGCTTGGGTATTGCGATATGCATCCAATCTCAAGCTTAAAGTAACGGGCCAACTCTGCAACAGGGGTCACAACATTGATGCTCGTGAATTTAAAGCAGCTGAAGTAACTTTGATCAAATGGGTTCAAGTAGAAACCTTTTCCAATGAATTAGAATCCTTGAAAAGCTCGAATAAGACATTAATGCCTAATATAGTGCGTCAACTAAGGTTGCACCTAGACAATGGCCTCATCAGGTGTGAGGGTCGCCTGAAGTGGTCGGGTGTACCAGACGGCACAAACCGACCTATACTTATGCCAACAAGACATCACGTTACTGATCTATTGATCATACGTGCACATAGGGAAGTAAAACACTACGGGGTATGTCATATTATATCAAATTTACGCCTCACATGGTGGATACCCAGAGTTCGACAAGTAGCTCGACGCGTAGTAAGAAAGTGTGTAATATGCCAGAGACTAAAGGGTAAACCATATGCAACTGGACCAGCTCCACCTCTACCTGAATGCCGTGTAAAGCACGTAGAACCTTTCCAAGCGGTAGGATTAGATTACACAGGGGCATTGAAGATGAGGGAGAGTGAGAAGGTTTATATATTATTGTTTACCTGTGCAACATCTCGAGCGGTACACCTAGAATTATGTGATAATATGTCTAGCAAAGAATTTATGCTGGCGTTCAGACGGTTTTGTGCCCGTCGTTCATTCCCTCAACTCATTCTTAGCGACAATGCTCCCACTTATGTCCAAGCATCAAAATATCTAAAGGATATGAGTAGTGATCCTACTATCATCACTTTTTTGGGAGAGAAGAAGTGCGAATGGAGGTTCATTCCAGTTAAGGCACCTTGGTTTGGTGGAATGTGGGAACGATGTGTCGGCATAGTAAAGTCAGGACTCAGAGCGGTTGTAGGACGTGCTCTATTAAAGAAGAGTGAGTTGACGACAGTCCTCACAGAGATAGAGGCAGTCGTGAATGCTCGCCCACTTACATATGTGTACACCGACCTGCAAGAACCACTACCATTAACGCCAGCTCACTTGCTATATGGAAAACCATTGACTGCGTTTCCATCTGATTTCCAATCCATAGTAGAGTGAGAGGATCCCTCATTGTACTCTGAAGTAGCAGTGTCTAAGAGATACCAGTATATATCCAGGATAATCGAGGATTTTAGGAAACGGTGGATTAGTGAATATCTGCTAGCATTGAGGGAAAAGAGTGTTAC
This sequence comes from Paralithodes platypus, assembly GCA_032716605.1. Taxonomy (NCBI): domain Eukaryota; kingdom Metazoa; phylum Arthropoda; class Malacostraca; order Decapoda; family Lithodidae; genus Paralithodes; species Paralithodes platypus. The sequence continues at coordinate 34,006,404 of CM064528.1, read as the reverse complement.
TCCCTCTGGTAGACCAACGGCACCTACTGTTGGTGACGTTGTTTTAATTAAAGAAGATAGTCCTCGTTTATACTGGAAATTGGGCCGCGTGTTGGAGGTATACAAGGGGGCAGACTCTGTAGAGCGGGTGGCGCTATTGATGACAGCCACTGGAACTACTGTTCGTCCTATCGCACATTTGTATGCTTTGGAGCTCGATTCCGCATTGCAATCTGATGCTCCACCTGTTATTGCTGGGTCCGAGGATTCTCAAAGGAACGACTCACCTCTTACTGATGGTGATCATTCTCGGACCGGGACGCGTCCCAGACGCGCTGCTGCTGGCGCCGTCGACTTGTGGCGTCAGAAGATAGCCACTGGGCAACTTTAGGTTTAAGGTGGGTTTCAGGTCTTTTTTGTGGGGGGAGTGTATCGTATAAATACGATAGAATATGACTCTTTTGTGATATCGTATGTCTCTGTGACGTCACGATCGCTCCTACAGCACGATGTAGGACGAGTAGATCGTATATTATAAGATTGTAAATAAGTTAAGTTATAAAAGGCCTAATATGCTATTAAGCAATATTGCCATGGTCTTATGCATTATATATGAATTTATCGTATATATTAATATAATTTATCGTATAGAGCAACCTAGATGCGGTACGATAATTTGGGCTCCTGGCGTTTTGCCAAGGCAGCAAGGTGTGTCTTCGAGGAACAACAGAGCCTTCACGAACACCAACCAGTTAACATCTAATTTTCCGCCCTCAGTTGATCGTGCTTTTGTACCTCTAATCACAATACACATACAGCAATACACACAGCTACACCATTACGACACTCTCATCGACGCCATGACTGACTGACAGATAAGCATAATATTGATGTCCATTCCCATGTAATCATTTATTCTTTCTTTAACTTGACTCGTGCCTCGGGACCGAAGTCTCGTACCCCATTGTCCACCGCCATATTGGGTAAAACGTTCTCCCTTGCCTCATTGCCACGTGGAACTATTGGTGAGTTAATTCCTGGCTAATATTTACCCTTATAACATTACCCTATATATAAATTTATTATGTGAGACCTTTGGATATATATTAGCTTGTTTCAGATTGAATTCAATTTAGATATGGAGTAGTTTCATTTATATTTATTTATTTGATTCATTATAGCTTAGTAATATTTAACTTCCATTGATAGTTTACCACATTGGTGCCCAGACCTCGGGATTTAGCTACCAGTAGGGGATTTTTCTTAGGCAATGAGCAAGGGATTAGCCCAGGGATGCAGGAGCAAGGACCCCGGAGGGGTGGGGCTTGGCTATCTTCCTGTACCTCAGGCGCCAGTACCTCAGCGAATAGCCATAGTAGGGCATTCATATGCCACTAGGCTAAGGGCAGCTGACGGAGGAACTGAGTCGTATCGGGCGTCGGAGGGGGATAGGACATTCAAACTGTCCTACTTCGGGGTACCGGGAGCAACCGTTGACACCCTGAGAGCCTCACCACAGTGGGGGCAGGTGATTCGGTTTAGGCCTCATATGATCTTTTTGTTTTTGGGCAGCAATGATATACGCCCCGGTACAGTACCCCGCGAGTTAGCTGACGCTATCAAAGAGGTGGCGCTGGATCTGGAGCGTGAGTCCGGGGGGAGCTGTAGGATTGTGGCAATTGAGAGCCGGACGAGAGTCCGAGGGTTGTCAGCGGCGGAGTATCAAGCCATACAAAATTCTGTTAACCGTGCCCTGAGGTGTCGGTTAGTAGAAACAAGGCACCACTTTGTATCGCTCACTCTCAGCATCCGGGACCTCGACCAGGATGGTGTCCACCTCGATTTAGACACCAATCAAGTCCTGTATAAGATTGTAGGGCTAACGAAGCGTTGGCTAGAGAGGGACGCCGGGGTTGTATCATTGCGCCTGCCTAAGTCCTGCATCCCACCCATCATCTTTCCCCAATAATTTTCTTTTCCGTTTCAGACTTCCTGTGACATATGACCTGACCTAACATTTTTTCTTGTTCAATATGATCCATTAGTAGGTATTGCTATTTAGTGTACTATTTTTTCTCCATAACATAGAAGTCCGCCGGTCGGCGTCTCTTAATTAGACTATTATTTGGCCGTTGTTTTTGTAACTTAACATTTAGATACATAGCCTATAGCCTCACATGCAAAATGAATAAAGACAATAAAGAGACACCGTCTAGTGGGGTGCTGATCAAGGCCCCTAAAAATCAAAGGGCGGGACTTCGGGGAGTATTAAATAGGCTAATTGTGGACGTCAACACTTTCATCACTACTGCTGAACTACAGGAATTGGAGGCTAGATTAGAAAACGTCCAAGCTACCCACGGTCGTATTAAGGCTGTGAGTGAGGTGATTGTGGCTGACATGACAGAGGAGGAAGAGATAGTTACAGAGTGTGATAATCGCGCCCTCTATGACGAACCTGTCTTTAGAGCGAAGTACCTATTACAGCGTGCTGTCGCGAGTAAGAAGGGAGGCGATAATGAGGCCCATAGAAGGGCTGACCCAAAATATACTGTACACCTCCCAAAGCTCAATCTTCCTACATTTGGGGGCAAGTTAACTGAGTGGTTAGCTTTTTGGGACGTATTTCGGTCTACGGTTCATGAATCCTCTTTGGATAATGTCCGCAAGTTTCACTATCTGAAGGGACAAATGGAAGGAGAGGCCTTACATTTAATAGAGGGTTTTTCAGTAGTGGGTGTAGTTATCTTGAAGTGGTACACTTATTAGAGTCCACATACGGGGATAGAGAGCAGTTGAAGATGGCCCATGTCGTTGCCTTGTTGGGGCTCGCAGAACCACAGTAAAAGGTTGATGAGTTGACAAACTTCAGGGCAAATATGGAGTGCCATACTCGATTGCTAGACACCCTAGGGCTTACCACGCAGGAAATGATAGTCATTATCTTGCGTCAGAAGCTTCCTATGGCAATACTTGATAAGGTAAGATCATTTGAGCTGGGGGAGTTCAAAACTCAGTTCAGTAAGGAAATCAATAATCTACAGTTGAACAAAGGGAGAATGTATGTGTCGGGAGGGAGTGAGAATGTGGAGAAGAGGGGAACAGTAAGCATGACAGTGGGGACTAAAGAAAAGAAAGAGGGTACGTATAAGAAACCTGCTCAGATTCTATGTAAGCTATGTAACAACAAACATAAATGGAGTTTCTGCGTAAAATACCCAACAAATGAGACAAAACTAGCAAAGGCGAAAAGATTGAAGCTATATGTAGGATGTCTAAGTAAAGAACATGGTAAGCAGGGACAATGTAATGCTACATATTTAAGGCCCTGTCGCCACTGCAAAGAACATCACTTTGATAAGTTGTGTCCTACTCAGATAAAGTCAAAGACGTCAAAACAGAGGGTACTACAACTGTGACACTAGGTAGCACGCAAGACACCACTATATTGCCCACAATACAGATTCCCATGGAAGGTAATGACAGTAACAAAGTTTGTCGGGTACTTCTAGATCAAGGGTCTCAACGTTCCTTTATAAAGAGGTCCGTACTAGTGGGACTGAAGCACCGAATCGTAGGGGCTGAGACTCTTCGATTACAGGGCTTCACAGGGGTTACTGATAAGCAAGACTACGAGATAGCGGAGATTTCATATTTCTACCGTAAAAACCGGTACTTTATGACTTGTATCGTGGTAGACACCCTACCAGAATATGTATCTGTGGGTGTGAAGAAGGTGGAACACGCATTACGTAGCAAAGGGGTTAACTTGTCAGATCCCATGGGAAATCAGAATGAGGTTCATGTTCTACTTGGTGTGGATCATTATTATGATGTAGTATACCCTGGATTTAAAAAGATGTGTGGTGTAATTTTAATCCCCACTAAATTTGGATATTGCATGAGCGGAAAGGTGTATACTACACAGTCAAAGGTCCTGGTCGACACGGTCTCGATATATAGAGTCAATGTAACCGCGGCAGAGGAGTTGGGAAGGGAGGATTCCCAACCTAGTGACCCTAAGATGGCTGCCGAGTTCGACCTGGAACGACTGTGGAGATTGGATCACATAGGCATTAATCCTATGGAGACTGATTATGACTCGGAAGTTGCGCTACAAAGGTTTGACGAGTCTGTGTGCTACTGTGCCTCAGACAAGCAATATAAAGTTAGTTTACCCTGGAAGAACAGTGAGATAAGCCTGCCTACCAACTATGGTTTGGCATTAGGTCGCTTGCACGCATTACAGCGTAAATTGTCTAACGAACCGAGCAACCGCCAGGCGTATGACGATGTATTTCGGAGTTATGAAGATAGGGGCTTTATTGAGAGAGTCGATGTCAAGGAACCGTTTAAGAAGGGTAGGGTTCACTATCTGGCCCATCATGGGGTAAGGAAAGACAGCGTCACCACACCAATACGAGTGGTGTATGACTGTTCTGCCCACCAAGGTCAACAACCCAGTCTAAATGACTGCCTGTTGACAGGTCCGTCCATGGTGTCGGACCTGTCCCAACATCTATTGCGGTTTAGGCTGTGAAAGTACGCCTATACCAGTGACATCGAGAAAGCATTCTTGATGGTCAAGCTAAAGGAGGAAGATAGAGATGTTACCCGCTTTCTTTGGTTCGGCGACATTAGCGATTCTGAGAGTCCAATCATAATATACCGTTTTCGGGTTGTACTCTTTGGGGCCACGTGCTCACAGATTTTGTTAAATGCCACAATCAGAAAACATCTAGCTGACACTCATGAGGACACAAGTAAACTATCTCGCGGATTATATATTGACAATTTGCAGGGTTCGAGCGATAGTCAGGATGATTTGTTATATGCATACTGGCAAGCACGCAGATTGTTTGCGGATGCACATCTATTTCTCCGCGAGTGGGTTACTAATAGTGAAGATCTTCAGAGTTTGATACAGGTGAACGGTACGGCATCTCTTAACCAGGAAAAGTCCAGAAATTTGGGGATGATCTGGCAACCTAAACATGACATACTAACTTTTCAAACAAGGTCTTTCGCTCAGCAGACAGGAGCGCACACCAAAAGAAGTCTGTTGAGCAAAGTTGCGCAATTTTTTGATCCTTTGGGTCTAGCATTACCCGTTACCTTAAGAGCTAGGATTCTAATGCAGGAAGTTTGGAGACGTAAAATAGGATGGGATGACAGTTTGCCCGAGGACCTGAATGACCAAGGGACATTGTTGTTGAATGAATATGCCATCCTATGTACTAAACCTATATCTCGTAAAGTGGCAGTGTTCGGTGACGTTACGTTACACACGTTTTGCGATGCTAGTGCCACGGCATACGGGGTAGCCATATATGTTGTTACTTCATTTGGGGCACATTTAGTTACAGCCCGGGCCAAGGTAGCCCCGGTTAAAAAGGTAACTATCCCTAAAATGGAATTGACTGCCATGCTGCTATTAGCACATCTGGTGCAACATGTATGCGCAGCATACGAGAGCGAATTAAATATTGAAATCGTTCACGTATGGTGCGATAGTCAGGTTGCACTCAACTGGATACATAGTAAGAAGTCTCTGCCAGTTTATGTGAGAAATAGGGTAGATGAGATTAGGGCCCTATTGCCAGACGTTGCTTATCATTATGTAAATACAAAGGAAAACCCTAGTGATCTCATAACTAGGGGTATAACGGCTAGCCAGTTAACACCTTACGAGCGGCCTATGCGGTTTATTTATATGTACCGACCAGCGGGGTGTTTTTAGCCAAAATAGGGCTGTTTACGTGATCATTTTCATGCCTAATAAGACCCAGAACGTAAAACAAGTACCTATCCCTGAAAGGGCATAAACAGAGCTTTCGAATGACACCATAACGATCCTTTTATGATGGCTAGTTTTCTTGCAATAACCGTGCAACGCGAGTGCAAAAAGCATGTAATTCGGTACTTTCCCCATATAATTCAGTATGTAGCGAGTGAGAGAGGGAGGAGGGAGCTGAGATTCGTGTCAGTTGGTTCGCCGCAGTGGTCTGGAGCAGTCATACGCTCGCTAGTCTCCTGCCACCACTTGTCTCTCTCTCTCAGCAACATTACGTGCTGAAATTGCCACTCGACCTATGTCGAGCGCCGCCACATAGTCCAGCTTTATTTAACTCGACTTATGTGGTGAGCCGCTAATTAAGGGTTAATGAAGTCCGAATTGTGGTGGCATGGTCCAAAGTGGCTGCTCCATGAAAGTGAATGGACAATATGGCATGCTGTTGGTGAGGGACTTCTGCCACTGGAAACAGTGGCAGTTACAGCCCAACCAAATGAGCCACCGGGTCCTATCATAAAGTGGGCAAGATTCGGTGACTATAATAAACTAGTCAGAGTTGTAGCTTGGGTATTGCGATATGCATCCAATCTCAAGCTTAAAGTAACGGGCCAACTCTGCAACAGGGGTCACAACATTGATGCTCGTGAATTTAAAGCAGCTGAAGTAACTTTGATCAAATGGGTTCAAGTAGAAACCTTTTCCAATGAATTAGAATCCTTGAAAAGCTCGAATAAGACATTAATGCCTAATATAGTGCGTCAACTAAGGTTGCACCTAGACAATGGCCTCATCAGGTGTGAGGGTCGCCTGAAGTGGTCGGGTGTACCAGACGGCACAAACCGACCTATACTTATGCCAACAAGACATCACGTTACTGATCTATTGATCATACGTGCACATAGGGAAGTAAAACACTACGGGGTATGTCATATTATATCAAATTTACGTCTCACATGGTGGATACCCAGAGTTCGACAAGTAGCTCGACGTCCTACAGCACGATGTAGGACGAGTAGATCGTATATTATAAGATTGTAAATAAGTTAAGTTATAAAAGGCCTAATATGCTATTAAGCAATATTGCCATGGTCTTATGTAGTATATATGAATTTATCGTATATATTAATATAATTTATCGTATAGAGCAACCTAGATGCGGTACGATAATTTGGGCTCCTGGCGTTTTGCCAAGGCAGCAAGGTGTGTCTTCGAGGAACACCAGAGCCTTCACGAACACCAACCAGTTAACATCTAATTTTCCGAGCTCAGTTGATCGTGCTTTTGTGCCTCTAATCACAATACACATACAGCAATACACACAGCTACACCATCACGACGCTCTCATCGACGCCATGACTGACTGACAGATAAGCATAATATTCATGTCCATTCTCATGTAATCATTTATTCTTTCTTTAACTTGACTCGTGTCTCGGGACCGAAGTCTCGTACCCCATTGTCCGCCGCCATATTGGGTAAAACGTTCTCCCTTGCCTCATTGCCACATGGAACTATTGGTGAGTTAATTCCTGGCTAATATTAACCCTTATAACCTTATCCTATATATAAATTTATTATGTGAGACCTTTGGATATAAATTAGCTTGTTTCAGATTGAATTCAATTTAGATATGGAGTAGTTTCATTTAGATTTATTTATTTGAATTATTATAGCTTAGTAATATTTAACTTCCATTGATAGTTTACCAAATCGTCCATTCACTTTCATGGAGCAGCCACTTTGGACCATGCCACCACAATTCGGACTTCACTAACTGGCTAGCCGTTATACCCCTAGTTATGAGATCACTAGAGTTGTCTTTTGTATTTACATAATAATAAGCAACATCTGGCAATAGGGCCCTAATCTCATCTACCCTATTTCTCACATAAACTGTCAGAGACTTCTTGCTATGTATCCAGTTGAGTGCAACCTGACTATCGCACCAAACGTGAACGATTTCAATGTTTAACTCGCTCTCGTATGCTGCGCGTACATGTTGCACCAGACGTGCAAATAGCAGCATGGCAGTCAATTCCATTTTAGGGATAGTTACCTTTTTAACCGGGGCTACTTTAGCCCGGGCGGTAACAAAATGTGCCCCAAATGAATTTACGACATACTGTATATGGCTACCCCGTATGCCGTGGCGCTAGCATCGCAAAACGTGTGTAACGTAACGTCACCGAACGCCGCCACTTTACGAGGTATAGGTTTAGTACATAGGATGTCATACTCATTCAACAACAATGTCCCTTGGTCATTCAGGTCCTCGGGCAAACTGTCATCCCATCCTATTTTACGTCTCCAAACTTCCTGCATTAGAATCCTAGCTCTTGACGGGTAATGCTAGACCCAAAGGATCAAAAAATTGCGCAACTTTACTCAACAGTTTTCTTTTTGTGTGCACTCCCGTCTGCTGAGCAACAGACCTTGTTTGAAAGGTTAGTATGTCATGTTTAGGTTGCCAGATCATCCCCAAATTTCTGGACTTTTCCTGGTTATGAGATGCCGTACCGTTCACCTGTATCAAACTCTGAAGATCTACACTATTAGTAACCCACTCACGGAGAAATAAATGTGCATCTGTAAACAATCTGCATGCTTGCCAGTATGTATGTAACAAATCATCCTGACTATCGCTAGAACCCTGCAAATTGTCTATATATTATTCGCGAGATAGTTTACTTGTGTCCTCACGAGTATCTGCTAGATGATTTTTTATTGTGGCATTTAACAAAAACTGTGAACATGTTGCCCCAAAGAGTACAACCCGAAAATGGTAGATTATGACCGGACTTTCAGAGTCGCTAATGTCGCTGAACCAAAGAAAGCGGGTAACATCTCTATCTTCCTCTTTTAGCATGACCATCAAGAATGCTTTCTCGGTATCACTAGTATATGCGTACTTCCCCAGCCTAAACCGCAATAGATGTTGGGACAGGTCCGACACCATGGACGGACCTGTCAGCAGGCAGTCATTTAGACTGGGTTGTTGACCTTGGATGGCAGACCAGTCATACACCACCCGTATTGGTGTGGTGACACCATGATGGGCCAGATAGTGAACCCTACCCTTCTTACTCGGTTCCTTTACATCGACTCTCTCAATAAAGCCCCTATCTTCATAACTCCGAAATACATCTTCATACGCCTGGCGCGTGCTTGGTTCATTAGACAATTTACGCTGTAATGCGCGCAAGCGACCTAATGCCAAACCATAGTTGGTAGGCAGGCTTATCTCACTGTTCTTCCAGGGTAAACTAACTTTATATTGCTTGTCTGAGGCACAGTAGCTGACAGACTCGTTAAACCCTTTCAGCGCAACTTCCGAGTTATAATCAGTCTCCATAGGATTAATGCCTATGTGATCCAATCTCCACAGTCGTTCCAGGTCGAACTCGGCAGCCATTTTAGGGTCACTAGGTTGGGAATCCTCCCTTCCCAACTCCTCTTCCGCGGTTACATTGACTCTTAATATCGAGACCGTGTCGACCAGGACCTTTGACTGTGTAGTATGCACCTTTCCGCTCATGCAATAGCCAAATTTAGTGGGGATTAAAATTACAACACACATCTTTTTAAATCCAGGGTATACTACATCATAATAATGATCCACACCAAGTAGAACATGCACCTCACTCTGATCTCCCATGGGATCTGACAAGTTAACCCCTTTGCTACGTAACGCGTGTTCCACCTTCTTCACTCCTACAGATACATATTCTGGTAGGGTGTCTACTACAATACATGTCATAAAGTACCGGCTTTTACGGTAGAAATATGAAATCTCCGCTATCTCGTAGTCTTGTTTGTCAGTAACCCCTGTGAAGCCCTGCAATCGAAGAGTCTCAGCCCCTACGATTCGGCGCTTCAGTCCCACTAATATGGACCTCTTTATAAAGGAACGTTGAGACCCTTGATCTAGAAGTACCCGACAAACTTTGTTACTGTCGTTACCTTCCATGGGAATCTGTATTGTGGGCAGTATAGTGGTGTCTTGCGTGCTACCTAGTGTCACAGTTGTAGTACCCTCTGGTTTGACGTCTTTGACTTTATCTGCTGTAGGACACAACTTATCAAAGTGATGTCCTTTGCAGCGTCGACAGGGCCTTAAGTATGTAGCAGTACATTGTCCCTGCTTACCATGTTCTTTACTTAGACAACCTACGCATAGCTTCAATCATTTTGCCTGGGCTAGTTTTGTCTCATTTGTTGGGTATTTTACACAGAAACTCCATTTATATTTGTTATTACATAGCTTACATAGAATCTGAGCAGGTTTCTTATATGTACCCTCTTTCTTTTCTTTAGTCCCCACCGTCATGCTTACAATTCTCCTCTTCTCCACATTCTCACTCCCTCCCGACACATACATTCTCCCTTTGTTCAACTGTAGATTATTAATTTCTTTACTGAACTGATTTTTGAACTCCCCCAGATCAAACGATCTAACCTTATCAAGTATTGCCATGGGAAGCTTCTGATGTAAGATAATGACTATCATTTCCTGTGTGGTGAGCCCTAGGGTGTCTAGCGATCAAGTATGGCACTCCATATTTGCCCTAAAATTTGCTAACTCCTCAACCTTATACTGTGGTTCTGCGAGTTTTAACAAGGCAACGACATGGGCCATCTTCAACTGCTCTTGATCCCCGTATGTGGACTTCAATAATTGTACTGCCTCAAGATAACTATCACCCACTACTGCAAAACCCTCTATCAAATGTAAGGCCTCTCCTTCCATTTGTCCCTTAAGGTAGTGAAACTTGCGGAAATTATCCAAAGAGGATTCATGGACTGTAGACCGAAATATGTCCCAAAAAGCAGCTAACCACTCAGTCAATTTTCCCCCAAATGTAGGAAGATTGAGCTTTGGGAGGTGCACAGTGTGTTTTGGGTCAACCCTTCTATGGGTCTCATTCTCGCCTCCCTTCTTACTCGGGACAGCACAGGTTCATCATAGAGGGCGCGATTATCACACTCTGTAACTATCTCTTCCTCCTCTGTCAAGCCTGCCACAATCACCTCACTCAAAGCCATAATACGACCGTGGGTAGCCTGGACATTGTCTAATCTAGCTTCTAATTCCTCGAGGTTAGCAGTAGTGATGAAAGTGTTGCCATCTACAATTAGCCTATTTAATACTCCCCGAAGTCCCGCCCTCTGATTTTTAGAGGCTTTGCTCATCACCCCACTAGACGGTGTCTCTTCCTGTTTATTCATTTTGCATGTAAGCCTGTATAGGCTATTTGTCTAAAATGATACAAATACAAGGGCAAAATAGTAGCCTAGTTAATTAAGAGACGCCGACCGGCAGACTTCTAGGTTATGGAGAAAAAATAGCACACAAAATAGCAACACCTACTAAAGGGTCATATTGAACAAGAAAAAATGTTAGGTCAGGTCATATGTCACAGGAAGTCTGAAATGTAAAAGAAAAATATTGGGGGAAGATGATGGGTGGGATACAGGACTTGGGCAGGTGCAATAATGCGACCCTGCATTCCGGTTCTAACCACCGCTTGGCTAGTCCTACCAGATTATCATTGAGTTCTTCCTGCATCCTGTTATATGTCCCCTTGCTCATTGCCTTAAAAATCCCTTACTGGTAGCTAATTCCCGATGTCTGGGCACCAATGTGGTAAACTATCAATGGAAGTTAAATATTTCTAAGCTATAATGAATCAAATAAAATAAATCTAGATTAAAACTACTCCATATCTAAATTGAATTCAATCTGAAACAAGCTAATTTATATCCAAAGGTCTCACATAATAAATTTATATATAGGGTAAGGTTATAAGGGTTAATATTAGCCAGGAATTAACTCACCAATAGTTCCACGTGGCAATGAGGCAAAGGAGAACGTTTACCCAATATGGCGGACAATGGGGAAACAAGACTTCGGCCCAGAGGCGCGAGTCAAGTAAAAGAAAGAATAAATGATTATATGGGAATGGACATGAATACTATGCTTATCTGTCTGTCAGTCATGGCGTCGATGAGAGCGTCGTGATGGTGTAGCTGTGTGTATTGCGGTCAGTATATTGTGATTAGAGGCACAATAGCTCGATCAACTGAAGGCGGAAATTAGATGTTAACTGGTTGGTGTTCGTGGAGGCTCTGAGCTGTCTTCCTCAGAGGCACACCTTGCTGCCTTGGCAAACGCCAGGAGCCTAAATTATTGTACCGCATCTAGGTTGCTCTATACTATAAATTATATTAATATATACGATAAATTCATATATACAACATACGACCGTGTCAATATTGCTTAATAGCATATTAGGCCTTTACAATCTTAGCTTACTTAGAATCATATAATATACGATCTACTCGTCCTACGCCGTGCAGTGGGAACGACCGTGACGTCACAGAGACATCCCAATAAACAGGTTACGTGTGTACAACGTTTGACACTTATTCTGGTTTGGTTATATAACAACGTTTCTAAAATTACGTTGTATATACGTGTTTATAATGTTTTAATAAGACAAACATTATTGACTTAACCTTACATAGTGTGAACACGTTGTCACAACATTCTTAGTTAGTAACTGCAAAACGTGTGTAATAACCTATGTAATACATTAATTTTGTACGTCTTAGGCACGTGCCAAAACAGGAATTACATAATGTGATAATGTTACTTGTATTCAACAAACAAGAAAGACGTAAATAAAACGTTTTTAGTCTATATAATGGCAACGTTTATGTTTGTTTTTTGGCAACATAAAATAAACGTCTATTTTAATGTAGTGAGCATGTAAAAAGAAACCTAAGTAGGAATGTTAAATTCAAAACTTGTAAAAAACGTGTATATTTGGTATCATTGAACGTAGTTTCACTACTAAAAGAACACGTTTTAAAAATCTGTGTATACAATGTAGAGGAAAAGATTAATGTTACGTTATATTAAACTAACATACCACATCTACTACTAAAACGTTTGATACTTGTACAGGTGAGGTAATATTACAACATTTCTAACAATGCGTCAAAGCAACGTTGCTAAGAGTTTCTAATAACACAGACAGAAATGATATTACCACACATAGTGTTAACAAGTTGCTACAATGTATGTTTTTAGTAATTACAAAACGTGTTTTATAACCTATGGAATACATTGTTTTTTGTCGTCTTAGGCACGTGCCAAAATATGAATTACATAATATTATAATGCAACTTGTATTGAACACACAATAAAGATGTAAATAAGACGTTAATAGTCTATATAATGGCAACGTTGATGTTAGTTTGGGGCAACATAAAAACAAAAAACGCCAATTATAATGTTGTGAACACGTAAAAAATAACCTAAGTAGGAATGTTATATGAAACACATGTAACAAACGTGTACATTAGGTATCATTGAATGTATTATCACTACTGAAAGACGTTTACAAAATATGTGTATAGAATGTAGAATATAAGTTAAACATTACGTTATATTAATATTAACATAACACAAGTACTACCAAAACGTTTGTTACTTGTACAGATGTGGTAATATTACAAAGTTTCTAAAAATATGTCAATGCAACGTTTCTAAGAGGTTCTAATAAAACATACAAACATTATATTACCACACATAGTGTTAACACGTTGCTACAATGTATGTTTTTAGTAATTACAGAACGTGCTTCATAACTCATGGAGTACATTGTTTTTTTACGTCTTTGGCAAGTGCCAAAATAGGAATTACATAATGTGATAATGCGACTCATATTGAACAAACAAGAAATACGTAAATACAACGTTTGTAGTCTATATAACGGCATCGTTAATGTTTGTTGTTTGGCAACATCAAAGAAACGTCTATTATTATGTTGTGACGACGTAAAAAGGAACCTAAGTAGGAATGTGTTGAAAACCTTGCATATTTGGTATCATTGAATGTATTTTCACTACTAAAAGAAAACGTTTCAAAAATCTGTGTATAAAATGTAGAGTAAAAGTTAATCGTTAAGTTAAATTAATGCTAACATACCACATCTACTACCAAAACGTTTGGCACTTGTACAGGTGAGGTAATATTACAACGTTTCTAGCAATACGTCAAATCACTGTTTTTAAGAGATTCTATTAAAACATACATAAATTACATTACCACACATAGTGTTAACAAGTTACTACAATGTATGATTTTAGTAATTACAAAACGTGTTTTATAACCTATGGAATACATTGTTTTTTGACGTCTTAGGCACGTGCCAAAATATGAATTACATAATGTTATAATGCAACTTGTATTGAACACACAATGAAGACGTAAATAAGACGTTAATAGTCTAGATAATGGCAACGTTAATGTTTGTTGTTTGACAACATCAAGGAAACATCCATTATAATGTTTTGAGCACGTAAAAGGGAACCTAAGTAGGAATGTTATATGATACACGTGTAAAAAAGGTGTAAATTTGGTAACATTGAATATATTTTCACTATTGATAATGAACGTATCACAAATTTGTGTATAAAATGTAGATTAAAAGTTAAACGTTACGGTATATTAATACTAACATACCACATCTACTACTAAGATGTTTGGCACTTATTCAGGTGTGATAATATTACAACGTTTGTAATAAAACGTCAAATCAACGTTTTTAATAGGTTTTAATAAAACATACATTAATGAGAGTACCACAAATAAGTGTTAATACGTTGCTACAACATGTTTTAGTAACTACAAAACACGTGTTTCATAACCTACGGAATACATTGTTTTTGACGTATTTAGCACGTACCAAAACGTAATTACATAATGTGATAATGGAACCTGTATTGAACAAACAAGAAAAACATATATAAGACATTGGTAATTATATAATGGCAACGTTAATGTTTGTTTTGTGGCAACATCAAGGAAACGTCCATTCTAATGTTGTGAGCAAGTAAAACTAGCCTAAGAAGGAATGTAATATGATTCACGTGTAAAAACTTGTACATTTGGTAACATTGAATGTATTTTCACTACTGAAAAGAAATGTATAATAAATCTGCGTATAAAATGTAAGGTAGAAGTTAATTGTTACGTTATATTTAAACTAACATACCACATCTACTACTAAAACGTTTGGCACTTATACAGGTGTGGTAATACTACAACGTTTCTAACAATACGTCAAATCAATAATTTTAAGATGTTCTAATATAACATACATAGATGACATTACTACACATAGTTATAACACGTTACTACAATATATGTTTTTAGTAATTACAAAACGTGTTTCATAACCTGTGAAATTTATTGTTTTTTGACGTTGCTGGTACATGCCAAAATAGAAATTACATAATGTGATAATACAACTTGTATTGAACGAACAAAAAATACGTAATTAAGACGTAGGTAGTCTATATAATGGCAACGTTGATGTTTGTTTTGTGGCAATATCAAGGAAACGTTCATTATAATGTGAGCACGTAAAAAAGAACCTAACTAGGAATGTTATATGGTACACGTGTAAACAACGTGTAAATTTGGTAACATTGAATGTATTTTCACTACTGAATTTGAACGTATCACATATCTGTGTATAAAATGTAGAGTACAATTTTAACTTTACGTTATAATAATACTAACATACGACATCTAAATCTACTAGGACGACATCTACTACTAAAATGTTTGGCATTTAATAAGATGTGGTAATATTACAACGTGTCTAACAATACCTCAAATCAACGTTTTTTAGAGGTTCAAATATAACATACATAAATGACATTACCACAAATAGGAACTTGTATTGAACGAACAAGAAATACGTAAATATGACGTTAATAGTCTATATAATGGCAACGTTAATGTTTGTTGTTTGGCAACATCAAAGAAACGTAAATTTTAATGTGAGCACGTAAAAAGGAACCTAAGTAGGACTGCTATGTGATGCACGTGTAAAATACGTATACATTTTGTATAATTGAATGTATTTTCACAACTGAACATTTACATATAACAAATCCATGTATAAAATGTAGAGTAAAATTTATCGTTACGTTATATTAATGCCAACATACCACATCTACTACTAAAACGTTTGTCACTTATACAGGTGAGGTAATATTGCAACGTTTCTAACAATACGTCTAATCAACGTTTTTAAGAGGTTCAAATAAAACATACATAAATTATATTACCATACATAGTGATAACACGTTACTACAATATATGGTTTTAGTAATTAGAAAACGTGTTTTTTAACCTATGGAATACATTGTTTTTTGACGTATCTGGCACATGCCAAAATAGTAATTACATAATGTGATAATGTAACTTGTATTGAATACACAAGAATTACGTAAATAAGACGTTAATAATTTATATAATGTCAACGTTAATGTTTGTTGTTTGGCAACATCAAGGAAACGGCCATTATAATGTTGTGAGCACGTAAAAAAGAACCTACGTAGGAATGTTATATGATACACGTGTTAAAAAGGTGTACATATGGTAATATTGAATGTATTTACACTACTGTAAAAAGACGTATAATTAAATTTGTGTATAAAATGTAGAGTAGAAGTTAAACATTACTTTATATTTATACTATCATACCACATCTACAACTACTACTATGACATCTACTACTAAAACGTTTGGCACTTATAAAGGTGTGATAATATCACAACGTTTCAAACAATACATCAAATCAATGTTTTTAAAAGGTTCTAAACATACATTAATGACATTACCTAACATAGTGTTAACACTTTACTACAACGTATGTTTAGTAACTACAAAACGTGTTTCATATTGTTTTGTGTCTTTGAGAGTGCCAAAATAGGAATTACATAATGTGATAATTCAACCTGTATTGAACAAACAATACAGACGTAAGTAAAACGTTTCTAGTCTATATAATGGCAACGTTAATATTTGTTTTGTGGCAACATCAATGAAACGTCCATTATAATGTTGAGAGTACATAAAAAGGAACATAAGTAAGAATGTTATATGATACACGTGTACAAAAATTGTACATTTGGTAACATTGAATGTATTTTCATTACTGAAAATGAACGTGTAACAAAATCTGTGTATAAAATGTAGAGTTCAAGTTAAATGTTACGTAATATTAATACCAACATATCACATCTAGTACTAAAACGTTTGGCACTTATACAGGTGTGGTAATATTACGTTTCTAACAGTACGTCAAATCAACGTTTAAAAGAGGTTCTAATAAAACATACATTAATGACAATACCACACATAGTGTTCACACGTTGCTACAATATATTTAAAATAAATAGTGCTGGTATAGTAATGTTGCAACGTTTCCAAAAATACGTCACACAAATATTTGTTTAAATGTTGTAATATAATGTATGTTAATGGTGTGAAGTGCATATAGTTTGAAGAGGTTACTACGAAATTGGTTAGTAAATATGGATAGTATTTTATTGTGTACGGAATACACCGTATTTTTACGTCTATGGGACGTGCCATATTATAAATTATATTATGTAATAATGTACCCGGTATTGAACAAACTTCAAGGACAAATATATGACGTTGTTAGTACAAATAATAGAAACGTTAATCTTTGTCATTTGATAACATACTTACAACGTCAATCTTTATGTTGTGGGCACATAAAGATGACCCATTTTTCAAACCTTAAATATGACACGTTAGGAAAACGTGATTAGTCGGTAACATTACACATATTCTCAGTACTGAAATAGCATGTAACACAAATTTGTGTAGGAAACGTAATGTCAAAGTTAATAGTAACGTAATGTTAATACAAACATACTACATACTATTAACTCGTTTTTAGGACATACTCAAGAAGTCCTCTAAAATATTACGGTACAGCCATTCAGAGACAAACTAACACAATTATATTGGTTCCTGCAATAATTATACGTAATTTAGTCCTAAATTACCGTAACTTTTGTAGTAGTCAACTATTGTTAAATCATATTTATATATATATATATATATATATATATATATATATATATATATATATATATATATATATATATGTTCTTTTTTAAATATATGTTGGAACGATCTTAAGATCAACTTCCCCACATTCAGTGTGTGTGACATCATATATATTTCATACTAGCTATACCTAGGTGATATAATACAGTATATGAAGGACCTGTGATAGATATAAGGGTTTATTATGATGGTATTATCATTCAAATTACAAGATGACCTATTTTAACTGAATACTGAACATTAATAAACTCCTAGCTCCAGGCAACTAAGGCCATATGGCACTATATCTAAACTGGATAACATTGTCTGTTATTAGCCAGAACCACACATGCTATAAGGGTTAAACAAACTTTAACAAGTGTAACAATAATGTTATCCATCATTAAAATGCTCTTACCTAACATACTTAGTAACTCAACTAGTGTCATCTCAACCAGAGACAACTCAACCAGTTCCATCTCAACCAGTACCAGCTCAATTAGTGCCATCTCAACTAGTACCAACTAAACCAGAGCCAAGTCAACCAGTACCATCTCAACCAGTTACAACTCAACCAGTTACAACTCAACCAGTACCAACTTAACCAGTGCCATCTCAACCAATACCATTCCAGCTATAGTCTATTCACTGTAAGTAGGCGAACAATCATGACCTCTATCCTCAACCAGTGTATCTCAACCAATGACCATCTCAACCAGTGACAACTCAACCAGTACTATCCCAACCAGTGACAACTATAGCCTACCATTACCAACTCAACCAATACCAACTTAGCCGGGTGCCATCTCAACCATTGCCAATTCAACCAGTTCCATCTCAACCAGTCACAACACAACCAGTACCATCTGAACCAGTCCAAAGTGGTAGTGGTGGATAAAGTGAAAGTGGTAGTGGTGGATAGTGGTAGTAGTAGATAATGTGGTAGTGTTAGATAAAGTGGTAGTAGTGGATAAAGTGGTAGTGGTGGATAAAGTAGTAGTAGTAAATAAAGTGGTAGTGTTAGATAAAGTGGTAGTGGTAGTAGTGGATAACGTGGTATTGGTAGATAAAGTGGAGTGCTAGATACAGTAATAGTGGTGGATAAAGTGGTAGTAGTGGATAAATTGGTAGTGGTGAATAGAGTGGTAGTGGTGGTTAAAGTGGTAGATGTGAACAGTGACAGTGGAAGATTAAGTGGTAGTGGTGGATAAAGTGGTAGTTGTGGATAAAGTGGTAGTTGTGGATAAAGTGGTAGTGGTAGATAAAGTGATAGTGGTAGTGGTAGATAAAGTGGCTGTGGTGGATAAAGTGGTAGTGGTATATACTGTAGTAGTGGTAGATAAAGTGTTAGTGTTAGAAAAAGTGGTAGTGGTAGATAAAGGGGTAGTGGTAGATAAAGTGGTAGTGGTGGATAAAGTGGTACCAGTAGATAAAGTGGCAGTGTTAGATAAAGTGACATTAGTGGATAACTGGTAGTGGTGGATAAAGTGGTATTGGTGGATAAAGTGGTAGTTGTGGAAAGTGACTGGTAGATAAAGTGGTAGTGGTGGATAAAGTGGTGGTGGTGGTAGATACAGGGGTAGTGGTGGATAAAGTGGTAGTGTTAGATACTGTTAATGTTAGATAAAGTGGTAGTGGTGGATAAAGTGGTAGTGGTGGATAATGTGGTAGTAGTAGATGAAGTGGTAGTGTTAGATAAAGTGGTATTAGTGGATAAAGTGGTAGTGGTGGATAAACTGGTATTGGTGGATAAAGTGGTAGTTGTGGATAAAGTGACAGTGGTAGATAAAGTGGTAGTGGTGATAAAGTGGTAGTAGTAGATAATTGGTAGTGGTGGATAAAGTGGTAGTTGTGGATAAAGTGGTAGTGGTATATAAATTGGTTGTAGAAGATAAAGTGGTAGTGCTAGATAAAGTGGTAGTGGTGGATAAAGTGGTAGTAGTGGATACAGTGGTATTGGTGGATAAAGTGGTAGTTGGGGATAAAGTGACAGTGGTAGATAAAATGGTAGTGGTGATAAAGTGATAGTAGTAGATAATTGGTAGTGGTGGATAAAGTGGTAGTTGTGGATAAAGTGGTAGTTGTATATACATTGGTTGTAGAAAATAAAGTGGTAGTGCTAGATAAAGTGGTAGTGGTGGATAATGTGGTAGTAGTGGATAAAGTGGTAGGGGTGAATAAAGTGGTAGTGGTGGTTAAAGTGGCATAGGTGGATAAAGTGGTAATGGTGGATAAAGTGGTAGTTGTGGATAGTGACAGTGGAATATCAAGTGGTGGTGGTATATAAAGTGGTAGTGGTGGATATAGTGGTAGTGGTGGATAAAGTGGTAGTGTTAGATAAAGTTGGTGTTAGAAAAATTGGTAGTGGTGGATAAAGTGGTATTAGTGGATAAGTGGTAGTGCTGGATAAAGTGGTATTTGTGGATAATGTGGTAGTTGTGGATAAAGTGACAGTGGTAGATAAAGTGCTAGTGGTGGATAAAGTGGTAGTAGTAGATAAATTGGTAGTGGTGGATACAGTGGTAGTGGTAGATACAGTGGTAGTGGTAGATACAGTGGTAGTGGTGGATAAAGTGGTAGTGTTAGATAATGTTAATGTTAGATAAAGTGTTAGTGGTGGATAAAGTGGTAGCAGTAGATGAAGTGGTAGTGGTGGATAAAGTGGTAGTAGTAGATAAAGTGGTAGTGTAAGATAAAGTAGTATTAGTGGATAAGTGGGCGTGCTGGATAAAGTGGTAGTGGTCGTAGGTAGTAGGGGTAGGCAGCCCCGCCCAGGGAAGTACTACCGCCAAGGTTTCAGGAGACTCAGGGAATAGCCTGAATTACATTTTCTCTCCCAGGCCTTGGTAGCTGGATACATATCTTTCTGCCTCACACATCAGGGGTATCAGGAAAACCCTCTTTATATAACATACACATCCAACTTCACGACATTGCCCTACATTGCTATCCTCTATCCATAAAACACTACTCTTCCCACTACATATCATACATGTAACACCATACACTTACCTAATATATATGGCAGTACAATTGTTAAGAGCAAACCTGGTGGTCCCTCGGATATCCACCCCCGGCAGGGTTGGGTCATTGACACAGGGCCCTCCCGGTCGTCATCATGCGACTGTGTCAAGAACATTGCAACGCCCCAAAGCTACTCGTCGGTGCAGCTTTTTCTTTAGTAATATAAGGGGACTTCACTCTAACATCAATTCTGTACACCAATTTCTTCAAGCAGAATCCCCTACTCTCCTTTTTTTGACAGAGACTCGAGTAACATCCACATCTGACACGTCTAGATTTAATTTTCCAGGTTATCAACTGCTCCAAAATTTCAGACCTAAAGGAGGTGTATGTTGCTTCGCAAAATCTGAAATTGCCCAGGAGGAGGTTACTAGTTTCAATTGTCCCTATTTTGATTATTCTATATACAAATTAATTTCTGCTGGTAAATTTAAATACATATGTTGCATCTACCGTTCCCCAAATACTCCTCCAGAGCAAAGTCTTTTTGATTCTCTGTCCTCACAACTCAGTGTCCTCAACTTAAATGCTTCTTCTGAAATCACTGTGTTGGGTGATTTTAATGTCCATAATGTTGAATGGCTCACTCATTCAGCCAGGACTGATGATGCTGGTCTTGAATGTGAGCTATTTGCAGACTCATTTAATCTCACTCAACTAGTCAACCAACCCACCCGTGTACCAGATAATCCTAATCATAATTCCCACCTACTGGACTTATTTTTAACAACCAATTCAGAAAATTATGATGTTAAATTGAGGTCCCCGCTTGGATCTTCTGATCACTGTCTGATACAGGCCACCTGTCAATCACCTACCACACCTTCCCACTCTGAACCTGCTTTGGTGACTAAATGGCATTACGATAGGGCAGACTGGGAGTCTTCAAAGTTTCTTTATTGATATTCCCTGGACCTCTTTCTTTTCTAATGATGCACACTCCACCTTGAGCCACATACAAGATTTTGTAAAAATTGGAATGGAAACTTTTATTCCTCATCAAAAGTACAGTAAAAGATCTAATTCACCTAAATGGTTTGACCATAATTGTGCAAGAGTAACTGAACAAAAAGCAATAGCCTACAATGCATACACAAGATCAAAAACACATGAAGCCTTTAATTACTTTAGAAACATCAGAAATCATGCCAAAACTGTATTAAACCTAACTAAATCAAACTTTCTCCACAAGCAGGCAAATAAACTTCTAAATAATCCAAATGATAACAAAATATTTTGGTCTACTCTTAACTCATTCAAATCCAACTTCACTACTGCTTCATCCATTCCACCATTAAAATCTCCGACTGGCAATCTTGTAAGTCTTCCCTTCATGCTGGAAGTTTGCTCACATTCAACCTATCTCAAAGAAGGGTGACCGCTCTCAACCCTCCAACTATCGTCCAATTGCTCTTATCTCTTGTCTTTCTAAAGTTTTTGAAACTATTCTTGCTTCCAAATTTCTTAAGCATTTCTCTTCTCATAATCTGCTCTCAGATCGCCAGTATGGCTTCCTTAAGGGTCGCTCTACTGGTGATCTTCTTTCATATCTTACTAACTCTTGGTCATCCTCCTTTCGGGACTTCGGTGAGACTTTTTCTATTGCACTAGACATATCGAAAGCCTTCGATAGAGTCTGGCATAAATCTTTAATTTCTAAACTACCCTCCTTCGGTTTCTATCCCTCCATCTGTGCCTTTGTCTCTAATTTCCTTTCCGGTCATTCCATAGCTGCGGTTGTGGACGGCCATTGTTCACTTCCTCACCCTATAAACTCTGGTGTTCCTCAGGGCTCTGTCCTATCTCCTATTCTCTTTCTAATTTTTATAAATGATCTCCTTAACTGTACCTTAATTCCCATCCATTCATACGCAGACGACTCAACCTTACACTACTCCATTAGTTTTTTAGAACGCCCCAGCCAGCAATCCCTCAACGACAAACGTAATGAAGCCATAGAACTCTTAAATTCTGATCTAAATACTATTTCCAATTGGGGCAGAGAAAACCTTGTTAACTTTAATGCTTCCAAAACCCAATTTCTCCATCTATCTACCCGTCAGGATCTCCCAGCGGACTATCCCTTATTCTTCAACAATACAAAAATCAACCCTTCATCTTCTCTCAATATTCTTGGTGTCTCTTTTTCTTCTGCTCTCATTTGGAAGGACCATATTACCAGTCTTGCTAAGGCAGCCTCCCAGAAGCTGGGTGTGCTCAACCGCCTTAGGGGGTTCTTTTCCCCTGCACAGCTTCTTGCTCTGTACAGGGGCATAGTGCGCCCTTGTATTGAGTATTGTTCACATGTGTGGGGAGGTTCCTCTCACACCGCTCTCCTAGACAAAGTTGAAAGGAAGGCCTTTCGTATCATTAACTCCCGTCCACTCACCAACTCTCTGCAATCTCTCTCTCTCCGCCGCAATGTTGCATCTCTCTCGCTATTCTATCGCTACTATAATAATCAGTGTTCCTCAGAGCTATCCCAGTGCATACCACCTCCTTTACGTAGGGCACGTGGTACCCGTCTTGCAACTCAATCCCACCCCTACTCTGTGCAACTCTCCAACCCAAGAGTGAAACATTACTCTCAAACTTTCTTCTACTCAACATCTGAGCTCTGGAACTCTCTCCCAGAATCAGTCTTTCCCTCTTCCTATGACTTAAATTGCTTCAAACTCTGTGTGTCCAGGCATTTTGGCTCGAACGTCCCTTGATTTTGGCCCTGTCACTCTTTCAACTATGGGGGAGGCACTCGCTATAGGCAGTTATGCCTTTTGCCTCCCTCAATCACATAGGAAAAAAAAAAAAACAAAAAAAAAAAAAAGTGACCCACGAGGTAAAGCTAACCTTCTTGCGGATATTTTCTCCACGAACTCAACCTTAGATGAAATTAAACAAGATGTCCCTGTACAAAATTTAAATACGCCTGAAATTCCCTCACTTAAGATCCACACCAATCATGTCAAAACTATTTTGCAGAATCTCTCAGTAGATAAGGCTCCTGGTCCAGATGAAATTCCTCCAATAGTACTTAAGAATTGCTCCTTGGTGCTCGCTCCTGTATTGGCAAAAAATTTCCGTCTGTGTACTCATACCTCATGCTTCCCAGTACCCTGGAAAGAAGCAAACATCCATCCAGTTCCTAAAAAAGGTGCCTCTTCAGATTGTGACGTTAACCACTCCGTTAGAACCGCATGGCTTGTCCTACAGTGACTCGCTAGGATCACCAGGGCAGTGGATGGGGCTACAGTTTATGTATTAGAGTGTGCTTTATTTCATATGAAAGCTCGTGTCATGGGCAGTCCAGAAAGGCTCTTTGTTTTCACCCATGTCAAGGCTTTATATATTTAAATGTAAAGTATATGTTTTATCATTAACTAGTAATGATGGGATCTGGGAGAGAGAGAGAGAGTAGAACAGAGTAAGAGGGAGCGCGCAGTGTTTTTGTCCCGCTCGATGACGTCACGGCTGGCTGCCTCGTGGGGGTTGGTTAAGAGAGGTCCTTACCATGCTGCTAGCTCCCTTGCTAGTGGCTAGAGGACTTGTAACCGCTTTTTTCCCACGCGCCTCGAGCTAGTGCGAGTATATATACTGGTTCCTCGCCACTCTCTCCCTCAGATCTGGTTTCTAGAACGCATCTATCTCATCCCTTGCTACCTGTCCTCCGCTCCGCACCTGAGAATCTTTTCCTCTGCCTACCTCTCTTTTTTCATATCTTTCACCACCTTTTATTAATATTATCCCCTCTGGTTAACTCTGCAAAATCAGCTTCATGCTGGCCAGTTGTATTGTGCGTTAAGGTCTGATATAACCCTTGTATGTTAGTTGTTAAGATAAGTGGATCACGAAGCATTGGTTGGCATTCATATTGTTTAGTACTGCTTCCTTTAATTATTAGTGTTCTGCTGGATTAGATAATGCTAGACTAGGAGTCTGATATTATAAGGTATTGTTTCCTATGAGTGCTGGCTTTAGTTAAAAGCTGCACGACATACCTGAGAACTGGAGTTGATTGAGTAAATTCTAGTCTGTGTGCCATTGAGAGTAGAGCATGCACGAGTGAGGGCTTTTTGCCTATACCATTCTGCACTGTTCTAGTCTCGATTGTTTGTCTTTGAGGTACGCCAGGAGAACGCTTAATACTTCGGTATTAAGGTTTCTCAAGAGAGCTACCCTTCCCTATAACGTAATATTTGACGCACAGACTTGAGATTTGCACTAGGCTATGCGGCATGCCATGCGCACCAGTATCTCGTATCATTGACTCTAGCTAGACTTTATCAGTCACGGTAGACATTAAGTATATTAACCTAATTACTCTTTTTATGCATACCCATTTATGATTACACAAGCATTTCGCAGCCTAGTTTGATGTATGGAGACACAAACGACTTAGGCTCTTTTTGTTGATAGGAATACTGCATTGTCGTGGCGATTATTATTGTTGTAGCGTTTAGGATATTCTTGGCCCCGACTGCATTATATATTCTGCCTTTTTGTGTGCATAGCCTGCACGAGCATTGTTCCGCTGCCTGCCTTTTTGGGTTCCATTTCCGATACGAGCATCTTTATAGCATCTAACATTTAAAGAAGATTCCTTGTTAGTGTTGAAGGACTTTAGTGCACTTTCTTTCATGCAGGAGTGCCCTACATTTATTAATTAAAGTAACGTAAGCTGTAACTTCTCTTACCACCTTACTTTGCATACCATAACCAAGCACCTTCGGTTATAGGTAGTAATAGGCTGTTTTCACATAACATTAAGCCTAGAGTAGATGCACATTTATTGAGAGTTTGATAGCCTATTATTGCATATAGAACTCTGTAGAGTATTTGTGTTCTTTGTTCACTGGGAATATACATCAGAGGTTGGATCTAGCACTTTCCGTTGTAGCATTTATGCCATTACTAGTCCAATGAATAAGAGCCCTGATATATTTGAACCCCAGTCGTAACAAATGGCGACCTTACCTAGGATTTGGTGAACCTACATTTATTAGCAGGGAACATTTGTTGTTTTGGAGAATATTTTGCGGGGATCAGCAAGAATATTTTTGTTTGCAACATAGTATAGCCCTTGAGTATTTCCGAGAATTTTTGTGTGTATATCGAGGTATAAGAGTTTGGGGTGCTTCTTTTCTGAATATTGTGGTGAGAAATTTTTGTGAGCATCATGTCTTATACCGGATCAGAGGAGAATGGAGACACAGTACGTAATGTCGAGACTGAGGAACAGCAGTATGGTGAAATGGTTAATCAGGGTGGGTTGCCCCTGGGGGGACCACCGGTAATTTTAAACCGTAACCGTGTTCCTGATCAGTCTGTCTCGCACTTATGGAAACTGGTTCCGGTGTTTGATGAGAGTGGTGTAACAGAATTTTTCGCACGCTTTGAGAAGAAGTGCCAGGAACACCAGTGGCCAGAGAATAAATGGGCAGCACTTGTATCCTCTAGATTATGAGGCAAGGGTCTTAAAGCCTACGATGCGTTACCTTTGGAGTCATGTATTGTGTATGAGGATCTCAAGGAGGCTGTCCTGAGGGCTTACGAACTGCAACCAGAAACGTACCGTTTGAAGTTCCGGGGTGTAACTAAGGGAAGAGATAGCACCTTTTTGGAACACGCCCGGGACTTGTCCGATGCTATGGGGAACTGGCTCCGATCTGAGAAGGTAACAACGTTTGATGGAGTTAAGCAGTTGATGATGTTGGAGCAGTTCTTTAAGAGCACGGGCGGTGATCTAACTTTGAACTTAAAGGAGAAAAACCCAAGAACTCTAGTCGAAGCAGCAGAAATGGCTAATCGACGGCTGTCGTTGATTCGGGGTTGCTGGTCCTCACAGAAGTACGATGTAAGTGCTAAGGACCGTTATCCTCCCCCTCCCCGTAACAATGACACATTTAAACAGAAGAGCCATGAAACTAAAACTGAATCCAAACCTTACACCACACCGTATGTGAAAAGTCAGGGGCCTTTTACATCACAGTATAAGCCGAAACCGAAATTTATGTGTTTTAGTTACCACCAGGAGGGTCATAAGGCAAATGAGTGCCCTAGTCGACCTCCTCCGGCAGCCGTGTCTTTTGCTCACGGCATTGGAGTGTTCAAGAGGACATCGGAGTTTGTTAGAGGCATTTCTTCCGAGGTAAATACACTGTCAGTGCAGAAGGATCCGGAAGGCTTATTCCCTGTCCGTGATGCCTTTAGTGACCACAGGGGACTCGGTTGTGTGGAGTGGGGGGGTAGAAGACATGAGGTGAGAATTTTGCGTGACACTGGGGCATCGCAAACATTGTTGAGGAATTTCACTGGTAAACCTGTAAATACGGCGCGGGTGGTTGTGGTTCAGGGAGTTAATGCAACAAGGTCATACCCGCTTGTAAGAATGAAGATGGAAGTTGATGGTGTGACTCGTGACCTGGATGTAGGAATTGTGGAGAAGTTACCTGTTGGGGGCGTCGACCTCCTTCTCGGCAACGACTTTGCGGGCCCTCCTTCTGAGCCCCCCCCCTTGGTCGTTCCCGAGAAGCCGGCCGACGTGAGTAGGGAGGAGCAGGAGTGGGTTGAGAAGTGTCCGGGGCAGCCTATGGCATGTGTTGTCACCGGAGATTCTGCATCCAGGGAGTCACATTCTGGTCAACAATCTTTAGATCAGCGGAGGAAGGGTACCGAGCAGGGGTTGAAAGTTGATGCGGTTGAGAGTTTAGTATCAACGGACTTTCTCGGGGACTCATTATTAGGACCACATTTCGAGTCTGGAGAAGACCCAGTAACTGTTCCTGAAGAGGCAGAGGATGGGCTTAAAAAGACGAAAGAGTTGAAGGAGGACAGTGATGCACAGTCGGGAGATGTAGCAACAAGGTACCCTGACGCGTACCTTATGAGAAATGGGTCGGCGAAGACGGTGGTCCGAAGCTTGCTAGTGTATTTTTCCCGGTATGGTTACCCGCAGGGGATTCAGTCAGTCCAGGGACCCAACTTCACTTCTAGCCTCTTGGTTCAAGCAATGCCGCAGCATGTGATTGTTGGGGTTGTGTCATCTGCGTATCATCCGGAAACCCAGGGTGTGTTAGAGCGATGGCACTCAGCCATGAAATCTGTGCTTCGTTGTTGTTGCTTTGAGAGTGGGAGGGATTGGGATCTTGGCCTGCCAGGTGTTTTGTTTGCTGTGTGGGAGGTACCTGGGGAGAGTTTGGGATTCAGCCCTAATGAGCTCGTCTTTGGACACCGTGTCAGAGGGCCTCTCCATATGGTTGAAGAAGTATGGGAGGGCGCAGAAAAACCTTGTTCTATGCTCAAGTGTGTCCTCAACAGTCGAGAACGGATGTTGCGCAGTCTGGAGTTGGCTGGCCGTAATTTGACTAGCTCTCAGGCCCTCAGGAAGGACAGGTACGACCTCAAGGTTGAACTCAGGGAGTTTCACGTGGGTCAGGAGGTGTTGATTCTACTGCCCCTTGTAGGTCACCCCTTATCCGCGAAGTACGCTGGTCCTTATAGGGTGGTGGAGGAGCTATCAGACCTGGATTACTTGGTAGCCACTCCAGACAGACGGAAGCGCAATCAGTTATGTCATGTTAATCCCATGAAGGAGTATGGGAGGCACCCCCCTGAGCCTCTCACTGTGCCTGTGATGACGTTTAGCAGTCAAGGTGGAGAAGGTGAACGGGACAGTCAAGCTCAGGTGGAGGATAACTGGAAGGATAAGAAGTTCAAATGGGCGCCTGAGTGTGAGAAGGTGTTTAGAGAAGTAAAACACCTGTTGTGCACTCACCCGATCCTCAGGGCCCCTGACTTTAGCCTACCTTTCCAACTAGCAACGGAGGCTAGTGGTGTGGGGGCTGGTGCCGTCCTTGTGGAAAAGGACGATGATGGGCTGGAGCAGCCTGTTAGTTTCTGCTCGGAGAAGTACAATTCGGCCCAGGGGAGCTGCTCTGTTGTCGAGGAGGAGCTGCTAGGGGTTGTGCTTGCGCTGGGGCATTTCGAGGTCTATGTTCCAGCCTATGGTCTGGTCGTTGTAGTTTACCCAGATCATCACCCTCTCAAGTTCTTGGACCAGTTTCACAATCGGAATATGAGGCTGACCAGGTGGTCCTTACCTTACCTTTGGATACCTTTGGATGTGTTCGCCGCTCCTCTAGCGGCACCAAGGAGCGCGACGCCCCTCGTTATGGGTGGTGATTTGGTGCAGTAGACTGTTTGAAGCGACAGCTCGCTCCCTTGCGAGGATGGGCTCGTCTGGCACTTTTTGCAGTTCGACATCTAGGGCTCTCTTGAAGTTGTCTAACGAGATGTCCCTCATGTCTCTTACTCGCCGTGGGAGTTTGTTGAAGAGACGTGGGCCTCTGTGTGATAACCAGCCCTCTCGCAGAGAGCCCATATCACCCCTGTTATTCATCCGGGGGATTTCGCATTCCCAGCCTCTCCTATCACTGAATTTCATGACTATCGGAGTATGTAGGTTTGGTACTAAACCCTCTGCGATTTTCCACGTGTATATTATTAGGTAACGTTCTCTTCTACGTTCCAGTGAGTACAGATTCAGTGCTCTTAAACGCTCCCAATAGTGTAGATGTTTTATCGAACTTATATGCGAAGTGAAATTTCTTTGTACACTCTCTACGTCATTTATTTCACCTGCTTTGTATGGGGATGTTAATACGCTACAGTATTCAAGCCGCGGTAGCACTAGAGATTTGAAGAGCGTTATCATAGGCAATTCACCGCGTGTTTTAAAGTACGCAGAATCCAACCCGTTAGACGTTTCGCAGCCGCCACTTTGACCTGGTTATGTACTTTGAAACCCATATTTTCAGACATTAATACCCCAAGGTCTTTCACACTGTCTCTCCGTTCTATTATGTGGTTAGATTCTGTTAAGTAATCTGTAATTTCTTTAACACCATTATTATCTCCGTACCGTATTAATTGGAATTTTTCCTCATTGAATTGCATGTTGTTTTCCCTGGTCCACTGGAACACTACATTCATGTCTTCCTGCAGTCGGCCCGTGTCCTCTTGTGTGTTTACTCACTAAGGTTATTGGTATATAACCTGGACATACGCCATATTGCCGGTTGTGACAACGTGGTTGCAGATGGTCGTTCAAGGGTATATGATCCTGGGTAGATTGACACACGGGTAGCCTCCTGCTTTAGTTTGGATAGTATTTTGCGCTTGGTGCTTGTTGGCTCGCGGTTGTAGCCCAGCGTATTGGGTCGTAAAGCAGGAGTTGAGCGTTTGGTATAGAAGAAAAAACTAGGCTTGCCCCTATAGTGCAGCCGAAATAAACAAATTATAAACATAAAAATCAAATAAAAACTCTTTCTTTGATAGTTGAATTTTTTCAGTATGTTATAGCAGTAATTCTGGGTTGCACTCCTCTCAGAATGCTGGGCTAGAGAATCTCGCTCTTGAGGAGCATAACTACATATAATTTAACCTATTGTGTTGGGGAGGGTTATAATTTTGAAAAATGTTTTGTTGAAGAACTGTGCCAGATATTTTACTGCCGCTGGGTGATGGGAAGTGGAGATATAGCATGGGTTCTAACCATCAGATTTTTGTGATCCTTGGGGCCTCTGAGAAAAATCTTGGGGGGGGTGTGACGTTAACCACTCCGTTAGAACCGCATGGCTTGTCCTACAGTGACTCGCTAGGATCGCCAGGGCAGTGGATGGGGCTACAGTTTATGTATTAGAGTGTGCTTTATTTCATATGAAAGCTCGTGTCATGGGCAGTCCAGAAAGGCTCTTTGTTTTCACCCATGTCAAGGCTTTATATATTTAATTGTAAAGTATATGTTTTATCATTAACTAGTAATGATGGGATCTGGGAGAGAGAGAGAGAGAGTAGAACAGAGTGAGAGGGAGCGCGCAGTGTTTTTGTCCCGCTCGATGACGTCACGGCTGGCTGCCTCGTGGGGGTTGGTTAAGAGAGGTCCTTACCATGCTGCTAGCTCCCTTGCTAGTGGCTAGAGGACTTGTAACCGCTTTTTTCCCATGCGCCTCGAGCTAGTGCGAGTATATATACTGGTTCCTCGCCACTCTCTCCCTCAGATCTGGTTTCTAGAATGCATCTATCTCATCCCTTGCTACCTGTCCTCCGCTCCACACCTGAGAATCTTTTCCTCTGCCTACCTCTCTCTTTTTTCATATCTTTCACCACCTTTTATTAATACTATATCCCCTCTGCTGGTTAACTCTGCAAAATCAGCTTCATGCTGGCCAGTTGTATTGTGCGTTAAGGTCTGATATAACCCTTGTATGTTAGTTGTTAAGATAAGTGGATCACGAAGCATTGGTTGGCATTCATATTGTTTAGTACTGCTTCCTTTAATTATTAGTGTTCTGCTGGATTAGATAATGCTAGACTAGGAGTCTGATATTATAAGGTATTGTTTCCTATGAGTGCTGGCTTTAGTTAAAAGCTGCACAACATACCTGAGAACTGGAGTTGATTGAGTAAATTCTAGTCTGTGTGCCATTGAGAGTAGAGCATGCACGAGTGAGGGATTTTTGCCTATACCATTCTGCACTGTTCTAGTCTCGATTGTTTGTCTTTGAGGTACGCCAGGAGAACGCTTAATACTTCGGTATTAAGATTTCTCAAGAGAGCTACCCTTCCCTATAACGTAATATTTGACGCACAGACTTGAGATTTGCACTAGGCTATGCGGCATGCCATGCGCACCAGTATCTCGTATCATTGACTCTGGGTAGATTTCATCAGTCACAGTAGACATTAAGTATATTAACCTAATTACTCTTTTGATGCATACCCATTTATGATTACACAAGCATTTCGCAGCCTAGTTTGATGTATGGAGACACAAACGACTTAGGCTCTTTTTGTTGATAGGAATACTGCATTGTCGTGGCGATTATTATTGTTGTAGCGTTTAGGATATTCTTGGCCCCGACTGCATTATATATTCTGCCTTTTTGTGTGCATAGCCTGCACAAGCATTGTTCCGCTGCCTGCCTTTTTGGGTTCCATTTCCGATACGAGCATCTTTATAGCATCTAACATTTAAAGAAGATTCCTTGTTAGTGTTGAAGGACTTTAGTGCACTTTCTTTCATGCAGGAGTGCCTGACATTTATTGATTAAAGTAACGTAAGCTGTAACTTCTCTTACCACCTTACTTTGCATACCATAACCAAGCACCTTCGGTTATAGGTAGTAATAGGCTGTTTTCACATAACATTAAGCCTAGAGTAGACGCACATTTATTGAGAGTTTGATAGCCTATTATTGCATATAGAACTCTGTAGAGTATTTGTGTTCTTTGTTCACTGGGAATATACATCAGAGGTTGGATCTAGTGCTTTCCGTTGTAGCATTTATGCCATTACTAGTCCAATGAATAAGAGCCCTGATATATTTGAACCCCAGTCGTAACAAGATCCATCAAACTACAGACCAATAGCTATAATTTCCACTCTTGGTAAAGTCTTTGAAATTATATTAAATAATCACATAATTAAGCATCTTGAGAATAATAAATTAATCAGTGATAGGCAATATGGTTTTAGACGTTGTCGATCAACTGCAGATATTCTTTGCCTTCTTACGCATCAAATCAACCAAGCTACAGACCAACATGGTGAAACACATACAATAGCACTGGATATATCAAAGGCATTTGATAGAGTCTGGCATCAATCCTTATTGTCGAAGATGTCACACTACAGCCTTGCATCATTAGTTCCACTAATTTCTTCTTATCTTCATAACAGAAAAATATGTGTAATGGTAGATGGCCTTTATTCTCAATTTCACTCAATAAATGCTGGTGTTCCCCAGGGATCAGTTTTGGCCCCAACTCTGTTCCTCATTCATATCTACCACTCATAATCCAATACATTCCTGCGCAGATGACTCAACACTCCACAGTTCCTTCACATTTACCAATTCTTTCACCCAACCCGATCTTATAAATTCAAAAATAAACACTGCAATTTCTCTGAACCAGGACCTTTCTAGAATTAATGAATGGGGACAAGAGAATCTAGTTTCCTCTAATGCACAGAAAACCAAGTATATTCAATTTTCTAACCGACAGAATCTCACTGACTCCCATATATTGTTTAATGATGTAAATATTCCCACTTCCCCTAGTATTGACATTCTCGGTGTAACATTAACTACTAACTTGAGCTGGACACATTATGTTAGAAGAATTGCTAAGAATGCCTCTAAAAAACTGGGACTCCTGTACAGAGTTCGAGAATTCTTCACTGACAAGCAGTTGGCCGTAATATATAAAAGTCATGTGCGTTCTCAGATGGATTACTGTTCACCTCTGTGGGGTGGAAGTGGAGTGGTTGCATTGAGGCAGTTGGACAAAATTCAAAATAAAGCTATTAGATTAATCAATAACCCTGCAATCACACAGGACCTTCCTATATTATCCATACGAAGAAACGTTGCATCCCTTGCTTTATTCTACAGATATTTTCATAGCAATTGTTCCGAGGAACTTGCTTCAATTGTGCCGCCTTTCCACATCTTTCCCTGTAGAACTAGGGCAGCTGAGAGCGCCCATGAATTTACACTTTCTCCTCCACAATGCAGAACTTCTGCTTATCAGAATTCATTTATCCCCAGAGCTACTACTCTTTGGAATTCACTTCCCTCGAATTGCTTTCCACAAACTTACAATCTACAAATGTTTAAATCCAGTTGTTACAAACATTTTATGAATGGAGGATGCCTTTAGGCACATGGACCTTTTTGTTTTATCTGTGTTTTTCCTTCCTCCGTTCATTGTCTCTTTAAAAAAAAAAAAAAAAAATTGTGGATAAAGTGAAAGTGGTAGATAAAGTGGTAGTGGTGGATAAATTGGTAGTACTAGATAAATTGGTAGTGGTAGATAAAGTGGTAGTTGTGGATAAAGTGGTAGTGGTAGATAAAGTGGTAGTTATGGATAGTGACAGTGGTAGTGGTGGATAATGTGGTAGTGGCAGATAAAGTGGTAGTGGTGGATATAGTGGTAGTTGTGGATAAAGTGGTAGTTGTAGATACAATGGTAGTGGTAGGTAAAGTGGTAGTGGTAGATAAAGTGGTGGTGGTGGATAAAGTGGTAGTGGTGGGTAAAGTGGTGGTGGTAGATAAAGTGGTAGTGGTGGATAAAGTGGTAGTGGTAGATAAAGTGTTAGTGGTGGATAAAGTGGTAGTGTTAGATAAAGTAGTAGTGGCGG
This sequence comes from Paralithodes platypus, assembly GCA_032716605.1. Taxonomy (NCBI): domain Eukaryota; kingdom Metazoa; phylum Arthropoda; class Malacostraca; order Decapoda; family Lithodidae; genus Paralithodes; species Paralithodes platypus. The sequence continues at coordinate 33,972,462 of CM064528.1, read as the reverse complement.
ATAAAGTGGTAGTGGTAGATAGAGTTTCAGTGGTGGATAAAGTGGTAGTAGATAAAGTGATATTAGTGGACAAGTGGTAGTGGTGGATAAAGTGGTATTGGTGGATAAAGTGGTAGTTGTGGAAAAAAGTGACTGGTAGATAAAGTGGTAGTGGTGGATAAAGTGGTAGTGGTGGATAGTTGTAGTGTTAAAGTGGTAGTGGTGGATAAAGTGGAAGTGGTAGATAAAGTGGTAGTGGTAGATAAAGTGGTAGTGGTAGGTAAAGTGGTACAAATGAAATCAAGCAACAACAGGTCTAGTGACCCTTCTAGGCTGCTTGTCCTCCCAAACACTGAGGATCAAGTGTCCAAACAGTGGTTTAGAGTGGGTAAGGGAACATTGGAAAGGGAACTACTGCCCTGGAACTAATGTCCGTGGCAGGATTAGGAAGTTAGTAGGGGACAGATGGGTTAGTAACTGAGGGGGGGGATAAAATAAAGTTATTCATTTACAAACGCAGTCAGTCGCGGGTTTGATGCGAGATATTTGTCTAAGCGGAGTTTAAATGAATCAACGGTGCTGCAGTCTATAACGTCTCGGGGGAAGCCCATTCCACAAGTTGACAACTCGATTAAAGAAGAAATTCTTAGATTCGTGGGAGTTAAAAGATTTACCAATAATTTTGCAACCGTTTCCCCGCGTGTAATTAGATTGGTCGATAGTGAAGTACTTACTACAGTTCATATTGTCGATGCCTTTGATGATTTTGAACACTTGAATTAAGTCACCTCTTAATCTGTGCTGGGTTAAAGGAAATAGATTTAATTCTCTAAGACGCTCTTCGTATGGTTTGTTCTTTAGGCTAGGTATCATTTTGGTAACTCTATGTTGAACTCGTTCTAGCTTGTTTATATCTTTTTGGTAATAAGGGCACCAGGATTGAACGCAGTATTCCAGAAGAGGGCGGACTAAGGAATTGTAAAGGGTTAGGATAACTTCTTTGAATTTATGCTCAAATGACCTGCCTATAAAGCCAATTATTTTCTTTGCCTTCTTAACAACTTCTGAACATTGTTGACTCGGTTTTAGGTTACTCGATATTGTTACTCCCAGATCGGTTTCTCTGTTTACATTCTTAAGCTGAGTGCCATTCATCGAATAGTTTGCTTTCTCATTTAGGTATCCGATATGTAGTACTTTACATTTATCCGCATTGAAACTCATTTGCCAAATTTGGGCCCAACATGACAATTTATCTAGATTGTGTTGCATATCGTCAACTTGTTCTTTTGAGAGTACGCTATTTGCAATTTTTGTATCGTCAGCAAATTTTGAGATTGTACAGGTGAGACCCTCATCTATGTCGTTGATGTAAATTATAAAGAGAATTGGTCCTAGTACCGATCCCTGGGGTACCCCGCTACTTACATTGGTCCATTTAGATGCCTTACCGTTTATGACTACTCTTTGCTTTCTGTCGCCGAGCCAATTTTCTATCCATTTCAACACACCGTCTTGTATTCCATGCGCTTTTAGTTTTAGCAGTAAACGTTTGTGGGGAACTTTGTCAAAGGCCTTTTGAAAATCAAGGTATATAATTGAAATGCTGGGTGTAAAGGGAATTTTTCTGTCCTGAAAACTCCCCAGGCACACTTAGGGTCAACCTTTCCTGGTGCCTGGCGCGGGGCTCGAACCTCTGAAGGGAGTTTAACCCTCCTAAAAACCCACAGGTTTTGAGATGCCTTGGATGGGTTCGAACCCTGGTTAGTGACCATGGCCATCATAGGTCAACCAGGCCCGCGCGCTAACCCACTGTACTACCACGGACGTACAAAAGTATAGTAACCTTAGTCCGATTTGTAAGAACCAGGTGATAGTCTCGTGGTGATTCACGTGATGAGTTTATTGGACTTCCCATCAACGACTATTTTACACTATACCTGACGTCAACTCGGGTAGTACATTATTGGGGTTGCGGGATATTTTCGAGGGCATTACAATAATATATACAGCTTTACTCTCATCGTAGAGGTTGAGGATATCGTGGAAGAAGTCTAAGAGGTTTGTTAAACAGGAAAGTTTTTTACGAAAGCCGTGTTGAGTATCTTTAAGTAAGTTATTTGCCTCTAAGTGATTTACGAGTCTGTCTCTTATGACCGTTTCTAGCATTTTACATACAATTGAGGTTAAGCTAATTGGACGATAGTTACTGGGTAGGGATTTGCTGCCTTTTTTGAATATCGGTGTTACGTTGGCTAGCTTCCACTGATCAGGCATAGTCCCAGACTGCAAGGATTCATTGAATAGCAATGTCAGTGGTTTGGAGAGCTCATCCTTAGCTTCCTTTAGAACTCTAGGCGAGATTGTATCAGGTCCAGGCGTTTTATTTACCTTGAGTTTATCTAAACAATTCAATACTTCTCTCTCTGTAACGGTGATATTGCTTAGAACATCTGAATTATCAATCTGAATCGGCGATGGTGTAGGGATATCACTGAGGTCTTCGGTTGTAAAAACTGATGCAAAGAAGGTATTGAGGGCATTACTCATTTGTACTTCGTCTTTGGTGTATTCTCCATTTTCATCGACTAACGGTCCAACAGTTGAAGTAACTACTTTTTTCTTTCTGATATAACTATAGAATTCTTTCGGGTTTGTTTTACTTTGATTCGCAACATGTAACTCCAGGGTCTTTTTACTTTGCTTAATTAACTTTTTGGCTTTGCGTCGTAGCTCTACAAATTTCACCCGTTCTTCGTCATTTTGTGAGGATTTTAATCTATCATTAGCAAATGTTTTAGCAAGCAGACAGTCTGAAATATCTTTATTCCACCATTTGGGCTTATCATTATGGCCTGGCCGCCGTATTTTCGATGGTATGCAGTCTTGCACTGCCTTAAGGTAAGTGGTTGTGTAACACTCCCAAGATGTATTTATGTCGTTATTGTTAGTCAGAAAGCTCCAGTCAGTTTCTTTAAGCTTTGATTTAAGTTTATGAAAATTTGCTTTCTTGAATTTAGGGACTTTCTCAATGCTGCTATTTGATTTGTTACTAGTAAACTTTAAAGTGAAAGTTATCGTACGATGGTCACTGTTACTGAATTCATCACCAACATTCAAATTCTCTATTAATTCTTCTTTTGTTGCGAGTACAAGGTCAAGCACATTATTACCACGGGTCGGAGATTGTACAAATTGAGAAAGTGAACTCTCTTGCAAGTTAGCATAGAGGTCGTGTCCAGAGTCTGAAGTAAGAATATCGCCCAATTTAGTCACGGGTAAGTTGAAATCGCCAAGAATTACGGTATCTTGTATGTTAGTTATTTCTGCAATTTGTTCATAAATTTCACTGTCAGTTTGCACTGATTGAGCTGGGGGTCTGTATAATAAAGCTAGTGTTATTTTAGTTCCTCGTTTATTATTTAATAGTACGTAAGATATGTCTATATTCGCAATTTGAGGTTTTGACATTAAGACGGGATTAAGACTTTCCTTTATAAAAAACAGAACTCCTCCTCCATTGCTATTGATCCGACTTTTCTCAAACATTGTATAACCAGGAAGCGTATATTCGGCTAAAAAGTCTCTGTCTTCCGTATTTAACCAAGATTCTGTAATGCCGATTATATCATAATGTTCTGTAAACACGATTTCCTCTAGATCTGAAAATGTATTGCGTATGCTACGAGCATTTACATAAAACACCTTAAGAGTATTAGAGTTGGATGTTACTGATTGTGCAATGTCTGAATTTTCAGTTCGTATTTGACTTACACTACCCTGTCTGGATACCCCCGGTTGACCCCGTTTTTTGAACGGAAATCCTTGACTGCATCGTTCAGCAGACGACCAAGACGTGCAGCTCCTACTTCATTGAGATGTACACTATCTCCTGAAAACAAAGATTTATCATAGTAAAAATGATCCCACGTGTCGACAAAGCCAATGTCCTCCTCCCTGCAGAGTTTGGCTAGCCGGCGATTTGTACTGGTAGCTATGTTGTAGAATCGGTTTTCTACATCAATCCGGGGAACAATTCCTGAAATTAAGATTCTATTAGATTTTTCCTTGAAGGACCTGATCAGCCGCCGGTACTTGCAAAGTAGTTCCTCTGACCGCGTCCGATGGACATCGTTAGATCCAACGTGGATGACGTTCGTAGTGCTTGCGGGGGCGAGCCTGGAAACCTCTTCCACAGCCGCAACAATGTCGTCCACGCCGCCACCTGGGATACAGAATCGCTTTCTGGTCCTGGGTGCCCTGGCGCAGAACTCGGTTAATTGGCCACGGACCATGGAGTCGCCCACAAGCCGAACTTCTTCCGTTTCCTCTTCCTCGTCAATAGCAAGAATTTTGAAGCGGTTTTGGCATGTTGTCGGGATGACCTTCCTGGTACTGGTACTGGGATGCACATTGTTTCTCACTAACTGAAAGTTGTCCTGGGGGGAGTGAGAGTAGAGTCATTATTATTTTCTGCAACATCTAAGGTAGCTGCTGGTGTGGGTACCGGTACCGGTACTGTATGCACTGGAATGGCGGTTGACATCATAGTGGTTTCTTGGGCCGAGGGCACTCCTACGTTGAGTGTGGCAAATTCTTGAAGGGATTCAAGCTTCGTAGTCAGGGCATCGATCTTGCGGTGAGCTGCATTCAATTCATCCGCAATCTTCTCTCGGAGCTGGCAAAATCTACAAATTTGGACATCAGTATTATGAAACATGGTAGGGCAAAATTTACCGGAACAACTCGTGCAGGTTCGTTGCAGCGCCATGACGATATAATCACAATATGCCTGAAAATCACACAAATTTATGTTAGCAAATTGGTACAAATAAAGCCTGAAAATCACAAACAAATTATGTTAGCAATGTGATACAATTAATTCCTGAAAATCACAATTTTTGTTGTTAGCTATATGATAAAATTAATATGCTTGTAAATCACACACAAAAATATGTTAGCAATAGAACACAATTTATGCCTGAAAATAAAAAAAAAAATTATGTTAGCAGTATGACACAGTTAAAGCCTGAAAATCACAAATGGACTAGAAATTTGTTACAAAATGTACTGGGGAAAAAAAATGGGAGAGGGGTAATGCAGTCTAGTGAGAAAACTGGGAAACAGTATACAGTACAGTAACAACAAATATTTGTTAGCAATATGGTACAATTAATGCCTGTTAATCACAAAAAGAATATTATGCCTGTAAATCACAAAAAATATGTTAGCAATAGAACACAATTTATGCCTGAAAATAAAAAAAAAATTGATGTTAGCAGTATGACACAGTTAAAGCCTGAAAATTGCAAATGGACTAGTAATTTGTTACAAAATTTACTGGAAAAAAAAGTGGGAGAGGGTTAATTTAGCCTAGTGAGAAAACTGGAAAGCAGTATACAGTACAGTAACAAAAAATATTGGTTAGCAATATGGTAGTGGTAGATACAGTGGTAGTGGTAGGTAAAGAGGTAGTGGTATATACAGTGGTTGTGTTAGATAGTGTTAATGTTAGATAAAGTGGTAGGGGTGGATACAGTGGTAGTGGTAGATAAAGTGGTAGGGGTGGATACAGTGGTAGTGGTAGATAAAGTGATAGTGGTGGATAAAGTGGTAGTAGTAGATAAAGTGGTAGTGTTAGATAAAGTTGTATTGGATAAGTGGTAGTGGTGGATAAAGTGGTATTGGTGGATAAAGTGGTAGTTGTGGATAAAGTGATGACAGTGGTAGATAAAGTGCAGTGGTGGATAAGTGGTAGTAGTAGATAAATTGGTAGTGGTGGATAAAGTGGTAGTTGTGAATAAAGTGGTAGTGGTAGATCAAGTGGTAGTTGTGGATAAAGTGGTAGTGGTGGATGAAGTGTTAGTATTAGATAAAGTGGTAGTGGTGGATAAAGTGGTAGTGGTAGCTAGTGGTATTGGTGGATAATGTGGTAGTAGTAGATAAAGTGGTATTAGTGATTAAGTAGTAGTGGTGGATAAAGTGGTAGTGTTAGATAAAGTTGTAGTGGTGGATAAAGTGGTAGTGGTAAATACATTGGTAGTGGTGGATACAGTGGTAGTGTTAGATAAAGTGGTGTTAGTGGATAAAGTGGTACTGTTCGATAGTGGTAGTTGTGGATAAAGTGACAGTGGTGGATAGTGGTAGTGGTAGCCTGGCTAAAGTGGTAGTGGTGGATAAAGTGGTATTTGTGGATAAAGTGGTTGTGGTGGATAGAGTGGTAGTGGTGGATACATTGGTAGTGGTAGATAAAGTGGTAGTGGTGATGAATTAACGATAATTTCCGTTGGCCTATGATGGTGCTGGTGGTGGCGGTGGCGGTTGCGACATGTTTAAATCCCAACTGACTCGGCTGGAGCCGCTGGACCCCCAGCAGGCGGCAATTCGACTCTGAGCGGCTGAGCCAGTCATTTTCAAGTGTTCGGCGGGAAAGGGTTGCTGCTATGTTGGATACCACCGCAAGGGTAAGGAAGTATCGCTACACTCGGTTTCATATCATCTGGACACACAATTACAACATCCTTACCTCTATTACGGACATTTTGTAACAAAGTGTTCTATTAATTTAGAAAACAAACATAATACATTTCGATTATAGGCCTACCATAAAGTAAAGAAAAGTCAGATTCAATTTGGTGTCAGATAAAATGGAACCGACTATTATTATCTTCTCAAATGCCTGTGACGATTTTGTTTCTGGCTATTTATACCTTTATATCCATATAAATATGTATTATTGCTGATTACTAAACTTACATTATCCTAGTAGGGCTATAGCCTAGGCCTAAATGTGCTGGTTATATGTTATCCCATTTTGTACTGGTGACGTCTTCTAAATTGTATTCTAGCTATAATTAGAGGATGTTATGCTGTTTAGGTAGGCCTGCAACAATGAACAGGCTTCGAACTATATTAATTAACCCTTTGCCTTGTATTACCACAGATCCTTCTTACCCTCTCCGACATATGACGCGATTTTGAGCCTATTAGGGATACTTTAAAATCTTTGTTACCATCAGGGGTACTTAGAAACCTTTAGTTTAGATACTTCAACCTCTGCAGTTGTCTTTGAGTTAGCTGTGGGCAGAAAACTAATTTTGGAGAGGTAATTATAAGAGTGAGAGAACTATTTCTTATTGCTAATCTGGCAACCTCTACGTCATATGAGTCTGAAGGGGTTAAGGAGCACAAAATCGTTTAAATATAGCTAGAATATAATTTAAAAGACGTCGCCGGTACAGAAGGGGTTACACAAAATGTTGGCGATCCGATCAACCAATTGACCACTTGCGAGTTTCAGGCTAGGGCCTATAAGGAAATTGGAGCTTTAGACATTTGTATATACCAAAATGACCAGCTACAAGACGGTTGTAGTGCATTTAGCCTATAGCCTAAATACACATAATCAAATTCAGCAAACTTTGTGTCCATCACCAACTCTTATAATTTATGCATTTCTCTAAATATTGATGTTTAGGCTACAGTTCCAACTTCCTTATAGACCAAGATTCGCAAGTGGTCAATTGACCAGCCAACGTGCATCGGGGCGATCGACGTAGGTAATGATTAGCACACGGCATCATAATTAATTTATCGCTAACTAACTATAGTCTATTCGCTGTAAGTAGGCGAGAAATCATGACCTCTAACCTCTGTAACTAAAAAACGACTAGAGTAATCGAGCTAATAATTATACCATTTGGGAAGAGTCAGTCAAGGAATAGCCTAGATTTTGAAATTTACAGCCAATTTGCTCTAGCCCTTTTTGAGTTACAAAGGATAAAGGTCATGATTTCTAGCCTACTAGCAGCGAATAGACTATAGCCTACAAACTACATAGCGTTCTCCTAGCTTCAAACCTGCTTAAAACATGCGATACTTTTCGTCATTGTAATAATGATATATAATATTTACATGGCAGACCTAGTGAAGCATCTATTGGTTCGAAACGTGTGTTCATAGGTATACGGCCTTGTGATAGTTAAAGTGGGCTGTCGTCCAGAAACGATGCGCTTCACATGTTGTTACTGGCGCACTCTCCTATCCAGGAGTTCGTTCTTTGAACGATGGCAGTTTCACTTATGATTTATTTATTTATTTTATTGTTTTTATTTGTATTATCTTTTGTTTATACCCTCTTCATATTAGGCCTACTTATATATTTCTGTTCTCAAATTAATAATATTATCCCTTGTCCGGGCCCTATCAAAGTGTCTCAGAAATTGCGGTTTCTGTCTACAGTGGAGGCCTATAATTAGACTATTACAACATACGTTAGGCTATTTAATTGGAACGAATGCATGTACTGTATGGAAATGAATGAATTAATACAAAAGTTATAATTTTATATTTAACTGAATCTGCTGGTATTGTGTAAAGTACAGTGGGGAAACCTAACGAGGCTGTAGTAGGCTATAGCCTAATGACAAGCAGTGATTTATGTATGCAAATACTAGGCTACATCGGAAGTCATTTAACGACACATGCTACATATAATATCACTATACTGTATATCACCATAACATGTCTTGAAGGCCACAAATAGAAAATATAGCATTCATAATTTTAAATAGGACAATAGGCTATACCCCAACAGTTTTGGCAATGTTTGCCGTCTTTCTTGACGTGACCAGTTTAATCATCTTTTACCGAACGTTCGTACTAGATATGTGTATTTAAGCTGTGTACTTCGACAGACTAGGCATTATTTCGTTAAACTGAAGGCTGAATTGCTTAGCATAGCATAATATAACGGTAAATACCAATGTTAACTGATTTATTTGACTAGGCATACAGATTGGCGACTTTTGGCCAATGGTTTTAATCACGATCGAAGACAGTTGGTCTCCCCGATTGACGTCGGAGCAACACAATTTCGGCAACAGATTGCCCAGATTGCAGTTGGTTGGCCGGATTAGTGCCTGTGTGATGGTTCTTTTACGGTATAGGCTACTAATATTTTATAAGTGGCCTAAGAGTCACGTGGATACACTAGGTCAAAAATGATGGTGTTAAACAGTTAATGAGTTGATAAATGTAAGAAAACAAAATATATATAAAACATTACTGCCTTTCATAATGGACAACCGTGAACATCAATTAAGAATATTCAGGCTAAGTGGCCCAAGCCGCCATATAGCCTACATTAGCGAATTCGAAGCTCTAGCTGATTGTACAAGTTGATACCTGTAAACTTAGGCTAAACCTTCAAAATAAAGTGACGCATTTGTTCTGGCTATTTCTTGATCTTTGTATTCATATTCATAAGAAGAATAGCCCATATACCGTATGGAAGGCTTCAGAGATTGAAATAGTATTAACCCTTGCAGTACCTGAGATATCTCGTAAAATTCAGGTAGGCTATATTTATGTATTTCTAACGTGGTTTTGATGGTAGTTAAAATGGATAGTTGAAATAGTTTGAAGGTTTTTCATTGCTACACTTCTTGCCTAAGCTGAATATAGCCTAATAGTTCAATTAATATCATGATATTAAAAGGACAAATTGCCAAGCTTAATGATATCTCCATCAATCATAATTTGTGTAACTTAACTACTGTATAGTATAATTCGATGATTTGTTGACTGCTGAAGAATTAGTACAAGGTAACAACATTTGTTGACTGCTGAAGAATTAGTACAAGGTAGCAACATTTGACTCATTATTATAAAAAAAATAGTGTATTAGTCAATGTGGTTAAATTACATGGCCTACTAGTAACAATTTGACAATATCATACCGGTACTGAACTGGTTGCTATATACTGTATTGCATCAATACATTACAATAACAGCTACAGTACTAGACTACCGTACGGTACCTGTCTAGGCCTACTAGCACAACACTTGTATACTCTTTAAAGTATATTATTAATTTCCGCTAATGAAGTATTTGTTCCAAATGGATATATATATATATATATATATACCTGTATATATATATATATATATATATATATATATATATATATATATATATATATATATATATATATACTCTTATACTATAATATACGAAGTATATCTCATATTCAGAACTCAAGGTAAGTAGAGTACCTGTCCAGTAAGGCAATTACTATTTAATTGGAGTTTCAGCCTGTTATTATGCTAAATAAATTATTTCACATCACTACCGTTATCTGGCCTATAATACAAAAATAAAAATTATCCTAAGCCATTTTTGTTATATACCGGTAACATACTGTACCCATGATTTCAAGATCAATTAATATCAATAGTTTTAGCAGGGTCAGAAGGGATATATAATATTTAGCGTATAAAATAAAGGTTATGTTATGTTTATAGGGCAAAACAGGCCAATATGCGCCCTACAGTTAGGGTGCAACAAAGGCTATAATTCGATGTTTTTATCTATTTCCAAGTTGGCGAGAAATTGGGCTTGTTCCCTTCGTAATTACTTGTCTATTACGACTTTTTTATAGCTAATAATGATGCTGTCTCATTAAATTTTAGGTATATTTATACGTGTTTTATGTTTCTAATGCAGTTTTGGTGGTAGTTAAAATGTATATTTGAGATAGTTTGAAGCTTTTTCATTGCTACACTTCCTTCCTAAGCTGAATTTGATAACTTAATGAATGCCAGGGTATTATGAAAAGGACAAGCCAGTACTGAATGAATTCATATCTATCGATCCTTCCTAAGCTTTATGAAACCGTGTAATGATAGCCAGAATAACGAATTATCAAAACACATCATATATTATCCTCAACGAGTTGTGGTTATGAGGGAAACCTTAAAGGTCAACTCCAGGGATGACAGAAAAAACGAAGCTTAATGCAGGGTCGTACCTTGTCAAGAATATATTGTAGTACGTATATGGGCAATATCGATATAATCTCATTACACACGCTTGTGGATAGGTCTGTGTGTGTTTTATTTTTATTTTTGTAATACCTTTCAATTCAATACTCAAACTCTGCAACACATTGAAAAAGGTCCTGAAGATGGGATGCACTCCACAAAATGATCCCATATCGCTAACAATAAACATATAGGCAGTGTTTTAATTGTTAATCTTGGTCTAGAGTTAAGGGAGTTCGCTTCAAATGCCTATTTCTTAATAAATTAAAGTATTGTTTTCTGTTAATCTAGAACTATTTGGGTTGTATTGTAACCTAGCTCAATTAAATTAAGAAATAATTTGTCAATGTCACGAGATTGTCATTTAACGTTACAGACATTAGTTGTATACATTTTAAAGCCTCAAACTGATCAAGTGAGCTTTCGAAATGCAAATATCCTCTTAAGTTTTTAATGCAGCCCAAAACAGTTTTGGTAGTGCATTGTATCAGCTTTATTCTCCACGACTGTTTCCTTTTCTTTTGTCAATGCTATGTGTCTCATAATTATCTTCTTCCTTTCCTGTTTGTTGCTACTGGCTGACTAAGCTAACTTTGTTTTTTTCCAGGTTCTTGGTGAATTAACTGTTCAGGACAGAGTCACAGAGAGATCGCCTATGTCTTAGGCAAGTTGGAGTCTCCGCCTGACGTGTCTGTATCGTATCGGAGCCTTAACCCGGCAACGGAGAGAAAGCTCATAAGAAGTTTTACTGGGCGAGGGCGGCAAAGCTCTTAAGAGGGAGGCCTAAAAAAAACATTTAAACGGCCCCAGTAGCACTAAAAAAAATTTTTTTTTTTTTTCCCTATACCTCATATCACTCCTCCTTCACCCCTTTCCCCTCCCCCTTCAATTATCACCTATTTTCCCTGTTATTCCCTAATTCGTTGGTATATTTTTGTGCTAACATTAGCAAAATGTGTGGAGGATGTGCTTACGTTCCTAGCGAGTGTTACACAACCGAGAGTGTGAATGAGTAGGCTCCTGGCTCAGTGTGGCTTGAGGCCTCGTAGAGGGAGGGGTTGCCTCAATTTGCTCCATAATTCATGAATGGGCTGCTCCATGTATATTCGCGATTTTGACCAGAAAAATTATATTTTCACTTGTTTTATTGTTGTTACAGCTTACTATCTTCATAGTGAAGGTAAAATAGGCTCATATGAATAAGTAATAACAATATTTATCGTAAAATGACGATTATAGGCCTGAATGGAGCCTATATGCTCGCCCATGGGCATCGAGTTCAATACCTCCCCCCCCCCTCGCCGTTTATAGGTTAAAGTAATCACAATCAGTACTAGCCTACGTCAATAACCAGGATCTTGTTAGAAGCTGTAATTCTAGAATTGGTGGGGTGCTTACATGTGTTGAGGCAACTCATTGATTTTCTAGTTTGTACTTATTAACAGGCCTGGCCCACAAAGGAGCAGGGAGAATGATGACCCGACGTGGGTCCTCTCTGACAGTAAGGTTTGGTTGAGTCAATCCCACCATGTGTCTCCATAAACAAATAATTACTCAGAATGTTATAATTTGTTTGTATACCGGTATTCAGTAAGTTGGTTTGTATTATGCTTTATATTTTTGCTAATTGTAGCGATAATGGTGTATCTGGTGATCATGTAGTGATGATGGTGAGTTGAAGTGAAGTAATGCTTAAAGTGACGCTTTCAAAATTACTATTCTTCTATCACCATCCTTAATTACTACTTGTCTACAGCTATCACCTTTCCGATTGCTGTCACCATCACTAGTAGGCCTACAAGTTACTATCCCCATCATGAATATTAATGTCATAGAGCAGTAGTAGGATACTACTGCTATGCCCGGTGTCAGTGGGTATAATTTAAACATAATAGAGGCAACCTTGCTGGCATTTCTATTATTTTGTAAGAGTAGACCCGGAAAAAGATGTGGAAACTTACAGCCCGTTTGTTTTAGCTCCTTGAGTTACAAAGCGGCTAGATATCAAATTCGTGCCAAGTTCGCTGACACCAAAGCTTGTAGTACTTGAAGAAGTAAAGCTACTCCCAGTAGCAGCATTACTACTGTAACTATAATAACATCAATATTAAATATGGTTATATTTATTAAGATTGCATGATGTTTAGTGTAATGTACCAATTACTGGAGTATACTCAGTAACTATGCATATTCTTGATTGATTAATTAAATATATATACATATTTAATCTGGCTTTCAGTTTCCGCCTTCATAATAGTCTGGTAGGTCAACTTAATTTATCAGTGAGTTGGTTACTAGTAAGGTAAGGATTTCAGGAGGATCAATTTTGTTATCAAAATTTGGAAATGCTTACTTATTTACAAATGAAGTGGAAAACGTAGGCACTGCATGTTTAGCCTTAATCTAGCATACATATGAATTCCTCATATTTTCTTATTATTCCTTGTATTTTATTATTCATAGTATCATATTACTGAAAATGTGAGTGGGAATCATCGTTATGTTCCGATAAAAATAGTTCGGTCCTATCATGAACTGTTATAAATAAGAAAAAGTTAACAATAATCATGAAAACGAAAAACATTGAAATCTGAGTAAAAAAATTAGGGTATCAATCTTAAATGTGTTATTATCTGTACCCACTGTTTACGTAGAAACGTGAACAGCTGCTAAATTTAAATGAAAAAGTTAAGAAATACAGAATTACTATTTAAATTTAATGTTGGCGGCTGTTCACTTTTCTACATTAATAATATGTAGTTTTTTCGATATCAGGGTTTTCACACAATGTGTGTGTGCTGTCATAACATCGTGAAATATGAGTTATATCTTTGTGCATGACACGTAATAAACACGTTATAGGTCGACATATTTTTTAGATATTGACAAATTAATAACATAATACGCTCAAGTGACGTAAACAGCTGTTCACGCTCTTACGTGAATATTACATATTTTTTTCCACGTTGTAATAGCTTTCACATGACATTTCTCTGATAAATTGTTAATGCATTATATACTTTATAGTTTGACGTATTTGAATCATATATATATATATTATATATATATATATATATATATATATATATATATATATATATATATATATATATATATATATATATAATTATATACTGTATATATATTATACAACCTACTGTATATTATGACGTATTTCGGATATACTATTCACGTAATTTACAACAAATTTGTGCACATTAAGTAAGCAGCTGTTTACGTTTTTAAGTGAATATTACTATATATATATATATATAACGTTGCATTGCCTTTAAAATTACGTCTTTCTACAATCATATTAATGTGTAATAGACCTCATGAGAGCTTGACATATTAGAAACGTAATGAAAACGTAGTTTTAAATGTATATAGTATGACGAATTTTCTACTTGATACTGACGTAATTTGATAACATTACATGTGCTAATAATGTTCATGTTCATGTTTTACATGCATATTACGTTATTGTTACAACGTCGTAATGACTTTCACATGGCATCTTTCTGCACTCTTTTTAACGTGTAATAAACCTTGTACATTGACGTGTTAGGAACGTAATACATACAAGTTTTTATAGCCTATAGTATGACGAAATTTCGACTTTCTATAGACATAATTTTATAATATTGCTCATGCCAATGACGAAAGCAATTGTTCACGTTTTATGTTAATACTTATGTAATGTGACATCTTTCTGCAGTCATATTAACGTATAATATACCCTATGGTTGGACATATTGGAGATGTAATATATATGTCATATTTACGTTGTGTCAAGTTATATTTTGGGGTTACGCAGGTTACTGACAAGTCAATGATGGTCCTGCGATATCAACAGTTGTTCACGGTTTTATGTTTATATTACGTTATTTTCGAGGCGTTATGAAGGTTGTGTTGTTATTTATGGGCTACATTGTGACAATGTCATATTTGCGTTGTGTGTATGTTATATTTTAAGGCTATTCAGGTTATTTACAAAGTTGCCAATGATGGTCCTGCGGCATCAACAGTAGTTCACGTTTTTCCGTTCATATTAGGGTCATTATCAATAAAGGTTGTAAAGGTTGTGTTGTTACTTGTAGTTTACATTGTGTCAATGTCGTATTTACGTTGTGTATTTCAATTAGAGTTTGGGACAATTCAGGTTATTGACTAACGTCACTTATGGTAATGCAAAATCAATAGTTCACGCTTTTACATGCATACTACGTAGTTATCATAACGTTGTTAGGTAGTGACAATACTTCTGAGCTACGTTGTGACAACGTATATTTTTATATTGGGATATCTTGGTATTTAGAAGGTTATGACAACATAGTGATATACGTTGTTCTTGTTGGTTATATTTTTATCTATTTACATCATTCTACAATATTCTGTGTATTAAATTGGTCCTGCAACTTGTGTGGTTGTTCACACATTTACGTGAATACAACGTAGTTGTTCGTATTGTTATCAGGTTGTTTAACTACGTATTTGGAAGGTTTTGACAACATAGTTAAATACATTTTTTACTTGGTGATATTTTGGTCTATTATCGTCATTCTACAACGTTATGTAGTATGGTCCGGCGACTTTTGTGGTTGTTCACACATTTACGTAAATACAACGTACTTTTCGTAATGCTATCAGGTTGTTTTCTACGTATTTGGAAGGTTTTGACAACATAGTTAAATACGTTGTATTACTTGGTGATATTTTGGTTTATTTAAGTCATTCTACAACGTTCTGTGGTATGGTCCGGCGACTTTTGTGGTTGTTCACACATTTACGTGAATACAACGTAGTTTTCGTAATATTATCAGGTTGTTTGACTACGTATTTGGAAGGTTTTGACAACATAGTAAAATACGTTGTATTACTTGGTGAAGAGTTGGTCTATTTACGTCATTCTACAATGTTCTGTAGTCTGGACCTGAGTCATTTATAGCTGTTCACGCGCTTATGTGAATACAACGTAGCTTTCGTAATGGTATCAGGTTATTTAGCTATGTATTTGGAAGGTTTTGACAACATAGTAAAATATGTTGCAATACTTGGTGAAGTGTTGGTCTATTTACGTCATTCTACAACGTTCTGTAGTCTGGTCCTGAGTCATTTATAGCTGTTGTTGTTGTTGTTGTTGTTCCCCAAGCTGTCTGGCCGAACAGCCCCAAGGTCTCGAGCAAGGCCAAGGCCATAAACGAGTGCCCCCACAAAATCCTCCCTGCTTACCACTAACAAAGCCCGGGTGACCGAAACCACTCCAAGGCAGGGAGCTGAGGAGGGTGCGGAAACGCCCGGGAAACCAAAGCCCCACCCAAGGCCCTGTGCCCCTCAGCAATTATGAAGGGAAAGTTGAGGGGTAAGGGAAAAATGTGACACTTTGGCTCCCAATCTGCCAACTTCTAGGTTGGCAGTAGGGAGGTCAATCCACGGAAAAGACGCCGCCACTTGAGATCTAGAAGATATATAAGTAAAAGGAACAGTCAGAGTAAGCTATGGGTATGGCAGAGATCGCTCAGTTCTCACTCGGATAGACCAGCCCATCACCACATGACTAGAACCCAATCCTCTCAGCATCAGCTAGGAAAGGCCCTAGAAAGCTGCCTTTGGCGGGGGGGGGGGGGGGGGGGGATAGCTCCCCTATTTCAACTCCTTTCGGGGTTGGGCAGCCGCCCATTTATAGCTGTTCACGCGTTTACGTGAATACAACGTAGTTTTCGTAATGGTATCAGGTTGTTTAGCTACGTATTTGGAAGGTTTTGACAACATAGTAAAATATGTTGCAATACTTGGTGAAGTGTTGGTCTATTTACGCATTCTACAACGTTCTGTAGTCTGGTCCAGAGTCAGTTATAGCTGTTCACGCGTTTACGTGAATACAACGTAGTTTTCGTAATGGTATCAGGTTGTTTAGCTACGTATTTGGAAGGTTTTGACAACATGGTAAAATATGTTGCAATACTTGGTGAAGTGTTGGTCTATTTATGTCATTCTACAACATTCTGTAGTCTGGTCCCGAGTTATTTATAGCTGTTCACGCGTTTACGTGAATACAACGTACTTTTCGTAAGTTGTAAAGTTGCAGCCACACTTATATATGACGTTGTGACAACGTAAAATTGTTTATTGGGATACGGGATCACAAAAGAGTCATAGCCTATCGTATTTATACGATAGGGGTCTTTGCTTTGCTAATTTCATTCACATGCATACTGTATATAGTGTGATCTATTCTCTGACCATAACGGAGTCCAATCTCAAATTTTAGCCCAAGGCCCCTCGCTACTGTCTCCCTTCTCCAGGAATGACGAAAATGAGATCGAATATTTATGTGATTAACCCTCAACTCGTGGCGACCGTCATATGACGGGAGAGAGAATATTGGCCACCCCTGCGGCACTCATCATATGACGTGTGCCGTTTTGAGGCCATTATGAGCGATGAGAGAGGTGTGGGAAACCGCTTGATAGCTCCCACTGTGGAGGTTTTAGGCCAGGTGGCCAACAGCTTCCTAATGGTAAGGATATCCCTGCTGTAACCAACGGGATCGTGGATTGTAAAATGCTCCTTAATAAAAGAGGGAACATTCTGAGGAGCACACTGAACACATGTTGTTGTTGTTGCTCGGGGGTTTGCAGAGGGTAAGCGGTTTTAACCTGTTGGGTCACTAATCCTAGAGTGACGTCCAGATCTCCCTCAAACTTTATTTTGTCGATTTTACTTAAGGCAACGACGGGGCCTAGTGAAGGTTGCACTGCATATATGACAATATTCCGGAATTGATCCCAAGTTAAATCAGGGGTCACTTGTCTGGCAACCAGGGACACAGCCTTTCCCAGGTGTGTTAATATCACGGCAATCTTTTCATGATCGGTTTGATATGCCAGGCTAAGCACTGGATTCACCATATCCAAATACATATGAATATCATGTGTTTCTGCCTCATACTTAGGTATGGGTATGTGCGAACGAGTAGTCATGATGACTTATGTTATATAACGCTCTATCTCCTTTTTATTTTTGTGCCAAATGGCTTCTTCCCGAATCAAGAACCACCGTCTGCCACCAATGTTATACCAGGTTTTTGCTGGGGTTAATTTAATTAATTAGGTAGGTGCTTGCTTGACTGGAGAAGTTGAATCCACTTAAATACATGCACAAAGGTAATAGAGGATAAATATTACAAAGCATACATTCATAGATTGCATTTATGGGCACATAGATATTGATTAGTAAAAGTAATAATTAAATAATTATATATAAAGACACACGAGCGAGGTTCCACAATACTTTCTCACGATTAAGACTTGGCCTGGGAATATTACTTTAGTACTCCCTTAAATGAGGTACAGTTCCGAGCATATGTAACAGAGACACCGCCTCAGGCCTTCTACTCAGTCATTGTGTCCTTTCTAGCTGGAGAGTTATGATGGGGGAGAACGGGAGTGGAAGTAGGTGATGGTGGGAGGGTGATGGTTTGCGGGGTGGGGGTAGAAGTGTTAGCGAGGTAGGAAAGAAGGGTGTGCTTGTGTGGCTGTTAAAGTTAAGGTGGGAGCAGAGAGGAAATGGAATCCATTGATTTGTGGCAAATAACAGATTAATTACGTAATGTTCTTTGACAAATGGAAATTATATAAGCCTGATTTATGTTTTGCTAATATGTGGCAACAATTATATAAGCGGCATACAATTGTGTTGATAGTCATATTGCCGTTATTTATAACTATAGTTTGTTTATTTTTAGTTGATGGTAAATTGTCATGTCCTCATCTTTTTTACTCAACTATTACGAAGATTATATAGCAAAATATGTTGTTTATTATGAGGACTTGGCAGTAATACGACATATTTTCATATTTTTCCATTACGTATCGATAAATCAGTTGCTACAGGATTCAATTTACCGTTAGGTGACATAACCGACCATATGATAAATTCCACCCAGTTAATTGCAAAATATGTTTGTTTTAATGCCACAACATTATCGGGCTTACTTTAAACCCCTAGTGATGTGTATTTCGGTATGGTTGTATTTTACTTGATCTCTGAGTATGATATAATATACCCAATTACCCATCCATAATTATATGTAATTTGTCATTTCGGTGTGAGCATCCTAGGTTCGAATCCCCGGACTGCCACATGTGTTTGTTAATTTCATTAATCGAGTTTAGGAGTAAAGTTGGTTTGTGGAGAGAACATAATAATATTATATAATATATGTAATTTGTCATATTATATATTAAAGTTCACACAGTAGAGGCAGAAATGGTCATTTTACAATAGGAACCTTCAACAATTCCAATAACTGCTAGTAGTTCTAATTAACTGTGGATATATTTGCAACCTTGGATATACTCTGACATAACTGTATGCAAAGTGAACATATTACCTGAGAAACGGGTTTGTTCCTTGGAAATCTTAGTCTTAAGGGGCTATCACACTGGCCTTTTTTCCGTGGTCCTTCATCATATCTACGATTTGCGTGGTCCTTCATCTCAACTGAATTCCGAACTAATGATATAAAGCCTGAACATATATACTATGAACTGGAAAGTGGTTAAATGGTCTTGTAATTAACCCATTTAGCACAATAACATAATTTTGATCATACTCCGGTTACCATTAGATGATTTTCCTTGGTTTATAATCTACCTCTAGGACTCAAAGGGGTAAGTACTGTCTCAAAAAAGCCTCTGAATAACACATAGTAATTCTGAATATAATTTTGTAATTTTAGCCAGAATCAAGGGTAAAAAGGCGTACAGGTTACTAACCGGGGATCGAGTCTCCCGTGGCAGCGGTATTTTTGTATTGATGTATTTTGGTTTGTTTTAGTTTTTACTTAGAAATACATTATACGAAGTGAAATAACATATTTTGCAGATAATGTGTTAATTTCATATATAATACGTTTTGAGTGTCTTGGGTTATTATGTAC
The DNA here is from genome assembly GCA_032716605.1 of Paralithodes platypus. NCBI lineage: Eukaryota > Metazoa > Arthropoda > Malacostraca > Decapoda > Lithodidae > Paralithodes > Paralithodes platypus. The sequence goes on along the minus strand of CM064528.1, from coordinate 33,952,715 downwards.
AATAATACTGTAGTTTAGTATATAAACTAGGATATGGTAATCTAGGTTAGGCTATAAGATTAAGTTAGGACGCAATAAGTTCATTTATGAATGGATAAAATTAAGTTAGCAGTTAGGCTAGTTACATTAGGGTAGTTAGTGTAATAACAGTATATTAGATAATATTGTAAGACTATTGTAATCAAGAAACATATACTTTATAAACTCTATATACTTTAACCAATTTTAAACATTGTAGGCTACCATACATTAGTTTAAAATTATCCAAATTACGAATTAAAAAGATAAACTACGTCCGAGGGGCTCGAACTCCTACACTTTGAATGTATGCCTATTATGGTTACCACTGCGCTACTTAATAAACTGACAATCGTCGGTGTATTCTCGATCATATTGATCTTCAATTCCTGTCAAGTTTTAAATTGTATTATCGGTCAAACTAATCATATTTGCGTTAATATGGTATATAGACTCGACTTCTTAGTAGCGACAGCGAAACATTAATAACAGCCTACAGACGGAATCTATTCAGGCCAAAATTGGAGTAAATCAATCCTAGGAGCGAGTTCAGCAGATATTCGTCTGACGACGATCATGCGTTAAGGGGAGATTTTCACTTGAGGGTGTTTTTTCTGAACCCCTTTCTCCCTCATGTTTAGCCCCATTAAAGTTGAGACATTTAAAGGAGTTTGCCCCATTAGCTTGGCTATTATATAACTTTTCGCCCCATTTGTCAATATAAAAACTTTTCTTACTGTTTAGGTGTCTATTATTTTTCCTGGCGAGCGATAGCGAGTCTGAAATTTAGGATTAACCGACCTTGGGTAGGGAAATTTTTTACCGCAAAATTGACACATTTATCTTGAAAGGGATTCTTGGGAGATATTAAATGTGTTAATGATTGATAGAAGACTAGGGAGCATACTAAAACTCTCCCCTTAAGCCAGTGTGATAGGGAGATAACGATTCCATGCCCAAGGTCGAAGGACGACAGACAGTAAAAGTAAGTCCCTTTGGGAGAAAGAGGAGGACCATGTAATTGGGGACTGCAAATGTGTAGGCTAATATTTGAGTAATGATACATAATTTCCTATTCCTATGAGTGAGTGAGAGCACAGTGAGAGCACACGGGTTGGTTGAGCTCCTCAAAAGAGGGGATTTTCGGAGGGGTATCGTGGGGCTAAGTGACCCATATACGTATCAGAAGATCGGCGATGATACGGTGTTTCCGCACATAGTAAACAGAACGTGGTTTCTTGTTTAAACATCGCCCACAAAGCATATTTAGTTTAATCTTGAGAGTGTTATTACCAGTATCAGTGAGGGGACAAGGAGCCGTCAGGCACTAGCCCAGCCCTGCCCAGGCACCATAAACCTCCAGCAGTAACCACAAGGTGAGTGAAGTAACCGTTTATAGGGCAGGCAGTTTCACCCTTATGGTTCCCCACCATAGGCCTTATCTTCCATCTACCCCAAGGACCTGACCCTCGGTCTTTCAACTTCTCAAACAATTCTAACCATTATGAAGTACTTGCTATAAGGTCCATTTTTATTTCCCTCTCTCTAACCATTTAGGAAATACTTGCTTCAAGGTCCATTTTCATTTTTCTCTCTCTCTCTCTCTCTCTCTCTCTCTCTCTCTCTCTCTCTCTCTCTCTCTCTCTCTCTCTCTCTCTCTCTCTCTCTCTCTCTCTCTCCTTTTTATCCTTAACATCTTTCCATCCACTTTCAATCACCGCACTTAACCGTCTCATTGTTATTATTTTTTGGTTTTCTATAACTTCAGATCGCTTTTTTTCATTTTAGTTATTTGTTTTTCCCTAACATCTTTCAATACCCAACCAGGCCAGCCCCCTCTCCAGCTCGCTTTCTTTCTCCCTCGCCCCCACCCCTGCTCTCTCTCCTTCTCTCTCTCTCTCTTAACATTTTGTACAATTTAAGCATTTTCCATAACTGCTGTCCTAGATTCGGTTACCCACTCAGATCCTGGCTCTCGCTCACTCTCTGGCTCTCTCCCTATCTTGATGTTGACAGCATTATTAATATCCTAAGCATTTATTAATACTCAACATCAGGGTGGCGTCGCCAGTGTAAGTAATCATAGGATATAATTGGCGTGCTTCCCTTCAATCAGTTAGATCTTTTAGTTGTACCGTTGCCCAATACCGAGGATTTATACATTTAACACCTTACGAGCGGCCTATTTATATGTACCGCCCAGCGGGGTGTTTTTAGCCAAAATAGGGCTGTTTACGTGATCATTTTCATGCCTAAATAAGACCCAGAACGTAAAACAAGTACCTATCCCTGAAAGGGCATAAACAGAGCTTTCGAATGACACCATAACGATCCTTTTATGATGGCTAGTTTTCTTGCAATAACCGTGCAACGCGAGTGCAAAAAGCATGTAATTAGCCACTTTCCCGATATAATTCCTTATATAGCGAGTGAGAGAGGGAGGAGGGAGCTGGGATTCGTGTCAGTATGTTCGCCGCGGTGGTCTGGAGCAGTCATACGCTCACTACTCTCCTGCCACCACTTGTCTCTCTCTCTCAGCAACATTACGTGCTGAAATTGCCACTCGAGTTATGTCGAGCGCCGCCACATAGTCCAGCTTTATTTAACTCGACTTATGTGGTGAGCCGCTAAATAAGGGTTAACCACTTAGCTTTAGGAGAAGCAGGCCAATTGCCCATCAGAAAGGTTGACTATGATATGTGAATGTTTATGCATCCAGCCAATTATACATTAATAACAACAGCAATAATCTAGATATGTGCCAGGAGAGATTTCCCGGGGTTTCTGAAACAAGGGAGACATGGTATAGATGGAAGCACCACGGGAAGATCAGGAGGACGGCTTGGTAGAGGCAGAGGGACGGATAATCTTGGAAGACTATGGCCTAGCAGATACTAAGTGTTTTAAGTGCGGAAAAACCAATGCAAGGAAGAATTCGCGAAAATGTTCCGGCTGTCTTAGATCTATTCATTTATCTTGTGCTAAGCTGACAAAGAAAACATCAGGAGAACAACCAAACTGGAAATGTCTCGCATGCCCAGGGCCCACTGCAGAGCCAACCGGGGCAACACCGGCAACACCGGTTGCCGACTTGACCCAACTTGTGACCAAATGGAAAGCGCGGATCCAGGTCCTTGCCCGGGTACCTAAAGGAGCCAGTATCCAAGTGGCGGAGGCCCTTACAACCATCATAAAGCAGGCCCTACAGCTCAAGACACCCCTCGCATGGGCACGGCTCCTGGGTTTCTCCTATGGGGCCCTCCGAAAACCACCCAGAACCAACATACAAGACCATCTTCAGGTTTCATTAGCCACCAGAGTGAAACATCAAGTAGCACAGTATATGGAGGGAAACAAACTGGTGGAAACCCCCGAACAGCAACCAAACAGGGCCCAGAAGCAACAGGACAAGGAAGAGGAAGAGGCTGAACAGCTACGTAAGAGGGTCGCGGCGAAGCTGGCGGATAGTGACATCAAAGGGGCCGTCAGACTGTTGTCCTCTTCAGAAGGTTTTGCTGGTCAAGGCACTGAAGTTGTTGAAGCCCTACAAGAAAAGCACCCACCTACACCTAGGGACCTAAACCTCCCCCCTGCCCCAAATGACCAGATGCGCCAACCTTTAGTTGTCACGAAGGAGCAGGTGGTTGCCGCAGTGACTTCATTCCCAGCAGGCTCAGCCGCGGGCCCAGATGGTATCCGACCCGCCCACCTCAAAGGCCTCTTGGGTCAGGGATCAGGAGCTGCTGGGGAGGCACTCTTGGAAACCCTCACCAAATTCATCATGGTTTTAAGAGGGGAAGTACCCGACTGTGCCACACCCCTATTTTTGGGGGCATCACTCTGTGCACTGGCAAAAAAAGATGGCGGTGTGCGCCCAATAGCAGTAGGGAACACCTTACGGCGCCTTGCCACAAAGGTGGGTTTGAAACCACTCTCGAATGGCCTAGGTTAACACTTAAGACCAGTTCAACTAGGTTTCGGAACTCCAGGGGGGTGTGAAGCTGCTGTACACGCAACCTGCACCTACCTCAGCCAAGCCCAAGAAAATGAGTGCTTCTAAAGATTGACATGCGGAACGCATTCAACAGCATTCGCAGGGATGTCTTCCTCCGTGCAGCTCAAGAACACATCCCCACTCTGTACCCCCTACTTTGGCAGGCTTATTCCAAACCTTCAATCCTGATGTTTGGCGAGACGGTAATCCCATCAGCGACCGGGTTACAGCAGGGAGATCCAGGTGGTCCTGCTCTTTCTCAATAGGGGTGGATGCAGCAGCTAACAAAGTAAGGTCAGAACTGAATGTATGGTACCTGGACGATGCAACCTTGGGAGGGTCAGTAGAGAATGTTCTAACCGACCTAAATAACATCGTAACTGACCTCGGCCAGGCTGGGCTAGTGATAAATGACACCAAATGTGAACTTGTCCTCCTCAACCACACACGTGAACAAGGAGAAGAGACTCAGGCCCTGTTTCGAGACATATTGCCAGATGTAAATATCCTTCAGGAGCACCAGCAAACCCTATTAGGTTCCCCACTAACTCTGGCAGCAAGTTAAAAAGGAGGAGCTTCAACGTCTCGTGAGTCGCCTGATACACATCGATGCCCACTCAGCTCTGGCCCTGCTCAAGAACTGTTTCTCCATCCCAAAACTCCAATACCTCCTGCGCACATCGATGACTTACACGAACAATGGTGGCCTCCAAGAATTAGACAGCATAATCCGATAAGCAGTGACCAGCATCACCAACGTGGAATTTAAAGAACGGGCCTGGACACAAGCCACCCTTCCTGTCCGCCTCGGGGGCTTGGGCATACGGAGAGCCTCGGATATTGCCTCCCCAGCCTTTATCTCTTCCCTCATCGCGACCAACGACCTTGTAGTGTCCATCCTTTCTTCTCAACCCGGAATGACACTTAATGGGGACGTAACAGCAGCGATTAACACCTGGAAGGGAAGTACAGGAGTAGAGGAGGAGCCTCAGGGTACCTCCAGGAGCAAGCAGAAAGCGTGGGATACCATCTCGGCGAAGAAAACTCAAGAAAATCTCCTAACCAATGCAGACCAGGTTGCAAAAGCACGCCTCCAGGCAGCCGCCCGTTCGGAGAGTGGCTTGTGGTTACACGCCATCCCCATCCCACCTCTTGGAACTCACTTGGATGCTGAAGCGCTCCGGGTTGCCTTCGCGCTCAGAGTGGGTGCGGCAGTTTGTCACCCACACACTTGCAAGTGTGGTGGGTGGATGGATGCTCAAGGTCACCATGCCTTGTCATGTAATTACAACGCAGGCCGCCTGCCAAGACACTCTGCACTAAATGATGTCATAAAACGGGCCCTGCAGAGTGCTAACCGTGCATCAATCCTCGAACCACATGGACTTCACAGAGAAGATGGCAAACGGCCAGATGGGATGACCACTTTCCCTTACAAGAATGGCCGGTGCCTCGTGTGGGATGCCACATGTGTTGACACTTTCTCCACAACCAACATCGCCAGAAACGCCGACGAAGCAGGTGAAGCCGCCCGGATAGCAGAAAATAAAAAGCGAGAAAAATATCAAGCCATCGCCAGAAATCATCAGTTCGAGCCCCTGGCATTCGAAACTTCAGGAGTCTTCGGCCCTACCACCCTTAAGATGGTGAATGAAATAGGCCGTAAAATCAGAGAAGTTTCAGGAGAACCCCGGGAAACCCTCTGGCTCAAGCAAAGACTAGGGATGGCTATCCTCCGGGGCAATGCCACCAGCGTCATGAGCTCAGTTCGACAGGACTGGGTCATGCCATTGTGTGAGGCCCGGGCAGGAGTGGTGTATCCGTAGTCTTTCCACAGTAGGGTAAAATAAAACATAAACTTTATTTGTATGTAACATGTGTGATGCACATAAATAAAAGGGGATGTGTCGGATGGTTGAAAGCCACAGTTGCTCGCGCGTTTGGGGCTAGCAACACGTATTATGAAAAACATGTATCCTCCTTCATTCACTGTCCCCCCCTTCACTCACTCAACCCCACAATTTGCCGGAGGATAACAGGTTTTTCACAATACGTAGACGGAGGTCTTTTATTAAAAAACAATTCTTTATTGTTTCTATTATTTTGGCAAATTGTTAGTTAATTTTCCCCGTGTGATATTGCATCTAATATATTGTTTAGTGTATTAAACTGTTTAATTAAGTTTCATGGAAAAGTAAAATAATAGGCATAATAAAATGATTCTTCGTTTTAATGTATACGAAACTCAGGGTTAATACTGAGATCGTATATAGTGGTAACTTTAGATCTTGATGATGACTAATAGATGAGAAGTCGAAATGTTAAAAACAACACAGATGCTCGTGATTACCTGGTAATTGAACATCATAGTAAGAGTAGCCTATATAAATACTTATTTATAACAATATTCATTATAACATATAGTACAGATCATAGTGTTCTGAACATATTGAAGCATATGCCATTGATGGGATAATTATATTGAAGTCATCTATGAATTGATATATTGAGTAAAGGAGGAAAAGTCGCACAAAGAGCTTAGGTCAGATCACGCTGACGCAGTAATGTTATACGACAGGATGAACAATAAAAGGCATAACTATATTTAGTTTAAGTTAGCAGGTGTAGTCAAATTATTTCTGACCGATCCACAAGGTTTCACCCCATGCATATGACAGCAACGGCACATGACCGCAGGGTCCATTTCATAAGGTGTATTGAGTAAATAAAGAGTTAAGAAAGTTGTTGTTGTTGTTGTTGTTCCCCAAGCTGCCTGGCCGAACAGCCCCAAGGCCCCGAGCAATTCCAAGGCCATAACCGAGCGCCCCCACAGAACCCTCCCGGCCGACCACAATAAAGCCTGGGTGACTGAAGCCACTCTATGGCGGGGAGCTGAGGAGGGTGCGGAAACGCCCGGGAAACCAAAGCCCCACCCAGGGCCCTGTGCCCCTCAGCAATTATGAAGAGAAAGTTGAGGGGCAAGGGAAAAATGTGACGCTTTGGCTTCCAATCTTGGTAGATTGGGAGGTCAATCCACGGAAAATACGCCGTCACTTGAGATCTAGAAAATATATAAGTTAAAGGAACAGTCAGAGTAAGCTATGGGTATGGCAGAGATCGCTCAGTTCTCACTCTGATAGACCAGCCCATCACCACATGACTAGAACCCAATCCTCTCAGCATCAGCTAGGAAAGGCCCTAGAAAGCCGCCTTTGGCGGGGGGATAGCTCCCCTATTTCAACCCCTTTCGGGGTAGGGCACCCGCCCAGTTAAGTTAAGTTAAGTTATATTATTATAGCTAATGTATATTTAAAGTTTGTTTTATGTGATTAAGATATCACTTCTATAATTGGTGTTACCAATCTTGCCAACCACAAAATACCAAACCCCGTACAGTTGGTTGCCCTGTTCTCCTCCGCATCAATTCGCGTGAGACCTGAAACAATTGTTTGAACAATTTTCTTCCGATTTTAATTATAATGCTGCATTACAGATGTAACAGATCTAGCTTATCATATAATACAAATGTGACCCTTTTAGTTTAACTTCCAAATAATTAATTCCACCTTACACTGTGGGTGCTACCCTACCACTCATAGGCCAGCCACCCTCCTCTGCCTCCTTTCCTACCACTGCTATCCCCCCCCCCCCCCTCCCCACCACCACCACCAATGCTTCCATCCCTCCCCTTCTGCCCCATCGTAACTCTTCAACCAGAAAGGATACACCATAGATTCTCCGTGGCTGATGTAGTGTATCTGTTTCATGTGCGCGGAACTGTACGTCACTAGTACTTCTGAGGTTACACTGTATAGATATATATATAAGATTTTCACTTAAGTACTTTCCTTATAATAGGGTATATCACTAGTACTTCTTTTGAGGTTAAATAGCGTATAAATATATTGGATGATTCACTTAAGTACTTCCTTTAAAATTATAAGGTGCGCCACTAGTACTTCTTAGAGGTTACTCTAGGTATTATTAATCACTTTAATACTTCCTTTAAATAAGGTGTCACTAGTACTTTCTCGAGGTTACACTATATATTAGTAATTATATCTATATCACTTGAATACTACCTTAAATAAAGTGCATCACTAGCACTTCTTAGGGGTTTCACTAGGTATTATATTATGAGGCACTACTGTAGTCTTCTGATAAAGGTCTTGGCCGTGGTGTTGGTCCTAACGTGGCTGGTGGACAGTGGATGGAACTCGAACTCTTGGGTGTTGGGTCTTAAATGATATGTACAAGATGCCAGTGCATCTGTACTATATCATCAAACGAACGTAGAGAGCTCTCTAACTACTCTGACCATTATAAGGGTTTTAATGCAGAACCTTCCAGTACTCTTGGGTGTTGGACCTTTAATGTCATGTACAATATGCCAGTCTATCTGTAACATGTTATCGGACTAACGTAAGAGGGCTGTTTTAACGCAACGTCTGTTAACTATCCTGACCGTTATAAGAGTCTTTCAGGGACTGAGTGGATGAGGTAATTTTGGGCCTTTTCTGGTAATAATGTACTCCAGAACCAGTGCCTGGTATTCCGTACCAGAGGGACTCTATATACAGAGTTCAGTTATGCAATAGCTATGGTATCTCGCAGAGCCCTACCTTTCCAAAGCCCAGCCAGTGCATGAACTTTAGTAAGGTAATAGGTCGGTTTACTACCAGTAAAGCGCTTGACAAATCGGCATTCTTAATTGACAGAAAATCCTATCAAGACAGAGGAACAGTTATTAGGTTGTCTCCAGTGAGATCTAATAACAAATTCCTTTGATGAGCCAAGATCTAAATAAGACGAAAATAAAGTTTTACATTGAGTGTAGATTGTGTTGTTGGCGTAAGTGGTTGTGTGAAATGCAGTCTTCTATGATGTGCTTAATGGTATGGGGTGCTGTGTTACATCCCGGGCAGACGTCGACGACGGAGTCATCCAGTCTCTTCTGATAGCTCAGGAGAGCTGGATGGTGTCCGCATCTCAGCCTGGCCAGGTGGACTCTGTCCTCGCGAGGAAGGGAGGATTCGGAAGGATGGATTTCGGGAGGTCGTGCTTGCAGCTGCGTGTTGTCTGTGAGTGAGTGGATGGATCGGCGAGAGATGTGAGTATGGATGTGCTTCTGGAAGTTGGTTCGAGGTGGACAGGGAGGGAGAGAGGATAGTAATTGTGTGTGATACCGTGTGCTGGGTGTTGTTTTGATATTTCTTGGTGTCTGTGGGTGTGTTGCCATGTAGTTTAGTGGGTGGTCCTGGTTCGTGGAGGCTGCTGCCAGGAATTGAGTGCCTCTCATGTCCAGATGGTCTTTGACTTTGAGGATTTTGGTTTCTTGATGTAGGTGATCTGTGGGTGCAGTAGCTGTGCAGCCTGTAATGATCTTTAGGGCTTTGTTTTGAATAGTCTGTAAGGTCTTATGATGTGTTTCAGCTAGGTTAGAAGCCCAGGCTGGACTTGCATATTCCATCACTGATCTTATGTATTGTTTATAAACTGTGGAGGTGGTTTCTTTGTTGTGTCCAAATTTTGTGTGAACAAGTGACCTGAGGGCATTAAGTCTGGGTGTCAGTTTCTTTTTAATGTTTGTGGTGTGCTGTTTGAATGTCATATGAGTATCATATGTTACTCCTAGGATTTTGGGTGTGTGTATATGTGTTAGGGGTGTGTTGTTTATGGTGAGTTGAAGGATGTATTCGTGTTCTCCTGTCCAGCTTGTGAGCAGGGTTGCGGTGGATTTGGCTGGAGCTAGATTAAGTCTGTTTGTAGTGCACCAGCCTTGTAGTGTGTTGAGATAGGGTTTAAGGAGATCTGTTGCTCTTTTTGGGTCATGGTGTGTGCATGTGAGTGTTATGTCATCTGCATAGGAGGCTAAGTTTATTTGGGGCGTATTGGGTGTAGTTATATCGTGCATGTACAGATTGAAGAGTGCGGGTGATAGGACCGATCCTTGTGGGACTCCGTTTGGAAGTTTCTGATTCTAGATGACTGACCGGCAAAAGATACGTGTTCACATCTGCCTGCTAGGAAGTTGGCCAGCCATCTTTTTGTGTTGTTGTGCATGTTTGTGGTGTAGATTTTGTTTGTTAGGTTGTGGCTGGGGAAAGCATCGAAGGCTTTACTAATGTCGAGTGTGGCGAATAATGATCTGTGTGGTGGTCTAGCTGAGTTGATGCCGTCAAAAGCTCTTTGTGTAAGGTCTGTGAGAAGAGTGTTTGTGGAGTGCAGTGGCCTAAAGCCATGTTGTGTTGGAGATAGGGGTAGATCGGGTGTAATTAGTTGTAATACTAGGCGTTCCATGACTTTGGAGGGGGTGCAAAGGAGTGTGATGGGGCGGTGCGAGGAGGGTAGCGTGGGGTCTTTGTTGGGTTTGGGGAATGTGATGATGATACCATGCTTCCAAATGTCTGGTATTGTGTTGTGTGAATAACTGTAGTTTGATATGTTAGTGAGTGCTTGTATGCCTTGTGGTCCCAGGTGTCTTGGTGAATGTTGCTTATGTTGTCTAGGCCACAGGCGGGTGAGTGCTTGAGATTGTTGATGATATGCTTTGTCTATTGATTGGTGAAGGGTGTATAGTCAGGGTCTGTGGGGAATTGTCTCTTACGTCGGATGACACGTCGGTCGTCTTTGTGAGGATTTAGGTGGCTGACATGTGAGAAGTGATTGATGAGAGTGTTTGCTAGTTGTTTACATGATGGAGTAGAGTCTGTTGTTGTGATTGCAGCATGTGATTGTGTTGTGTTGCTGTTGGAAAGTGTGATGCTGTTTAGTGTTTTGCAGAGTTTTTTGGGGTTTGTTTTGTGATCAAGTGTTTGTAGGAAGTTATTCCAATTTAGTTTTTGTTGTTGTTGTTGTTGTTGTTGTTCCCTAAGCTGCCTGGCCGAACAGCCCCGAGTCCCTGAGGAAGGCCATGGCCACGATCGGGCTTTCCCACAGAGCTCTCAGTGAGTGTAGGTTGTGTTGTTGGCGTAAGTGGTTGTGTGAAATGCAGTCTTCTATGATGTGTTTAATGGTATGGGGTGCTGTGTTACATCCCGGGCAGGCGTCGACAACGGAGTCATCCAGTCTCTTCTGATAGCTCAGGAGAGCTGGATGGTGTCCGCATCTCAGCCTGGCCAGGTGGACTCTGTCCTCGCGAGGGAGGGAGGATTCGGAAGGATGGATTTCGGGAGGTCGTGCATGCAGCTGCGTGTTGTCTGTGAGTGAGTGGATGGATTGGCGAGAGATATGAGTATGGATGTGCTTCTGGAAGTTGGTTCGGGGTGGGCAAGGAGGGAGAGAGGACAATAACTGTGTGTGATACCGTGTGCTGGGTGTTGTTTTGATATTTCTTGGTGTCTGTGGGTGTGTTGCCATGTAGTTTAGTGGGTGGTCTTGGTTCGTGGAGGCTGCTGCCAGGAATTGAGTGCCTCTCATGTCCAGATGGTCTTTGACTTTGAGGATTTTGGTTTCTTGATGTAGATGATCTGTGGGTGCAGTAGCTGTGCAGCCTGTAATGATCTTCAGGGCTTTGTTTTGGATAGTCTGTAAGGTCTTATGATGTGTTTCAGCTAGGTTAGAAGCCCAGGCTGGGCTTGCGTATTCCATTACTGATCTTATGTATTGTTTATATACTGTGGTGGTAGTTTCTTTGTTGTGTCCAAATTTTGTGTGAGCAAGTGACCTGAGGGCGTTAAGTCTGGGTGTCAGTTTCTTTTTAATGTTTGTGGTGTGCTGTTTGAATGTCATATGAGTATCATATGTTACTCCTAGGATTTTGGGTGTGTGTGTATGTGTTAGGGGTGTGTTGTTTATGGTGAGTTGAGGGATGTATTCGTGTTCACCTGTCCAGCTTGTGAGCAGGGTTGCGGTGGATTTGGCTGGGGCTAGATTCAGTCTGTTTGTAGTGCACCAGCCATGTAGTGTGTTGAGATAGGGTTGAAGGAGATCTGTTGCTCTTCTTGGGTCATGGTGTGTGCATGTGAGTGTTATGTCATCTGCATAGGAGGCTAAGTTTATTTGGGGAGTATTGGGTGTAGTTATATCGTGCATGTACAGATTGAAGAGTGCGGGCGATAGGACGGATCCCTGTGGGACTCCGTTTGGAAAGTTTCTGATTTTAGATGACTGACCGGCAAAAGATACGTGTGCACATCTGCCTGCTAGGAAGTTGGCCAGCCACCATTTTGTGTTGTTGTGCATGTTTGTGTTGTAGATTTTGTTTGTTAGGTTGTGGCGGGGGATGGCATCGAAGGCTTTACTAATGTCGAGTGTGGCTAATAGTGATCTATGTGGTGGTCTAGCTGAGTTGATGCCGTCAAAAGCTCTTTGTGTAAGGTCTGTTAGAAGAGTGTTTGTGGAGTGCAGTGGCCTAAAGCCATGTTGTGTTGGAGCTAGGGGTAGGTCGGGTGTAATTAGTTGTAATACTAGGTGTTCCATGACTTTGGAGGGGGAGCAAAGGAGTGTGATGGGGCGGTGCGAGGAGGGTAGCGTGGGGTCTTTGTTGGGTTTGGGGAATGTGATGATGATACCATGCTTCCAAATGTCTGGTATTGTGTTGTGTGAATAGCTGTAGTTTGATATGTTAGTGAGTGTTTGTATGCCTTGTGGTCCCAGGTGTGTGAGGTGTATGTTGCTTATGTTGTCTAGGCCACAGGCGGGTGAGTGCTTGAGATTGTTGATGATATGCTTTGTCTGGTGATTGGTGAAGGGTGTATAGTCAGGGTCTGTGGGGAATTGTCTCTTACGTCGGATGACACGTCGGTCGTCTTTGTGAGGTTTTAGGTGGCTGACATGTGAGAAGTGATTGATGAGAGTGTTTGCTTGTTGTTTACATGAAGGAGTAGGGTCTGTTGTTGTGATTGCAGCATGTGATTGTGATGTGTTGCTGTTGGAAAGTGTGATGCTGTTTAGTGTTTTGTAGAGTTTTTTGGGGTTTGTTTTGTGATCAAGTGTTTGTAGGAAGTTATTCCAATTTAGTTTTTGTTGTTCTTGTATTTTGTTGTTAGTTTGGGTGTTGAGTGCTTGAATTTGTTGTGTGATGTCTTGTGTGTGGGGTGCTGGGGAGTGTTTCAGTGTGTCGCGTTGTCTGATGAGGTTTTGAATTTCTGGTGTGAAGTTGGGGTTGTGTCTTTTTCTGTTACCTCTTGGAATGTGTTTCTTGTCAGCGTTTTGGATAGTTTTATTGAGTATGTGTACAGCATTGTTGATGTTAGTGATGGGTGTACTGTTTAGAGTTGTGAAGTGTTGTTCTGTCTCATTTGTAAATGCTTTCCAGTTAGCTCTTTTATAATTGGTGTATGTGTGTTTGTGGCTAGCTGGGGTGAGTCTGGTTTTGGTGGTGATAATGATCGGGAGGTGGTCAGAGCCTAAGGTTCTGACCACCCTCCAGGATGTTGTGGGGGCGAGTTCTGGGGAGCAAAAGGTGATGTCTGGAGATGATGGGTTATAGAGGGCTTGGTGAGGAATATGGGTATGTTGATGGATGTCGTTAAGGATGATGAGGTTATCTGTTTGGTTTTGTAGTACCAGACCTCTGTCTGTGTCGGGGTTGTCGACAAACCAGGCCGACGTCTTGGCGTTGAAGTCACCACCCAGGATGATGTGTGGGGGTGTTTGTGATGTGTTGTAAGTGTGGTCTGTATTCATTTGGTACTGTAGAGGATGTTTGGGGAGGGATGTATGTGTTTATGATGGTTATGTTGGATTTGTTGCCAGTGCGTATTTTAATTGATTGTATTTCTGTTGTGTTATCATTTGGGGGGAGGAGAGATTTGGTTTGTACACTGGTTACTATGTATGATATTTCATTGTGTACCAGGGTGATGAGTCCACCGCCCCCGCCGACATCCCGGTCTTGTCTGATGGTGGTGAAATTATGAAATGTGGGTGTTTTTTGTGATGTGCGGAGTTTTGTTTCTTGTAAGATGGCAATGTGTATGTTGTGTTGTTTGATGAAGTGTGAGAGTTCGTGTTTCTTTGTGTTAATGCCATCTATGTTCAATTGGAGAATGTTAATGTTATGTGCACGATGTATTGGGTGCTGCTGCACGAGGATGGTTTTGGGTGAGGGTGGGGGTGGTGGAGGCTGGCTGGGGGTGTGGGATGGGTGGGGTGGGGGTGAGGGTGGGGGTGAGGGAGGGGCTGGGGGTTGGGATGGTGAGGTGGGTGGGGATTGGGGAGCAGGAGATGGGGGTTGGAATGGATTAGGATGGGTGTGGTGTGTTGAGTTGAGGATGTGGATGGTATGGGAAGGTTGGGAGGAGAGAGGTGGGGGTTAGGGGGGGGAGTGGATGATATGGGAAGGCTAGGTGGGTTGGGGAGGAGAGGTGGACGGGTTTTAGGCGAGGGATTTGACTGGGAGAGGGAGGGGCATGAGGAACAGGTCCAGGTGTTTTCGTGTAGTGTTTCTTGGAGGCAAGTGTTGTACAGGTGAAGTGGGTCCAGTTCCTGCATGAATTGCAGAGAACTGAACCCTTAGTGTGGCGACTTGAAGTGATGGGTTTTGAGCAAGTTGGACATATGTATGTGTACGTGGGTCCTGGGTTGCTCTCAATGTCTCCGGCTAGAAGAAGTCTTCGAGAAATGACAGCCGGAGAGTCATTTCTCGGTGTAGGAAAAACTGTGTGATGTGTGTGTGTGGTGTGAGAGGTGTGGAAATTCCCGGCGCGACCGAAGCCACTCCAAGGACCCGTGCCCCCAGGGGGGGGCAGGGGATAGTTGTGACGGTTTGGCTCCCGAAACTGCTCCCCGCGGCCGGCATCCGGTTGTCCTCCACTGGTCGATTGATCTTGTCTCCGGCCGCGGAGGGTCGGCAGCCATCCGCGGTTGGCAGCTCCGGGAGGTGGTCCCACGGCGTAGACGCCGCCACATCAGGACCAGTTGTTGTTCTTGTATTTTGTTGTTAGTCTGGGTGTTTAGTGCTTGGATTTGTTGTGTGATGTCTTGTGTGTGGGGTGCTGGGGAGTGTTTCAGTATGTCGCATTGTCTGATGAGGTTTTGAATTTCTGGTGTGAAGTTGGGGTTGTGTTTTTTTCTGTTACCTCTTGGAATGTGTTTCTTGTCAGCGTTTTGGATAGTTTTATTGAGTATGTGTACAGCATTGTTGATGTTAGTGATGGGTGTACTGTTTAGAGTTGTGAAGTGTTGTTCTGTCTCATTTGTGAATGCTTCCCAGTTAGCCCTTTTATAATTGGTGTATGTGTGTTTGTGGCTAGCTGGGGTGAGTCTGGTTTTGGTGGTGATAATGATTGGGAGGTGGTCAGAGCATAAGGTTCTGACCACCCTCCAGGATGTTGTGGGGGCGAGTTCTGGGGAGCAAAAGGTGATGTCTGGAGATGATGGGTTATAGAGGGCTTGGTGGGTAATAATAATAATAATAATAATAATAATAATAATAATAATAATAATAATAATAATATTTATTCAGTTAGCATTTTACAATGTTGGTACCACATAATATGTTACAAAAATGACATGTAGCCTACCAGCCTTGCATAATTCCAACTAAGGATAGCCCAATAAGGCCGTTAGGCGTATTTCCATTGGGGTCCTTGTGGGATTAGGTTAGCTGGGGAAAAAGGGGAGGATAAAAGAATTAGATACTTTAGAGAAAGTATTTCTAGGGGGTTATTTTAAGATACCTTACATCCTATAGTAAAAATCAGTAATCCGTAATCAGTAATCATTTCAGTCTGTTTTGCCTATCTTTTATGTCGTATTTAGTAGTAGACATATGCTTGGTGCTCCCTTCTCGCAGCTGTCCGGTTCAGGTGTTCCTTCAGGCTACGTCTGAAGGAATACAGTGTTCTCTTTTTACGGACTGACTGGGGTAGGTCATTCCAGTCTTTGATGGCAGTGAAGAAGAATGTTTGCTTACCCTGTCCTTGGATTCTCGGGACCGTAAAATTAAACATCCTGTTTCTTGTGTTATGTCCACTCCTCTCATTTGCTTTAACAAAATTACTCTTTAGATACTCTGGAGCTTTGTCATAGAATATCTTGAAGGCATTAGTGAGCCTGATTTGTTTGGCCCTGTCAGAGACATTGAGCATACCTAGTGACTGAAGTTGTTCCTGGCCAACATGTGATCTGGATCCTAGGTTCAGCATGAACCTAACCATTTTATTTTGAGTGATCTGAAGTTTGTGCTGTGCTGATTTAGATGATGCAGAGTACCAGGATGATGCAGAATAGTCAAAATGACATTGAACAAGCGCTTGGCAAAGGGTCTTTTTGGTCGCCGCTGGCAAGCATCCCACCTGTCTATACAGGTATTTTATCCGTGCTCTACACTTACTCAGGATAGATTCCAAAATTGTTTCACCTGACAAAGTCGAGTCCAGTTTTAGTCCGAGATATTTAACTTGTAACACTGTTGTTATAGGAATATCATTACAGTTGACCGAGAAGCCCACAATGTCTTTCAGTTTGCGTTTTGTTCCACATAAGATGGCTTCCGTCTTGCCCAGGTGAAGAGATAGTCTATTGTCCACTTGCCAATCACTACACGATTCTAGTTCTTTGGAAAGTGAAGCGGCAATACTTATTGGGTCTTTTCCTGAAACCAGAAGCACGCTGTCGTCAGCATACAGTGATAATTTTGCAGGAGACGCTCAGTTCCATGTCGTTTACATAACAGAGAAAGAGTAAGGGACCAAGGATGCTTCCCTGTGGGAACCCACAGTTAATTGGCATAGGATCAGATATATTATCATCAATTTTGACTCTTTGTGTTCTACCACTAAAATAAGATTTAAACCAGTTCACTGACCCAATGCCCATTGCTTGTAGTTTATTACAGAGGATATCATAGTCTACTGTATCAAATGCTTTTTGTAGATCAAGAAGAACCATACCGGTGTAGTTACCTTTAGACATTTCTTTACGAATGTGATCTGTTAAGTGGATGAGACAGGAGTCTGTCGAGTACATGCATCTGAAACCTGATTGAAACTTATAGAATAGATAATTTTCTTTGAGGTAGTGTTCAATTTGGGTGTATACAGCTCTTTCAAGGATTTTAGATACAATACATAATATGCTAACTGGTCTGTAGTTGCCAACATCTAGTTTATTTCCTTTCTTGAATAGAGGGGTTACAATGGCTTCCTTCAGTTCAGCAGGTACAGTGTTGGTGTTAATTGACAGGTTGATGATGTGGTTTATGGGACCTGCTATACCAATGGCTCCATCTCGCAGAAATTAGGCAGGAATTTTGTCTGGTCCTGTGCTTTTATGTACATTTAGGTTAGCGAGCTCGTCAAATGTGTATTTTGGTGTAACATTTTGCAATCCAAATGTGTTCGGGTGTATGCCTTTATCCCTGTAGAAATTTCGAAAGGTGGCCGTTGATGTCGTGTATTTATTGAGAGGTTGCGGTAGGTTCTGTGCGAGTGTGTTTGCTATGGAGGTGAAGAAGGAGTTGAAGTAGGTTGAAATTTGTTGTTTATTGTGGCAAACCTGATCATTAATGTTGAGAGCAATATTAGTGTTAGACGAATGCCTTGCCTTGTTGCTGTAGCCTGTTGTTTTTAAGTGCCTCCATAGTTTTTTTTTGGGTTATTCTGATATTCCTCTGCCTTACTGTGGAAATAATTAGATTTCGCTGATTTGATTTTCCTACTTAGTTTATTCCTAGCCCTGTTGAACTCATGTTTCAGACCTTGATCCTGTCTATGTTTCACTAGCCTTTTTAACAGCTTGTCTCTATGTTCCAGGTGGTGTAGTATGTCATTGTTGATCCATGGGTCTGACCTTGCTTTAATTCGTATGTCTTTCAGAGGAGCTATTTCGTCTAGGATGTTTGTGATGATGGTTCGGAAGCCAACCCATGCATCATTAACGTTTGTATTTCCAAACACTGGAGACCAGTCTGAATTCCATAAAATGTCCAGAAATGTTTCTTTGTTGTAGTTTCTGAGTGACCTTGTTTTGATGACCTTGTGATTCTCTAGGGTAATTTTTGTGGTTTTCCGTGTGCAATATGTGACGAAGTGATCACTTATCCCAGTCTGTATAACCCCTGATTGTGATATTTTGTCCTCTCTGCTACAATTTATATGGTCTAATATAGTAGCAGTGTTCTCAGAGATACGTGTGGGGGTTGTGATGAGTTGTTTGTGATTGTGCATTGTCAGTATGTGCCTATATTCTCGTACAAGCCTATTATTTCGTTGTTTGTAACACAAGTTAAAATCCCCTAGTATAATGGATTCATTCCTGGGGTCTAGTAATGACAAAGTTCTTTCAAATTTGGTCAAGAATTGTGTGTCGTCTGGTGGCCTATAGCACACCCCAATGGTGATGGGTTTTGTCCTTGGCAGGTGTAAGTCGATCCACAGAGCTTCGTGGTCTTCTACATGGAGGTCGGTCCTAGTTGTGTGTGTGAGGTTGTTTTTTACATACAGACATACTCCTCCCCCTTGTCTATTGCGATCATTACGAACCATATTGAAACCTTGAATGTTTATTTCACCATCGTTTATACTCGAGTCCAGCCAGGTTTCAGTAATTGCAATTATTGAAGCTTTGGCCTTATTAGCTAACAAGTTTATTTCTGACAATTTATTTTACATTGATCTGGCGTTAATGTGGATAAGGTGGAGCCCTTTGTTGGTGAACACACTGTATTCATCTTTGAATGTTTCCTGGCTGGATTCTGAGTTGTTAATACTTGGTTCATTTACATTAACATTCGGTAGTAAATGCAAGGCACACTTATTGCATAAGAATTCACGTTCTTCACTGTTGGTCTTCTTAGATATGCACTTCATGTGAGCTACAGTTTTACACTTTACACAGTTTAGGATCCTTTGTTTTCTTGTTAGGAGTGATTTACATATTTCACAAATGATTTTAGGACCTTTAATAACTAATTCCCTACATTTGTCGCATTCCACTTCTTTTCTGCTAGTAACGTAAGTACATCGATCGTGTACTGTTTCATTACATCTACTACATTGTGAAGTTGTACTCCTTTTGTTGAATCCAATCTCGCACACTGTACAAATCTTCCTTTTACTGTTCATCGTACGTCTGGCGGTGTGGTTTGGCGTGTGATCAGCTGAGCGGCGAAGGTGTGTGAGCGAGGGAGGGGGACTGGCTGTGGCTATGTCTACCCCTAGGCCCCCTCCCACCCCTACCTGTATTTGTTGTTTGATGTTGTCCTTGTTCTTGGCCATTTTTGCTGCTTTATTGTTGATGTTGTTGAGACTGATACCTTCTTTTTTAGCTGTTCTGGTTGCATGTTGAGCTACCTAGGTCGCCGATAGTGTTGGGTTGTGTTGTAGTAGGTTTGGTTGATTTGTTGTGCAGCGGCGTCGTGTTGTGTGGGGTGGGTGGTTTCTCTTGTTGTCTCTTGTTCGTTGCTGTTACTTCATTGTCGATGTGTTTGCTAGAGCTTCCTGGTTTTTTGGGTGTTCTGGTTGCATGTTGTGTTACTTGGGTCACCGATATCTGTGGTAGTGATGATACAGTTGAGGGTAATGTTGAGTAGGTAGAGTGTTGGCACTGTGCTGGCGGTTGCCCTGCGGTCTTGGTTGTCAGTTGGAGCGTGGACGGGAGATTGGGATGCCTGCTGGCCCAGTTTGTTATAACAAATTTTACTGCTAGGGACTGTTGAAATGTCGGTGTCTGCCTTACTTGTTTGGTGGTGATGTTTTTTCAACGTTGAACTAGGGCCAGGGTTGGTCTCTACATCTCCGCAGCTAATTAGAGTGTAGCACAATAGGTGTTGTAGCGAGGTTGTGCCAGAGTACTTGCCAAGCCGCGGTGTCTTCCCGATATATGAAATAGACCAGGCAGGAATGGTGACAGAAATTTCACTTGTGTGTGATTTCTGTGTGACGAGGTCCCTCAATACTTGTTTAGTGTTGACCTGGTACACTACCAGTCCCCTCTGCACCTGTATATCAGCACAGCCCCTCTGGATGTTGAGAAGGATGATACATAGAGAGAGGGCTACGCCCGCACCCTTCATCCCTCCAGCCATCTTGCCTAATGATGGGTATGTTGATGGATGTCGTTAAGGATGATGAGGTTATCAGTTTGGTTTTGTAGTACCAGCCCTCTGTCTGTGTCAGGGTTGTCCTACCTGGCTTCTCGGTCACAGTGGTGATGCAGCTTGGAGAAAGAAGGGCGCGTGGAGGTATGGAGTCTATGCAGCCTTTTGGTGGTCTTCCTTTCCTTCATGGTTTTCCTTCTCTTTATGGCATCAGGGTTATTAACCCTTGTTGAGTGGGGGGGTTTTGGGCTATTTTGGGCATATTCAGGCCCTCCTGAATGATAAATCAAGTATCTGCATGATAAGAAATGTATTCAGCAACAAACTAGGCACTAAAAGCTTCAAAATGAGACCAGAACAAGCTATGTAGCACTCGTCGTTCTCATGCAGTAGTACCACTAACATGGGAGTTTAGCGTATAGCGGCATATTTTTTCCTGCTACGCTCACTACTGGCTACACTGCCGGCCTCTCGAGAACAGAGGGAGGGTGAGTCAGTGGGCGGCGGTAGGCCCTGGGAGTCGGACGTGTGGCCCGCTGTGCTCCCGGCCATTTGCACTTGATTTTAACCCTTTAAAAGCCTTAATAATGCTCCTAACTTGCTGCAAATTGGAGGCGGACTTAAGTCCGCCCCCGCTACGAATGGGTTAATTGTGACATATATTGTTGCTGGGTGTTGGAGGGGGTGCGAAAGCTATGGCTGCAACTCTGGCACATCTTGGTTGTGTGGTGGTTATGGCTTCCTTTCTTGGGGGTGTGGTGGTAAGCGCAGGAAAACTGCTTGGCTGTGGTGGCATGGTGCTTAATTTCCTCGTTATCTTATTATATATACAAATCCTTTTTGTTGTCTAATCTAAATATTGACCTGCAGAAACGTAAATAGGTTGGGTCACTATAATTTCTAATTAAGAATGTAATTAATAATCAACATCCACTTCGTCCTGCTCTTCTGGAAACATTTTACAGCTGCTCGCCTTACACGATCTTCTAATAACATTATAAATAGAAACAGCAAAGCGTTTTTTGTTGTTAGATGTAATACATCCCAATTTTCACGCTGCTTCATACCTAATATTTGCAAGAAGTGGAATGAAATACCAGATGAATGTGTATCAGCTTCTGATAATACATAATTTAAATCTGAAATAAATAAGCTTATTGTTTAATATGATCATTATGTAGTGGTAGCTAAGGTTAGGATACAAAAGAAGTGGGTGAGGAGAGCGGGAGGGAGGCGAGAGGAGGGTGGAATGGTGAGGAGGGTGGAGAGGTTGCAGGAGGAGGAAGTCAGGGAGGAGTACAGGAGAGCAGTGGAAAGACGACTAGGTGGGTTCGACCTGGAAGTTATGGAGGAAGTGGAGGAGATGAGCAAGGTGTTTAAGGATGAGATCTGTGCAGCATGTGAGGAGGTGTGTGGAGTGAGGAGAAGAGGGAGGGGAGTGAAAGGTACAGCATGGTGGACAGAAGAGGTAAGAATAGCTGTGGAAGAAAAGAAGAAAGCATATAGAGTGTGGTTGGGTAGTAGAGGGAATGAAGATTCCGAGAGACAGAAACGAGCGAGGTACGTGGAGAGTAAGAGGGTGGTGAAGAGAGTAGTGAAGGAAAGTAAGAGAAGAGTAGATGAGGAATTTGGAAGGAATCTGAGTGTAAAATGGAGGGAGAGTAAGAAACTGTTCTGGAAAGAAGTCAAGAAAGTTAGGGAAGGTAGCAAGGGAAACAGTAAGGGTGTGAAAGATAAGAATGGGAGAATGCTAGCCGAGAAGCAAGAGAGAGTCGAAAGATGGAGGGAATACTTCAGTGAGTTGCTAAATGAAAGGAATGAAGAGCCAGCAAACATAGCTGGATATGGTATGGGAGGGAGAAGAAGAGAAGTAGTGGAGGAGGAGGTGGGGATCAGGAGGTCAGAAGTGTGGGAAGCCATGAAAAGAGTGAAGTTGGGGAAAGCACCAGGAACAGATGGAGTGTGTGGGGAAATGTTGAGGTATGGTGGTGAGATAGTGATAGAAGGGGTATGGAAAATGTGCAAACTAGCATGGGAGAAGGGGAGTGCACCCGATGACTGGAAGACTGGCATAATAGTCCCCCTATATAAGGGCAAAGGGGAAAGAGGAGTGTGTGGTAACCACCGAGGAATATGTCTTCTAAGCGTAGTAGGGAAGGTATACAGTAGGGTAGTGATTGAGAGAGTGAGAGTGAGAACGGAGAAATGGATAGGCGACGAGCAGGGAGGTTTTAGGAAGGGAAGAGGATGTGTAGATCAGATTTTTACCCTGAATTGTGTTGTGGAGAAGTATCTGGAGAAGAAACAAAAGGTGTATGTTGCCTTTATGGACTTGGAGAAGGCCTATGACAGAGTGGATAGAGAAGGTTTGTGGAAAGTACTTAGAATATACGGAGTAGAGGGCAAGTTGCTGAAAGCAGTGAAGAGCATGTATGAGGGTGCAAAGGCGGCAGTACGTGTGGAGAGTGAGCAGAGCGAGTTCTTTGACCTGAATGTTGGTTTGAAACAGGGGTGTGTGATGTCCCCGTGGTTGTTTACTGTATATATGGATGGAGTCATGAAAGAAATACTATCAAGAGCAGTGAATGTTGGTGTATCGCTGAAAAGGGAGGGAATTGAGTGGAAGCTACCTATACTGCTGTTTGCGGATGATACAGTTCTGATGAGTGATAATGAATGGGAGTTGCAGGGTCTGGTAAATGAGTTTGGAACAGTGTGCGAAAAACGGAATTTGAAGGTAAATACGGGGAAGAGCAAGGTTATGGTCTTCGAAAGGGGTGAAGTCACAGAGTGTGAGGTGAAGCTGAACGGTCAGGCTATGGAGATCGTCAACTCTTTTAAGTATCTGGGCAGTGTGTTGAGTAAAGATGGGACTATGGATGAAGAGGTGCGGGAGAGGGTACAACAGGGGAAGAGGGTTGTAGGAACGCTAAAAGCAGTAACAAGAAATAGGGTGGTCAGTATGGAAGTGAAGAAGTCCTTGCATGACAGTGTGGTAATCCCGACACTGACTTACGGAAGCGAAGCATGGACGTTGGTTGAGAGACTCAGACCAAGAGTGAGAGCAGTGGAAATGAATTACTTAAGGAGTGCGTGCGGAGTTACATGGAGGGATAGACAGACTAATGAGGAAGTAAGAAGGAGGTGTGGTGTGGAGGTAGATGTGCTGGAAAGTGTGAAAAGGAACAACTCGAGATGGTTCGGCCATATGGAACGTATGGAAAGCGAGAGAATGACTAAGAGGGTGTACGAGAGCGAGGTGGAGGGACAGAGGGGGAGAGGTAGACCGAATATGAGGTGGAAGGATGGAGTGAGGAACTACATGAACAAAGGCGGTGCTGGTTGGGGGGAGGGGCGTCGACTGACTGGGGACAGAGGTGCATGGGGGCGGTTCGTTCGTGGCCACCCCTTCGGGGATCACGGCGTCAGGCAATAGATAGATAGATAGATTGTTTAATCAATTCAGATCTTAACTGTTTCATTATTTTCCTGTTTTATTTTATTTTTTTCCTGTAGGCCTACAGTATGTCTCCCAGTGGGGCCACCCATGGTCTTGTGGGCTTGTCCTTTCCACTGGGAGACTTCTGTATTTGTATTATAATATTGATAATAATGATAATAATAATAATTAAAGTTGTAAGCAACGTTGTCCGGGGTTCGAGCAGGGTTGCACGCAGGGTATTGTGTTGGATACAAGGGCTGTGTCACATATATCAAAATATCATGTATCTTATCGGGCATGGAGAAAGTACAGAAGGAATATAGTGTAGCCATTTTGGCTATGGCCACTTAGACCATTAAGGAGTGTGACCATTATGGTTAAAGCTAATAATCCTGTACGAGTAGGCATAATTGCCCGAAATTGCCTTCATTCCCTGCTCATTTTCATGCATGAGCAAAAGCCAGAGCGTAATACAATTATGTATTCGTGAAAGTACGGTAATAGCTTTCAAATTACTCCTGAATCATCCCTGTACGATGTCTGGTTTTCTTGTAACGATCTTGCAAACGAAGGGCAAAATTGCAAAAAATTCCCAAATCCGGTAGGCAAAATCTCTAAAAATTACCAATTATTTTCTGTTTTCGCTATGTGTGACGCTGCACATAAGTGAGCTCTCTCTCACACAAACCTTAGTGTCGTGGCGGGGCCTGTAGGCTCCGGCTGACGTCCATTCGTGCTGCTTGCAAAAGCTGGCCTGGCTCACAGGCTACAAAATAGCCGGAAAATCGTCTCCGTCATATGAGGGGCCCCGCGGGAATTGGGTTAAGAAGTGTGGTTGTTTTGATTATTTGATAGGGTCACCATAAGGGTAATGGTGTGTGTCCTTTTTTCTGTACAGAAGCTTGGCCTTTTTGGTTGGGGCTTTTTAGGAATGTGACCTTTTTGGTTAGCCATGGAGAAACTACAGAGGTACAAATTATTATAAGCAACCTCATGTTAAAAATATCTTATATATTTTTTTTTAGCTTTACATGGCATTCCTCTTCCTCTATGTATCTAGCAATTTAACCCCCTCAAACTCCTTATGACGCGATGGTGTGGCAATTACCCTGGGCCAAAAAGCTCTAAAATACGATAGAGTGATAACTCAAGCGAGCTTGAAATACGCAGGCGTTTCGTTCGTGGTCACCCCTTCGGGGATCAAGGTGTCCGGCAATATATACCGGTAGGCTATAGATAAATTCATTTTTGGGCTATTTCTTCCATTTTATTTATCCTGTTAAAGTGCTTGATTGATTTTTGTGCTAATGTAGTGAGTATTTGGTGTAATTTTACATATTTCAGCTAAATCTGAAGAGCACATGCAATTTATTTGTGCATGTTCAGTAAGTATTGCTGGGGAAAGGGTTAACATATTCATCTTTTGGGGTATTTATTCTATGTTTTTATCCTGTTTCTGTGATTGATTGATTTTTGTGCTAATGTAGTTGGTATTTGGTATAATTTTACATATTTTAGATAAATCAGAAGAGCACATGCAATATATTTGGGCATTTTCAGTCAGTATTGCTGGGGAAACGGTTAACATACGGTATTCATCATAGGAAGGGAAGAGGATGTGTTGCTCAGATCTTTGCCCTGAAATATGTTGTGGAGAAATATCTTGAGAAGGGACAAAAGTTGTATGCTGCCTTCATGGACTTGGAGAAGGCCTATGACAGAGTTGATAGAGAAGGTACCGGTATGTACTTGGAATACTTGGAATATACGGAGCAGATAGCAAGTTGCTGAAAGCAGTGAAAAGCATGTATGAGGGTGCAAAGGTGTCAGTATGTGTTGCGAATGAACAGAGCGAGTTCTTTGATCTGAATTTTGGGTTAAAAAAAGGGTGTGTGATGTCCCCGTGGTTGTTCAATATATACTGTATATGGATGGAGTCATAAAAGAAATGCAAGGATGAACAGTGGATGTTGGTGTACCACTAATAAGGGAAGGCAACAAGTGGAATGACAGAGTTGATAGAGAAGGTATGTGGAAAGTACTGAGAATATAATGGAGTAGATGGCAAGTTGCTGAAAGCAGTGAAGAGTATGTATGAGAGTGCAAAGGTATCAGTGCGTGTGGAGAATGAAGAGAGGGAGTTCTTTGATCTGAATGTTTGGTAAAGCAAGGGTGTGTGATGTCCCGATGGTTGTTCTATATATACAGTATATGGATGGAGTCATAAAAGAAATACAAGGAAGAGCAGTGGATGTTGGTGTATCGCTGATAAGGGAAGGAAGCATAATTTATACGGAGCAGATGGTAAGTTGCTGAAAGCGGTTGTTGTTGTTGTTGTTGTTCCCTAGGCAGCCTGGCAGAACAGCCCCGGCTGAAAGTAGTGTGGAGTACATCATTATGAGGGTGCAAAGGCGTCAGTATGTGTGGAGAATGAACAGAGCTACTTCTTTGATTTGAATGTTGGGTTAAAGCAAGGGTATATGATGTCCCCATGGTTGTTAAATATATACCGGTATATATATATATATATATATATATATATATATATATATATATAATTATATATATATATATATATATATAAAATGTATATATGCAATAAAGTCACAGCAACACGTGTCTGTCTGACCTCCCCTGAAGATGTAATAATACACGAAAGCGCTTGGGACTCCGTGTTTTTCTTCTTTCCTTGTGGATTTTCCTGCATACTGTATATGTATATGTATATATATATATATATATATATATATTGATGGAGTCAAAAAAGAAATTCAAGGAAGAGCAGTTGATGTTTGTGTACTGCTGTTTGCTGACGATATGAATGGGAGTTGCAAGGTCTGGTAAATATGTTTGGAACAGTGTGCGAAAAATGGAATCTGAAGGTAAATGCAGGGAAGAGCAAGGTTATGGTCTTCGAAAGGGGTGAAGCCACAGAGTGTGAGGTGAAGTTGAACGGTCAGGATATGGAGATAGTCAGCTCATTTAAGTATCTTGGCAGTGTGTTGAGTAAAGATGTGAGTATGGATGAAGAAGTGTGGGAGAGGGTGCAACAGGGGAAGAGGGTTGTAGGAATGCTGAAAGCAGTAACAAGAAATAGGGTGGTCAGCATGGAACTGAAGAAGTCCTTGCATGACAGTGTGGTAATCCCGACACTGACTTACGGAAGCGAAGCATGGACGTTGTTGGAGAGATTCAAACCAAGAGTGAAAGGGATGGAAATGAGTTACTTGAGAAGTGTGTGCAGAGTTACATGGAGGGATAGACAGACAAATGAGGAAGTACGAGAGAGGTGTGGTGTGAATGTACTGGAAAGTGCGTAAAAGAACACCTTGAGATAGTTCGGCCATGTGGAACGTATGGGAAGCGAGAGAACGACTAAGAGAGTGTACAAGTGAAATGGAAGGACAGAGGGAGACATAAATCGAGAGAGAGGTGGAAGGATGGAGTTAAAAAGTATATGCGTGAAAGCGGTGCTGGATGGGAGGAGGGGCGTCGACCGACTGGGGACAGAGATGCATAGGGGCGTTTTGTTCGTGGCCACCCCTTCAGGCATCAAGGCGTCCGGCAATAGATAGATAGATAAATTCATCTTTAGGGCTATTTCTTAAATTTTATTTATCCTGTTGGTGTACTTGATTGATTTTTGTGCTAATGTAGTTGGTATTTGGTGTAATTTTACATATTTCAGATAAATCTGAAGAGCACATACAATCTATTTGGGCATTTTCAGTCAGTATTGCTGGGTAAAGGGTTAACATATTAATCTTTTGGGGTATTTCTTCCATTTATTTATCCAGTTAGTGTATTTTATTGTTGGTTGTGCTACTGTAGTTGGTATTTGGTGTAATTTTACATATTTTAAATAAATCTGAAGAGGATTTGCAATTTATTTGGGCATTTTCAGTCAGTATTGCTGGGGAAACGGTTAACATACTGTATTCATCTTAGGAAGGGAATAGGATGTGTAGCTCAGATTTTTGCCCTGAAATGTGTTATGGAGAAATATCTGGAGAAGCGACAAAAGTTGTATGCTGCATTTATGGACTTGGAGAAGGCCTATGACAGAATTGATAGAAAAGATATGTGGAAAGTACTGAGAATATACGGAGAAGATGGCAAGTTGCTGAAGCAGTGAAGAGCATGTATGAGGGTGCGAAGGTGTCAGTATGTGTGGAGAATGAACAGAGCGAGTTCTTTGATCTGCATGTTGTGTTAAAGCAAGGGTGTGTGATGTCCCCATAGTTGTTCAATATATATATCGATGGAGTCATAAAAGAAATACAAGGAAGAGCAGTGGATGTTGGTGTACTGCTGATAAGGGAAGGAAACGAGTGGAAGTTGCCTGAACTGTACAATACTACTGTTTGCTGACGATACAGTTCTGATGAGCAATAGTGAATGGGAGTTGCAGGTCTGGTAAATAAGTTTGGAACAGTGTGTGAAAAATCGGAATCTGAAGGTAAATGCGAGGAAGAGCAAGGTTATGCTCTTTGAAAGGGGTACAACCACAGAGTGTGAGGTGAGGTTGAGTGGCTATGGAGAATGTCAGCTCATTTAAATATTTGGGCAGTGTGTTGAGTAAAGATGTGAGTATGGATGAAGAAGTGCGGGAG
The DNA here is from genome assembly GCA_032716605.1 of Paralithodes platypus. Lineage (NCBI taxonomy): Eukaryota > Metazoa > Arthropoda > Malacostraca > Decapoda > Lithodidae > Paralithodes > Paralithodes platypus. The sequence continues at coordinate 33,924,663 of CM064528.1, read as the reverse complement.
AGGGTGCAACAGGGGAAGAGGGTTGTAGGAATGCTGAAAGCAGTAACAAGAAATAGGGTGGTCAGCATGGAAGTAAAGAAGTCCTTGCATGACAGTTTGGTAATCCCGACATTGACTTACGGGAGCAAAGCATGGACATTGTTGGAGAGATTCAAACCAAGAGTGAAAGGGATGGAAATTAGTTACTCGAGAAGTGTGTGCAGAGTTACATGGAGGGATAGACAGACGAATGAGGAAGTACGAGAGAGGTGTGGTGTGAATGTACTGGAAAGTGCGAAAAAGAACACCTTGAGATGGTTCGGCCATGTGGAACGTATGGGAAGCGAGAGAATGACTAAGAGAGTGTACGAGTGAGGTGGAAGGACAGAGGGAGAAATAAACCGAGAGAGAGGTGGAAGGATGGAGTTAAGAAGTATATGCGTGAAAGCGGTGCTGGATGGGAGGAGGGGCATCGAATGACTGGGGACAGAGGTGCATAGGGGTGTTTCGTTCGTGGCCAATCCTTCGGGGATCAAGGCGTCCGTCAATAGATAGATAGATAAATTCATCTTTAGCGCTATTTCTTACATTTTCTTTATCCTGTTAGTGTACTTTATTACATTTTTTGATAATGTAGTTGGTAATTGGTGTAATTTTACATATTTCAGATAGAGGATGTCAACAGAATAACAAATTATGAGTTGAGGAGACGTTCAGGTATAAAGAGTATTAGCGAGGAGATGCGTACAAGTAAACTGGGATGGTATGGACATGTGGAGAGAATGGATGAACAGAATTGGGTGAAAAGATGCAGGTCTGCGATTGTGGAGGGAGCTGCACCAAGGGGTGGACCGAGTAAGACATGGGATAGGACTATACGTGCCGATCTCAAATCCAAAAACTTGACAAGTAAAGCATCCCTTAACCCGGCAAGCGCGATAGGCCTCACGGAAGGCTTCCTATAGGGAACGTGATAGGCCTCACGGAAGCAGGACCATAAAAAAAGCCTTCCAAAAAAAAAAGGGCCTATCAAAACAAAGGATTTTGTCTCTAGGTGAGATAATTCCCCTCTAGTACTCATCCATGTGTTTCTCACCCCTCCCCCTCCCCTCCTTCCCCACCTTATTCCCCCCTCCCCCCCCTCCTCAATTATCACCTATTTATCCTCTTATTATCATCATTTATCGGTTATTTTTCTCTCCCGCGATAATGTAGCACAAGTGGGTTGCATAAAAGATCGTTATGCAACACCCAGTATCGTATAGATACGATAGAATAGGACTCTTTTGTGATCTTGTATGTCTCTGTGACGTCACGATCTCTCCTACAGCACGACGTAGGACGAGTAGATCGTATATTATAAGATTGTAAATAAGTTAAGTTATAAAAGGCCTAATATGCTATTAAGCAATATTGCCATGGTCTAATGTAGTATATATGAATTTATCGTATATATTAATATAATTTATCGTATAGAGCAACCTAAATGCGGTACGATAATTTGGGCTCCTGGCGGTTTGCCAAGGCAGCAAGGTGTGCTTTTGAGGTACGCCAGAGCCTTCACGAACACCAACCAGTTAACATCTAATTTTCTGCCCTCAGTTGATCGTGCTTTTGTGCCTCTAATCACAATACACATACAGCAATACACACAGCTACACCATCACGACGCTCTCATCGACATCATGACTGACTGATAGATAAGCATATTATTCATGTCCATTCCCATGTAATCATTTATTCTTTCTTTAACTTGACTCGTGTCTTGGGACCGAAGTCTCGTTCCCCATTGTCCACCACCATATTGGGTAAAACGTTCTCCCTTGCCTCATTGCCACGTGGAACTATTGGTGAGTTAATTCCTGGCTAATATTAACCCTTATAACCTTACCCTATAATTATATACATTTATTATGTGAGACCTTTGGATATAAATTAGCTTGTTTCAGATTGAATTCAATTTAGATATAGAGTATTCATTTAGATTGATTTTATTTGATTCATTATAGCTTAGTAATATTTAACTTCCATTGATAGTTTACCACATTGGTGCCCAGACCCGGGAACTAGCTACCAGTAAGGGATCTTAGGCAATGAGCAAGGGATTAGCCCAGGGATGCAGGAGCAAGGACCCCAGAGGGGTAGGGCTTGGCTATCTTCCTGTACCTCAGGCGCCGGTACCTCAGCGAATAGCCATAGTGGGACATTCTTATGCCACTAGGCTAAGGGCAGCTGACGGAGGTACTGAGTCGTATCGGGCGTCAGAGGGGGAAAGAACTTTCCGGCTGACCTACTTCGGGGTACCGGGAGCAACCGTTGACACCCTGAAAGCCTCCCCCCAGTGGGGGCAAGTGGTACGGTTTAGGCCACATATGATCTTTTTGTTTATAGGCGGCAATGATATACGCCCCGGTACAGTACCCCGCGAGTTAGCTGACGCAATTAAAGAGGTGGCGCTGGATCTGGAGCGTGAGTCCGGAGGAAGCTGCAAGATCGTGGCAATTGAGAGCCGGACGAAAGTCCGAGGGTTCTCAGCGGCGGAATTTCAGGCTATACAAAATTCTGTTAACCGCGCCCTGAGGTGTCGGTTAATAGAAACGAAGCACCGCTTTGTTTCCATCACACTCAGCATCCGAGACCTCGACCAGGATGGTGTCCACCTCGACTTAGACACCAATCAAGTCCTATATAACAAAATTGTAGGGCTAACGAAGCGTTGGCTAGAGAGGGACGCCGGGGTTGTGTCATTGCGCCTGCCTAAGTCCTGCTTCCCACCCATCGTCTTTCCCCAATAATTTTCTTTTCTTCCTGTGACATATGACCTGACCTAACATTTTTTCTTGTTCAATATGATCCATTAGTAGGTATTGCTATATAGTGTACTATTTTTTCTCCATAACATAGAAGTCCGCCGGTTGGCGTCTCTTAAGTAGCCTATTATTTGGCCGTTGTTTTTGTAACGTGATATTTAGATACATAGCCTATAGGCTCGCAAGCAAAATGGATAAAAACGGTAAAGAGACACCGTCTAGTGGGGTGCTGAACAAAGCCCCTAAAAATCAAAGGGCGGGACTTCGGGGAGTAATAAATAGGCTAATAGTGGACGTCAACACTTTCATCACTACTGCTGAACTAGAGGAATTGGAGGCTAGATTAGAAAACGTCCAGGTTACCCACGGTCGTATTACGGCTCTGAGTGAGGTGATTGTGGCTGCCATGACAGAGGAGGAAGAGATTGTTACAGAGTGTGATAATCGCGCCCTCTATGACGAACCTGTCTTTAGAGCGAAGTACCTATTACAGCGTGCAATCGCGAGTAAGAAGGGAGGCGATAATGAGGCCCATAGAAGGGCTGACCCAAAACATACTGTACACCTCCCAAAGCTCAATCTTCCTACATTTGGGGGCAAGTTAACCGAGTGGTTAGCTTTCTGGGACGTATTTCGATCTACGGTTCATGAATCCTCTTTGGATAATGTCCGCAAGTTTCACTATCTGAAGGGACAAATGGAAGGAGAGGCCTTACATTTAATAGAGGGGTTTGCAGTAGTGGGTGGTAGTTATCTTGAAGCGGTACACTTATTAGAGTCCACATACGGGGATAGAGAGCAGTTGAAGATGGCCCATGTCGTTGCCTTGTTGGGGCTCGCAGAACCACAGTATAAGGTTGATGAGTTGACAAACTTCAGGGCAAATATGGAGTGCCATACTCGATCGCTAGATACCCTAGGGCTTACCACGCAGGAAATGATAGTCATTATCTTGCGTCAGAAGCTTCCTATGGCAATACTTGATAAGGTAAGATCATTTGAGCTGGGGGAATTCAAAACTCAGTTCAGTAAGGAGATCAATAATCTACAGTTGAACAAAGGGAGAATGTATGAGTCGGGAGGGAGTGAGAATGTGGAGAAGAGGGGAACAGTAAGCATGACAGTGGGGACTAAAGTAAAGAAAGAGGGTGTGTATAAGAAACCTGCTCAGATTCTATGTAAGCTATGTAACAACAAACATAAATGGAGTTTCTGCGTAAAATACCCAACAAATGAGACAAAACTAGCACAGGCGAAAAGATTGAAGCTATGTGTAGGTTGTCTAAGTAAAGAACATGGTAAGCAGGGACAATGTACTGCTACATACTTAAGGCCCTGTCGCCACTGCAAAGGACATCACTTTGATAAGTTGTGTCCTACAGCAGATAAAGTCAAAGACGTCAAAAATGAGGGTACTACAACTGTGGCACTAGGTAGCACGCAAGACACCACTATATTGCCCACAATACAGATTCCCATGGAAGGTAATGACAGTAACAAAGTTTGTTGGGTACTTCTAGATCAAGGATCTCAACGTTCCTTTATAAAGAGGTCCGTACTAGTGGGATTGAAGCACCGAATCGTAGGGGCTGAGACTCTTCGATTACAGGGCTTCACAGGGGTTACTGATAAACAAGACTACGAGATAGCGGGGATTTCATATTTCTATCGTAAAAACCGGTACTTTATGACTTGTATCGTAGTAGACACCCTACCAGAATATGTATCTGTGGGTGTGAAGAAGGTGGAACACGCATTACGTAGCAAAGGGGTTAACTTGTCAGATCCCATGGGAAATCAGAGTGAGGTGCATGTTCTACTTGGTGTGGATCATTATTATGAAGTAGTATACCCTGGATTTAAAAAGATGTGTGGTGTAATTTTAATCCCCACTAAATTTGGATACTGCATGAGCGGAAAGGTGCATACTACACAGTCAAAGGTCCTGGTCGACACGGTCTCGATATATAGAGTCAATGTAACCGCGGCAGAGGAGTTGGGAAGGGAGGATTCCCAACCTAGTGACCCTAAGATGGCTGCCGAGTTCGACCTGGAACGACTGTGGAGATTGGATCACATAGGCATTAATCCTATGGAGACTGATTATGACTCGGAAGTTGCGCTACAAAGGTTTGACGAGTCTGTGTGCTACTGTGCCTCAGACAAGCAATATAAAGTTAGATTACCTTGGAAGAACAGTGAGATAAGCCTGCCTACCAACTATGGTTTGGTATTAGGTCGCTTGCGCGCATTGCAGCGGAAATTGTCTAACGAACCGAGCACGCGCCAGGCGTATGACGATGTATTTCGGAGTTATGAGGATAGGGGCTTTATAGAGAGAGTCGATGTCAGGGAACCGTGTAAGAAGGGTAGGGTTCACTATCTGGCCCATCATGGGGTAAAGAAAGACAGCGTCGCCACACCAATACGGGTGGTGTATGACTGTTCTGCCCACCAAGGACAACAACCCAGTCTAAATGACTGCCTGTTGACAGGTCCGTCCATGGTGTCGGACCTGTCCCAACATCTATTGCGGTTTAGGCTGGGGAAGTATGCCTATACCAGTGACATCGAGAAAGCATTCTTGATGGTCAAGCTAAAGGAGGAAGATAGAGATGTTACCCGCTTTCTTTGGTTCAGCGACATTAGCGACTCTGAAAGTCCCATCATAATATACCGTTTTCGGGTTGTACTCTTTGGGGCCACTTGCTCGCAGTTTTTGTTAAATGCCACAATCAGAAAACATCTAGCTGACACTCATGAGGACACAAGTAAACTATCTCGCGGATTATACATTGACAATTTGCAGGGTACTAGCGATAGTCAAGATGATTTGTTGTATGCATACTGGCAAGCACGCAGATTGTTTGCGGATGCACATCTATTTCTCCGCGAGTGGGTTACTAATAGTGAAGATCTTCAGAGTTTAATACAGGTGGATGGTACGGCATCTCTTAACCAGGAAAAGTCCAGAAATTTGGGGATGATCTGGCAACCTAAACATGACATACTAACTTTTCAAACAAGGTCTTTTGCTCAGCAGACAGGAGCGCACACAAAAAGAAGTCTGTTGAGCAAAGTTGCGCAATTTTTTGATCCTTTGGGTCTAGCATTACCTGTTACCATAAGAGCTAGGATTCTAATGCAGGAAGTTTGGAGACGTAAAATAGGATGGGATGACAGTTTGCCCGAGGACCTGAATGACCAAGGGACATTGTTGTTGAATGAATATGCCATCCTATGTACTAAACCTATACCTCGTAAAGTGGCGGCGTTCGGTGACGTTACGTTACACACGTTTTGCGATGCTAGCGCCACGGCATACGGGGTAGCCATATATGTTGTTACTTCATTTGGGGCACATTTAGTTACAGCCTGGGCCAAAGTAGCCCCGGTTAAAAAGGTAACTATCCCTAAAATGGAATTGACTGCCATGCTGCTATTAGCACGTCTGGTGCAACATGAACGCGCAGCATAGGAGAGCGAATTAAATATTTAAATCGTTCACGTATGGTGCGATAGTCAGGTCGCACTCAAATGGATACATAGCAAGAAGTCTCTGCCAGTTTATGTGCGGAATAGGGTAGATGAGATTAGAGCCCTTTTGCCAGACGTTGCTTATCATTATGTAAATACAAAGGAAAACCCTAGTGATCTCATAACTAGGGGTATAACGGCTAGCCAGTTAATGAAGTCCGACTTGTGGTGGCATAGTCCAAAGGGGCTGCTCCATGAAAGTGAATGGACGATATGGCATGCTGTTGGTGAGGGACTTCTGCCACTGGAAACAGTGGCAGTTACAGCCCAACCAAATGAGCCACCGGGTCCTATCATAAAGTGGGCAAGATTCGGTGACTATAATAAACTAGTCAGAGTTGTAGCTTGGGTGTTGCGATATGTATCCAATCTTAAGCTTAAAGTAACGGGCCAACTCTGCAACAGGGGTCACAACATTGATGCTCGTGAATTTAAAGCAGCTGAAGTAACTTTGATCAAATGGGTTCAAGTAGAAACCTTTTCCAATGAATTAGAATCCTTGAAAGGCTCGAATAAGGCATTAATGCCTAATATAGTGCGTCAACTAAGGTTGCACCTAGACAATGGCCTCATCAGGTGTGAGGGTCGCCTGAAGTGGTCGGGTGTACCAGACGGCACAAACCGACCTATACTTATGCCAACAAGACATCACGTTACTGATCTATTGATCATACGTGCACATAGGGAAGTAAAACACTACGGGGTATGTCATATTATATCAAATTTACGTCTCACATGGTGGATACCCAGAGTTCGACAAGTAGCTCGACGCGTAGTGAGAAAGTGTGTAATATGCCAGAGACTAAAGGGTAAACCATATGCAACTGGACCAGCTCCACCCCTACCTGAATGCCGTGTAAAGCACGTAGAACCTTTCCAAGCGGTAGGATTAGATTACACGGGGGCATTGAAGACGAGGGAGCATGAGAAGGTTTATATATTATTGTTTACCTGTGCGACGTCTCGAGCGGTACACCTAGAACTATGTGATAATATGTCTAGCGAAGAATTTATGCTGGCGTTTAGACTGTTTTGTGCCCGTCGTTCATTCCCTCAACTCATTCTTAGCGACAATGCTCCCACTTATGTCCAAGCATCAAAATATCTAAAGGATATGAGTAGTGATCCTACTATCATCACTTTTTTGGGAGAGAAGAAGTGCGAATGGAGGTTCATTCCAGTTAAGGCACCTTGGTTTGGTGGCATGTGGGAACGGTGTGTCGGCATAGTAAAGTCAGGACTAAGAGCGGTTGTAGGACGTGCTCTATTAAAGAAGAGTGAGTTGACGACAGTCCTCACAGAGATAGAGGCAGTCGTGAATGATCGCCCGCTTACATATGTGTACACCGACCTGCAAGAACCACTACCATTAACGCCAGCTCACTTGCTATATGGAAAACCATTGACTGCGTTTCCATCTGATTTTCAGTCCATAGTAGAGTTAGAGGATCCCTCGTTGTACTCTGCGGTAGCGGTGTCTAAGAGATACCAGTATATATCCAGGATAATCGAGGATTTTAGGAAACGGTGGATTAGTGAATATCTGCTAGCATTGAGGGAAAGGAGTGTTACTCCCTCTGGTAGACCAACGGCCCCTACAGTTGGTGACGTTGTTTTAATTAAAGAAGATAGTCCTCGTTTATACTGGAAATTAGGCCGCGTATTGGAGGTATACAAGGGGGCAGACTCTGTAGAGCGGGTGGCGCTATTAAAGACAGCCACTGGAACTACTGTTCGTCCTATCGCACGTTTGTACGCTTTGGAGCTCGATTCCGCATTGCAATCTGAGGCTCCACCTGTTATTGCTGGGTCCGAGGATTCTCAAAGGAACGACTCACCTCATACTGATGGTGATCATTCTCGGACCGGGACGCGTCCCAGACGCGCTGCTGCTGGCGCCGTCGACTTGTGGCGTCAGAAGATAGCCTCTGGGCAACTTTAGGTTTAAGGTGGGTTTCAGGTCTTTTTTGTGGGGGGAGTGTATCGTATAAATACGATAGAATATGACTCTTTTGTGATCTTGTATGTCTCTGTGACGTCACGATCTCTCCTACAGCACGACGTAGGACGAGTAGATCGTATATTATAAGATTGTAAATAAGTCAAGTTATAAAAGGCCTAATATGCTATTAAGCAATATTGCCATGGTCTTATGTAGTATATATTAATATAATTTATCGTATAGAGCAACCTAAATGCGGTACGATAATTTGGGCTCCTGGCGGTTTGCCAAGGCAGCAAGGTGTGCTTTTGAGGTACGCCAGAGCCTTCACGAACACCAACCAGTTAACATCTAATTTTCTGCCCTCAGTTGATCGTGCTTTTGTGCCTCTAATCACAATACACATACAGCAATACACACAGCTACACCATCAGGACGCTCTCATCGACATCATGACTGACTGATAGATAAGCATATTATTCATGTCCATTCCCATGTAATCATTTATTCTTTCTTTAACTTGACTCGTGTCTTGGGACCGAAGTCTCGTTCCCCATTGTCCACCACCATATTGGGTAAAACGTTCTCCCTTGCCTCATTGCCACGTGGAACTATTGGTGAGTTAATTCCTGGCTAATATTAACCCTTATAACCTTACCCTATAATTATATACATTTATTATGTGAGACCTTTGGATATAAATTAGCTTGTTTCAGATTGAATTCAATTTAGATATAGAGTATTCATTTAGATTGATTTTATTTGATTCATTATAGCTTAGTAATATTTAACTTCCATTGATAGTTTACCACACCCAGACACCGGCACACACCGCCCCGCTCGTCTCAGTTGACTCCCAGACAGCGAGAGGGGAGGGCTGCCTGTGGCTCTCTCTCGCCTGAGATTATGACCGGGTGGCCAATATCTTCGTTTTTCACCACCCAAATGCTTTTCCCACTTATTTTAGCACTCTTGAAGGTTCATATATACATCATATATGTAAAATAAAAGCATACCGAAAACAAATAATGCTTTATATTGTAAATATAACGAATTCTGTCAGAATCTAGGGCTAGAAATGCACAAATAACTACCCTAGCACCTAGGTCTATATCGCGCTTGTCAGGTTAACAGGGTTGCCTGTAACGCCGCCATTAGGACAAGAGACTGAAACTGCACATCTGTGTGGAGCACTCAGTCTTAAAATGTTATGTATGTATGTAATTTTTATGTATGTATAAATCTGAAGAGCACATGCAATCTATTTAGGCATTTTCAGTCAGTATTGCTGGGTAAAGGGTTAACATATTAATCTTTTGGAGTACTTCTTCCATTTATTTTTCCTGTTAGTGTGTTTTATTGATTTCAGTGCTACTGTAGTTGGTATTTGGTGTAATTTTACTATCTTAGATAAATCTGAAGAGGACATGCAATATATTTGGGCATTTTCAGTCAGTATTGCTGGGGAAACGGTTAGCATACTGTAGCCATCTTAGGAAGGGAAGAGGATGTGTAGCTCAGATTTTTGCCCGGAAATGTGTTGTGGAGAAATATCTGGAGAAGCGACAAAAGTTGTATGCTGCATTTATGGACTTGGAGAAGGCCTATGACAGAATTGATAAAGATGGTACAGGGGCGTAGCTAGAGATTTGAGTGCCCGGGGGGCTTGGTTTCATGAGGAGCCCCCTTCAGGGTTTGCTTATTTTTAAGGGGGGGGGAGGGGGGGGGGGGGGCTTCGAGATTATTTTTTTTGGAAAAATATTCCAATCTAGGTGCATTTTGACGCTATCCATGAATCTATGTTGAAGTAATAATTAAAGTAATGTACAATGATTATCAAATCATTATCTAATCGATTAGGCTCTTTTTTTTCCAATTAGCAGCACCACTTTGATGAACTTTTTGTCGTTCACTATAGGCATGGCTGAAATAATAATAAAAAATAATAATAATAAAATAATAAAAAATAATAATAATAAAATAATAAAAAATAATAAATAATATACGGAACTACATGAACTGTGTTTCATTATATTTCAACCCCACAACTGGCGTTAGGGAACAAAGGGGACATGACAAATGTACTAAAGCTCAGTGATAGCGAAAGAACTCGTACCAATGGTTTCAAATTAGATAAATTTCGTTTCAGAAAAGATATAGGCAAATATTGGTTTGGTAACAGAGTTGTAGATGGGTGGAATGGACTACCAAGTGCTATAGTGGGGTCTAAAACGGTAGGGAGCTTTAAGATAAAATTGGATAAGCATATGGACGTGAAGGGTTGGGTGTGAAGGGGGATCAGCCGGGTTGGGCCAATCAGCACTCTGCATACCCCCATAATCCTGCTTTAATCTCTAACCGTTTTGGTAAGATGATCCTCAGGGTATTAGAGTGTTGAGCCTATAATTGGGCTTTGTAATTGAACTGGGGTTGTGTGGGACAGGGATCTGCCTTGCTTAGGCCAATCGGCTTTCTGCAGACTCCCATTTTCTTATGTTCTTATGTAATATAGGCCTTATTGGCTATCACGCCATGCATTACTTCAATACTGGGGCCTCTTCTTGAGAACACCAGTCCCTCGTTAGAAATCAAATTGTAAGAGGGTTGCCGCTTTGAGCAGGGGTTCTGCTGCTTCGAAACGGAGTTTGTGCCTGACCCTGAATCAGCCGAAGGGCTAGATTACAAACGAAAGGGTTCAATGCTTACAACTATGTTCCTTGTCTCATTTCACAGTTCCTGGGTTCCGTACAAGCACCATAGCCTATATACGGGAGGTGTAGGGTAGCATTAAAAAAGCTCCAGAGTCCAAAATTGAAAGAATGACAGTCATAGCCTAACCAAGGTACTGTACACTCTATGCTATAAATGTTGCCTCACTTATATTAGGCTCTATTTTAGCTGAGCTGCTGATGTATTGCATCCATACTTAATTGACTAATATAAAACGACTATGCATGCATCTTTTGCATGATCAAGCTAAGGTTTAGTAAGACCATAGTTCACCACAAATTAAAATATAACTAAGAATAATGATAAGAACTTTGTAATCTACCCTCACCTGAGAGTAGAGTATAAGTTACTAGATGAAACCTCGATAGCAAAAAGAATGTCTAAATTGTAGGCTATACAGTATATTAGGCCCCCTACAGTTAGAGAAAGAATTAACCCTCTCCCACATATGACGCGATTTTGAGCCTATTGGGGATCACTTTAAAGCCTTTGTTACCATCAGGGGTATTTATAAACCTTTAGTTTAGTTACTTCAACCTCTGCAGTTGTCTTTGAGTTAGCTGTGGGCAGAACACTAATTTTGGAGAGGTAATTATAAGAGTGAGATAACTCGATTTCTTATTGCTAATCTGGCAACCTCTGCATCATAAATGCATGACAGGGTTAATGAGAAGACAAACACATACACATTTCTAGCCCTAATAGTTTAGCCTACTCTACAAATATCTTCGATAGACTATGTTACGACTGGGGTTCAAATATATCACGGCTCTTATTCATTGGACTAGTAATGGCATAAATGCTACAACGGAAAGCGCTAGATCCAACCTCTGATGTATATTCCCAGTGAACAAAGAACACAAATACTCTACAGAGTTCTATATGCAATAATAGGCTATCAAACTCTCAATAAATGTGCGTCTACTCTAGGCTTAATGTTATGTGAAAACAGCCTATTACTACCTATAACCGAAGGTGCTTGGTTACGGTATGCAAAGTAAGGTGGTAAGAGAAGTTACAGCTTACGTTACTTTAATCAATAAATGTCAGGCACTCCTGCATGAAAGGAAGTGCACTAAAGTCCTTCAACACTAACAAGGAATCTTCTTTAAATGTTAGATGCTATAAAGATGCTCGTATCGGAAATGGAACCCAAAAAGACAGGCAGCGGAACAATGCTCGTGCAGGCTATGCACACAAAAAGGCAGAATATATAATGCAGTCGGGGCCAAGAATATCCTAAACGCTACAACAATAATAATCGCCACGACAATGCAGTATTCCTATCAACAAAAAGAGCCTAAGTCGTTTGTGTCTCCATACATCAAACTAGGCTGCGAAATGTTTGTGTAATGATAAATGGGTATGCATAAAAAGAGTAATTAGGTTAATATACTTAATGTCTACTGTGACTGATAAAGTCTAGCCAGAGTCAATGATACGAGATACTGGTGCGCATGGCATGCCGCATAGCCTAGTGCAAATCTCAAGTCTGTGCGTCAAATATTTTACTTTATAGGGAAGGGTAGCTCTCTTGAGAAACCTTAATACCGAAGTATTAAGCGTTCTCCTGGCGTACCTCAAAGACAAACAATCGAGACTAGAACAGGGCAGAATGGTATCGGCAGTACTTCTTTGATTTCCCATGGAATGATTTCTGCTTCCATGGCCGAGGACCCTCGGAGAGTGCTGAACGCATTACCGAGGTAATCCTATCGGGCATGGAAGCATACATTCCATTCTCTTTCTCTCAGACTAATGCTAAAAAATCTTGGTTTACTCACGCCTGTTCTACTGCTGTCCGCAATAAGGAGGAAGCATTCAAACGGTACCGACGCCTTAAAACTCAAGACTCTCATTCTTCATATGTTTCTGCCCGGAATCAAGCCAAATCGGTTCTTCGACTTGCCAAACACTCTTTCATCAATAATAAATGCACTGAACTATCCAACTCTAGCTCTTCCCAAGCTTTCTGGCATCTAGCCAAAAAAATCTCCAACAATTTCTCTTCCTCGTCTTTCCCTCCCCTTTCCCACTCTGATGGCACAACCATCACTTCTTCCTCTGACAAAGCTAAACTCTTCGCTCAAACTTTTGCTAGAAACTCCACCTTGGATGATTCCGGTGCTATTCCTCCCTCTCCGCCCTCCTCTCTCTTACTTATGCCTAATATCCTAATCTCTTCTAAAGATGTACTTTCTACCCTCTCTGGGCTTAACACTAATAAGGCGTACGGTCCGGACGGTGTTCCTCCTGTTGTTCTCAAAAACTGTGCTTCCGTGCTGAATCCCTGCCTAGGCAAACTCTTTCGTCTCTGTCTATCCTCTAACGTCTTCCCTTCATGCTGGAAGTTTGCTCACATTCAACCTGTCCCAAAGAAGGGTGACCGCTCTCAACCCTCCAACTATCGTCCAATTGCTCTTATCTCTTGTCTTTCTAAAGTTTTTGAAACTATTCTTGCTTCCAAATTTCTTAAGCATTTCTCTTCTCATAATCTGCTCTCAGATCGCCAGTATGGCTTCCTTAAGGGTCGCTCTACTGGTGATCTTCTTTCATATCTTACTAACTCTTGGTCATCCTCCTTTCGGGACTTCGGTGAGACTTTTTCTATTGCACTAGACATATCGAAAGCCTTCGATAGAGTCTGGCATAAATCTTTAATTTCTAAACTACCCTCCTTCGGTTTCTATCCCTCCATCTGTGCCTTTGTCTCTAATTTCCTTTCCGGCCGTTCCATAGCTGCGGTTGTGGACGGCCATTGTTCACTTCCTCACCCTATAAACTCCGGTGTTCCTCAGGGCTCTGTCCTATCTCCTATTCTCTTTCTAATTTTTATAAATGATCTCCTTAACTGTCCCTTAATTCCCATCCATTCATACGCAGACGACTCAACCTTACACTACTCCATTAGTTTTTCAGAACGCCCCAGCCAGCAATCCCTCAACGACAAACGTAATGAAGCCATAGAACTCTTAAATTATGATCTAAATACTATTTCCAATTGGGGCAGAGAAAACCTTGTTAACTTTAATGCTTCCAAAACCCAATTTCTCCATCTATCTACCGGTCAGGATCTCCCAGCGGACTATCCCTTATTCTTCAACAATACAAAAATCAACCCTTCATCTTCTCTCAATATTCTTGGTGTCTCTTTTTCTTCTGCTCTCATTTGGAAGGACCATATTACCAGTCTTGCTAAGGCAGCCTCCCAGAAGCTGGGTGTGCTCAACCGCCTTAGGGGGTTCTTTTCCCCTGCACAGCTTCTTGCTCTGTACAGGGGCATAGTGCGCCCTTGTATTGAGTATTGTTCACATGTGTGGGGAGGTTCCTCTCACACCGCTCTCCTAGACAAAGTTGAAAGGAAGGCCTTTCGTATCATTAACTCCCGTCCACTCACCAACTCTCTGCAATCTCTCTCTCTCCGCCGCAATGTTGCATCTCTCTCGCTATTCTATCGCTACTATAATAATCAGTGTTCCTCAGAGCTATCCCAGTGCATACCACCTCCTTTACGTAGGGCACGTGGTACCCGTCTTGCAACTCAATCCCACCCCTACTCTGTGCAACTCTCCAACCCAAGAGTGAAACGTTACTCTCAAACTTTCTTCTACTCAACATCTGAGCTCTGGAACTCTCTCCCAGAATCAGTCTTTCCCTCTTCCTATGACTTAAATTGCTTCAAACTCTGTGTGTCCAGGCATTTTGGCTCGAACGTCCCTTGATTTTGGCCCTGTCACTCTTTCAACTATGGGGGAGGCACTCGCTATAGGCAGTTATGCATTTTGCCTCCCTCAATCACATAGAAAAAAAAAAAAAAAAAAAAAAAAAAAAAAAAAAAAAAAACTCATTCGTGCATGCTCTACTCTCAATGGCACACAGACTAGAATTTACTCAATCAACTCCAGTTCTCAGGTATGTCGTGCAGCTTTTTCCTAAAGCCAGCACTCATAGGAAACAATACCTTATAATATCAGACCCCTAGTCTAGCATTATCTAATCCAGCAGAACACTAATAATTAAAGGAAGCGGTACTAAACAATATGAATGCCAACCAATGCTTCGTGATCAACTTATCTTAACAACTAACATACATGGGTTATATCAGACCTTAACGCACAATACAACTGGCCAGCATGAAGCTGATTATGCAGAGTTAACCAGAGGGGATATGGTATTAATAAAAGGTGGTGAAAGATATGGAAAAAGAGAGAGGTAGGTAGAGGAAAAGATTCTCAGGTGCATAGCGGGGGACAGGTAGCAAGGGATAAAGATGAATGCGTTCTAGAAACCAGATCTGAGGGAGAGAGTGGCGAGAAACCTTTATATATACCGGGACTAGGTCGAGCCGCGTGGGAAAAAAGCGGTAACAAGTCCTCTAGCTACTAGCAAGGGAGCTAGCAGCATGGTAAGGACCTCTCTCAACCAACCCCCACGAGGCAGCCAGCCGTGACGTCATCGAGCGGGACAAAAACACTGCGCGCTCCCTCTCACTCTGTTCTACTCTCTCTCTCTCTCTCCCAGATCTCATCATTACTAGTTAACCCTTAATTAGCGGCTCACCACATAAGTCGAGTTAAATAAAGCTGGACTATGTGGCGGCGCTCGACATAACTCGAGTGGCAATTTCAGCACGTAATGTTGCTGAGAGAGAGAGACAAGTGGTGGCAGGAGAGTAGCGAGCGTATGACTGCTCCAGACCACCGCGGCGAACATACTGACACGAATCCCAGCTCCCCCCTCCCTCTCTCACTCGCTATAGAAGGAATTGTATCGGGAAAGTGGCTAATTACATGCTTTTTGCACTCGCGTTGCACGGTTATTGCAAGAAAACTAGCCATCATAAAAGGATCGTTATGGTGTCATTCGAAAGCTCTGTTTATGCCCTTTCAGGGATAGGTACTTGTTTTACGTTCTGGGTCTTATTTAGGCATGAAAATGATCAAGTAAACAGCCCTATTTTGGCTAAAAACACCCCGCTGGGCGGTACATATAAATAAACCGCATAGGCCGCTCGTAAGGTGTTAATGATAAAACATATACTTTACAATTAAATATATAAAGCCTTGACATGGGTGAAAACAAAGAGCCTTTCTGGACTGCCCATGACACGAGCTTTCATATGAAATAAAGCACACTCTAATACATAAACTGTAGCCCCATCCACTGCCCTGGCGATCCTAGCGAGTCACTGTAGGACAAGCCATGCGGTTCTAACGGAGTGGTTAACGTCACAACTACCACTCTACTTTCTCACAAGGTTAAGTTCATAGGTTATCTATGAAATATAGATAACGATTAGACCATTAGGGGCCTACAGTTCACGAAAAAGGAAAATATAATACCGAAATTCCTGGGCCGTATATTTATAAATAATAGGTATAAGCCTAATCTTCGATTATACTATTATCTGTACTGTCTATACACTCAACTTACTAGCTACCATGTTTCATATTTTGAATACTTCAAATTATGTCTTATCATTCCTTTACACATGCTTACGGAAAACACGGTATAATAATCAACTGCTAAACTCAATAGTGCTATATTGTAATTCATATATATTATTAGAATCATTAGGCCTACCTAGCCAGTGCGTACTGAGAAAGTAGCGGAAAGGAGCGAGAGCGGCAATTATGTTCCCCCACGCACCGCCAAAGCAATACTGATCGAGTGATCGTTTTTTTGTTGAATTTTAAATATCCACTTCTAGTCAAAACAATGCCATGACGTCACAGGAGAGAAGAAAGGGAAGATTTAAATCAGAAAAACCCACATGGCGATTATTTTACTCTTTATTACTTTCATGTATAAACTATTGGTATTATTTATATTATTTTCAAATCCATTTGGGGGCCCCCCTCTCTTGGGGGCCCGGGGGGCGATTTCAAACAGCCTCCTCCCCCCCCCCCTTAGCTACGCCACTGAGATGGTATGTGGGAAAGTACCAGTACTGAGAATATACGGAGTAGATGGCAAGTTGCTGAAAGCAATGAAGAGCATGTATGAGGGTGCAAAGGTGTCAGTATGTGTGGATAATTAACAGAGCGAGTTCTTTGATCTGAATGTTGGGTTAAAGCAAGGGTGTGTGTGATGTCCCCATGGTTGTTCAATATACTGTATACCAGTACAGTATATGGATGGAGTTATGAAAGAAATACAAGGAAGAGCAGCGGATGTTGGTGTACCGCTGATAAGGGAAGGAAACGAGTGGAAGTTGCCTCAACAGTACAGTACCGGTACTACTGTTGCTGACAATACAGTTCTGATGAGCGATAGTGAATGGGAGTTGCAGGGTCAGGTAAATATGTTTGGAACAGTGTGTGAAAAACGGAATCTGGAGGTAAATGCTAGGAAGAGCAATATTATGGTCTTTGAAAGGGGTGCAACCATAGAGTGTGAAGTGAGGTTGAACGGCTATGAAGAATGTCAGCTCATTTAAGTATTTGGGCAGTGTGTTGAGTAAAGATGTGAGTAGGCCTATGGATGAAAAAGTGTGGGAGAGAGTGCAACAGGGGAAGAGCGTTGTAAGAACTCTGAAAGCAGTAAGAAGAAATAGGGTGGTCAGCATGGAAGTAAAGAAGTCCTTGCATGACAGTGTGGTAATCCCGACATTGACTTATGGGAGGGAAGCATGGACGTTTCTGACTGGGATTGATCATTGATAATCATCGGTTATGCTAGTTGGAAAATTAGTGGGGTAGAATGTAGAGTTCGGGCGTACCGCCAGCCTTGTTTACACTACGCGGAGCGGCGGCGGACGCTGACCATCATGTTCCCGTCTATTTGACTGCTTTTGGATACAATAATATGTTGAGGGGGGGCACCCCCCCATGACATATTGTCATCGTCATATATAATGCCAGCAGGAGGCAAATAACAAAAAAAAAACACCTTCAAAATAGACGCAAACTTAACCACGGTGATCGACATATGTAAACATGACGGCGGCGGTGTCGGCGGCGGACGCTTGCGATAATGTTCCCTTCTATTTTGAATGCCATTGGATACAATAATATGTTGAGGCCCTCACACCCCCATGACATGTTGTCATCATCATATATATTACCAGTAGGGGGCAAACAACCAAAAAAATTGCCGCAAAGCCCTCCCCTCAACATATTATTGTATCCAATGGCAGTCAAAATAGCTGGGAACATTATCGCAAGCGTCCACCGCCGCCGCCGCCGTCATGTTTACATGGTCGATCGCCGCAGTTACTGTAAGTTCGCGTCAATTTTGAGTATTTGACGACAATTTTTTTTGGTTTGGCCTATTTGCCCCGTGCTGGCATTATATATGATGATGACAATATGTCATGGGGGGTGTTTGCCCCCCTCAACATATTATTGTATCCAACGGCATTCAAAATGGACGGGAACATGATGGCAAGCTTCCGTCGCCGCTCTGTATAGTGTAAACAATGGTGGCGGTACGCCCGAACTCTATATTCTACCCGGCTAGGCCTATATTATAGGCTACAATAAATGAGTAGGCTAGGCTATTTTATCTATAGGCTAGGCCTAGTCTAATACTGTATTACAATTTAAGGTAGCATTCAAGGAGACTACAGCAGGACTTACCTTTGACCGGGTATAGGCTATCCTAGTGTTTACTAGGCCTATACCCCTTTGAAAGGACATTAGCCTAGCCTAACCTAACCTATCATAGTAGGCTATTATGGGTGGGGGCTGCCGCCCCCACACCCCGATTTTTGGTGTATTTGTCTATTTTGTCAGTGAAGTGGGTATTTTTTCAATTTGTCGATAACGAAAATCCTCCATGCGGACTATAGCCTATGGAGAAAAATATGGCAAATCTATTGTTGCCTATTATCTCTAATAAATTGTTTCTCATAATGCTGCAGTAGTATCGTTTAAAATAATCTATTATTGTAGCTGTTTTATATATAGCCTAGCCTATATTTTTTGTTTGTGATATACATGTATTTGTATGTTTGTATGTAAGTATGTATGTATGATAAGAGAAAGCATTTTATCTTACCTGGTGGGGCCACCCGATCCGGCGTCCAGCCAAAATTCTGACTGGAGGGAGGGGTGTGGCCCAAAACAATAGTCGGGTACGCCAGTCAAACGTGCAAATTAACAGTCTAGAAAAATAACGGTACGATATGCAGTTTCGTTTCATGCCAGGACAAGAAAACTTGGTGCAGAGGAGTGGCTGGTGCGTGTAATAATTACAGATGTATGATTCACAGGCACACCACCAAAGCGAAATGAACAGCTACCACAGACACCTGCAGGCCTAGACTGCCTAGCCTAGCCTAGCCTATGAGCACGAAATGGTGCCCGACGAAATTATCCCTACCCCAATCTCCAGCCCAGCTAACCCACCAAAAAACGCCAAGGATTACACGCCCAAAAAAAACTGGAAACTAGCCCCAAAAAAGATAGGGACGGCGCCTAAATGGAAAAAAACATGAGGGAAGAAGCCGGGTCTATACTAGGGAAACGGCAGTCAGTCCAACAACGCGCGAGGCGGCAGCCATTTGTAAGCCCACAAGCGTCAAGGAAGCAAACAAAACTGTACTACAGTAAGGAAGCCGTAGGGCACGAAGGACCATTATTTGTCGGGAATTTAGATAAAGAGGTTAAATTGCATATCACTGGTACATGAAATATCCCAACAAATAGTTATAATATAATTACCAACGACGTAGTCGATGGGTGTAATCCAGTCCCCCACACACGGCTAATTCAATGGCATGACATGTAGGAATGTTCACATAATACAATATCGATACAATGAACTTAGCTTAGACTCAGAGGACTGGTGATGTAGGACTGTTGTTATAGATTAATATTTGTAGCACATGGTGAACTGTGGGTTGAGTCAGAGCCGGGCGATCGCTTCGCGAAATTACATATGGCTGCCGGCTCATAATAATTATAACCCATAACTTGGTTTCATGATACATCTAGAGCTGATGTAGATATTTATACATTACAGTTAATATTTAACCTATACTTAAGAATAAACTACAATACATAAAGAACCAGCCGAAATCGTACATGCGATACGATACCGCCAAATTCAAATGTCCTATTGGACCTAAAACTGTCGGGATCATTACCCTATTCCCGACAGTAATCAAATAAAACATAAGGCATCATTGTGCAAACTTATGATAACGAAAACAATCCCCCAAGGACTGAACAAAAGAAGTAATTATACTCGTGGCAACAAAACAGTGCTATCTCTGGGGCAACAGAGGAGAGCGTTTCATAACATGGTGCCATCATGACGTCACTGCTGGACACGAAAGATACAGGGAAGATAGAGAGAGAGAGAAATCATGACTCTCCCCCACTATAACCAAGGCTATGTAAATTATAACTCACTCACAATTGCTATAGGTTACAAAACTCATTTGGGAGTGACACCCTCACACCCAGGGGGAGTCTGTTGGTGCATCTTGAAACAACAGACTGCTCATACTTCAATAACACTACAAGACATACACAACTACAGTCTTTTTAGTATTTTTATAGTTTTGTATTTAAATATTTTCTTCTATACAGAAACACAGCAACTCCTACTGTATGACCCTACGCTGGGCTACATACGGCAACCAACAAGCACCAGACGTAAACATGCTAATCAAACCAAAGTAGGAGGCTTCACCAACACTGACTGAACGGCGAGGGTTCTCCTTAAAACATACCCTCCCGTGACAACCAATCAGCCAGAACATTATCAGTGCCCTTAACATGCCACACATCCAAACTGTTCCAGCAGCAGAACATCACCCACATCGCCCAGTCCAGCACAAGACTGGCACTTCTCTTCGCTCTCTCCGGCAACGGGACCTGCCAATAACCTGTCACTAATTTCACCTTAGTGATTAACGTGGCAGCCCCGACGCGGTCTATGGGGTCGTCAACTCTGGGTAATGGAGAGGTGTCTGTCTGGGATAATGCACTAACACTACTGCAATCAACACAAAAACGGGTCCCGCCACTCTGCTCAGGTTGCAGAGACACTGGCAAAGACCACCCACGATATCCCTTATCCCTCAGACCCTTCTCCAACATGTAGTCCAGCTCTGCTTCTAAGACAGGCTGTCGAGCAGGATTTATACGGTAGGGAGCCAACTTGAGCTTTGCACTGTCTCCAGCCTCTATGTCGGGTGCCACTCCGGACATCAGGCCTGGAGAATCAACAAACATGCGGAAGTACTGCCACAGCCTAGTAAACAACTCCTCTTGGCACTTAGGAACAAGAGGTTGCAACTTATCTCGAAGAACAACATACTCATTGCCCTCCCACAACCCAGCCGAGACCGCAGCCTCTAAACTATAGTCTCCCTCCTTCTCTTCCTTCGTCCCTAATACAGCCAGGTCATGAGAGGAACAAGTGGTACCACCTGTGCAGTCACTTCCACAGTTCATAAGTGCCAAGGCTTCCCCGCCGATACCATACATGCACACCCCCGCATTCCTTGCGGCTACACCTGCCTGCGCAACATCACCTCCATCAGGGTCACGGCCAGATGCAATCGGTCTATGGTAGGGTTGTTGCATTTTAATAGGGCAGCATTGGGAGGCTATGCGACGGTCGGGCGTATCTATTACAGTCAACCTCACCAATCTGCTTAATGGCCTGATACTGACCACAAAACTTAGCAGCCATGGGTCAACCCTGAACTGACAACCATGCCAAAGCCTTGTCGCCCACCTTGAACACCCTAGATTTAGCCTGTTTGTCACAATGGCCTCTTATCTTCGTGTTCATGCTGCTAACCGGGATAGCCTCCGGGTATCTTGTGGTAGTATCAATTAAAGTGTGCAAGTATTTATTTCCCGAACTGGTGGTAATAAGGGACCAACCATGTCAACTATGACAAGTCAATGGCGGTACAACTGCAGGTGTAGGGAGCAAAGGTGCTACGGGTATTCCTGGGTGGGGTTCTCCAACTAGCTTACCAATATGACACATAAAAAAAGAAGCCACCATGCATATTAGGCCATCAAAAATGAGAATGTAGCCTATGATTAGTCTCACATACCCCTAAATGACCCGCCAGTGGTGCCACCTGTGTTAGCCTAACCAGCTCCTCCCTGAACTGGGCAGGCATCACTAACTGCTCCTCCCCCAAACCTGAGTTCGTATCCGGCTTCCACTGCCGATACAACAATGCCCCTTTTACAACAAATTTCTCTGCTTGACCGTTCTTCCCACCAGTCGTACCAACCTTCTTAAACAGGAGGCTCAGGCTCGGGTCCTCTTGCTGTAACTTGCTCAGTTTGTTTCTAGGTAGCTCCATCAAGGCAGTTACCTCTGACCTCTCAAAAATATCAGAAGGTTGAGTCGGTATCGCTATGTCAGACTCCTCGTCCGGCACTAGGTCACCTCTACTAGTCTAGGTAGCCTCACTGGGGTCAGCCAAGCCCACAGCTGTCTCCGGACCAGTGTCATCTAGTAGTGCATCATGGGATGGCCCGCACTCATGGCTGTCGGCCCCTCTATCCACTAAATCATCCACCTGTTGTGCCAAATGTGCCACTGATTGGGTCACTGCACCAACAGGGTAGATAGAGTCCATGTTATCTTCTTGCAAACAACCACCACCAGGGGGCACAAAAGCAGCCTCAGCGACGACTATAGGAGGTGGGAAAACTACATCCCCTGCCAAGTCAGTCCCGAGCAAAAAGTCCACCCCCTCAACTGGCAGAGTGTCCACCATAGCCACCTTACACTCGGCAGTCAAAAGTGGGCACTCTAGGGTCACCGGGACTAAATCACAGAATTGTTCACTGTTGATTCCCCTGCACATTACAAACTCTCCCGTACTAATAGGTCCCCCTGTCAGGTTGCGACACATGGATTGTTGCGCACCAGTATCCCTAAACACCTTGACAAGGTAAGTCTGCTCCCCAACCCGTACAAATCCATGATGTATGAATGGCCGACACCAATCAGGGGAAGTCTGGTTATGCTCAGGTGGTGATACCATCTGGGGCGGCAAAAAGCTTACTACCCTGCTCCGCGCTGGCCAACACTGCCCCCCAAACTCACCAGTACCTGGCTTGCCTTTCACAGGCACCTCCCCTAGTGTCGCCACCAACTGGACAACCTTGGGTTCCTGGGTAGCCTTCCATTTAGCAAACTGAGGTTTAATATGACCCACTTGCTTGCAAAAATAACATCTCACTTCCGTAGAAGCTTGCTGGTTGTCACCCTTGGTATAATTTTGTGTCTTAATTATTTGTGGTACCTTTGGGTGATGATGGGCGAGCTAATACTGTGGCTGCTTGGTGCACAGTTCGGTCTCTCCTGTCACCAATGCTCCCCATGCACGTGCCACGCCGGGCTAGTGCAAAGTAATCAGCCCAAACTGCTGCTTCCCTTATTGATTTAAACCGCTTTTCTTTTAATTTTGTCCCAATGTCCTTTTCAACTATGCTGGTAAACTGCTCCATCAGCCAAACCTCACACGCCACCTCAAAAGTAACAACCGACTCTGAATGCAGCCACTTATAGCTAGAGTATCGCGCAGGTAGACCTACCTGGCACATTCCACGTGCGAGTCCCCCTGCTGCTTCCGAGCCCCCCTGAAGGCCAACCTGTAAGCCTCGGGACGCAGCTCGTAGGCTTTTAGCACAACCTCTTTAAGTACATCATACTCTAGCTCCTGCACTTCTAGGCGATTGTATGCATCAAGAGCCTTGCCTTTTAAAACATTAGACACCAACACCGCCTCGGCCACTGATACTCGTGGACCTTCTTCTCAAAACGCAAGAACCACTCCGTGACCTTGAGTTCATCGAAGGCCGGCACGAGTTTCAGCCGTCGAGACAACAGCACCTCTTCTGCCTCCTCCTTAGATGTATGACCAGCACTATTCACTTGTCGTCTTTGCCCACTAGTTTCCAACTTCGTCTTCTCCAAATCTGCCTGTATTCTCTTCTCCATCTCTCTGTCTGCCTGTATACTCTTCTCCTCCATCTCTTTGTCTGCCTGTATTCTCTTCTCCATCTCTATCTTCCTCAACTCAATCCTCTCTTCTCTTTAGTTCCAACTCAATCTTTGGACTCCTTCTCGACCCTATCGGGGTTATAGGAGGAAACTGGGCGAAAGGGGAACATTGTGCTGAGCACTCACCGTATGAGTGGCATTGAAATGCTGGGGTGTGGCCAACGACACATGTGGGAAAGAAGGAGGATACTGAGGATTTCTAGCATAAATTGAAACAAAGGTACTGGCCATAGGGGCATGAACATAGCCCTGTGAACATGAAGGGGCCGTACTGACAGGGTTAAATGCTGATGGTGGAGGTGTGGTGGCAGGTTCTGTGGTAATAGTAGGAGACTGCCTACATACAGTATCACCTTGCTCTGGAGTTGTTGCTCCACTCCGGTCCCCAGTAGAATGGTAACTAGCCTGACTGATAGGACGCTGTGGCACATGCTGGATGGTGCCATCATTCACAACACGAGTACTAGCTTCCTGAAGACCATTAGTCTGTGCAACTAACTTACACACCTCTTGAACTAACTCTGCCTTAGCCATACCACTGCACCGCCAACCATACACCTCCAACACACCTCTTAATTCATCACTACTCCTGCCAGCAACCTCTTCTTGACTAGGTTGGGTTCGAATAAACTGCCAAACGTCCTCCCTCCCCACAATATGAACAGGAATGTAATCAACATGCAACATCTTAGCAATAGTTGTGGACACGGGTTAATGAAATAAGAGTACTATGTCCGTAGCCTTTCAACTGCAAGAAAAATTACTGACAATCTAAATATAATTGCTTCACACCACAAGGACTGTAAACTATCACACTATCCTGGCAAGGTCGCCACTGTTACGAGGGGGGCTGGGGCAACCAGATGCTTAACTAGCCTAGCCCACAGCACCGTACTACCCTGCAACAGACACGCTCTTAATATCTGACTCAAACACCAAGACACGCAGGTTCTCTAGGAAAATGGTTATCTTCCTCTTTGCTCTAGTAAAGCAGTAACAAGGAGACACAAAAAGATCTATTGTCCCCGAGTCTAGTTAACCCGGGAACTGCAGGAAGACTCTTAAGAGTTCCCCCGGCGGACTGCGGGAAGACTCTTAAGAGTAAGGCTATTAAAAAATCCATTTAAAACACCCCCCCCAAATTTTTTTTTTTTTTTTTTATTGCCCCTGGGCCATGCCAAATATCACTCCTTCACCTCCCCTCCTTCCCCACTTTCCTCACCTCCTTCAGTTATCACCTATTTTCCCTGTTATTCCCTTATTCTGTGGTATATTTTTGTGCTAACATTAGCGAGTTGCAAGCAGGGCATTGTCATCACTGTTAGCAAGAGAGAGAGAGAGAGTATCGATCGACAGTCTCTCTCCAGACGTGGGGAAAAGTGGTGGGAAGGGAGGTTGCCTCAGCCATACATTATGTAACTCGCGGCCTGTATCGCCGATTTTGACCATCCAAACGCTGTTTCCACTTGTTTTATTGTTGTAACAGGTTAATACCTTTATAATCAACCTATAATAGGCGCATATGGATAAGTATTAATGCTATTTATGGTAAAATAACGATGTTAGTGATGGGAACAGCTCAAATACGTCAGCACAGAAGTGTGGTGTCTCATACCCCCCCATGCGCACTTCAGAGGTTAACCCGGGAGCTGCGGGTAGACTCTTAAGAGTTCCCCCGGCGCACTGCGGGTAGACTCTTAAGAGCAGAGACTTTGAACACGTACCAAAACCGCGCGTTTATAGCCAGGCGGCTGAAAATTGGTGTGGGTATTGTACTACATGTCAACTCTCGATACCACCCCGCCAAACGCTCGCCCCGCACTCGTGCAAGCACCACCGCGCCAGTAACCACGCACTAGTCATGGAGCCTACACGTCCCTCACGCTCGCTCCCTGATGACACAACCAGCCCTCCTTCTGGTGGTGTTAGCCGCCGTGGAAGGCAGAGGGTGGCTGCCAAAGACCCTAGCTACCAGTACGACACGCCCTACAGCTCAGAGGACGAATCACCAGCACCAAAAGCACGTAAAACACGTGCAAGCAGGGCAATGGCACAGAGGTCATTGGTCTTTCGGGACACTGCCACCACGACCCAGGCCACTGCAACAACCACTACCACCACCACTGCCACCCCTGCCACCCCTGCCACCGGTACCAGCGACGCAGGAGGCCGCCCTAGGGCTGCATTACCTGCGGGGGCAGGAAAAATTAAAGGCACGGGCGTAGGGAAGAGAACCCGTACGCCAGCCACAGTGCCCCTACCACCACCACCACCACCAGCCGCCCCTGGCCCAGCTGCCCCTGCCGCCCCTGCCGCCCCTGCCGCCCCTGCCGCCCCTGCTGCCCCTGCCGCCCCTGCCGCCCCTGCCCAAGGAACAGGGAAGGGGAAGGGGAAAGGGAGAGGGAAAGTGACTGGGAAAGCGACTGCTGGCCCTGGTGTCCCTGCCGGCCCTGCTGCCCCTGCCGCCCCTGCCGCCCCTGCTGCCCCTGCCGCCCCTGCCGCCCCTGCCCAAGGAACAGAGAGAAGGGCGACAGGCACCACCATCATCTTGCCATCAAGGCCACGCACCACTGCTGCCCCTGCCGCCGCCGCCCCTGCCGCCGCCGCCGCCGCCCCTGCCACCACCTCTGCTGTCCCTGTCCATAAGACTCCCGCACGTGCCAAAGTGACCCGGAAAAATCTTACACCATCTAAGTATGCCGCCCTGCTGTTTGATGGTGATTCGCAGGACATTGGCAGCCCGGGTTTCGACGACGAAGCCCTAGCACGGGACCAAGGGTGGGGGGATTTGGGAGTGGACAGTGGGAGTGAGTCCGACGTCGGTGACGAAAACGAGGAAGGGCATCGTCTGTCGAGTGAAGAGGAGGGTAATGATGATGAAGTGCTGTATCGCGACCATGGAAGCGATATTTCAGACGCAGAAGAAGACGCAGACGACATTCCGATCCCTGGCATGCCTTCGTTCGATTGGTCTGACGGGGTCAATTTTGTACCTGACGTGCCCCAGTTCAATCCTGGGACGTCAGGAACAACTGACAACTGGCCCTGTGATGATCAAGCGAACGAAAGCGACTTCTTCCTCGCTTTTTCGACATGGAGGTAATGACGTACATCGTTGCCCAAACAAACGCCTACTACAGGTGGGTGTTTGGCAGATTGGACGTCCTTTCTCCAAAAGCGAGAATACGAGGCTGGGTGGATACGACTGTGGCAGAATTTCTGACGTTCTTTGCCTTGTTGTTCCTCATGCCTCTGATCAAGAAGCATGTGTTGCAACACTACTGGAAGCACGACCCTCTCATCGCCACCCCAACTTTCAATAAGTTCATGACTCGTGACAGATTTTTGTTGCTGCTAAGATTTATGCACTTTGCAGACAACGAAAATCCTAACAGGATTGACAGGATATGGAAAGTTCGGGAGGTGTTCACCATGTTGTTGGAGAGGTATAGGAAATACTTTTACCCCTTCCTCAATTTGGTGATTGATGAGTCGCTCGTGCTCTTCAAAGGACGTCTTGTTTTCAAGCAGTATATCCCCTTGAAGAGGCATAGGTTCGGAATCAAGCTCTTCGTGTTGTGCGACTGTGAAACTGGAATAGTGCTTGACATGATCGTGTATACAGGCACTGACATTGACATACCGAAAGCCGCTGCCAATGACCCCATGGGCATGTCAGGTGCCATCGTCAGGAAAATGTTGGCACCTTACCTGGGCAAAGGCCACATCATCTACACTGACAACTGGTATACTTCTCCTGCTCTCTGCCAGTTTCTTTATGACAACCAAACGGGGTCATGTGGGACTGTCAGAAAGACAAGAAAGTTTATGCCAAAGTTCACAGGTGATGTCATTCCTCTCACAGATGCCTCCTCCAGTGACACACCTTCAGAAGACGACCTGGCCAAGGAACACCGCGAGAGGCATGTGCGAAGAAGGCGACGAAAGGGGCAGAAATACAAGCAGCTCGAGAAGTGTGGGAAACTGATAGCCCTGAAGTGGAAGGATAAGCGAGACGTCCACCTGCTTTCCACCGTCCACACAGGTGCCCAGGTGGATTCTGGCAAAATCCACTACCGAACCAGGAAGACAATCTACAAGCCCGACATGGTAGTGGACTACACCAAAAACATGCGCCTGGTGGACAAGTCTGACTGTCAGCTGTCAGGTGTTGAGTGTCTGAGGAAGACTGTGAAGTGGTATCACAAGCTCTTCCTCCACCTAGTTGACATAACGATGCTGAACGCCTACAACTTGTGGTTGGTGAAGAAGGATATGGCCCCAAACCAGAAGCTGAAATTCCGGGAGTTCGTGTACAACGTCTCCTACCAACTCCTGGAGAAGTATGCCACCACCACTCACAGACGTACGGCATGGCGTGGGGATCACGTTCCTGACCGCATCCAGCTGGGTGTCGAAAGACACTACACAACCAACACCGAGCTGATTGGCACTCGTCACAGGCAGGTGCAGTGCACCGTCTGCAGCTCCAGTGTGAGGAAACCCCATGTGACCAAAAGAGTCACCTCAATGTGCGCCGAGTGCAAAGTTGCACTCTGCCTGGGTGACTGCTTCAGGGACTACCACACCTTCAAGAACTACTGAGTGTCGGCCCCTGCCCTGCCCTGCCCTGCCCTGGACTCGCCCCGTGCCCTGCCCTGGACTCGCCTCCTGCCCTGCCCTGCCCTGGACTCGCGCCCTACCTTACCTGACCTGACCTAATTGATCACGCTACCTCATAATGTAACATATATATTATATAATGTATAAGTTCCAAAGATGTCCCTGTGATATAGCTTTTACATTATATAATTGTATGTTTCATTATTTAGTTTATAAGTTTCAAAGATTTACATGTAATATGCCTTATTTTTTTAGTATATCAATATATATGTTTGTTATTAGCCTAAGTAATGTGTATATAATTATTTTCTTACCTCAAATGAATTGTACAAAAATAATTATGTTTCAATAAATCATGTCAAACCTACTATGATAATAAAATAAAACAATAAAAAAAGAAAAAAAGAAAACAAGGTCATGTCATTGTATTCTTACAATATGATATATTCTATGAATATTTCATATTGTTTGAATACAATGGCATGATCTTGTAAAAAAAAAAATTTATAAAATTTTTTCTAGACAATATAAAACCTTCCCCATAACCCCCTCCTGGATTCGATCCCACTACCCTACGACACTTTGAGTTTTCCAGTCCGCGACCTTACCAACCATGCCACAGGAGCTCATACCAAATATCACTCAAAACTTCGTGTGTACAATCGAAATGACAATATACAAAAAAAAATGAATTATCCCACCAATTTACGTTTGTAAATTGATGGGATTATCAATTATATCATGCCAAGGTTTATAATAGTTTGTCTCTGTCAAGAATTAGTAATTATATAACTTTATTCTGTCAAAAATTGCCCAAACACTCAGCAAAATTGCCCCTCTCAGTGTGACTCCACTCATTTTCACACGGTCAGGCGGTCACGAGGTGACCCTTGCCGCTCCTTGATTCTCCAGCTACAGCAGCTCTGTCTGGGAACAAAATTGGTATAAATACAATAATGGATAAAATACTCTTCACAAATACATTTGTATTGTATAATATTGTAAATAAAAATGAATAATAACTGTGTGGGTGTCGAAAATTGCTCAACCAGCTTTCTTATGTCTCGCCTACGCGCGTATATTGGATTATACATAGTCATGACTGTCATACAAATAATTGCAGTAGGTCTCGAATATACATTTAGATTGCATATTACTTCGAAATAAATAAGTAAACGTTTCTCTGGTGGCAATCTACCCTTTAGCAGGTGTAAGGAGACACCAGTCTATATTTAGCCCTCTATCACAACAGGCAATCTGCCTGTGTTGACTCAGCACCGTCGCTGGTGGTCTATAAATATAGTACTTTATTTACAGTCAATGGCCTACATGTTTCTGTGGTACTTCACATGTGTCTAAAATGCAATGTCTGCTTGCATAAAAATGCAATTCTGAAGTCCATTTATATGTACGACATACGCATGTCTCAGTTTCTCTCTCTCTCTCTCTCTCTCTCTCTCTCTCTCTCTCTCCATTCCTGACTCATGTTATTGTAGACCTGTTGATGGCAACGAACACCAGCCATCTGGTAGACATAAGGGTCAAAATACCAAACATCAATACGCCTGGGGCGCCTCCACAATTATCACTAAGCTGGTTATCTATCTAGAGATCTGCCTGACTTCCATCTCTCCACGACTCACTCACTCACTGCACCCCTGCATGCCTCCCTCCCACCCACCCACCCACCCCCAACCCCCCCTTTCAGGCTTCCGTCTGCTAGAAACACATTCACAATTTGCGTAAATATCGCATCAATTGGGCTATATGCGGTATATTCCTTGTTATATGGGACGCCTACATATGTACACGTCTTTATTATAGCATGAGAGTGCTCTAAATACAAGATTGACGTGATATTTATGGCGTAACACACCCTCTCCCCCTTTCATTCCCACCACAACTCACTCACACCTTGGTTCACGCATAGAAACTCATTGATAATGTGCGTAAATATCGCATGAATTGGTTTATATGCGGTATATATTTTGATATATGGCACGTATACATACGTACAAGTCTGTATTATAGCGTGACAGTGCTCTACGTACAAGATATACGTGATATGTATGGCGTAAACCACACTCTCAGCTCATAAATTGCCGCCAAACCTCCAACACATCTTCATTCCCGCCTAAATATTCTCTTATAATTCCCTTATATATTGCAATTTTTGGTCACTATGAGGCATATTCATTGTTATATGGGTGCCCTACACATGTATACATACTCTAAATAGCCTAAAAGGGCTCGAAAAAGGAGATATACGTGATAATACGCGGTAACCCACCCCCTCCTCCCTCTCCTTCTATCCCCTGCGCGCGTAAATATTCGGCAGGGAAATCTCGCCGCTCGATGACAATCTAGCCGCGCGGTGCCATTCGCTCCACATTTTTCAACTACGGACCGTTCCCCTACCCCCCCCAGACATTTTTTGGGGGGTCAAATATATATGGGCCGATGCACGCAAACATTCCCTACACGATGATGTACTTTTTATCGAAATTGGCAATAGGTCCCAAAATCATCATAGGTGCGCACAGTCTTACCCTGTAGAAAACCCCCTGTGCGCCGCGGAGAGGTTAATAGTGCGTGTAGCATGCAAGAGAACTTCTAAGGTTATTCTAAACTGCCCAAATATTACCTAACCATACCCAATCGCTTAGGAATTGAGAACATTACAGAGCAAAAACCATGGAATATCCTGTGCAATAAACCTCTGTGCCAAGCCTATTATCCCTAGCGTATGTCCTAATAATACACCGAGTGGCTCTTTTCAGCACAGCTCGGCGGTGGTGTTGTAAGGGATAACAACTTTAACCCTTTACTAGCGGCGCTCGACTTAAGTCGAGTGAAAGAAACTGGGAGAAAACGGGTGAAAAATGGGTGAAGATCGAGTGAAAATGGGTGGAACAGTAATGAACCATACGTCAGACATCTGTGGCCTCCTGGCCCACACTAACTCCAGTTCCCCCACCGCCCGGGTGGATGACAGTGTGACCAATAGTTAGCGAAAAGTGAACAATGTAGTAAAATCAGCTAAACTTCCATCTTTGAGGTAACACTGTCAGGGCTCCACGAGTGCTACGTAGCTGTATGTGGTGTCATTGTGTAGCGATTTCTGCCTAGTTTTCGGCACAATACAGTTCCTTTCATGCTGATGGTTGATATAGCAGTCAGAATGGCCTGAAAAGGCCCAAAACGGCCACAGACCCCCGCTCTTAGAGGGTTAATGACTTAACCCTTACATCATCTGGGGTTAGCTCAATACACCCGAGTGCAATGGGGACACCACACCTGTTACCGGTCTCCACCCCTTTGTCCCGAACTGCACCAGATGTATTGTTGCTAAAAACTACACAAGGCACAAGGGTTGATATCCTGGGGAAGTTGAAGACTGGCTGCCACCCAATAAAGGGTTGGATAAGACCCGAGTCAAAGGATGCTGTGTGGTGGAAAAGTGGCTGTAGCCTACTATCGCACCCACCCAGCAACCTCGTCCTCAAAGGCCTGACAAAAGCAGAGATAAACAGTCCAGTCACCCAATCCCCCCAGAAATATCAACCATGAATGATATACACATCTAAGAATGGTAAAACAATGCAGCAGAATAATGGAAGAGAAATGGAAGACAACAGCGTAGAAGCTTATAAATTATTATGTTCCTTCTAACAACCAACTATACTCCTAACTAAGATTTGCCAGAGAAAGGAATATGCAGTGAAACTAAATAAATTCCAGTACTTAAACTAATGAGATTAAAACAAAACCAATATGCTTCTTCTTCTTCTTATTGTTTAAATGTGCAGTTTGCTTGGAGGGTTGTCTCCAGATTACTGCACAGGCGTTTAGATGGGACAGAATAAGAATAGAAGGGGAAAATCATAGAATGAGGAATGAAAAACTACTCAAAATTAGTCACTGAAGCCCCCCAACCGCGTCAAGGAGAGTAGTATCAGGGGGGATCCAATATGCTTATATTGACTCCAGCCCTTCAATGCTTCGATCTAATAAGGAACACAATGATTAAATTCGGTAATAAGGGAAACTTAAGAAGCAAGCTTGACCAATACCAAACCGTGATGTTGTCAGAGCGAGAGCCAGGGCTAGAGTGAGGGTGGGACCATGTGAACACACCCACGAGGGTCCCCTGGCCGCGCCAAGAGATAAATGAGAGCTCCAAGTGTCACCAGACTGCATAACTATACCAGGCACTTGTGCTCTCACTAACAATACAATGTAATCAAATAAAACATAAGGCATCATTGTGCAAACTTATTATAACGAAAACAATCCCCCAAGGGCTGAACAAAAGAAGTAATTATACTCGTGGCAACAACACAGTACTATCTCTGTGGCAACACAGGAGAGCGTTTCATAACATGGTGCCATCATGACATCACTGCTGGACACAAAAGATACAGGGGAGATAGAGAGAGAGAAAAATCATGACTCTCCCTCACTATAACCAAGGCTATGTAAATTATAACTCGCTCACAAATTATATAGGTTACAAAACTCATTTGGGAGTGGCAATATATATACTGTATATATATATATATATTGTTACGGATCTGAACCTCAGCTGCTCAGAGACGGGACAATAAGAAAGAATGATCCACACCAGCACCTTGTCTCCTATACAAGCAACCCAACGAACGCAACAGAAAAGAGCAAACAAACTCTGCTCAGGGCTTAAGGTGCTCCACTGCCCTGCTTCCCCTTTCAATGTTATCTAAAGTGGAAAACTACCATAGCCTACTAAGCTATAACAAGACAAAAACCCAACACCGAGATGGCAATGCTGGGGGGGATAATTAAACTGGCTCAACAGACAAAGTACTAGCAGACATGTGAAAGTAAAAAGAGTAGCAACTGTACTTCGAGCAACTAGGCTATGCACAATCTCGACAGTACCCATCGTGTGCAACCAGCCTACGGTACCCAACTCCCGATGCAAAAGAGTTGTAACACTATATCAAAAGCTGACTACCAATACGATGTCGGGTCCTGTGACTCTCAAACCTTGAGGTGTTATTATTGGAGGTTGCGAAATGGGCTACCCGGGATAACTCCAGGGCTGATACAACCCAACTATGTACAAGCGTACTGCAAAACCTTCCTCCTAATAACACGCCAGTATTCAATCCCAATTGAGCCAGTACCACCGAATGAGTAAACCTCCCTTAAGACGGTTGAACCCGTAGAGTTCACCCCCCACTACTCATTAATAACCTTCGGTGGTCCCGTGGCTACAACTGGGATCACTAACTGAAGTTACTTTACTTTACTTTAATTATAAACTTACTTTACCTGGCTACTTGGCAATCCGTTCCAAGTCGATAGTGGGGCACCCAAAACGCTAGTGCAGAGCCGCCAACGGTTCCTGCCGGGCAGCAGACACTGACGGGGTTAATATGTGTATGGGTAATGTGGGTGTCTGTTGTGTGTACTGTAGGCTACTAGGGAATATACAGCAACCCGACAGGAACATCCCGGCTCTCAACAAAGGCACAAACAAAACCTTACCTATCGACTCCTGGACAGGACCGCCAAGCGCCGCAAACTCCAAGGAAAAACACATGGAACACTGAAGCTTGATAAAAGAGACACTGATCAAAAGGAACACTGATCAAAAGAATTAAATTAACACTATGAGAAAAAATAAAGTTACGTTAATATATAATATAAATCATAAATAACAGAACTGGATTTGACACGGGCCAGCGAAGTCGACCTGCAGCTGCAGTAACGGACCCAACCCTGTTTAGTTGAAGTGGTGCTCTCTGTTTAGATTTTGTGAAGTATTATAATTTTGTAATTATTAAAAATGCAAAATGCTTTGAAAGTGTCCATTTTGTAGGCGTTTTTAGTGCTAGCTGAGACGAATGTCCATACCAAGCCGTTGTGGTGAGCTATGTAGGGCAGGTTTCTCGATTCCCAAAACCACCACAGCTATAATATAGCTGTTGAAGTACATACAGTAAGGTAAACAATGATTAAAATATTAGAGTATTATTAGACAATTAGGATAAGTCACTGGAATAACGAAAAACGTAAACAAATACGAAATAACTGAGCCACCAGAAATATTTTGCTTCCCGCACCCTGCACACCTCATTGTTTATGTTTAAAATTTAGAGCCGTGGTGGTCCAGTGGTGAGCACGCTCACGTGTGAATCTGCAAGACCCGGGATCGAATCCCTGCCACGGCGGACATTTAGTGGGTGTGGTAGTATGTCCTAGCATGTTTCACATGCTCGCACCCAGTCAGGGGACATCCTGACGACGTATACAGACTAAACACGCATAACAAAGCCACTCCAACAGCTTCCTCTCTCTCCAACACCCCTTCTCCCCTCTCAACACTCTTCTCTGAGCTAGTGCCGATACAAATGGCCAGTCCTGTATAGAATCGTGAGGTTCAGAGTCGTAAAGATTCCAGGACGAGCTCCATAGAAACTGAACTGAAACTACACTCCCAGAGTGTGGCCGACTCTGCTGAACTGCGTCTTATTTCCAGTGATATATCGTGTTTTAGTGCTTTAATGTTCCTCTGATTTAACACAACAATGGCAAAATGTACAAGTGATGAGAATGTGACTAACTGGTAGCCTGTAGCTACTCCATCTGGCCTTCAATCAGCGGAAAAAGGAAGTGTTTCGTCTTTTTATCAGGGCTAGGCTAAAACAAATTACATTCCTCGTTGGATTCCAAGTGTTTCTAGTAGCCTAACTCCAGTGATGGCAGCGATGCTGTCGATCCCACATACTATCCTAATAGTGGTGAAAGGCATAATGATGACAGTGAAGGCACCAATGATGCTAAAGGCGATAAATGGAAGTGATGTGGAAGCACTTAGCCGAAACAGTAGTGACACCAGAGACAGTTTAATTTGACACCAAGAATAATGCTGGATCTTGTAAAATAACTTAGCCTACTTACGAATATTTTATTTATCTTTATAATAAGCTTTCCATGAAAATCTATGGAGTATGGTATTTTATTAAATATCTAGGCTAGGCTATGTAAAAATTTAACACCTAAGACAATTCCTTGATAGGCTAGGCTACCCATAATGGTAATAGTAGCAGTAACACTCCACACCTATTAAACGAAGCACTTGCAAAATACAGAAAGAGTAACCCATCCTATTTAAAGTATGGTTTTAATAGTTTTTAAGGTAATTATACTGTATAGGGAAAAGGCTCGCACCCTTATTTTTCATGTTTTTTTTCCTCCAGATTTTGAGAAATGAGTGTTTCCATGGTTTTAGTAACCTATATTTCCAATGTGGGATACAGGATGGGTTGAGGGGGGGCGAAGCCCCCCATGACTTAGTGAAATTATCATTCTTACAGTTTCTTACAGTAGATCCTCTGGAAAAAGGCAAACTATGCCTGTGTATCCAGCTCAGTACCAGTACTTGCACTGCTGCGGTCGTTCACGGTGTTGGCGGCGGCGGTAGCAGACGCAACATTTTTACTATTCTGTATTTTTGTTTTATAATCAAACTTCAAATCTTGTCTTCCCCATGCTTTATCAAGATTACTTTCAAACTCCCTTATTGGTTCGAAATCGACTACATACTGGGGCAGTGCGTTCCACTCATTTACCACTCTATCACAAAATGAGTTCTTTGCCTTCTCAAGCCTATTTCTTTCTTTGTAAATTTTCTTAGAGTGTCCTCTCGTTCTTGTTCCCTCCCGCATCAAGAAGATACCTTCACACACATCCTCATCGTACTTTCCTGACACTATCTTAAAAGTCTCTATCATATCCCCTCTCTTTCTCCTATATGCCAGTGTCGGAAGCCCCAGTGTCCTCAACCTCTGCTCATAGCCCGCGTTCTTCAACGTTGGTACCAGCTTGCTAGCTCTCCTCTGCACTTTTTCCACTGATTCTATATCCTTTACCATATATGGAGCCCACACCTGGTTTGCATATTCCAGGTGCGGCCTAACCAGCGCTGTATATAGATTCCTGAAGATTTCTTCGTCAAGTGACACAAATGTCCTCCTTATCAGCCCTACAATTCTATTGGCTTTGTTTATCTTTTCCGCTAAATGTTCTGAGAAATTTAACTTATTGTCTATCACTACTCCTATATCCTTTTCTGCACTCACTTCCTCCATCGCTTCATACATACTGTATCCTACCTTGTCTATCTTGCTGGTCCCAATCCGCATGTACTTGCATTTTTTTGGATGAAAAGGCATTAACCAATGCTCAGACCATCCCTTCATGCCCTCCACATCTCCTTGAAGCAAACCCATATCTTCCTTACTCCTCACTCTTCTATACAGTTTAGTGTCATCCGCATACAGGTATACCTCACTTCCATTAGTTATAACTTCAGGCAAGTCGTTGATAAATATAACGAACAGCAGTGGTCCCAACACAGATCCCTGAGGTACCCCACTTGTAATTTTCCTCCACCCCGAGCCTATTCCATTCACCAGTACCCTCTGTCTCCAATCTTTCAGGAAGGCTTCTATCCATTTCACACATTTCTCCCCTATATTATAGCTTCTAACTTTCTCTATTAACCTTTTATGTGGGACCTTATCGAAGGCCTTCATAAAATCTCAATATACCACGTCTATTACATCACCATCTTCTAGAATTTGCATCCAATCATCTACCACCTTAATTAGCTGTAACGTCGACCTCCCCGGCAAGAATCCGAACTGTCTCCCACTGAAAAGTTGGTTTGACTTCATATGATCCATTATTCCTTCTCTAATTACCGTTTCCATTAGTTTACACACAACACTTGTCAAACTGACTGGTCTATAATTCCCTGGGTCATTTCTCTTTCCCTTCTTAAATATAGCTGTTATGTTCGCCTCTCTCCAGTCCATCGGGATTTGTCCTGTATTAAACGATACCTCAAATAACATTTTCAATGGCTCTACTAACATCTCCCCTCCTTCCTTTATGATTCTTGGGTGTATCCCATCCGGTCCCGGTGACTTACTTCTGTTCATTTTTTCTATAGCCCTTCTTATTCTAGCATGGGAAAACTCTATTAGTTCTAGTGCCGGTGCCTGTTTGATGGGAATAGTAGGCACTGCATCCTCCGACTCCACTGTTAGTACCCCCCCAAAGTATTTCCCCAGCACCTCTGCTTTCTCCTTATCAGTCTCCGCTCTACTCCCATCATTCAACCCCCCCACCAGCTCTGGGATCCCTACTCTTCTTGTTAACTTTTCCTGAATGTACTTCCAGAATATTTTTGGATTATCCTTCACATTTCTAGCTATCTCTCTCTCCCTCTCCTTCACCCCCCTCCTTGTTTCCCACCTTATTTTATTGTTTATTTGTCTGCATTCCAGATCCACTTCCTTAGCCTCTATACTAGACCCCCTGTTCTTTTTTAACAAGTTTAATCTTTCCCACAATCGTTTCTTTCTTCTAATCAATATCCAAAGCTTTCTTTTCATTGGCAATTCTGGGTTAGTTCTTTTCCTCAATTTTGTT
This sequence comes from Paralithodes platypus, assembly GCA_032716605.1. NCBI lineage: Eukaryota > Metazoa > Arthropoda > Malacostraca > Decapoda > Lithodidae > Paralithodes > Paralithodes platypus. The sequence continues at coordinate 33,886,563 of CM064528.1, read as the reverse complement.
TTATCCTTATATTCCCTTACTGGTACACTTTTGGATACAGCATTCTCCAGTTTGACTCTAATTTTCCTCCACATTCCTTCAGCGTCTTCACCGTTCAAATATTCCCCCCAGTCAATGTCCAAACACCGTCTCAGCAGCTCGTAATCTGCTCTATCATACATGTATATTTTTCTATTGCTTTTATTATCCCTCTCCGATTTAATGTTACAACTAAAGCTTATACAGGCATGGTCACTACGACCTATAGGGCTATCCACATTAACATGTTCCACTATATCCTCTTCATTGCTAAAAATCAAATCAAGTACACTCCCCTGCGTCCCATCTCTATATCTTGTCATCTCTACGATATGTTGCGTTAAAAAACAATCTCTCACTTTCTCTATAAACTTATTTTCCAGGCTACCCTGTCCCGCTGGAGTAGTACAATTTGCCCAGTTGATCCTTGGCAAATTGAAATCTCCAATCAAAATTTTATATTTGTTCTCTCTATTATCTATCTCCTCCATTGCTTTCAGTAGGTTATCATCCTCTCCCCTGCTATTATTTGGGCTTCTATATATAGAGGCAATTAGAATTGATCCTCTTACACATTTTACTTCAATACACAAATACTCACAATACTGCTGTCTCATATCCACCTCATTAACCTTGAGCTCTTTTCTTACATAAATAAACAGTCCTCTTCCAACCTCTGCTCTAATAGCATTTCTCTCATATAACTCAAAACTCTCCAAACTATATTCCACCAGTTCCCTTTCAATTCTAAAAAAAATTGGTCTTACTTCCTGTAGGGCTATGACATCAGATTTTTCCTCTTCATCCTGCAACCTACATATCAGTTCTCTTTTCTTGTCCTGGGTAAACACATCCACATTACTAAACATAATCCTTAATCCATCTACCATTCCTTCAGCAATTACACCATCCCGCTCCTCCAGTCCGTACCCTACTCCCCTGTTAGCACTACTGGGTCTGCCTCTTTGTCTCCTGTCTCTCCCTGTGACACCTCCACCCCGTTCTCCTCCTCCGTCACAACTCTCATCACATTCTCTCCCCTCCCTGATCTCCCCCTCCTTTCTACTCTTATAAACCACTTCCTCACTTTTCCGTCCCTCACTCTCCAGTAAAAATTTCTCTTATCCTCCTCATCCAACTTTCCATTATTTTCATCAGCCTTTTCTTGTAATTCCTTAATTTTTTTCCTTTGTTCTATACTCAAATCCTTCTTTAGTCTTATGTGTTTCAGTTTATCATTTGTATTTAGCCTCCAACTAAAATTTGTCACAGTCTCCGCCACTACCCTAGTTTTAAACTGTACCCTTATAGGTCTCATCTCTCCCCTTTTATATCTACCTATCCTACTGATCTCCTCCACCTGCCCTTCCCATCCATATTCGTCCTCATCGACACCTTTCAAGACCTCCTTCACTGTCTCCATATCCCTCACTTTTCTCACTCCATTATCATTCATATGAGTCTCTATATCTCCATACAAGATTACACCCCTATCCCTGTCCATGGCCTCCCTCACGACACTCTCCTTGTTCTTCATGACCCCTACAACTGCACTCTCAAAACTTTTTTTGGTCATATTAATTTCTTCCTTTTGCTCTTTCATAATATCCTCCAAATCCTTGACTTTTTGTTTACCGTCCATGCAGTCGACTCCTTTACTTCCGTGAAACGTCCTTCGTATTCCTTCAGCTGCTCCTTCAATGCCATATTCTCTGCTCCCAGTTCATCTACCCTTTTCAATACCATCTTTAGGCTCTCATTAACTGCCAAAATAGGCCTGCATTCACTTCCTTCGCTAGGCCTATTCCCTTCCCCACCTGTCACACCACACATTACACACAGTGCCTTAACTTTCTCACCAATATCCCCCTTCCATTTCTCCGTATCACTCATCAACTTTTCCAAATCCTTCACAACAATACTAACCTCTTCTAACTTCTTATCTGTGCTCTTAAATCCCCGAAAACGTTGTAACCTTCCTTCCGCCTCCGTCATACCCGAAATTCCCTCTGCCATGTTTGTTTACAAACTCAACAACTCACAACCCTACCGCTGTCCTGTCACTACACACTCTTATTACACTATATATCACCCCTCCACCACACCAATATATCCTCCAAACACTTCACTAAATCCTTCCTCTTCTTGTTAGCCCCGTATGCACTCGATATCCGTGAATTAATTGACCATTCCCATAACATATGCCGGAGCCTCAAACTTGCGTCCGCCTTCCGCCATGGTGTGCCGCCAACTCATCTGTGACTCTGTGTTACCAGGCTACCAGCAGGGGGTAAATATCGATTATACTCCATACTGAAGAAGTTTGTAAACAGTGAGGATGTCCGAAGGAGCTCTGAGAGTGATATGACTTTTTTCCACTAATATCGGGTTATATAAATATGATCAAAATTATTCTTCCACAGTGGATTATACATGAATACAGTATAAGGATTCCATAGACCTGCATTGTCCCTAATAAATTATTTATAATAAGGCGGCGAGCCTTTTCTAAATAATTATAGTTTTTAACAATATTTACTAGGCTATTTTTAAGCAATATTTGAAAAATATATCCCAGACGTCCGAGTGATCCGACGACGCTACCCCGCGAGCTTTGTACTGTATTAGTAGGCTACGCGGTTTCGTTCATTTCCTTTGAGAATCCTTTTTGGTCAATATTAACCCATTGCCTGCAGGAGACGTTCCCGAACGCCATGGCAATTTACCTCAATTTACAGGCTTTAAAAGCCTCTTTAGAGCACGAGCACGACAGGGCACACTTCCATCTCCCAGCCAAGCGGCCGTGGAAACTGAAGGCTATGAGTCAGAGTCTCTCGAGATATACAGTGCTGCCAAAGGCAAATTTAGCGAGACACTAGCGAGAATTGCTCAATTTAGCGAATGTCTATGTTAGCGCTGCAGGTGAACCCCGCGAGCTACGAAGCTTGTTTTGGTGTAATTTTGAAACTATTTTCTTCTAGTTTTCGACTGAATACATTACATTTCATTCAGACACTTGCCTAATCAATCAGGAGTGCCTGAATGAGCCCTAATATGGCGGAAATAGGCGGAAAATGCCCGTACCGGTGTTAAAGCCTGTAGAATTGAGTGTGAGGGAGCGGGAGCACGACAGGCCACATTCCTTCCTCCAGTCTGCCGGCCGCGGCACTGAGGAATCTGAGTCATGCTCTCGCGAGAAATACATCGCTGCCAAATGCAAATGTAGTGCGACATTAGCGATAATTACTCATTTTAGGGAATGCCTATGGTAGCGCTGCGGGTGAAGCCCGCGAGCTACGAAGCTCGTTTTGGTGTCATTTTGAAGCTATTTTCTTCTAGTTTTTGGCTGAATACCGGCACATTTAATTTCATTCAGACACTCACATAATCATTCAGGAGTGCCTGAATGAGCGGAAATATGGCCGCAGCCAAAGTGTTAAGGAAACGGACCACAGCTATTTTAATTTATTTTTTATTTTTTATTTTTTTAGGTTTATAATCTTTCTATAATAATGATTATTACTGGAAATTAGTGTTGTTTTAGTCTTATGTTATTTAAGAAGCCCTACTACTGAAGTGCGGACAGCAGCAGTGGCACCTCTCAGGTTAGTTTAAGTTGTCAGGTTAGGTTAATGCTTCCCTTGATAATGAGACTCGGCTATAGGCTGCACTTGCGGCGGAACGTAAACAAACCCACCTCCAATTTTGGAAGGCTTTAACTTGAAAAAACTAAATATTAGAGGTGTGGGTCTATACAAGAAGGCTTCTTCATACTCCCCCACTAATTACGATTAGGTAAGCACCCGCTTCCTCCTCTGACGACAATAGTGTTACTAACCTTACCTGACAACCATAACTAACTTAAGGGCTGCCGCCCCCAGACCCCCATTGCTCCTAAAGATGATGTAGAAGACGTCAAATAACTAAATATTACTGCTGGAGAGTGACAACAAACCCAAAATCGCACATCGTAAGAAAATGGGTCAACAGAAAACGGTGAAGTGCGAGGTTAAACTACTCGTCGGCGATAGCGTCGATGGACGTCTTCAAATATTGTTTAAAAATAGTAGATATTGCTAAAAACTCCTAAAACTTTGAAATGCACACATAAATATATCATACTTTAAGTAGAATCACTTTATCTTTCTTCATTATGTAAGCGCATTTTTTAGTATGCGGGGAGTGTTGCTGCTAATATTACTATGGCCAGAACCGGGTACTCCCACAAAATCCCCAAAGAAATGTTCCCGGGGACGTTCGGCAACCAGGGACAACAAGTGTGGTGCCTGTGCTGACCTGCTGGTCGACAGACAGGCTGCACCGTTGGAAGCCAGGTTTGAAGAGAACGATGGCGAGCAGGTGGAGGCCATTTATAGGTCCTTCACAGAGCTGTTGGACCGTGGCAAGCTCCTGGCTCCATCCTCCACTGCCATTGATGTCACGCTGGACATCTGTCATATCTGGAGGTTCCTGGTGATGGAGGAGACCAACCTGCACAAGCTGCTACAGTGTGACCTGCCCAGGAAGGTGTTCATTGAGGTGGTGAGCACCCTGTGAAGCGAAAACGCCCAGCTGACCGGGGCCTCCTGTTCTGAGGGACACAGCTTGATGGACAAGCTCGTGCGACAAATGGCTGGCGCCCTTTTCAATCTGTTTGCTGGCAACATGGTGCGCGACATCAACAGTAATGTCTACGCTAAGTGCAATCCTGATGCTGCCACAGGGGCTGACACAAGGTCACAAAATGACGACAATAGGCGCAAGCTCACAGGTGTGATAAAGAGCTGTGTAAGTGGACTGTCAAAGCTATGTACAGTGATCTATTTGAAGAGTGATATAAAATTAGTATTTTTGTGTACATTGGCTTGCATTTGTAAATCTGTCAACTAGAAATATAACTGTGTATGCTTGAAGTTATACTTATATAGCCAGGCGTTATTATATAAATTCTCATGTTTGACTTGTATATTCCAGCGGTGCAAAGAAACAAGTGGACGGATTTAGATACCGCTTTCAGACATTAACACCTTATTAGCGGGCTAGCGGTCTATTTATATGTACCGCCCATCGGGGTGTTTTTAGCCAAAATAGGGCTGTTTACGTGATCATTTTCATGCCTAAATAAGACCCAGAGCGTAAAACAAGTATCTATCCCTGAAAGGGCATAAACAGAGCTTTCCAATGACACCATAACGATCCTTTTATGACAGCTAGTTTTCTTGCAACAACCGCGCAACACGAGTGCAAAAAGCATGTAATTCGGTACTTTCCCCATACAATTCAGTATGTAGAGAGGGAGGGAGGAGGTGGGATTCGTGTCAGTAGGTTCGCCGCGGTGGTCTGGAGCAGTCTCCTGCCACCACTTGTCTCTCTCTCTCAGCAACATTACGTGCTGAAATTGCCACACGACCTATGTCACGCGCCGCCAGATAGTCCAGATTTATTTAACTCAACTTATGTTGCGCACCGATAGTTAGGGGTTAAAATAGACATTAAATTAGCTGACTTCACCGTGAGTTTCATCAATTTATGTGGGTTGTGAGCCGATATTTTGAGGATTGAAGTTAAAGGTCCATTTTCCAGCTTTGGGTCCCTTACTGCAAAGTGGCCATTTTCGTGTCAAATCCAGTTCTCCTGTTATCTATGTATGAATATAATAAAACTATGATTAAAATCTAGGACTTCCACTAATATTACGTTAAGTCAAAAACAAACAAACAACAAACAAGCACAAAAATATAACGTCCCACAAGGTTAGATCACTGGGCACCTCTCTGGTGGGTGTCTGAACTGGAAGTGAAGTAAGTGACTGGCTAAACACAAGAAGTGTCCATTTCCCGCCCTTTTTCCCCAACAGATGGCTACACTATCGAGGTAATTGTCGCCTGTATCTGTTTACAATATCAAACCAGTTCACCAAGACACAGCACAAGAATTATACATATTACTTCATATTACTTCAGAATCACAAAGACAGCTGCCTTCCAAATCATATGAAAACACCGAAACGAAGCCCTTCACAACAAACTCACTTAAACAACAAAAAGGTTCAGTGAAGGCATGAAGCGACGAAGTGCTTCACCACGGAACTCACTTAAACAAAAAAGGTTCACAGTGAAGGCATTAAGTGATATACAGCAAGGTCAGTATGAAAAGTAACGAAAAAAGAAAACCTCACAATTAGAGACAAAGAAAGCACATGGCCGCTCACGGCATTATGCTATTAATTATATAAGTAAGGGCTTTCAATTACATTAATTACCTGATTATTGTGACATCCTCACACGGGGGGGGGGGGAGGGGGGAAGTTTTGGAGCTATGGGACAAAACTTTTTTCGCTCACTGTACACACTGCAAAAACTACCTGCACCATATACTGTACCACCAACGGCAAAAATATTTACATTGACAGTCTTTCGTATTTTTTTTTTTTATATTATAGTTTCAACATGAGTAAATACAGCTTACAACCACACGGCCTGCGTGCTCAACCAATCACACCTCAGAGTGCTCCCGAGACAAGCAATCAGTCAGTACATTATATACGCCTTTTATGTGCCTCACATCTAAGTGATACTCCTGGCAACATTAAACTCCAGCGTGTAAGTCGTTGGTTCTAAAACTTGAACTTGCTCAGGAATTGCAAAGGCTGATGGTCTGAATATATTCTGAGCACGGGCCCATATGGCGCCAGATACACAGCAAAATGGTGGAGGCTTAAAATTATAGCTAGCAACTCCTTTTCTATTACTGAATAGTTCTGAGCGCTGTTAAACTTTTTTGAGAAATATGAAATATGGTGCTCTACCTCATCACCAACTCTTGCAACAGCACAGAGCCGGCGCCAACATTGCTTGCGTCTATGGCCCAGGCAAAGGGCCTATTAAAGTCAGTGGCACGTAAAATAGGGTAGCAACAAAGGAGGCTCTTAACATCTGAAAAAACCTGGTCACACTCTGTGCTCCACTTAAAAGGTTTATCTTTTTGAAGCAAATTAGTTAGTGGGGCAAGCACGGTGGAGTATCCCTTAATGAACCGGCGGTAGTAGCCTATCATTCCCAAGCAGCGTTGCAATGCTTTCTTGTTATGTGGCGCCCGGAACATTCGTATAGCCTCCACCTTTGCCTGAGGAGGACACACCTGGCTGTAGCCAACCACATAGCATAAGTATTGCACATGTGCTCGTACAAACTCACACTTGTTCAAGTTGACAACCAAACCAGCCTCAGACAGTCGCTTAAACAATTCACCCACATTTTCTAGATGTTCGGTCCAGGTGGTGTCAAAAACAACCACATCATCAATGTAGACCAGACAATTAGGCACGCCATGTAAGACACGATCCATTAACCGTTGGAACGTGGCAGGAGCATTTTTAAGTCCATAGGGCATGACTTGGCACTGATAAACTCCCCCACCCACAACAAAGCTAGCGATCTTTTTAGCCCGTTCGGTCAGTGGAACTTTCCAGTATCCCTTGACTAAGTCTACCTTCGTGAGGTACTTAGCGGCTCCAATCCGGTCTACTGAGTCATCAACTCTCGGTAGCGGGTATGTATCAGTCTTGGAAAGAGTGTTTACTTTTCTGAAATGTACACAGAAGCGTATTTTTCCGTCGGGCTTAGGCTGCAGAGTGACGGGGCTGGACCATTCACTCCAACCTTTTTTAATTAACCCCTTCTCCAACATATAGCTTAACTCTGTGTTCAATGCAACCTGCTTTTGCGGATTAACCCTATACGGTGGTAATTTTATGGGTTTATGATCCTCCACATCAATGTCGTGCACCGCCCACGAGGTTAACCCAGGTGCATCACCAAACACGAGTGGGAATTCCCATAGGGTTTCCAACAACTCTTCCAACCGCTCCGAAAACAAATAAGACAATTTCCCCCGCAGGGCCAGGTACCCGTTCTCTCGCCAAGTCCCTGCCGGCACAGCCTCACCAGGGAACAACTCCCTCTCCTCCTCCTGCTCCTCCTTCGTGCCTTGTACAACAAGGACGGGGCTTCGAGAAACGGCATCCTGATCCCTGGGACCGGAAAGTCAGGGAGAGTGCAGCAAGGTGGGGTCGAGAGGCACCACGGGAGCCGTGCCTGGCACCCCCGCAGTGCATGAACCCACAGCCTCGAGACATGGGTTATCCATCCACCGTCCACCAAGCCCGGGCGCACCCTGCACTTCCGACTCCGAACCCCCAGTCAGTAACATAGGCAGGAAATCCTCATATTTGACTCATCTTTCTTCACTGTCCCAAGCTGGGTGGGTACAGTGGCACAAACTGCCTCAGACGACTCCCCCTCACCACACAAAGGCGACTTATTGGCGCCCTGGCCACTCTCCCGGCTAGTCCCTTTAGGTGACATAGCCGGTGGGCCCGGCGCCCGATAACAACGCTTCAGCATGTTGACGTGGCAAAGCTGATGGGACTTACGTCTGTCAGGTGTCTCAATCAGGTAATCGAGAGGGCCCACTCTCTTACTCACATGGTATGGGCCGCTAAATTTGGCTGCTAGAGGTTGACCTTGGACAGGCAACAGTACTAGGACTTCATCATCCACTGCAAATTCTCTGGCTTGTGCTTTTAAATCATAATGCTGCTTCATTTTACTCTGTGCAACATGAAGGTGGTGTTTTGCAGCTTTAAGGGCGTCATGCAATCATTCCCTGGTGCGAGTCACGTAGGCTAGCAAACTCTCTTTAGTCTGGGCTTTCCCGCTCTTCCATGCCTCTTTAACCACCGCCAGGGGCCCCCTTACCCTATGTCCAAACACCAGTTCGTTAGGCGAGAACCCAAGTGACTCTGTCGGTACCTCCTGCACCGCAAACATAACAAATGGAATAGCCACATCCCATTCTTTGGCATTCTCCAAACAGAACTTTCGGATCATAGTTTTCAGGGTTTGATGGTGTCGCTCGAGTGCACCCTGTGTCTGGGGATGGTAGGCGCTAGACACAACATGTTTGATTCCCAGTTCTTGCAAAGTGTTCCCAAACAGATTAGACATGAAATTTACTCCCCGATCGGACTTTAGTTCTTGTGGCAGCCCGAATCGAGTGAAAAATTCTAACAGTTTTCGCAGCACAACCTTGGAATGCAGACTAGAAACTGGAATAACCTCTTGATAGCGTGTTGTCACGTCCATGATAGTCAACAAATACTTGTTCCCCGCACTGGTAGGAGGCAACGGGCCAACCATGTCAATCATTTCCCGTGTAAAAGGCGGATCCACAGCAGGAATTGGAATCAGAGGGGCCACAGGAATGCACTGATTCGGCTTGCCCACTATCTGACAGGTGTGACAGCTCCTGATAAATGCAGTAACATTCTTGTTCATACCTGGCCACCAAAACTGATATAGCAACCTCTCCATCGTCTTGCGAATCCCTAGGTGCCCAGCCAGGGGAGCCTCATGAGCGAGTCTAATCAGTGCGGTCCTATAACTCAGAGGCACGACTAGCTGCTCCATGACTCCCAATGACTCCAGACTAACATCTGGCACCCAGCGCCTATACAACATCTGATTCGACACATATAAACGTGCTCTCCCTCCAGAAATATCAATCTCCTCTCCGACTTTAGCAAACAGATGTGTCAACGAATCATCACTTTGCTGCGCCTCACCAATCTCCCCCGGCGCCATGGTAGCATGATTAGAGATAGCCTCCACATCGGTCTGGGTCCGTGGTAGAGGACCGACTGGTCCTCCCGTGGGGACCTGGTCACTCCCCGCCATACCACCTCTGGCACCGGGCGAGACGGGTGAGGGGCATTCTGTCACACCTTCCTCCCCGTCATGTTCAACCTCAGCACCCGGCAGATCAGTCAATTCTGTGGGTGATGCAGTTTCACTTCTGTACATCCCCTCAACTTGACCTATTTCCTCTCCAATTTGTTCCTCTGGCTGCGCATCCTGAGCCATAGATCGCGTTACCGCGCACACCGGGAACAAATCAACAGGCAACTGCTTAGCCTCCTCGCACACCTCTTCGGGTTGTACCTGTTCAGACACCACGACCGGAGGAGGAAAAATTCTACTCCCTGCCATATCCGCTCCGAGCAGAAAGTCAATCCCCTCCACTGGCAATGAGTCAACGACCGCCACCTTGGCCGACGCCGTAACTACAGGGCACCTCAGATGAACGGTAACCAGGCTATAACATGCCTCAGTATTTACCCCGCGACACAGCACAAACTCCTCTGATTTTATAGGTTTTCCGGTTAGATTCAAACACATGGACTGCTTCGCGCCAGAATCCCTCAAAACCTTCACAGGATACACCTTACCACACAACTCCACCTCCCCTTCATGTACTAAAGCTTGACACCAGGCGAGCGAAGTTTCCGGACAATCATCTTTGCCAACCGGCGGGGACAACTCGGTAGGGGCAGGCAGTGCCGCGGCCGCTGGCACATCCCGCTTCACCTCTCGACTCAGGCAATCATGACTCATCCCTTCCCCCCTGAGAACTCACAACTAACGACACAGGTCGGGCGGCAGCTGCAGCAGACTTCGCTTTTGGACAGTTTGGCTTGATGTGTCCAGTCTGTTTACACCCAAAACATCTGACACTACTCAGATCAGTGTGGGCCGAACTCTGCGTTTTTTTATTGTCTCCACCGTTGTTAGCACGTGTGGGACCGGGTTTGCCATAGCCATAGGCTCCGCCTCCACCTGCCTTGTGCTTATCGTCACGTGCAGTCGTGGGGGTTGCATACTTGGCACGCTCGCGATCCGCCAAACCCCTAGTAGCCAGCACTCTGTCGTCCGCCCAAACGGCAGCATCAGACAACTTGCCGGGACGTTTCTCCCGAACCTTTTGGCTAATCTCCTTGTCAACATTGTTCGTAAAGTGTTCTAAAAGGATAATCTCAACCGCCTCATTCAAGGTCTTAACATCTTCACTAAGGAACCAGCGAGCCAAGGCATCCCAGAGGTATTTCGCATACTCGACATGAGTGATTAGGGCGTTTACGGGCATTTCGGAAAATAAGGCGGCAGGCTTCCGGCCTTAGTTCATACGCCTTTAAAATAGCCTGCTTGAAAGCGTCGTAATCTTGCAAATCCTCCACCGACATCGTATCGTACGCCTCCAGTGCTTTTCCCTTCAAAACATTTGCTACCAATGCAACCCAGCATGTTCGTGGCCATTCAAATTCCTGTGCTTTCTTCTCGAACCTTTGGAACCACTCTATTACTTTTACTTCGTCAAACACAGGAACCAATTTTAGGCTACGTGACAATTTCTGCTCGCTAGATTCCTCCCTTGGTGCCATCCCAACTTGTCTCTTTTCATACTTCCCCCCCTTCTATCTCTACTTTTGTTTTTTTCGAAATCAAGCGTCATCCTCTCTCTCTCTAGTCTCTCTTCTCGTTCTTCTCTCCTCTCCTGAGTTTCTCGCTCCTCTCTTCTCTCTTGCATTTCCATCTTCTTCAACTCCAATTGCATCAGAGCTTCTGGGGATAGCCCTAACGGGGCAACAGTTGGGGTGTGTGTAGAGACATAAGCTGCACGGTCATAAGGCGGTATCATTGAAAGTCTAACTGGTGTCACAAATGGGGGAGGAGGTGCAAGGCCGTTCTGAGCAACCCCCCCAGCGGCAGGAGTGGAGTGTAAAGGGTTAAAATGAGCAACACCAAGGGTAGGCGCATCGGTGGGGACATTAGGCAAGACCTGTGGAGCAACAGTAGGGGGTGACAACTGCGAAGTGTAGCTATGATGGGTAGGGCTAGGCATGCTCGGCGGAGAGCCCACAGGTGTTGTATAGCCTCCCACCGGCACGGTAGGCTGTTCGGACCTCTCCTGCCTACACCGCTGCCCTATCTGCTGTAAACAAGCCACCCTCGTGGTCAACAGAGAACCATCAACCCTCAACACCAAAGCGATCAACCTCAGTTCCTCAAGAGATCTCACTAGTAACTGCTCCCAACTGGGAGAACTCTGCAAAAACTCTCTCACATCCTCGTTTACTGGTAAGGTGCAATGGGACAACAACTCCACCCGCCCGTGCTGATGTTTGTTGTTCAGACATGGCAAATAAATTACTAGACAATAATTACCCGTAATTCCTTTGATCAGAAAAATTACTTAAGCTTAGTACCTTTCAGCACCAATTCAATTATCCTGGCGAGGTCGCCACTGTTACGGATCTGGACCTCAGCTGCTCAGACACGGGACAATAAGAAAGAATGATCCACACCAGCACCTTGTCTCCTATACAAGCAACCCAACGAACGCAACAGAAAAGAGCAAACAAATGCTTCCAGACTCTTCTCAGGGCTTCAGGTGCTCCACTGCCCTGCTTCCCCTTTGAATGTTATCTAAAGTGGAAACTACCATAGCCTACTAAGCTATAAAAAGACAAAAACCCAACACCGAGATGGCAATGCTGGGGGGATAATTAAACTGGCTCAACAGACAAAGTACTTGCAGACATGTGAAAGTAAAAAGAGTAGCAACTGCACTTCGAGCAACTAGGCTATGCACAATCTCGACAGTACCCACCGTGTGCAACCAGCCTACGGTACCCAACTCCCGATGTAAAAGAGTTGTAACACTATATCAAAGGCTGACTACCAATACAAGGTCGGGTCCTGTGACTCAAACCTCGGGGTGTTATTAGTGGAGATTGCGAAATGGGCTACCTGGGATAACTCCAGGGCTGATACAAGCCAACTATGTACGAGTGTACTGCAAAACCTGCCTCCTAATAACACGCCAGTATTCAATCCCAATTGAGCCAGTACCACCGAATGAGTAAACCTCCCTTAAGACGGTTGAACCCGTAGAGTTCACCTCCCACTACTCATTAACACCTTATTAGCGGGCTAGCGGTCTATTTATATGTACCGCCCAGCGGGGTGTTTTTAGCCAAAATAGGGCTGTTTACGTGATCATTTTCATGCCTAAATAAGACCCAGAGCGTAAAACAAGTATCTATCGCTGAAAGGGCATAAACAGAGCTTTTCAATGACACCATAACGATCCTTTTATGACGGCTAGTTTTCTTGCAACAACCGCGCAACACGAGTGCAAAAAGCATGTAATTCGGTACTTTCCCCATACAATTCAGTATGTAGCGAGTGAGAGAGGGAGGGAGGAGGTGGGATTCGTGTCAGTAGGTTCGCCGCGGTGGTCTGGAGCAGTCATACGCTCGCTACTCTCCTGCCACCACTTGTCTCTCTCTCTCTCAGCAACATTACGTGCTGAAATTGCCACACGACCTATGTCGCGCGCCGCCAGATAGTCCAGATTTATTTAACTCTACTTATGTTGCGCGCCGATAGTTAGGGGTTAATAACCTTCGGTGGTCCCGTGGCTACAACTGGGATCACTAACTGAAGTTACTTTACTTTACTTTAATTATAAACTTACTTTACCTGGCTACTTGGCAATCCGTTCCAAGAGTCGAGAGTGGGGCACCCAAAACGCTGGTGCAGAGCCGCCAACGGTTCCTGCCGGGCAGCAGACACTGACGGGGTTAATATGTGTATGGGTAATGTGTATGGGTAATGTGGGTGTGTGTTGTGTGTACTGTACTAGGGAATATACAGCAACCCGACAGGAACGTCCCGGCTCTCAACAAAGGCACAAACAAAACCTTACCTATCGACTCCTGGACAGGACCGCCAAGCGCCGCAAACTCCAAGGAAAAACACATGGAACACTGAAGCTTGATAAAAGCGACACTGATCAAAAGGAACACTGATCAAAAGAATTAAATTAACACTATGAGAAAAAAGAAAGTTACGTTAATATATAATATGAATATAATAAAACTATGATTAAAATCTAGGACTTCCACTAATATTACGTTAAATCAAAAATAAACAAACAACAAACAAGCACAAAAATATAACGTCCCACGAGGTTAGATCACTGGGCACCTCTCTGGTGGGCGTCTGAACTGGAAGTGAAGTAAGTGACTGGCTAAACACAAGAAGTGTCCATTTCCCGCCCTTTTTCCCCAACAGATGGCGACACTATCGAGGTAATTGTCGTCTGTATCTGTTTACAATATCAAACCAGTTCACCAAGACACAGCACAAGAATTATACATATTACTAATATTACTTTAGAATCACAAAGACAGCTGCCTTCCAAATCATATGAAAACACCGAAACGAAACGAAGCGCTTCACAACTAACTCACTTAGACAACAAAAAGGTTCAGTGAAGGCATGAAGCGACGACGAAGCGCTTCACCACGGAACTCACTTAAACAAAAAAGGTTCACAGTGAAGGGATTAAGTGATATACAGCAAGATCAGTATGAAAAGTAAAGAAAAAAGAAAACCTCACAATGAGAGACAAAGAAAAAACATGGCCGCTCACGGCATTATGCTATTAATTATATAAGTAAGGGCTTTCAATTACATTAATTACCTGATCATTGTGACAATATATATATATATATATATATATATATATATATATATATATATATATACTGTATATGGTGATTCAAAACTCTACCAAAAAAATTCCAAGGAAAATTCTGTAAATATAATTGAGCATTATGTCTCAGATGAGTTATTGCCTGAAAATACATAGATTGTTAGAAATATATTATTGAACTAAAATAACATACACAGCCAAAGCCATTATTCCGATGATATTGTAGCCGACAAACCGAAGACTACTCCTACTCTCTCGCCGAACTCTATCTCCGGTATGGTGATCCAGATAATTGTTTTGAAATTTTCAGGAATGGTGAACATACTAATTTAATCTTTGTTTCACGTAGCCAAGAGCAAACGTTGGCTTTAAGATCAATTATGTTTATCGTAACCCACGTTGTACTGTTCTGTAATAATAAATGAGCTGAAACAATTGCTCTAAGTTTAATATAAGGTTTTCGTTTGACAAAACTGCGATTTTGTTAAGTGAGATAAGATATCTAGATTTATGATACATGGTACATCATTGTCATATTTGTATAACAACTCGTAAAATCAGATCCCTTTGTTACTGGATGGAGGGATATACAGCATAAACACTACCTAAATCAAGTCTATTACCGGAAATGGATAGTTTAAGCATTATTTGAAATTATTATATTTTTAATTTATGAATATCATAATTATGTCACTACCCACCACCCACCTAAAATGACCAGAGACATTTACTTCTGGGTGTACATACCGAATAGATATGATTATTTCCCTTCAGTTACAAGAACTACTTGTGTGAATGTTAAATTTCATGAACAATTACATCAATTATTTTTTTTTATTATTAATACATTGCCAAGTATGTAGTCACAAGTAGCTTGAAGATTACGTCGGTGATTGGTCGGAAGAAATAATCTCCTCGAAGCCACGGGACTAGCTCGAATCCCATGATTGTTTGGATAAAAAGTGTTCGGAAATTTGACAGATTTTGGCTATATCATTGCCTGTAATATCAGCATTAACATTTCACAATAGCAAGTTGACCTAAAAATATTCTAAAAACTGTTCCATCAATCCTATGTAACAAGCATGCTCAATATGTTAAATCAATATGCCTTCCATATCAATTACAACTTAACTATAGTATCTAATTTTCAATAACAGTTAGTGAAGACCATAATCTCCAATCTCCCAATATGTAAGGTTGAATGCAATACTGCTTGTGCTACGGATATAGCAAGTCCTCTAACTAATTTGTAATGTATTTTTGTCATTTTCTTACTTAGACATTTCTATTTTGGATATGCCCATTCCATTCCTAATTAAGTTTGTTGGTATAGTTTTGAATCATCCCGTATATATATATATATATATATATATATATATATATATATATTCTGACATACGGAGCCCTGTGTGTTAATTTAAGAGTTAGAATTAGAGTTGAAGGAGTGTCAAACTACCCAAGCGGCGAAGCAGACCAGCGAGCGAACCAGCGAGTGGGAAACCAGCTCGCCCGCATACCAGCAAACAAGCCTTCACACCTGCGTGCGTCATAGGGGACCCTGCAAACTACTTCGATGACCCGACGCTATGACGTATGATCGACGCCAGGAGCCCCCATTGGACCACACACCTACTATGCAACTCGAGGAGCTATGATAGGGGCGCGCACCATCACTCGCCTCCTGATTCGTTCCTACACCATCATTGTTTAGTTTATAAGACCCAAGTAGTGGGCATTCAAATCAGTCTCATTTGGAGTTGGGGTAGGTGAACTTGCAGCTGGAGGAAGACGGGGTGAAGTATTATAATGGGATTGTGACTGTCAGTCAGATTATATAAGTGTGTGTTAAGTGTGTTCGGTGTAAACACTTACGTTATGTTGGTTAGTGAGATATGTGATTGGGAATTAACGTTAACGCTATTATTATGTACTTAACTATTTGATTGGGAATTAACGTTAACTCTATTATTATGTACTTAACTATTTTAGTTGACTAACTTGTGGACTAAAGCAACTCTTTAAGTAATTGGGTTATGATGAAAGTAATACTATTGTTTTATATTAATACTTACGAGTTCTTTCATTTTCTTTTAATTAAGCTTACATTGCTTAACGGTGCTTAGTACGGTGATGCTATTGTCTCATATTAGTAATATCGCCTTAGACTAACATGGCTGTGTTAATATTACTTCTAGTGATTTCCTAAGCTGAAGAAAATTCTTTTAGCTTCAAAATATTATTTTTGCTTTTCATATTATTTGAGTGAGACCTGAATCGAATCTATGAAGCGATCCTGTAACTTAATTTACTCATAATCAAACCTCAATGTTACGTGGTTAAGAAATACATTTAACTAATTATTAAATATATATCTAACTTTTTATGTGACTTTGATATAAATCCTGATGATAATAATAATATAATACTGTTAACGTAAGACAAGAACCAAGAATAATTACATTAAATATAAATAAAAGGACATATAAGAAAACTATCTATTCATTTCAAAAAGGGTAAGAGACAGAAATATTCTTACTTTAATATTTATCTTTCAAGACTTTTTATAGAATTAATAGTCTTTCTTTAGATATACTTCTTCGGTTCATAACCATAGCCTACTAAGCTTCGGTTAAATAATAATTCTTTATAAATACTACATGACTTTAATTAGTTTCAGTATGTTTTCATAAGTAAAGAGTATCAGTCAATAAAGGATACCAAGTCCTAAGATCCAAAAGGAAAGGAAGCAACAACAGGAAATAATGTTATTAGATTTTACTTTTGTTTTGCCTTCAGCTGACTGATACCTTAATATATATCTCTGTGCTATCTAGATTCATCAAGTTAACCACTTGAGGATCAAGATACGTAACAATACAGTATATATATATATATATATATATATATATACTATATATATATATATATATATATATATATATATATATTTAAAACAGGACGTTAAAAAACCAGAAGAGAGCCATTTTTCTTTAGCTTTATTTATTACGTTTGCAATTCACAGTATTGCGGACGCCTCGTCCATCATCAGGTGACTTGTGATCCTAGAATGAAAATTTTTGTTTGTTTTACATATATATAGACAATTGCCCAAGTCAAAATATCCTAAAACATACAAAGAACCAATAATGAAGTAATCCAATAACTAAATTGAAACGTGGTAATATTCTGCTTATACATATTGATTACAATAAATATAAGTCTACCTTAGACACCCATGTTATCCGTGAGGAGTCACAACACTGAACTGAGGTACTGTACCAAATAACAAAAACTCCTAGGCTAAACAAACCCTAAATCGAAATAAAAAGAAATATAGAGTTATACAGTGAAATAAATAACTGAACAATAGCTACTCTAATGAAGCCTCCTAATTTTGACAGTTAAGGTCGGGTTGCATGTTATGTATTAATATTTTCTCGGCTAAGAAAGTATCCATTTCCAAATTTTCCCATGATAACAAAATCCCTCTCTGAAAATGGATGGTCAGAACTGTGAGAGTGATTTCTAACAGCAGAGAAAGACATTTTGGTCAGGAATTGGCCGGTACGAAAACTCTTCCCCATTCGGAAATTATTTGAATAATTTCTTAGTTGAGAAAATATTAATAAATAAAATGCAACCCGAACTTAACTGTCAAAATTAGGAGGCTTCATTAGAGTAGCTATTGTTCAGTTATTTATTTCACTGTATAACTCTATATTTCTTTTTATTTCGATTTAGGGTTTGTTTAGCCTAGGAGTTTTTTTTATTTGGTACAGTACCTCAGTTCAGTGTTGTGACTCCTCACGGATAACATGGGTGTCTAAGGTAGACTTATATTTATTGTAATCAATATGTATAAGCAGAATATTACCACGTTTCAATTTAGTTATTGGATTAATTCATTATTGGTTCTTTGTATGTTTTAGGATATTTTGACTTGGGCAATTTTGTATTTCAGTCGGTAGTTTTCAAAATGTTCTTCTCTAAATTAATGATGATGTATTATTATAACCTTTGTTTAATAGTTTCTCTTATATTTAATTATAATTAAATATATATAAGATCCAATTAATTATATTTATATGTAAAAAAACAAAAATCATATTAGTATCACAAGTCACCTGATGATGAACGAGGCGTCCGCAATACTGTGAATTGCAAACGTAATAAATAAAGCTAAAGAAAAATGGCTCTCTTCTAGTTTTTTACCGTCCTCATTTTAATGAAAATACGTTACCCCGGTGGACAATCACGTACAGACATTCTAATATACTATATATATATATATATAGTGACGTTAACCACTCCGTTAGAACCGCATGGCTTGTCCTACAGTGACTCGCTAGGATCGCCAGGGCAGTGGATGGGGCTACAGTTTGTGTATTAGAGTGTGCTTTATTTCATATGAAAGCTTGTGTCATGGGCAGTCCAGAAAGGCTCTTTGTTTTCACCCATGGCAAGGCTTTATATATTTAATTGTAAAGTATATGTTTTATCATTAACTAGTAATGATGGGATCTGGGAGAGAGAGAGAGAGTAGAACAGAGTGAGAGGGAGCGCGTAGTGTTTTTGTCCCGCTCGATGACGTCACGGCTGGCTGCCTCGTTCGCGGGGGTTGGTGGAGAGAGGTCCTTACCATGCTGCAAGCTCTCTTGCTAGTGGTTAGAGGACTTGTAACCGCTTTTTTCCCACGCGGCTCGAGCTGGTGCGAGTAATATATACAGTTCCTCGCCACTCTCTCCCTCAGATCTGGTTTCTAGAACGCACCCATCTTTTTCCCTTGCTACCTGTCACCTGCTCTGCCCCTGAGAATCTTTTCCTCTGCCTATCTCTCTCATTTTCCATATCTTTCACCACCTTTTTATTAATATTATATCCCCTCTGGTTAACTCTGCAAAATCAGCTTCATGCTGGCCAGTTGTATTGTGCGTTAAGGTCTGATATAACCTATGTATGTTTAGTTGTTAAGATAAGTGGATCACGAAGCATTGGTTGGCTTTCATATTACTGCTTCCTTTAATTATTAGTGTTCTGCTGGATTAGATAATGCTAGACTGGGAGTCTGATATTATAAGGTATTGTTTCCTATGAGTGCTGGTTTTAGTTAAAAGCTGCACGACATACCTGAGAACTGGAGTTGATTGAGTAAATTCTAGTCTGTGTGCCATTGAGAGTAGAGCATGCACGAATGAGGGTTTTTTGCCTATACCATTCTGCACTGTTCTAGTCTCGATTGTTTGTCTTTGAGGTACGCCAGGAGAACGCTTAATACTTCGGTATTAAGGTTTCTCAAGAGAGCTACCCTTCATTATAACGTAATATTTGACGCACAGACTTGAGATTTGCACTAGGCTATGCGGCATGCCATGCGCACCAGTATCTCGTATCATTGACTCTAGCTAGACTTTATCAATCATAGTAGACATTAAGTATATTAACCTAATTACTCTTTTTATGCATACCCGTTTATGATTACACAAGCATTTCGCAGCCTAGTTTGATGTATTGAGACACAAACGACTTAGGCTCTTTTTGTTGATAGGAATACTGCATTGTCGTGGCGATTATTATTATTGTTGTGTTTAGGATATTCTTGGCTCCGACGGCATTATATATTCTGCCTTTTTGTGTGCATAGCCTGCACGAGCATTGTTCCGCTGCCTGCCTTTTTGGGTTCCATTTCCGATACGAGCATCTTTATAGCATCTAACATTTAAAGAAGATTCCTTGTTAGTGTTGAAGGACTTTAGTGCACTTTCTTTCATGCAGGAGTGCCTGACATTTATTGATTAAAGTAACGTAAGCTGTAACTTCTCTTACCACCTTACTTTGCATACCATAACCAAGCACCTTCGGTTATAGGTAGTAATAGGCTGTTTTCACATAACATTAAGCCTAGAGTAGACGCACATTTATTGAGAGTTTGATAGCCTATTATTGCATATAGAACTCTGTAGAGTATTTGTGTTCTTTGTTCACTGGGAATATACATCAGAGGTTGGAGCTAGCGCTTTCCGTTGTAACATTTATGCCATTACTAGTCCAATGAATAAGAGCCCTGATATATTTGAACCCCAGTCGTAACAAATGGCGACCTTACCTAGGATTTGGTGAACCTACATTTATTAGCAGGGAACATTTGTTGTTTTGGAGAATATTTTGCGGGGATCGGCAAGAATATAATTTTTTGCAACATAGTATAGCCCTTGAGTATTTCCGAGAATTTTTGTGTGTATATTGAGGTATAAG
The DNA here is from genome assembly GCA_032716605.1 of Paralithodes platypus. NCBI lineage: Eukaryota > Metazoa > Arthropoda > Malacostraca > Decapoda > Lithodidae > Paralithodes > Paralithodes platypus. The sequence goes on along the minus strand of CM064528.1, from coordinate 33,865,890 downwards.
AGTTTGGGGTGCTTCTTTTCTGAATATTGTTGTGAGAAATTTTTGTGAGCATCATGTCTTATACCGGATCAGAGGAGAATGGAGACACAGTACGTAATGTCGAGACTGAGGAACAGCAGTATGATGAAAGGGTTAATCTGGTGAACTGTGAGGAGGATGCTAGGATATTTTTGCAATGGCCTGTTACTGCCGAGCGGTTGGTGGGTATGGATCGGTACGGTCTTCAATGCCTGGCCACAGCTATCGGTCATGCGGTTACTAGCAGCATGACCAAGGATAACTTGATAACGTGTGTACTGGGCAGGGTGACTGGTGAGCGAGATGGGTTGAGTGCTCAGAGCCCTTCGGCCATGCTTCCCCTACACTCGACTCCCAGCCATCCCAGTAGTTTGCCGACCCCGGGTACGCTTCCGCAGTTGGGTGGTGACTGGCAGGGTGGGTTGCCCCTGGGGGGACCACCGGTAATTTCAAACATTGTAGCACCTTCACCTCCTCAAGGGTTATCTCCAGAATTATTGCTTCAGCTCGAATTAGCTAAGCTTCAGCAGCAACAAAGGGCATGTGAGCTTCAGCAGCAATTAGAATTAGCCAGGATTGAAGAGAGAAAAACTATCAGTCAAGCAAAAATCCAAGCTGAGTCTACTAGGTACTGTGCCGACATGGACGTAGAGAAGTCGCGAGTAGAGGCAACGGGACAGCGACTTGGGGCTGGTAACCGTGTTCATGAGCAGTCTCTCTCGCACTTATTGAAACTGGTTCCGGTGTTTGATGAGAGTGGTGTAACAGAATTTTTCACACGCTTTGAGAAGAAGTGCCAGGAACACCAGTGGCCAGAGAATAAATGGGCAGCACTTGTATCCTCTAGATTAATAGGCAAGGGTCTTAACCCCTAAAAGTCGGGGCGCAACTTAAGTCGTATTTAATAAAGCTGGACTATGTGGCGGCGCTCGACATAGGTCGAGTGGCAATTTCAGCACGTAATGTTGCTGAGAGAGAGAGACAAGTGGTGGCAGGAGACTAGCGAGCGTATGACTGCTCCAGACCACCGCGGCGAACCTACTGACACGATTCTCACCTCCCTGTCACTCGCTATATACGGAATTGTATCGGGAAAGTGGCTAATTACATGCTTTTTGCACTCGCGTTGCATGGTTATTGCAAGAAAACTAGCCATCATAAAAGGATCGTTATGGTGTCATTCGAAAGCTCTGTTTATGCCCTTTCAGGGATAGATACTTGTTTTACGTTCTGGGTCTTATTTAGGCATGAAAATGATCACGTAAACAGCCCTATTTTGGCTAGAAACACCCCGCTGGGCGGTACATATAAATAAACCGCATAGGCCGCTCTTAAGGTGTTAAAGCCTACGATGCGTTACCTTTGGAGTTATGTATTGTGTACGAGGATCTCAAGGAGGCTGTCCTGAGGGCTTACGAACTGCAACCAGAAACGTACCGTTTGAAGTTCCGGGGTGTAACTAAGGGAAGAGATAGCACCTTTTTGGAACACGCCCGGGACTTGTCCGATGCTATGGGGAACTGGCTCCGATCTGAGAAGGTAACAACGTTTGATGGAGTTAAGCAGTTAATGATGTTGGAGCAGTTCTTTAAGAGCACGGGCGGTGATCTAACTTTGAACTTAAAGGAGAGAAACCCAAGAACTCTAATAGAAGCAGCAGAAATGGCTGATCTACGGCTGTCGTTGATTCGGGGGTGCGGGTCCTCACAGAAGTACGATGCAAGTGCTAGGGACCGTTATCCTCCCCCTCCCCGTAGCAATGACACATTTAAACCAAAGAGCAATGAAACTAAAACTGAAGCCAAACCTACCACCACACCGTATGTGAAAAGTCAGGGGCCTTTTACATCACAGTATAAGCCGAAACCGAAATTTATGTGTTTTAGGTGCCACCAGGAGGGTCATAAGGCAAATGAGTGCCCTAGTCGACCTCCTCCGGCAGCCGTGTCTTTTGCTCACGGCATTGGAGTGTTCAAGAGGACATCGGAGTTTGTTAGAGGCATTTCTTCCGAGGTAAATACACTGCCAGTGCAGAAGGATCCGGAAGGCTTATTCCCTGTCCGTGATGCCTTTAGTGACCACAGGGGACTCGGTTGTGTGGAGTGGGGGGGTAGAAGATATGAGGTGAGAATTTTGCGTGACACTGGGGCATCGCAAACACTGTTGAGAAATTTCACTGGTAAACCTGTCAATACGGCGCGGGTGGTTGTGGTTCAGGGAGTTCATGCGACAAGGTCATACCCGCTTGTAAGAATGAAGGTGGAAGTTAATGGTGTGACTCGTGACCTGGATGTAGGAATTGTGGAGAAGTTACCTGTTGGGGGCGTCGACCTCCTTCTTGGCAACGACTTTGCGGGGCCTACTTCTGAGGCTCCACCCTTAGTCGTTGTCGAGAAGCCGGCCGACGTGAGTGGGGAGGAGCAGGAGTGGGTTGGGAAGTGTCCGGGGCAGCCTATGGAGTGTGTTGTCACCGGAGATTCTGCATCCAGGGAGTCACATTCTGGTCAACAATCTTTAGATCAGCGGAGGAAGGGTACCGAGAAGGGGTTGAAAGTTGATGCGGTTGAGAGTTTAGTGTCAACGGACCTTCTCGGGGACTCAGTATTAGGACCAAATATCGAGTCTGGAGAAGACCCAGTAACTGTTCCTGAAGGGGCAGAGGATGGGCTTAAAAAGACGAAAGAGTTGAAGGAGGACAGTGATGCACAGTCGGGAGATGTAGCAACAAGGTACCCTGACGCGTACCCTATGAGAAATGGGTCGGCGAAGACGGTGGTCCGAAGCTTTCTAGTGTATTTTTCCCGGTATGGTTACCCGCAGGGGCTTCAGTCAGTCCGGGGACCCAACTTCACTTCTAGCCTCTTTGTACAAGCAATGCCGCAGCATGGGATTGTTGGGGTTGTGTCATCTGCATATCATCCGGAGAGCCAGGGTGTGTTAGAGCGATGGCACTCAGCCTTGAAATCTGTGCTTCGTTGTTGTTGCTTTGAGAGTGGGAGGGATTGGGATCTTGGCCTGCCATGTGTTTTGTTTGCTGTGTGGGAGGTACCTGGGGAGAGTTTGGGATTCAGCCCTAATGAGCTCGTCTTTGGCCACCGTGTCAGAGGGCCTCTCCATATGGTTGAAGAAGTATGGGAGGGCGCAGAAAAACCTTGTTCTATGCTCAAGTGTGTCCTCAACAGTCGAGAACGGATGTTGCGCAGTCTGGAGTTGGCTGGCCGTAATTTGACTAGCTCTCAGGCCCTCAGGAAGGACAGGTACGACCTCAAGGTTGAACTCAGGGAATTTCACGTGGGTCAGGAGGTGTTGATTCTACTGCCCCTTGTAGGTCACCCCTTATCCGCGAAGTACGCTGGTCCTTATAGGGTGGTGGAGGAGCTATCGGACCTGGTTTACTTGGTAGCCACTCCAGACATACGGAAGCGCAATCAGTTATGTCATGATAATCCCGTGAAGGAGTATGGGAGGCACCCCCCTGAGCCTCTCACTGTGCCTGTGATGACGTTTAGCAGTCAAGGTGGAGAAGGAGAACGGGACAGTCAAGCTCAGGTGGAGGATAACTGGAAGGATAAGATGTTCAAATGGGCGCCTGAGTGTGAGAAGGTGTTTAGGGAAGTAAAACACCTGTTGTTCACTCACCCGATCCTCAGGGCCCCTGACTTTAGCCTACCTTTCCAACTAGCAACGGAGGCTAGTGGTGTGGGGGTTGGTGCCGTCCTTGTGGAAAAGGACGATGATGGGCTGGAGCATCCTGTTAGTTTCTCCTCGGAGAAGTACAATTCGGCCCAGGGGAGCTGCTCTGTTGTCAAGGAGGAGCTGCTGGCGGTTGTCCTTGCTCTGAGGCATTTCGAGGTCTGTGTTCCAGCCTATGGTCCGGTCGTTGTAGTTTACCCAGATCATCACCCTCTTAAGTTCTTGGACCAGTTTCACAATCGGAATATGAGGCTGACCAGGTGGTCACTAAGGTTATTGGTATATAACCTGGACATACGCCATATTGCCGGTTGTGACAACGTGGTTGCAGATGGTCGTTCAAGGGTATATGATCCTGGGTAGATTGACACACGGGTAGCCACCTGCTTTAGTTTGAATAGTATTTTGCGCTTGGTGCTTGTTGGCTCGCGGTTGTAGCCCAGCGTATTGGGTCGTAAAGCAGGAGTTGAGCGTTTGGTATAGAAGAAAAAACTAGGCTTGCCCCTATAGTGCAGCCGAAATAAACAAATTATAAACATAAAAATCAAATAAAAAACTCTTTCTTTGATAGTTGAATTTTTTTAGTATGTTATAGCAGTAATTCTGAGTTGCACTCCTCTCAGAATGCTGGGCTAGAGAAGCTCGCTCTTGAGGAGCATAACTACATATAATTTAACCTATGGTGTTGGGGAGGGTTATAATTTTGAAAAATGTTTTGTTGAAGAACTGTGCCAAATATTTTACTGCCGCTGGGTGATGGGAAGTGGAGATATATCATGGGTTCTAACCATCAGATTTTTGTGAGCCTTGGGGCCTCTGAGAAAAATCTTGGGGGGGGTGTGACGTTAACCACTCCGTTAGAACCGCATGGCTTGTCCTACAGTGACTCGCTAGGATCGCCAGGGCAGTGGATGGGGCTACAGTTTGTGTATTAGAGTGTGCTTTATTTCATATGAAAGCTTGTGTCATGGGCAGTCCAGAAAGGCTCTTTGTTTTCACCCATGTCAAGGCTTTATATATTTAATTGTAAAGTATATGTTTTATCATTAACTAGTAATGATGGGATCTGGGAGAGAGAGAGAGAGTAGAACAGAGTGAGAGGGAGCGCGTAGTGTTTTTGTCCCGCTCGATGACGTCACGGCTGGCTGCCTCGTTCGCGGGGGTTGGTGGAGAGAGGTCCTTACCATGCTGCAAGCTCTCTTGCTAGTGGTTAGAGGACTTGTAACCGCTTTTTTCCCACGCGGCTCGAGCTGGTGCGAGTAATATATACAGTTCCTCGCCACTCTCTCCCTCAGATCTGGTTTCTAGAACGCACCCATCTTTTTCCCTTGCTACCTGTCACCTGCTCTGCCCCTGAGAATCTTTTCCTCTGCCTATCTCTCTCATTTTCCATATCTTTCACCACCTTTTTATTAATATTATACCCCCTCTGGTTAACTCTGCAAAATCAGCTTCATGCTGGCCAGTTGTATTGTGCGTTAAGGTCTGATATAACCTATGTATGTTTAGTTGTTAAGATAAGTGGATCACGAAGCATTGGTTGGCTTTCATATTACGGCTTCCTTTAATTATTAGTGTTCTTCTGGATTAGATAATGCTAGACTGGGAGTCTGATATTATAAGGTATTGTTTCCTATGAGTGCTGGCTTTAGTTAAAAGCTGCACGACATACCTGAGAACTGGAGTTGATTGAGTAAATTCTAGTCTGTGTGCCATTGAGAGTAGAGCATGCACGAATGAGGGTTTTTTGCCTATACCATTCTGCACTGTTCTAGTCTCGATTGTTTGTCTTTGAGGTACGCCAGGAGAACGCTTAATACTTCGGTATTAAGGTTTCTCAAGAGAGCTACCCTTCATTATAACGTAATATTTGACGCACAGACTTGAGATTTGCACTAGGCTATGCGGCATGTCATGCGCACCAGTATCTCGTATCATTGACTCTAGCTAGACTTTATCAATCATAGTAGACATTAAGTATATTAACCTAATTACTCTTTTTATGCATACCCGTTTATGATTACACAAGCATTTCGCAGCCTAGTTTGATGTATTGAGACACAAACGACTTAGGCTCTTTTTGTTGATAGGAATACTGCATTGTCGTGGCGATTATTATTATTGTTGTTGTGTTTAGGATATTCTTGGCTCCGACGGCATTATATATATTCTGCCTTTTTGTGTGCATAGCCTGCACGAGCATTGTTCCGCTGCCTGCCTTTTTGGGTTCCATTTCCGATACGAGCATCTTTATAGCATCTAACATTTAAAGAAGATTCCTTGTTAGTGTTGAAGGACTTTAGTGCACTTTCTTTCATGCAGGAGTGCCTGACATTTATTGATTAAAGTAACGTAAGCTGTAACTTCTCTTACCACCTTACTTTGCATACCATAACCAAGCACCTTCGGTTATAGGTAGTAATAGGCTGTTTTCACATAACATTAAGCCTAGAGTAGACGCACATTTATTGAGAGTTTGATAGCCTATTATTGCATATAGAACTCTGTAGAGTATTTGTGTTCTTTGTTCACTGGGAATATACATCAGAGGTTGGAGCTAGCGCTTTCCGTTGTAACATTTATGCCATTACTAGTCCAATGAATAAGAGCCCTGATATATTTGAACCCCAGTCGTAACAATATATATATATATATATACTTTTATGTCAATGAAGAAGACAAAATGTAAAGCTGCCTGTAACAAGTGTCTCCCCGAAAATTGAAAGTGTGATCGAGAGCCAAAATCAAGGCACGTTAGAGTCAAAACGTCTGGACACACGTAGATTTAAGCAGTTTAAGTCATAGGGCGAGGGAAAAACAGATTGAGGGAGAGAGTTCAAAAGCTTGCTTTTTGAGTAGAAGAAAGACTGGGAAAATATGTTCAATCTTGGGTTTGAGAGTTGGACAGAATAGGGGTATACAGTTGTGCTGCAATATAGACTTTTAGCTTATAGACTCTTTATATAGCCATTTTGTTCGGAATTTTAAGTCAAACTGATCATAGCAGTGCATCTTATCTGATAGTAGTACTTGTATTCCCTTCATTATCTGATAGTAGTACTTGTATTCCCTTCATTATCTGATAGTAGTACTTGTATTCCCTTCATTATCTGATAGTAGTACTTGTATTCCCTTCATTATCTGATAGTAGTACTTGTATTCCCTTCATTATCTGATAGTAGTACTTGTATTCCCTTCATTATCTGATAGTAGTACTTGTATTCCCTTCATTATGAATGTTTAATTTTGTTCCTTTCTTAGTGCTAGAGGCAAGCTTTGCTTTCTCTTGTTTTTTTTATCGCATTTCATTTTCACTTGTTATACTAATTCCTGCATTTTTGTGTTTACATTCTCCGCTTAAATTCCTGCCTTCCATTGTTTGTTTCCTTCAATTGACCACTTACGAGTTTCAGGCTACAAGCAAGTTGGGCTTGTAGATATTGATATTTACCAGAATTACCAGCTAAAATAAGGTTGCAATATAAGTATAAACCATAGACTCCTTTAAAGAAGGACTGAAACCTCCCATGCTCGGGGTTTGAAACTTGAGTAAGAAGGATTAACTTGAGTCCTGGGCTAAAATGACTTCTAGAAGGGCTAGAGACACGATCTCGGGGTCCAAATAGGGGTTTTTGAGGACGGCGAGTTCACTAGCGACATTTTCAACACCACCTGGGGTCATATTCAAGGTCAAAAGGTCCTATTTCAAGGTCAAATTAGTGAATTTTGGTCATTTTTGCCCGTTTTTTGTGTCTAACTCATAAACGGTGAGAGATGGCTGATTGTAACAAGAGGCAAGTTTGTGGAGCTGTCAAAATTTGATATTTAGTATCCATAGACTCCTTTAAAGAAGGACTGAAACCTCCCATGCTCGGGGTTTGTAACTTGAGTATGAAGGATTAACTTGAGTCCTGGGCTAAAATGACTTCTAGAAGGGCTAGAGACACAATCTCTGGGTCCAAATAGGGGTTTTTGAGGACGGCGAGTTCACTAGCGACATTTTCAACACCACCTGGGGTCATCTTCAAGGTCAAAAGGTCATATTTCAAGGTCAAATTAGTGAATTTGGGTATTCATCTGCGCGACGAATCCAGACAGCCTTGGACAGCAGACTGTGCAAGTTTCATTAGGCTGGAGGAGGCCTGCCAAATTATATCTACCTGCGCATGGCAAGGAGGTGGTGGTCGTAAGCTGAAGCTAACTCAGTAAACCGCTGAAGCCTTCACTGTGTCCACACGTAATAATGTGGATGCTGCCAAATTGCTTCTGGCAGAGAAAGACTTTGACTACGTTCTTCCTGCTATATTCGCGGATGAAGCCTTGGAAAAGTTTTTCGGCCAAGCCAGGCAAAGAAGCGGTGGAAACTTCTACATTGACGTAGTTGACATTATGGCTGCAGCTAAAATTGCAAATTTGCAGATACTCATTAAGCATGACATTATGCCAGAATCTAGTTATCGTGTGCTTGATTGCGACAAGAATTGTACTACTTCCATAAATCCAGATGAGCGAAGTGAACTCATTGACGAGATCACTCCTCAAGACACTCAGGAACTCTTGAGGTCTGATGATACCCTTAAGCATTAAGTTGTTTATTTGGCCGGACACCTTGTTCATAAATATGGTGATAGCACTGGTATGGAGGAGATCATTGATGATGATGGTAACGAGGTGTCATCTGAGTTCCTAGATAATTTGATTAGAGGTGGACTGAGTGTGCCGACTATATCAACCGTCTTTTGTGTACATAATGCCTATAATTTGCATGACAAGACTAAAATGCGTTGCCGCTTTCATTTTTCTGAGCTGTTATCCTTTGTAGATGCACCTGTATCTAGTAGTAATGCTGTATGTACTACTTTAGCTAACATTCTATTGAAAGCTCATGTCCTCAATGTAAGTGACAAAGAAAAGGCTGTGGGATGCCTCAGGAGGCAAGAAAAGCTCTCCAACTAGCGATAGCTCTCCAACTAGTGAATAGACATAGACATAGTTGTAATAGATATAGTGTTGTGATATGCATATAATGTTTATGTAATACGATATATGATAATAAATATAAATTGTTGACAGCTCTACAAACTTGCCTCTTATTAAAATCAGCCATCTCTCACCGTATATGAGTTAGACACAAAAAACGGGCAAAAATTACCAAAATTAACTAATTTGACATTGAAATATGACCTTTTGACCTTGAAGATGACCCCAGGTGGTGTTGAAAATGTCGCTAGTGAACTCGCCGTCCTCAAAAAATCCTATTTGGACCCCGAGATCGTGTCTCTAGCCCTTCTAGAAGTCATTTTAGCCCAGGACTCAAGTTAATCCTTCAGACTCAAGTTAAAAACCCCGAGGTCGTGACGTTCCAGTCCTTCTTTAAAGGAGTCTATGGTATAAACATATACAATAAAATTCAACATACTTTTTATTCACAGAGTCCTGCATTATTTTTGCATTTTCATATCGAGTTTTACAGCTCTAACTACCTCATAGCCTGAAATTCACAAGTGGTCAATTGTTTTGAGTCTTTTACTTGCCTTTTGTTTTTCTCGTTAATTTGTATTCTCTATTTTCTCCTTATTTTTTCTTGATTTCCTTTCCTGCCCAATCCCCCAGTATTTCCTTCTTCTCTGCATTATATGTAGTCCATTTGCCCTACCCTTTCCTGTTGTCCCCGTCTTTCTTTTTTATCGTCCTTAACACCACCGCTCTCACCCTCCTGCGTCACACGAGCAAGTTTATTTGCTACATGTATGGGACCCTTGAAGTTCCGACAAGATATCATATTATTTCAAATTAGTTGTGCTGTTTAGTCTTATATTAAATAAAACTCTACACGATTAGGAGTTCTAAGATAGAAAATTGTCACAATGAAAGCCAAAATTGTAAGATAGTTGACTCACCTTTAACTACATTTTGTCTCTGATACTGTGGCTCCAATGCATCCCGCTTTTAAGTGCTCGTGTGATGCAGGTTTGATTTGCTTTTCCTTCATTTGTTTATTGTTTTATCGTTTTACTTTACCTCTCATCTTCCCAATGTGTCAATGTTTCCTGCATTGTCCATTTGTACCATATTCCTCTCGACATTTTTGTTGTTTTCAAAAATGTGCTTTACCTTCTCTCTACTAGTGTTGTGTCCTTCTTCGCTCTGTAATATATACCTTCCATGGCTTCTGTGTCGCTTGCCCCTCTTATTTGCCCTCACGTTATATTTGCTTTTAGGTTTCATTTTCTTACCCTTCTACTGCTCCCCATTATCTCCTATAACAGTAGAAGTGGTTCCTGGAAATGGCAATATGGTGTAGAATTTTTAGTCTATTCATTATAATTAGGCCAAAAATCTAGACCTCTAACCTTTATAACTATAACACGACTAGGGTAACCGAGCAAATATTTTTTACCATTTGCTAAGGGTCAGCCAAGGAATAGGTGTGAACATGTTCAGCCCATTTGCTCTAGCAATAATTGAGTTAGGCCTACAGAGTTTATGAGTCACAATTTTTGGCCTACCTATAATGAATGGACTAATACTCACATATAACTAGTGAGATACAGTTGGGAATTACAATTGTTTCCCCAATAACCTTTGGTTGACCCGGACTCAAAATAAAGGCAGTTGAATTGTGAAAAAGCACGTTGTGGTGTCATTATGAAGGTTTTTGGTTGATTCATCATTGCTGAGCTATTCTCAATCAGAATCAGCTGAGTGCAAGACTGACACCCTTTGAGAAATTTGTTTAAAAAAAAAAAAAAAAAAATGGGCGCACTGATTTCCGATACATTCTGTTTTGAGGAATATTTTCACTTTTATTACAGTTACAACTGTACTTTTGGGTTCAGCAGACACTTCAGGTGGAATTGTAGTTGGACACAACGTCATCACTTTCTTGGCATTAATACTGAATGAGATCCAAGTTCGGAGGGTCTGACTGAGTGGCCGATTTCCATATCATAACTTGATGTACATGCTGAACAAATTAGGCCTCATGTGATGGGAGCAATGACTTCAATTTCGGCGCCGAGGTAATCTTGGAGTTGGCCCTCTTAGATTACCACAACTGATACTGGTGTGTGGTTATATCATCGTCCACTTTGGAACCTTAACAGGCAGCAGTGAAGAAGGTTGCCAAAGAAATCATATTTTCCCTGTCTGCTTCCAGCTGATCAAGTAAGGTGGGATGATATCCACCCGCTAGTACCTTCAACTCTGTGGCCTTTCCAGTGCCAAACAAATACGACACAGTATCACATCCGGTCAGAGCATATAGAGCAGGCAGATATTTGGCAATGATTTTGTGTTTCAGTGCTGATTGGTGAATATCTACGTTCCCCCTCCCAGCACACGGACTTTCCATGTTGATATTCGTAGTCATCTTTTCCTCGAGCTTGAAATATATCAGCAGGACAAAGATATCTGTATAATCGCAGACCATTTCGAAGTGTGACACGTGACACAATTTGAACTAAGTAAGAATGATAATAATAATTATTAAATAAAAGTAATAATAATATTAATACTAATAATAATAATAATTAAAGTTGCAAGCAACGTTGTCCGGGCTTCGAGCGGTTTTGCACGCAGCGTATTGTGTTGGATACAAGAGTTGTGTCACAGATATCAAAAGATCATTTAACTTATCAGGCATGGAGAAACTACAGAAGGAACAGATTGTAGCCATTTTGGCTGTGGACATTTAGGAGTGTAGCTCTTTTGGTTGTGGCCGTTGATGAGTGTGGCTGTTTTCTGGTTGTTGCCATGTATAAGTGTGGCCATGAATGTTGTGATTATTTTATAATTCTGACTTTTGTTTTAGCCTTTGTGACGTCCTTATATAATTAGGTTATTACTTCAGCATTACTAAATACAACAATGTACTGTACTTTAGTATATGTTTTGAGCACTTTTTACCAAAAGTAGCCTAGATATTATTTGATTATCCTGGAGAAGTCTTAGAAATAAGCTGACATGGAGGTGATTCACTCATGTAGATATATTATTGGGCTAGGAATAGCTATATTATGGCCTAGATGTAAAAATACGATCATGTATATAGAAAAGTAGTATAATTTAATCATTACTGCATATTGAAAAGCACTTTCATTTAAGTAAAATACATAACGTAAATAATGTATAATTATATGGAGGTGACACATTCGTATATATATTTTATGGCGTAGGTGTAGATAGTTAGGGCAAGTTAACGATTAACCCTCGTCTAGCGGGGGGTTTTGGGCTATTTTGGGCATATTCAGGCCCTCCTGAATGATCAATCAAGTATCTGCATGAAAAGAAATGTATTCAGCAAAAAAATAGGCGCTACAAGCTTCAAAATGAGACCAGAACGAGCTACGTAGCACTCGTCGTTTTGATGCAGTGGTACCACCAACATGGGAGTTTAGCGTATAGCGGCATATTTTTTCCAGCTATGCTCACTACTGGCTACACTGCCGGCCTCTCGAGAACAGAGGGAGCGTGAGTCAGTGGGCGGCGGTAAGCCCTGGGTGTCGGCCGTGTGGCCTGCTGCGCTCCCGGCCATTTGCACTCGATTTTAACCCTTTAAAAGCCTTAATAATGCTCCTAACTTGCTGCTTTTTAGATACGGACTTAGGTCGGGCCCCGCTCTTTAAGTGTTAAGAGTGAATATGAAATATGTGGCCATTTTAATTGTGGATGTTTATGAGTGTGGCCATTTTGGGTACTTTGATTGTCGTTGTTAACGAGTGTGACTGTTTTAGAGTGTGGACGGTAAGGAGTGTAGCCGTTTTGGTTGTGACCGATAAGGTGTATGGCCTTTTAAGAGTGGCAATTCTGGTTGTGACCGTTAAGGAGTGTAGGAATTTTAGAGTGTGGCCGGTTTGGATTTGGCCATGGATGTTTAAGAGACTGATCATTAACCTATAAACGGCGAGCTGGGTGTATTGAACACCACTGTTCTGGGCGAGCATATTAGGCTCCATTCATGCTTATAATCGTCATTTTACGATAAATATCGTTATTACTTATTCATATGCGCCTATTTTACCTTCACTATGAAGATAGTAACCTGTAACAACAATAAAACAAGTGGAAATATAATTTTTCTGGTCAAAATCACGAATAAACAAGGAGGAGCCCATTCATGAATTATGGAGCAAATTGAGGCAACCCCTCCCTTCACGAGGCCTCAAGCCTGACTGCCTCACTCATCCACACTCGCCCTTGTGCAACACACTCGCTAGGCACATAGGAACATCCTCCACACAGTTTGCTAATGTTAGCACAACAATATACCAACGAATTAGGGAATAACAGGGACAATAGGTGATAATTGAAGGGGGAGGAGAAAGGGGGGAAGGAGGGGATGTGGAGGAGTGATATGAGGGGGAAAAAAATTAGTGCTACTGGGACCTTTTAAAATATGTTTTTTTAGGCCTTCCCTCTTAAGAGCTTTGCCGCCGTTGCCCAGTAAAACTTCTTAAGAGCTTTGCCACCGTTCCTGGGTTAAGGAGTGTAGCCATTTTGTTTGCGAATTTTAAGAAGTGTGGCTATTTAGGAGTGTGGCCTTTTTGGTTGTGACCATTAAGGAGTGTAAGGTTTTAAGAGTGTGGCCATTTTGGTAGTCCTTAAGCTAGCCTAGTTTTAAAGAAATGGACAGTTAGGATATGACAGGGAATGAAAAAGCTGTTCATTCATGGGTGTGTTATGACTTTCCCATTCGCAGTAACTAAAGCCATTCAGTACCGGTGACGTCCTTTTCATTATATTCCAGCAATTATTCATATGATTATATACAGTTTAGGAAGGGCAGCTACCAATTATAAGGCGACAGACTACCTGAATTTATCCTTTTAGCTACTATATATCCCTCCCAAGCTTCATAACTCTGCTATGGATGTTTGATGTAATTCCACACACTTGTCAACTACTGAGCATGACAGTGGTAGTTTGACATATGTGGTGTAAGGCAGGGCATTTTTCTGCCTTAACACCTTGGAACATTGGGTTGGGGTTAGAAGGGGAGACTAGGGAAACAACCCATCACTGCCAACAAAACCCCTATATCGATGATTCTTCTGATCCTGTATTACCCACAATGCTGAGATTAGTTTACATTCCACGTAACATAATTACCAGTTAAAATTAATCTTTCCAGGCCGTAGGGATTTCAGCTATCAATGAATAGCTGTACATTTTTAGATGAGGTGGTGGGTATATATGAAAACATTGGTGTATGGTAAGTATTGTGAGTAAGTAACAAATACCGTTTATGAGATGGTTTGGGTGTGAAAGGGATCTGTCTTGTGTGGGCCAGTTGGCTCTCTGCAGAACCCCATTTTATTTTGTTCATATTTCTTACAATTGTATCTTGGTTGCAGGTATATGATAACATGGGTGTATAGTAAGTAGTGTATGTAACAGATAACGTTTATGAGATGAGTTGGGTGTGAAAGGGATCTGCCTTGTGTGGGCCACTTGGCTCTTGCAGACTCCCATTTCATATTGCTTGCATGTGGAAGGGATCTGCCTCATTTGTACCAGTGTGCAAACAAGAAATAGAGAGAGAGACAGAGAGAGAGAGAGTTACCATAGACCTCCGGACCGTATGGGCTGGCAGGCCCTGGCTGAAGCCTCCATGTCTATTCTCAGGAATCTCGCAAAGCCTCCAGACAGACAGACATATAGACAGACAGAGAGAGAGAGATTGGCTGTGTAAGGGTTCTGCCTCTCGTAACAGAGTTGTAGAAATGTGAAATAGGCTACCGAGTGCTACAATGGGATCAAGAACAATAAAGAGCTTCAAGATAAAATATGGACGAGATGGATTGGGTGTGAAAGGGATCTGCCTTTTGTGGGCCACTTGTTTCTCTGCAGATTCCCAAATTGCATGTGTAAGGGCTCTGCCTCATTTGTACCGGTGTGCAAACAAACAAGAGCGAGAGAGAGAGAGACTGGCTGTGCTAGGGATCTGCCTCTATTTGTTTAACAAACTGTAACAGAGTTATACCCCTGTGGCTGGGACAGAGTTGTATGCATTTATATGTATAGGGGAAAACGCATTTTTATATGGTAGTATAGGTCCTAGGCTTTAAACAAAAATTGGGTTCTCGCTCGAAATCCCTATAGATTTTGCCCAGCTTGCCCCAAAAGTTGCCCGTCGGGCGAGAAACCATACCGGTCATATCTCGGCCATTTCTTGAGCGATTTTGAAAAAAAAAAACATTTAAATAGAGTTTTTTTGGGCTGGGGACCACGCTAAAGGCAATATTTAGTCAATTTGAGAACTGGTTTACATGATAGCGGCTCTGAAGCTCTTCCGGAGAAACCAAATCAGGTCAGAAATTTATAATCCTCAATATCTCTTAGGTAATTTTATTATTTTAGATGATACGTTTTTGCTAAAAAAGAAATATTATAGATATGTGGAATAGGCTACCGAGTGCTATAGTGGGATCAAGAACAATAGGGTTCCAACATAAAATTAGATAGGACGAGATGGGTTGCGTGTGAAAGGGATCTGCTATGTGTGGGCCAATCGGCTCTCTGCAGGCTCCCGTTTCCTTATTTTTCTTATGTTCTCATTTGTTAGAGAGAGAGAGGGAGAAAGAGAAGCATGGCGAGAGAGAATAGAGTGTCGTAAACGTAAGGAAGACAGCGATGAATATGAGAGAGAGAGAGAGAGAGAGAGTGCGGGATGGGTTGGGTGTGAAAGGGATCTTCCGTGTGTGGGCTAATCGTCTCTCTGCAGGCCCCCGTTTTCCTATGTTCCCATTTGTTAGAGAGAGAGAGCCTAGGATGTCGTAATCGTAAGGAAGACAGTGATAAATGAGAGAGAGAGAGAGAGCTGACTAATTTGTACAAGGGTGCAAACAAACAAGAGAAAAAGAGAGAGAGATTGGCTGTGTAAGGGATTTGCCTCTAATCGTTTGGTAACAGATTTGTAGATATGTGGAATAGGCTACCGAGTGTCTTGTGTGGGCCAATTGGCTCTCTGCTGACTCCCATTTTCTTATGTTCCAATTTTTTACAATTATATCTTGGATGCAAGTATATTTTATTTTTAGTTATTTTTTCTATGTGATTGAGGGAGGCAAAAGGAAGAACTGCCTATAGCGAGTGCCTCCCCCATAGTTGAAAGAGTGACAGGGCCAAAATCAAGGGACGTTCGAGCCAAAATGCCTGGACACACGGAGTTTGAAGAAATTTAAGTCATAGGAAGAGGGAAAGACTGATTCTGGGAGAGAGTTCCAGAGCTCAGCTGTTGAGTAGAAGAAAGACTGAGAGTAACGTTTCACTCTTGGAGAGTTGCACAGAGTAGGGGTGGGATTGAGTTGCAAGACGGGTACCACGTGCCCTACGTAAAGGGGATGGTATACACTGGGAAAGCTCTGAGGAACACAGATTATTATAGTAGCGATAGAATAGCGAGAGAGATGCAACATTGCGGCGGAGAGAGAGAGATTGCAGAGAGTTGGTGAGTGGACAGGAGTTAATGATACGAAAGGCCTTCCTTTCAACTTTGTCTAGGAGAGCGGTGTGAGAGGAACCTCCCCACACATGTGAACAATACTCAATACAAGGATGCACTATGCCCCTGTACAGAGCAAGAAGCTGTGCAGGGGAAAAGAACCCCCTAAGGCGGTTGAGCACACCCAGCTTCCGGGAGGCTGCCTTAGCAAGACTGGTAATATGGTCCTTCCAACTGAGAGCAGAAGAACAAGAGACACCAAGAATATTGAGAGAAGATGTAGGATTGATTTTTGTATTGTTGAAGAATAAGGGATAGTCCGCTGGGAGTTCCTTACGGGTAGATGGATGGAGAAATTGGGTTTTGGAAGCATTAAAGGTAACAAGGTTTTCTCTGCCCCAATTGGAGAAGTATTTAGATCAGAATTTAAGAGTTCTATGGCTTCATTACGTTTGTCGTTGAGGGATTGCTGGCTGGGGCGTTCTGAAAAACTAATGGGAGTAGTGTAAGGTTGAGTCGTCTGCTTATGAATGGATGGGAATTGAGGTACAGTTGAGGAGATCATTTATAAATATTAGGAAGAGAATAGGAGATAGGACAGAGCCCTCAGGAACACCGGAGTTTATAGGGTGAGGAAGTGAACAATGGCCGTCCACAACCGCAGCTATGGAACGGCCGGAAAGGAAATTAGAGACAAAGGCACAGATGGAGGGATAGAAACCGAAGGAGGGTAGTTTAGAAATTAAAGATTTGTGCCAGACTCTATTTGGTGTATAGTAAGTAGTGTAAGTAACATATAAAGCTTATGAGATGAGTTAGGTGTGAATGCGATCTGCCTTGTGTGGGCCACTTGGCTCTGCTGACTCCCATTTTTATATTGATTGCATGTGTAAGGGATTTGCCTAATTTGTACAGGTGTGCAAACAAACAAGGGCGAGAAAGAGATTGGCTGTGTAAGGGATCTGCCTCTATTCATTTGGTAATAGTTGTAGATATGTGGAATAGTCTACCGAGTGCTATAGTAGGATGAATAACAATAGAGCTCTTTAACATTAAATATGATAGGACGAGATGGGTTGGGTGTGAAAGGGATCTGCCGTATGTGAGCCAATCGGCTCTCTGCAGACTCCAGTTTTCTTATGTTCTTATGTTCTCATTTGTGTGATCTCCGAAGGGGTGGCCACGAACAAACCACCCCTATGCACCTCTGTCCCCAGTCAGTCGACGCCCCTCCTCCCAACCAGCACTGCCTTCATCCATATACTTCCTCACTCCATCCTTCCACCTTTCTTTCAGTCTACATCTCCCTCTCTGTCCTTCCACCTCACTCTCGTACACCTTCTTAGTCATCCTCTCGCTTCCCATACGTTCCATATGGCCGAACCATCTCAAGGTGTTCCTTTTCACACTTTCCAGCATATCTACCTGCACACCACACCTCCTTCTTACTTTCTCATTCGTCTGTCTATCCCTCCATGTAACTCTGCACGCACTTCTCAAGTAACTAATTGCCACCCTTGGTCTGAAACGTCCATGCTTCGCTTCAGTAAGTCAGTGTCGGGATTACCACACTGTCATGCAAGGACTTCTTCACTTCCATACTGACCACCCTATTTCTTGTTACTGCTTTCAGCGTTCCTACAACCCTTTTCCCCTGTTGCACCCTCTCCCGCACTTCTTCATCCATAGTCCCATCTTTACTCAACACACTGCCCAGATACTTAAATGAGCTGACAATCTCCATAGCCTGACCGTTCAACTTCACCTCACATTCTGTGGCTTCACCCCTTTCGAAGACCATAACGCATACGTGTATTTAAGCATTATAAATGGAGAATTTATCTATTTATATATTATATAGATTAATTATATATTATCTATTTTTAGTTTTTTCCCTAGACATCAATCAAGCTTAAGAAAACACCCAAGAACCCCCTGCGAGAGAAAATTGTGCCTTTTTGATAGAAAAATGCTCAGGCCTAAATTGCAGGCTCACTGGTTGGCGTTCGTAAGTAAAACAATGTTACCTAAATGGCACGAATGATCAAAAAATTATAAATAAATATGGAGAAAGGTATTAAAATAGCCAAAATAATAAAGTGCCCCCTTAATATAATTATATTATTGATATTTCCTTCTCGTTTTTCTATTTTCCAATGTCTCTTTCATATTATGTAGCGTGTTTCTTTTTCATCCTTGCATACTTTCCCAATATCAACATTTAACCCTTTCATGATACGATGACGCATTTCTTTTCTGTTGGGTGGCTGTTATTAGACGATTTCATGCAGATTAGGAAGGGTATATGGAAGTCAGAGGGTCTTTGACCTTCTATTTCTCACCGATCCCGTATAAAATCTCAAAATGATAGCCAGAATAAACTGTGAAAACTCGGTATAGTCTTCAAGGGATTATGTCGTAATGTTTGTAAGATATGAACGTGTAATAATACAGTCTAAGTATTCTGTTATGTATAACCCATACTACAGGATCTGCCATGCCTTGGAAGTGTTCAGGGTATATTAAGATCAATAACACTGTCGGGTATACATTGGTCAACATGGTGTACATTTTTTCCCCTTAGACCTCCATAAATCATAAAAAAATGCCCCCTAGACCCCCCCCCCCCTTCGAGATAAAATTTGGCATTTTTCGGTAGAATAATGTCCCGCTTAAGGAGATGCAGACCGTTTTTCTGGACCCCTCCTCCCTAATATTTAGCCCCACGAGTTTTGATATTATAAGACGTTGGGCCCATTACTTTGACGATTTTAACACCTTACGCCCCATTTCGTTGTCAATTTTAAGACCTTTCGTGCCATTTGGGTGTCGATTTTTTCATGGCGAGCGATAGCGAGCCTGCAATTTTAAGAGGAACCGGCCTTCGGCCGGCACATTTTTCTACCGAAAGATGTACACATTTATCTTGAAGGGGTGTCTAGGGGGTGTTTTTCACAGCTTGATGGAGGTCTAGGGCGGAAACTAAAAAAAAATATATGAATAAATTAATTAATAGACCAAACAAACGGCCAGTCTGCCTTTAAGGCCAGGACATTGCAGGCTCGCTATCAATCGCCAGGACACAAATCAACACCTGCTGCAAATGGCACGAAAGGTCCTAAAATTAACAATGAAATTGGGCATAAGGTCTTAAAATCGCCAAACTAATGAGGCGAATGTCTTAAAATCTCCAAAGCAATGGGGCTAAGCATAAGGGAGAAGGGGGCCCCGTTAATAAGTGTTGTGTGATTATACAGTACACGTGTGAATACAGTAATGGTAACATCAATTACTGCTTTACATTGTGAACGTTGCTATGTTCTTAAAATGTACGGAAAGTAAAAACAAAACATCGTTTAATAATTATTTAACAATGATATTACGATAATATTTTAGGTAATAACATTAGAATGAAATTACATATATATTAATGCAGTCTAATAATTGCCAGGTAACGGGAGAAAACTATGCCATATACTGTTTATATATATATTTTTTGTTTCTATATTCCAACTACTCCCTCTCGGGCATAGGCTGATAGCCTTTACACTCTACCGCTGAACACGGTGAGGCCCGTGAGGTCTTGTTCCAGTCTAGGGAGTGAGACATGCGAAGCACCTACTCACGGCTCGAACCCAACTCCATCTCTGAAGCTGCCTCGCCCCGCGCTTCACAGTCTCACTCCCCAGGCTCGGACCCTCACTCTCAGAACGCCACCTATTGAGCAATTAACTCACTAGGCATTGCCCCCCTGTAGCATATTTTGAATATGGGAATATTCATACAGTGCTATTTAATCAGGGAACAATGAGGGTATTATATTAGCATTTCGGTGGGCTTTGTGGTAATGCACTGATACTAGGCACAGCACAAATTCCATCCCAATAATATCTTCCCATTGACATATTGGGATTCGAACCCGGGTCCATTGGATTACCAGTCCAGTGGCAAGACCACTCTGCCACACCTCTCCTAAATATATATATATATATATATATATATATATATATATATATATATATATATATATATATATATATATATGGCACACAAACACCTTTAGTACTGTTCAAGATTAATTGAATATTTCACTTAGTGTTAATAGTTGTATAAGAGGATGTGCATATATTTTCATTTGCATCAGTTGGTAAAAGGGAAATGTATACCGGTATTGAGAAAGCCTATTTGAATCAAGGAGAATAAGGGGCTGATTGTTCCGATGGACATTTTGCGAAGTCGAGTACTTTAGCCGGCGATTGATCCGAACGTGTCCCTCTCGTAGCCATAATTTGATCCACCTGCAGACGGTGGAGACGTTGACCCCGGTGTGTCTGGCGATGGCCCGTGCCGACATGCCTCCTACCCACATCCATATGAACATCGCACGCTCGCTCTCTGCAGTGCGTCGGGTTTTCGCCATGGGGAATCAGGATGGGCTACATAAGGTCCATGGGGCTATGGACCAATTAAAATATAAGTAACAGTCATAGGAGGAATATAATCCTTGGACACAGATCAAAATGGCCACATTCCTAAATGGTTACAACCCAAACAACCACTATCCTAAACAGCCTAGGTTAGGTTATGCTATGTTTAGGCTAGTTAGGCTTGGTTAGGAGGCTGTGGGCGTTTTGGATTGAAACCGTCACCAATATATCAAACCGTGCATTAGTAAGTGGAGAATGTATACTACTGCAACTACAAGACATGTCTTAGTTGTGTTTTCTATTGTAAGAACACGTTATTTTCGGTTCATCTTGAAGAGTACTCAAGATGAGTCGAAGTTACTGGCTCTACAATAGAAAACTATTATATTCATGTGGGTTTAAGTTCTCCAGTGTATTAACAATAAGAATATAACTACTGTAGTTCAATTGTTTGTGTCAATGTTACTGTGTTCTGACAGAGAGCTATTGGTTCATTTCTCCCTATTTCTACTCAGGTCAATCAGGATATTAAACAGTACGTTTGATATATTTCATCTTAATTTTGCTTAAAATTGTGATAGCAGATGCACATATCATTAGCATGTATATAAGTAAGTATGGTCGATAACAGATTTTGTAGAGTTAGTCTGGCTATATATTTCTTCGTTTTCAAAATTCGCTTCAATCCTGTTTATGTAGATTAATCCATGCCACGCAGATACTAGTTTCCATGTGATAAAATAAATACAAGGTTAAGAGCTGTGGATGTTGGAGTACTCCGGGTAAGGGAAGGGAGTGAGTGGCAGTTGCCTGTAACTTGTTTGCTGATGATATAGATCTGATTAGTGATAATGAATGGGAGTTGCATGATTTGGTAAATATATTTGGTAATGTGTGTGAGAAACAAAACCTGAAGGTGAATGTGCAGTAAAGAGTTAGGTTATGGTCTATAAAAGATATGTATTTACACTTAAGAGCTAGATGGCAGACGAATGAAGTAGTGCTTGAGCGATGTGGAGTGGATGTGCTTGTACTGAGTTGTGGGAAGAGGAGTGTATTTGAGTGAGGTGGAAGGGTAGAGAGGGAGACGCAGACCGAGAATGAGATGGGGGGATGGGGATCAGAATGTAAGTGGGAAAAGGGACGCCGGTTGACTTGGATAAGAAGACTGCAAGTTCTATTAAGTAGTCCAGGCCTAACCAGACACTCAAGAAAGACAAGTGTCGTAATAGAAGTCCAGTATGCACCCGAAAGAACAATCACGGAGTCCCCGTCCGACACTCGGGAAATCACTATATAAATACTTATAATAGTAGTGTGCCTCTATTTGTCAGAGTTCCTATTTGCTACTTCGTATACTTGCCCTTCAGGGAGAACAAAACACACAATTCTATCCTTGTGTTTCACTAGTTACTTTTCTTATAATTATGATCGAGCATTCTAGCTTCGACATAATTTCAAAGATTAAGTAGTGGAGAATTAGATTTCTGAATAACACTCAACACCCGATCGCATTAACTTTAGTGGTTCCGATATAATAAATGTGCTTTTTTATTTTTAACTTGATCTTTAATACAGACAAGACATATGTAGAAAACGTGAACTCGTGATAGAAATAAAGACTAACTTCGCCAAAACTCAACTCGGATATAAAAATAATCGAAACATTATTTCAACTTGTACCTAAATTAAACTGAAGTTTGATGAATCTAAGAACCCGCGTAATTGAATATTTGCACTAATAAATCACACGTGTTCAGCTTGTATTCTAGAGCACATGATGAAAGACATGTGCGTCCTTTTAGCTATAACTCAAGTAAAAGCTCATTTTTAACTAGGCTTGTGTATTGTGCACATTTATACTCTGTATAATACTATAATATTGTTGTGTGACTCCATATCCCATTCTTGTATAAATAAAAGTGTTGTTCTGTAATTATTGTATGACTTGCCTTTGAGTTTGATTATTGCTATATATAAAAAACGTATATCTTCCTGTTAGTAGAACTCACCAATAACCACATTTGCTCTAGCAAATTACTGGTGGCTAGTGATGGTTCTAAAAAACGGAGAACCAATGAGGAGTTTTTAATGTTTCTATCAGAAAATACAAGCACGTATGTCGAACAGAATGGCGCAACAATGATCACACATTCCGATCCTTAGTTTCAACTCCGAGCTATACGATATCGCAACTTACGTGGAATTGGTGAAGCATGTGTTAGATTTAGTATATCAGGAGGACAGAGGAAAAATAGCGATAATTCTCACACACTTAGGCAAAGCTGTGGCGCTGGTGACAAGCCGAATGAAACCAAACCTCACATGGCAGGAATTCAAGAGAATAGCGGTGGACTCAGTACAGCCATAATTGGGTACAGGGGTACTCAGTGAAATACGCCGTGAAGCACGATGGAAACCTAGATGCAACCGTAGCACAAATGCGGAGAACAAAAATTATCTAGCATTCCCATGGGCACAGATGGAGGAAGTAAATAACCACTTGTTTAAGGAATTGCTAAGAATATTATCTGAAAGAGTGGAGGACCACTTTTCCATCCACGAACCAGCAGGAATAGAACGTGATCTCTCCATCATCATGAGGATCCTGGTGAAGTCAGCCGCCATAGATTAACACCAACAGCAATCAATAAATGCAATCAAGAGGATTCTCACCAAGTCTCGACTGGACAAATACCGTGCTCAGCTCAAATGGAATCCACAAAAAAAGGTTGAACATGAGGAAAGAGGAACAGTCCCCCGTTATTCATCCGAGAAACTCCAAATGGACCCGATGGAATGGAAGGTGTATAATAACGGGAATTGCTCCGTCCATGAGATGCAAGACCTGCAACGACATCGCAGGCACAGCTCAAGAATCTACCCTAGCCTACAACATCAGAGAAGATACGGCCAACAGTTTCCCGAGAACCCCAGAGTAGCAGACACCGACAACGAGGAGCCCCTGGACACCACGCAAGAAGAAGACACGCTAGGGGAAGAGCTGGCAGAAGAGTTAGAGACATTAGAAATACCAGAAACAGAAGAAGCGAAGGATTTTTAAATGATCCCCCGTTAACTATTACTTTGGCGGGGGCCCTAACGATAAAGTCCTGGGTGTACACACAGATCAAGATCATGGGGTTGCTTGTCCGCTTGCTGGTAGACACAGGTGCAGCTCGCTAATGTTTATACACTCGTTTTTACTGACAACACCGAGACAAGTTCGGAGTTGTTCTGCTGCCATCCTCTGTCAACTTGATAGGAGCTGGTGATGAAGCGCTAATCTTGAAAGGGGAGACTTGCCCTGTTCCAATCACTACCCTTACGCCTTCTGCCACTACCGAACTCCCACTCATCATTTTTGACTCTACCTGTAACTTATATGATGGATATCTAGGGCTAGGCCTCCTAAAAAATCTTGGCGCTCACATACACTGTGCCGGGCGCCAGTTGTCATTCGGTAAAAAAATACATATATATACATAAAATAAAAAGACCAATGTTCCACCATCGACAACAATGATTTCAAGGATAAGACATCCCATTTATTTGTACAGGCAGAAATGCAATCGACTTTGACAAATCCAGCAATTAATCAAATCTAAATCTGGATCACGATAAATGCAAAGCACAGCCAGGATATTATGTTTTGCCAAGACATTGAACAACCATAATAATAATCGTCTAGTTACTTGTATAGCGCCCGTATCTCCTCCTTCAAGGATTCACAAGCGCTTGGCTTTCTTTAGTCTACCAGAGACCATTACCCATCCCCCTTACTCATGGGGAGATGGTAACCGCCGGCTATATCCCAGAAACACTTTTCAATCTGAGTGGGGATTGAATGCGAGACCTGCAAGATGGGAATCAGGCACGCTATCAACTGAGCCAGCCACTTTATGCACCATATCACCTGCAGTCATACCAGCGTATTCCCAGGCAATCAGAATTATCAATGTTTCCGACAATGTTTCACTCTTCCGAAAGGATTAGTGATGGGCGAATTAGAAAGCTTTGACGAGCTACCGTCAGAAAGTAAAATTAAACAATGCAAATAAGGAAATGAGTACAACCATCTTTCCTAAAATCCCTGACCATCTCATGGATAAACGATAACACAAGATCCTGCAACTTTTGTTACAATTCCAAGAAATATTTGCACAAAACCCAGAAGACATTGGGTGCGCACATATACCCGAACACCCGATCTACACCACGATGGTTGTTTGATGGGTGGACCACCCATCAAACAACCATCACGTTGTAAGAGCCCGAAACAACGCATTGAAGAAGATCGACATGTTGTAAGCAGGGTTTATCAAACCATCCACCAGCCCCTGATCCTCACCTGTAGTGCTCATAGAACAAAATTGATGGGTCAACATGCTTCTGTGTCGATTATCGACATCAAAGATGCTACACTCTTACCACGAATTGATGACTCACTAGACTCTTTTTTTCGGCTATAAATGGTTCTCTACACTTGACCTACAGCCCGGATACTGGCAAGTTCCCCTAATGCCCAAACACCAACAGACAAGTGGAGGTAGACTCTACGAGTTTAATGTATTACCTTTCAGCATTTGCAACGTCACGCCACCTTCTCAAGACTAATGGAATCCGTATTGCAATGGTTGATATGGGAAACATGCTTAACATATCTCGATGATGTCATCGTGTTTGGCCGTTCCTGGACAGAACACCTACAAAGATTAACCCAAGTTTTCCTTCGCATTCAGGAAGTCGGGTTAAAATTGAAACCCACCAAATGTACCATGGGTCGGAACTCTGTGGATTACCTAGGGCTCACCATATCTGCCTAGAGTATTGCACCTGACACCATCAAGTTGCAAGCCATTGCCAACATTCACCCCCCCCTCTCCCCTCCCCTCACACCACCGTGAAAGGGGTTAGATCGTTCCTATACTCAGCTTCCTATTACCGAAGATTTGTTTTTGCCTGGACAAAATAAAGTTTGTTGGCTTTCAATGCCTTTAAACAACACCTTATTGATGCTCCCATGATAGCGTTTCCAGACTACACACACCATTTCGCCTGTATACTGATGTTCACTTCATAAGGATAGGTGGCATACTCAGCCAGACCAAGAATGGCCGTGAACACCTCATTGCTTGTGCCAGCCAAACACTGACAACCATGGAAGTGAACTATGGGATTACCAAGCGACAGTGTTTAAGTGTAATCTTGACCCTGCAGCACTTCAGGGCTTACCTACTCGGTCCCCACGTGTCCATCGTCACAGACCATCAATTTTTCCAATGGCTACGCAGATCTGAGACAAATAATGCCCTCATCGTTCGTTGGAGAGACTCTGGAGGAATACGATTTTGACGTCTCCTACAGACTTGGCAAATTGCACGCAAATGAGGATGCCCTGTCGAGATTGCCAATCAACTCAATCACCACAGAAACCCAATCCTCGTACAACAATGGGAGCGACAAAACATACCCGAAAGGATCAACCAGCAGATGTTTGCCAATCTTGGAAGAGTAGGAGATCACGTGTATATACACCTTCCGGCCACATAGTAATAACACCTCAACAAAACGAGGAAATCATACAGCTCTTACATTAATATAATGGGATCCATTAAGGGCAGAAGAATTTAGTGCAATCCTTCAATAACATCTATTGGACTGCCAACCCTACCAAGAGCTGCAAAAAAAATTGTAGAATCTTGTCAAGCTTGCGCCCTTGGCAAGGACACCAGAACACCCGGACCATCAGAAAAGCTCACTGCTTGCCATGGATGTCATGGGACCTATTCCATCCAAAGCATCCAAGAAATATGTAATCACATTCGTAGATACATATTTTAAATTCATAAACGCCTGTCCATCCAAAGAACATAGAGCATTTACTGGTACTGAAGCCATGCTCAACCATGTATTTCCCTATTTTGGCTTACCCAAAGCCATACACTCAGACAATGCACCTGAGTTTGTAGGGCAGGTCTGGCGAGAATTATCCAACTTGCTTGGCTACAAAAGTTCCCACTCCTCACCATCATTCCTCACCATACTGGCCGAAAGGTTAGTATATGTGAACGTAGGCATCGCAGCCTGGTGATTATAGCCTATCATGGCGATAACAGAATATACAGATACCGTGATGTGAGGCGACATAAACCACTGGAAACCCAAGTGACCGCTGACCAGAGCACACAGACAGAAAATACCAGTGATAGAACAAAATTACCAACAAATATTCCTCCCGACTCCCCCACATCTTCATACTTTCACTGACCCCCCATCCTCCCTTTTCCCTACCCACCTCCCTGTATAACTTCTGTTCACAAACTAGACGTGCGCATAAACATCAATTAAAATATCACTTGCCAGATCCAATCCTTTCATCACATTTAATCAGACCACCTTAGATTAATTTGCAAATGAACACACCTCTCGAAACATCCAAACCTACTCATCCAACCACCTCCAGTAACGTGATGCCAACAGCTACCCCCCTAGTATCGCAACTCCAACCCCCAACCTCCCGCCAGCACACACACCAGATCAAAGCCTACCAACAAACCCCCCTAAACATCCATGTTTCTCACCTGATTCAAATATTATGCTTCCACCATCACCTAATAACCCCCTAATTCCATCCCCATCACCCTACCTACTCCCTTACCCAGATCTGATCTACCATCCACCACATCCACCACGCTTGCAACACCATCCAGCAACGTGCAACAAGACCAAAATGTGCCTCCACCAACACCATCAGCACCTACACTTAGACATTCTAGTCGTACTTCACGCCCTCCAGATTGTTATGTTTTTTGTTTTTTGCTTGTTTTTGCCCGTCGCCATAGTTTTCGAGAAGGGGTGGCCATGAACATTAGGCGTTTGTCATGAATCGCTGGGTCAAGTTGCCCGGGCTTGACATCTACCAATAACATTTTGACAGTGCAGGCTCGATCCGCCAACCCTTTGATCAGCAGCCGCTGCTCTACTAACTATGCCACGGCTCGCGACCGTTATGTACCACCACCATTTAGACCAAACTCCACTGCATCTGAGAAAACATAATTCGTTGCAACTGACCAACCCAATACCAGACCTGACACCACTGACCCTGCAGGTACAAGCACAACACCCAGGCCTTCCACATTCCCCGGAAGACCCCCACCCATTACCTGGTACCTCAACATCCGCAAGTTCAATACCTTGACACCAGTCAGGTCAGTGGTTACCAATCGTTTACCAACTACCAACGTATCCACAATGTCTTTACGCATCTCCTCTCTAAGACTTCCACCAGCCGTTATCACCCTGTTTATAACTTATATGTTTCTGGTGACCTCAACAGGGGCTAAGAAATGGATCTCCAGCATACAGAACTAAAAACGAAAATTACGGCTCGAAAATGAACCATCACAACTCAGTGTTGTTGGTAAACTTGCTAAGTTCGAGACTAGCCCCTCAGGCCTGAAGACTGAAAGGGAATAGCGCTCTGGTCAACCTGCTAAGTTCGACACTAATAAATATATCACGCACATGTTCAGCTTGTGTTCTAGAGCACGCACACCCTTTTAGCTATAACTCAAGTAAAAGCTCATTCTTAACTAGCCTTGTGTATTGTGTACGTTTATGCTCTGTGTGATATTATATTTATATTGTGGGACTCCCTATCCCATTTTGTATTAATCAAATGTTGTTCTGTACAGTACCTTTTGTATGACTTACCTTAGTGTTTGATGGTAGTTACATATTAAACACTTATATATATATTTTTAGTAGCACTCACAGATAACCAAATTTGCTCTAGCAAATAGGTTAATATCTCTGCTTTGAAATACTTATTTGACTTTGCAGACATAATGTATTGATGATATTGTTATTTATAGCGCTATTGGAACAGGCTATTTCCAGTTCATTGATTTTATAAAATTAAATCTGATATGTGTATTCAGCCTTTAATTATACAATAAGGTATACCTTTCTGTACCAGTGACGTATGTTTCATTTTATTCTGGCTATATGTAGACGATTTAATGCAGCTTAGAAAAGATCCATGGTTATTAAAAGGGTTATGTAAGATAGTTCAAAGCTATATATTGTTAGAGGCCCTTCCTTAGCTGCTTACAATAGTCTAATATTAGTCAGAATAAAATTAAACATAAGTCACTAGTACTGAAAGGGTTCATAATGTTATACATGTAGGACGTCTGGCTTAGCCTTATGAGACACATTTACTTTGAAGGCTTCTTGCATTTAACCCGATTATATTATTTTAGATTGTGTTACACATTTTTCACATGGTTGTTTCATAGGAATGTAAATGTCAAATTTATATAACATTTACCTTCACACTTACAATCTATCTACACATTCATCCCCAAACACAAACACTCACTATCTCAACATAGACATTTCTGATGATAGCATTTCTTATTCTCAGCTCTAGAAACATTCTGATAAAATCACACTTACGAAATCAGAAGAGAGGGGTGAGCTGCAGAAGTGAATACCAAAAGCAGTGTAGCAGGCATTTATATAGAGAGTACCTCCCACACCACGCATGATCCGTTCTCAGCCACGCCCGTAGTGTTACAGGATTGGTTTGTGTTGTGGCGAGGGGATCGGGGTGTTCATATTATTCCTTTATAGTCGTAAGCCTAATTGACAGGAGGTGAAACATTGTATTTATTGTGGACTGTTTTCCATTTGCATATACAGTATATGGATATAATGGAATCAGAGGCCGTAACCCTATTAACCAGATGACGCTAATTTTGGCTATATTCTTTTAATTCCAAGAGGTCCTTTCTTAGCCGAAAAAATAGCTTAGTGTTGGACAGAATTATATGAAAACGGCATCATCGTATTGGATACATTTAACTCACAGTTACATTGTGTGTGTGTGTGTGTGTGTGTTTCTGTTTGTATTTATTTGTTTTGTTTATTTTTATGTTTTTAAATATCCTTAACTGAATGCATAATAGCTTAGAAAGGACTTATAGCAAGTAAAGGGGTTAATTTGCCTCAAATGTCCCTCTAACTATCACAGGCTCTTTCTAAACTTCATACAATCGTTTATTAAATGGCCAAAATATAATAATAAGATGTCTCATGTTATATGAAATGGTTAAGGAAAACAATTATTTATAGGACACATTATCAAATTACAACTTGCTAGAGAGAGGAAATAAACATGAATATTATATACCAGAATGATAAAGCGTGTTTGAGTACGACAGTTATAACATGTGGACAATTCATAAACAAAAACAATCACATTATTTGAAGGTAGGCGGATCTGATAATTATAAAGAGAATGGCTGTGTTATTTGACAGAATACTTTATATAGATTTTGTTTATTTACAGACAATATGTACCTTTGTAAATCCACTGCATTGATTAATATGTATTTAAGATATACCAAGCTAAAACATGAGCTTGCATTACTATAATATTATTGTTCAAATTTGTATATTTATTAGTGGCCCCTCGCCCCTCCATCATTGACGATATGCCTATTAGTATAATAGCTTCCTTTCAAGCGCCCGCGGGCAGCCAGTTTGAAACTCCCGCCGCGGAGAAACGGAGTACTACATATCATAAGTGTAATGCAACTTCTCTTATGGAATCATCTTATGATTGGGGTACACACTACGAAAAAACTTTGTAAAAATTCAAAAAGAAAAATAAACTCAAAACTTGTTTTGCTATAGCTTTCCATTTCGTGGATTTCTTGTGCGTGGCTTCTCGCCCAGACTGTGGCAACCGAGACGCCATATTCCTTCTTCCCTTCCCCGCGCGCATCCCAGTCGTACATGCGCGCCTGTGCTCTGCCACATTCTTCGTTCGCTCGCTTCTAGTGAGTTCTTGCTCATTTGTATTTATCTGAGTTGTATTGAACAGGTTTAGACTAGCTAGCACAGGCTACCCCATTGATATGCCCGCAGGGAAGTGTTAAAATACGGTACTATTGTACAGGCGCCTGCAATTCTCCAGGATCCGCGCCTCATGTGTTTTTTTGTTTATGTTCTGCGCCTTTAGAGTTGATTTTATATTATTGTAGCAGCCGCCCTGGTCTAAGAGTTCACACGTGGTGTGGTTCGAGCCTGCTTTTCACCGCTCGTGGGACCCCCCGCCAGATGTCGCAGCAGTGTCTTCAGGAGGTAAGGTAAACTACAAGATGTATGATTACAACAAGCCTCGTGGCCAGCCTCATTAGGGGTCTCCGTAGGGTATAGTTTTTTTTCGGTATGTATTAATAAATATTATTATTATACTATGATAACCCTAAATTGTTTCCCTCGTTTATATGGCTATATATTTAACATGTAAACAGGGAGCCAGGAGACGTCCTGATGGTGGTGTGGGGGTGTTTTGGGGGGGTCTGACTTTCACAAATAAGTCGGCCCTCCCAAATGTTTTGGCTCGTGACCTTCCGGCGATCTTTCTACGTACTGACGCCTACCCTCGCCTCGTAGGCGAAAGGATTGAGCCAAAAATATCCCGCCGTGGTGTGCAGTACCACGAACCTCCCGGCGGAAATGCAAAATTCGTAAGGGAGCAATCTCGGCCTGCCGAGCGAAGTCGCCCAAACCAATAGCCTAGCACGGCAATACTTTCCTCGCCCGGCGCAACAGTCTAGTGGGGTTATTTCTATCTAGATAGATAGGTACTACGGATTAATTGGGCCAGTGGCACTTTGTCACAGGTAAGCAGTTCAATAGGAAATTAAGTTTTCCTAGAACGAGTCCAGCGGAAGGTTAGTGTAGCAGTGCGCTATAGCTAATTTTCCGGCGGACTTGAAGGATAGGATGTATTAACACCTCTCAGGATATCCTTATGAGTATTGATTCCTGGAAATTTTCTATTTCCAGATTTCATCACTCCAGTAGCAGCACAGGCAGCAAGTGAGGGAGCCGATCACGGCGGGGGGTTTTTCCGCTCCATCATGCCTCTCTTTACTCTGTGCGCTACAACTAACTGCTCTCTTCTCCCGGTTTTTGCTCATAAACATTGCATCAGATGTGTAAAGTGCCTCGACAGATCTAGGGGACTTTGGATATCGAAGAAGTGCTCCGTTTGCTCAGAACTCCGGTCAAACGTGTTTGAGAAGAAAGACCATTCGTGCCTTGTAGCCCTTCAAGAGATTAAGACTATCTTTAATGTCTACGCAAAAGATGTGGCCCATAAGGCATTAATGTGTGATGACGAAACACTGTGGGACCATCTAGTGATTAAATCTCCAGTGTCAAAAGCAACGTTAGCTAGATCAACTCCCAAATCGAAAACTAAAACTAAAGCTTTGTCTAAGAAATTAGTTAGTAGTAGCGAGAGTAGCGACAACGACGAGGCAAACCCCCCCCCCCCCCCCCCCCCCTCCCCGACCGCTGCAAATGAGGACGATCTCCTTCGCCGAGGACCAAGTGTAGGTCCAGGTCTAGGTCGCCTCGTAGACGAGAACGCCAATCTTCAGTAGAATCAACGGCGAAATCTAGTAAGAGAAGGCGGGAAGACTGTGACATCGACCCCGAAATCAGTGAGTGGACATAAAAGTTCCCGCAAGGATGAGACGCTGTCGCGGCGCCAGCCTACGCCGGCTCCGTGGCCACTTTCCTCCACATCTGCCTCCGTGTCTGTCCAATCAGGCAACTCGGAGTCGGGAACGGAGGAGACTGAGTCGAATCCCAGGGAAGAGCTTAAGGAAACTATTAGTGAATCACAGAATACTATCTTTGCTATACCCAAGGTAAGTCTCACCGCGCCACGTACGGGACCACCGATAGTGTCACAACAGGTACTGGCGGAACAATATAGGGGTTATACACCATGTACCGCAGCATTATGACAATTCTCAGGCTAGTATTAGACTGGACTTCCAACCACCCGCCGTGTTTAACAGGGGTTTTTGGAGACACTCAGAGCCATCACAACCACAGTCTATGTTTCAGGGCCAAGACAGACAGCAGAGTCACCAAGCTTCTGGGAGGCTGCCTTAGTAGACTGCTAATATGGTCCTTCCAAGGGAGAGCAGAAGAAAAAGACACACCGAGAGTATTGAGAGAAGATGAAGGATTGATTTTTGTATTGTTGAAGTGTAAGCGATAGTCCTCTGGGAGTTCTGAACGGCTAGTAAGATGAAGAAATTGGGTTTTGGAAGCATTAAAGGCAACAAGGTTTTCTCTGCCCCAATTGGAAATAGTAGTTAGATCAGAAGATAAGTGTTGCATGGCTTCATTACGTTTGTATTTGAGGGATTGCTGGCTGGGGCGTTCACACAACATCCGCCTTTGGCTTTGAAACTAGGATAGAGATAATAGGAGGGTACAGAGAAGGTTTTGCTGTCAGGACCTGGGAGTCTATAGCTGGGGACCCCATTTGGGCCATGGTCACTGAGTCGTCTCCTGGACGAGTGTTGTGTATTAAAAAGTGTTTGAAGGAAAACGAACACCAAAGATATTTTCATACTCAGTAGCTCAGTAGCTTAAGAAGGGGAAGGATGCATTTTCACGGAATGTGATTTCAAGTGTAGTGGCAAAAGCTAGGCCTGCCTGACGTCGTAATCACACATCCTACCACAGCAATACTGGCCCTACAAAAATGTTGACCAACTCATGATGTCTGCATATTAGTCCATAGGCCATGGTGAAAATCAGTCCCATCATAGTGGGTATTTAGCTACAATTATCATTAACACGACAATTGTCTTATTGTTGTATACCCCACAAACAATTATTGATAAAACTAAACACACAGAAGGCCTTCGTCCTGGGGGCGGTAACATCTCGCCCCGCATTTGTTAGGTTAAGTTAGTTTAGTTGTTGTTGCTGCAACTAACAACAAAGTTAGTTTAGTTGACATTAGAAGTTATGGTAGTAATAGTGGGGATGATGGTAATTGTAGCGATAATGGTGATGATGGTAATTGTAGTGATAATGGTGATAATAGTAGAGATGATGGTTGTAGTTGTAGTGATGATGATGGTAGAGATGATGATGACAGTACTAGTAGTAGTGATGATGGTCATAATAGTAGTGATGATGGTGACAAGTAATGATGATAGTTTTAGTGATAATGATGACATTAGTGACGATGGTGAAAGTTGTAGTGATGATGACAGTAGTAGTGATGATGAGAGTAGTAGTAATGATGGTAAGAGTAGTGATGACTATAATAGTAGTAGTGTTGATGATAGTAATGGTGATAGTGACTAGTAGTGATGATGGTGACCCATCGCAGAGTTGGGTATGCCGTTTTGATTTTGGGCGAAACGGCACGTCTACTTTATTTTGTGTATATATATATATAGGCCTATATAGTGAAATATTTATTACAGTTCATATTGTCGATGCCTTTAATGATTTTGAAAACTTGAATTAATTTAAGTCCCCTCTTAATCTGTGCTGGGTTAAATGAAATAGATTTAATTCACTAGGACGCTCCTCGTATAGTTTGTTCTTTAGGCAAGGTATCATTTTGGTAATTCTACGTTGAACTCGTTCTAGTTTGTCTATATCTTTTTGGTAGTAAGGGCACCAGGATTGAACGCAATATTCCAGGAGAGGGCGGACTAAGGAATTGTAAAGAGTTAGGATTACATCTTTGGATTTATACTCAAATGGCCTAGAAGGCCAATTATTTTGTTTGCCTTCTTAACAACTTCTGAATATTGTTGACTCGGTTTTATGTTACTCGATATTGTTACTCCCAAACCAGTTTCTCTGTCCACACTCTTAAGCTGGGTGCCATTCAATGAATAGTTTGCTTTCTCATTTCAGTTTCCGATATGGAGTACTTTACATTTATCCACATTGAAACTCATTTGCCAAATTTGAGCCCAATGTGACAACTTATCTAGATTATGTTGCATATCTTCAACATATGTTCATTTGAGAGTACTCGATTTGCAATTTATGTATAGTCAGCAAACTTTGAGATTGTACAGGTGAGACCCTCATCTATGTTGTTAATGTAAACTAGGAAGAGAACTGGCCCCAGTACCGATCCCTGGGGTACCCCACTACTTATATTGATCCATTTCGATGCTTTACCGTTTATGACTACTATTTGCTTTCTGTGACTGAGCCAATTTTCTATCCATTTCAACACACCGTCTTGTATTCCATGCGCTTTTAGTTTTATCAATAATCGTTTGTGGGGTATACAACAATAAGACAGTTGTCGTGTTAATGATAATTGTAGCTAAATACCCACTATGATGGGACTGATTTTCACCATGGCCTATGGACTAATATGCAGACATCATGAGTTGGTCAACATTTTTGTAGGGCCAGTATTGCTGTGGTAGGATGTGTGATTACGACGTCAGGCAGGCCTAGCTTTTGCCACTACACTTGAAATCACATTTCGTGAAAATGCATCCTTCCCCTTCTTAAGCTACTGAGCTACTGAGTATGAATATATCTTTGGTGTTCGTTTTCCTTCAAACACTTTTTAATACACAACACTCGTCCAGGAGACGACTCAGTGACCATGGCCCAAATGGGGTCCCCAGCTATAGACTCCCAGGTCCTGACAGCAAACCTTTCTCTGTACCCTCCTACTATCTCTATCCTAGTTTCAAAGCCAAAGGCGGATGTTGTGTGAATGCCCCAGCCAGCAATCCCTCAAATACAAACGTAATGAAGCCATGCAACACTTATCTTCTGATCTAACTACTATTTCCAATTGGGGCAGAGAAAACCTTGTTGCCTTTAATGCTTCCAAAACCCAATTTCTTCATCTTACTAGCCGTTCAGAACTCCCAGAGGACTATCCCTTACACTTCAACAATACAAAAATCAATCCTTCATCTTCTCTCAATACTCTCGGTGTGTCTTTTTCTTCTGCTCTCCCTTGGAAGGACCATATTACCAGTCTGCTAAGGCAGCCTCCCAGAAGCTTGGTGTACTCAACCGCCTCAAGGGGTTCTTTAACCCTGCACAGCTTCTTGCACTGTACAGGGGCACAGTGCATTCTTGTATTAAGTATTACTCACATGTGTGGGGAGGATCCTCTCACACCGCACTCCTAGACAAAGTAGAAAGGAAAGCCTTTTGTAACATTAACTACCGCCCACTCACCAACTCTCTGCAATCTCTCTCTCTTTGTGGCAATGTTGCATCTCTCTCGCTATTCTGTCGCTACTATAATAATCAATGTTCCTCAGAGCTTTCCCAGTGTATACCACCTCCTCTACGTAGGGTACGTAGAACCCGTCTTGCAACACAATCCCACCCATACTCTGTGCAACTCTCCAACCCAAGAGTGAAATGTTATTCTGCCTTTCTTCTATTCAACTGCTGAGCTCTGTAACTCCCTCCCAGAATCAGTCTTTCCCTCTTCCAATGACTTAAATTGCTTCAAACACCGTGTGTCCAGGCATTTTGGCCTGAACGTTCCTTGATTTTGGCAGTGTCACTCTTTCGACTCTGGGGGAGGCACTCGATAAAGGCAGTTCTGCCTTTTGTCTCCCTCACTCACACAAAACAAAAATACATACAAAATAAACTCACTTGCTCTCGTGTTCCCGACTTCGACTGCTCTGAATTCTCAACTTTATGGCTATAACTATCCTGTCACTCTCATACTAAATAGTTATCTGCTGTCTATCTTTACCTCAACTCTACTGACTTCCACAAATGTTTTGACTATCTAAACTCTCAAGTGGAACACATCATATCCATCTCTCCTTTCTCAAAAATCTAAATTTTAGAAGATTTCAACGTTCACCACCGCCAATGGCTCTCCTCTCATTACACTGACCTACTTGGTGAACAAGCCTACATCTTTTCTATCCTAAAAGACCTAGAGCAGTTGGTTCAGCAACCCACCTGAATCCTGGATCGCTTCGGAGATCGGCTCAACATTCTCGACTTGTTTCTAACTTCTAACACTTCCACTTATACTGTCGATCTTTTCTCTCCTTTGGGCTCCTCCGCCCATAAACTTATCTGTCACTTGTCCTATCTCTCCAGTACGGCCACCCGATCCCCAATTGGCGGCGCTTGTGGAACTTTGGCGCTGCCGACTGGGAGGCAAGAGCCTCCGTATACGGTAGTACTTCTTTGACATCCCAAATGCTGATATTTGCTTCAGTGGCCGGGGACCCTTGGAGAATGCTGAATGCATTACCGAGGTAATCCTCTCCTTCCTCCTTGCTGCTATCCGCAGCAAGGAGGAAACGTTCAAACGGTACCGTCACCTTCAAACTCAAGAATCTCATTCTTCCTTTGTTTCTGCCCGGAATCAAACCAAATCTGTTCTTAGACTCACTAAACACTATTTCATCAATAATAAATTAACTCTAGCTCTTCCCAAGCTTTCTGGCATCTAGTCAAAAACTCTCCAATAATTTGTCTTCCTCGTCTTTCCCTCCCCACTTCCACTCTGATGGCACTACCATCACTTCTTCCTCTGACAAAGCTGAACTCTTTGTTCAAACTTTCGCTAGAAACTCCTCCTTGGATGATTCTGGTGCTATTCCTCCCTCTCCACCTACTAACCCTACTAACCCATCTGTCCCCTACTAACTTCCTAATCCTGCCACGGACATTAGTTCCAGGGCAGTAGTTCCCTTTCCAATGTTCCCTTACCCACTCTAAACCACTGTTTGGACACTTGATCCTCAGTGTTTTGGAGGACAAGCAGCCTAGAAGGGTCACTAGACCTGTTGTTGCTTGATTTCCTTTGTACTCCTTTGTACTTATGCCTAATATCCTAATCTCTTCTAAAGATGTACTTTCTACCCTCTCTGGGCTTAATAATAAGAAGGTGTATGGTCCGGATGGTGTTCCTCCTGTTGTACTCAAAAACTGTGCTTCCGTGCTGACTCCCTGCCTAGGCAAACGCTTTCGTCTCTGTCTCTCCTCTAATGTCTTCCCTTCTTGCTGGAAGTTTGCTCTCATTCAACCTGTCCCAAAGAAGGGTGACCGCTCTCAACCCTCCAACTATTGTCCAATTGCTCTCATTTCTTGCATCTCTAAAGTTTCTTAACCATTTCGAACTAACAAAATTCTTAAGCATTTCTCTTTTCATTATCTACTCTCATATTGCCAGTATGGCTTCCTTTGGGGTCGGTCTACTGGTGATCTTCTTTCATATATTACTAAATCTTGGTCATCTTCCTTCCGGGACTTCGGCGAAATCTTTTCTATTGCACTTGATATATTGAAGGCTTTCGATAGAGTCTGGCACACATTTCTAATCTCTAAACTACCCTCCTTCGGTTTCTATCCCTCTATCTGTGCCGATATCTGTAATTCCCTTTCTGGCCGTTCCATAGCTACGGTTGTGGATGGCCATCATTCACATCCTCATCCTATCAACTCTGGTGTTCCTTAGGGCTCTGTCCTAGCTCCAATTCTCTTTCTAATATTCATATATGAACTTCTCAACTGTACCTCTAATCCTATTCATTCATATGCTGACGACTCTACCTTACATTATTCAACTAGTTTTCAAGAATGCCCCTGCAAGCAATCACTCAAAAAAAAAAAAAAAATCTCCCAGAGGAGCATCCCTTATACTTCAACAATACAAAAATCAACCCTTCATCTTCTCTCAGTATTCTCGGTCTCTTTTTCTTCTGATCTCTCTTGGAAAGACCATATTACCACTCTTGCAAAAATGGATTTCCAGATACTCAGTGTGCTCAACCGCCTCAGGGGGTTCTTTACCCATGCACAGCTTCTTTCTCTGTACAGGGGCACAGTACGTCCATGTATTGAGTATTGTTCGCATGTGTGGGGAGGATCCTCTCACACAGCACTTCTAGATAAAGTAGAAAAGAAAGCCTTTCGTCTCATTAACTCGCGTGCACTCACCGATTCGATTCGCTGCAATCTCTCTCTGATCGCCACAATGCTGCATCTCTCTCGCTATTACAATTATCAGTGTTCCTCAGAGCTCTCTCAGTATATACCACCTCCTTTATGTAGGGTACGTAGCACCCACCCCTATTTTGTGCAACTCTCCTACCCAAGAGTGAAATGATACTCCCAATCTTTCTTCTATTCAACAGCTGAACTCTGGAACTCTCTCCCTGAATCCATCTTTTCCTCATCCTGTGACTTAAATTGCTTTTAACTCCATGTGTCCAGACATTTTGGCTCAAACATTCCTTGATTTTGGCCCTGTCACTCTTTCAACTCTTGGGGAGGCACTCATCACAGGCAGTTTTGCCTTTTGTCTCCCTCATCCACATAGAAAAAAAAAACTCCCGGAGAAGTGTCGGTCTCATTAGGCTATTCATCACCACTTAAAACGCTCGTAGCATACGCAATAAATTTTCAGATTTAGAGGAACTAGTGTTTACAGAAAATTATGATGTGATTGGCATAACAGAATCTTGGCTCAATACACAAGATAGAGACTTTTTAGCAGAGTATTCACTTCCCGGTTATGTAATGTTTGAGAACAGCCAAATAAATAAAAATGGAGGTGGCGTTTTATTTTATATCAAAGAAAGTCTTAACCCGACCCTCGTGTCAAAACCTCAAATTGTGAACGTCGACACATCTTTTGTGCTAATAAAGAATAATAAAGGTACAAAAATAATACTTGCGTTAATATACAGACCTCCAGCTCAATCAGTGCAAACCGACCGAGAAATTTACGAACAAATTGCAGATGTAAGTAACTCACAAGATACCGTAATTTTTGGCGACTTTAATTTACCTGTGACCAAGTGGGGCGATACTCTTACTTCACACTCCGGACATGACTTGTATACGAACTTGCAAGAGAGTTCGCTTTATCAATTTGTTCGAATGCCGACCCGTGGTAATAACGTTCTTGACATTGTACTTGCAACAAAAGAAGAATTGATAGAGAATTTGAATGTTGGTGATGAATTCAGTAACAGCGACCATCGTACGATAACTTTCACTTTAAAGTTTACTAGTAACGAACCAA
Organism: Paralithodes platypus; assembly: GCA_032716605.1. Taxonomy (NCBI): domain Eukaryota; kingdom Metazoa; phylum Arthropoda; class Malacostraca; order Decapoda; family Lithodidae; genus Paralithodes; species Paralithodes platypus. Next base: position 33,826,400 of record CM064528.1, on the reverse strand, counting down.
ATAGTAGCATCGAAAAAGTCCCTAATTTCAAGAAAGCAAACTTCCATAAACTTAGAGCTATGTTTAAAGAAACTGACTGGAGCTTTTTAATTAACAATAACGACATAAATACATCTTGGAAGTTATTCGAAACCACTTACCTAAAAGCAGTGCAAGACTGCATACCATCGAAAATACGGCGTCCAGGCCATAATAATAAGCCCAAATGGTGGAATAAAGATATTTCAAACTGCCTGCTTGCTAAAAAATTTGCTAATGATAGATTAAAATCCTCACAAAATGACGTAGAACGGGTGAAATTTGTAGAGCTACGACGCAAAGCCAAAAAGTTAATTAAGCAAAGTAAAAAGACCTTAGAGTTACATATTGCGAATCAAAGTAAAACAAACCCGAAAGAATTCTATAGTTATATTAGAAAGAAAAAAGTAGTTACTTCAACTGTTGGACCGTTAGTCGATGAAAAAGGAGAATACACCAAAGACGAAGTACAAATGAGTAATGCCCTCAATACCTTCTTTGCATCAGTTTTTACAACAGAAGACCTCAGTGATATCCCTACACCATCGCCGATTCAGATTGATAATTCAGATGTTCTAAGCAATATCACCGTTACAGAGAGAGAAGTATTGAATTGTTTAGATAAACTCAAGGTAAATAAAACGCCAGGACCTGATACAATCTCGCCTAGAGTTCTAAAGGAAGCTAAGAATGAGCTCTCCAAACCACTGACATTACTATTCAATAAATCCTTGCAGTCTGGAACTATGCCTGATCAGTGGAAGCTAGCCAACGTAACACCGATATTCAAAAAAGGCAGCAAATCCCTACCCAGTAACTATCGTCCAATTAGCTTAACCTCAGTTGTATGTAAAATGCTAGAAACGGTCATACGAGACAGACTCGTAAATCACTTAGAGGAAAATAACATACTTAAAGATACTCAACACGGCTTTCGTAAAAAACGTTCCTGTTTAACAAACCTCTTAGACTTCTTCCACGATATCCTCAACCTCTACGATGAGAGTAAAGCTGTAGATATTATATACCTTGATTTTCAAAAGGCCTTTGACAAAGTTCCCCACAAACGTTTACTGCTAAAACTAAAAGCGCATGGAATACAAGACGGTGTGTTGAAATGGATAGAAAATTGGCTCAGCAACAGAAAGCAAAGGGTAGTCATAAACGGTAAGGCATCTAAATGGACCAATGTAAGTAGCGGGGTACCCCAGGGATCGGTACTAGGACCAATTCTCTTTCTAATTTACATCAACGACATAGATGAGGGTCTCACCTGCACAATCTCAAAATTTGCTGACGATACAAAAATTGCAAATAGCGTACTCTCAAAAGAACAAGTTGACGATATGCAACACAATCTAGATAAATTGTCATGTTGGGCCCAAATTTGGCAAATGAGTTTCAATGAGGATAAATGTAAAGTACTACATGTCGGATACCTAAATGAGAAAGCAAACTATTCGATGAATGGCACTCCGCTTAAGAATGTAAACAGAGAAACTGATCTGGGAGTAACAATATCGAGTAACCTAAAACCGAGTCAACAATGTTCAGAAGTTGTTAAGAAGGCAAACAAAATAATTGGCTTTATAGGCAGGTCATTTGAGCATAAATCCAAAGAAGTTATCCTAACCCTTTACAATTCCTTAGTCCGCCCTCTTCTGGAATACTGCGTTCAATCCTGGTGCCCTTATTACCAAAAAGATATAAACAAGCTAGAACGAGTTCAACGTAGAGTTACCAAAATGATACCTAGCCTAAAGAACAAACCATACGAAGAGCGTCTTAGAGAATTAAATCTATTTCCTTTAACCCAGCGCAGATTAAGAGGCGACTTAATTCAAGTGTTCAAAATCATCAAAGGCATCGACAATATGAACTGTAGTAAGTACTTCACTATCGACCAATCTAATTACACGCGGGGAAACGGTTGCAAAATTATTGGTAAATCTTTTAACTCGCACGAATCTAAGAATTTCTTCTTCAATCGAGTTGTCAACTTGTGGAATGGGCTTCCCCGAGACGTTATAGACTGCAGCACCGTTGATTCATTTAAATTCCGCCTAGACAAATATCTCGCATCAAACCCGCGACTGACTGCGTTTGTAAATGAATAACTTTATCCTCCCCTCAGTTACTAACCCATATGTCCCCTACTAACTTCCTAGTCCTGCCACGTTAGTGGCAGGGCAGTAGTTCCCTTTCCAATGTTCCCTTACCCACTCTAAACCACTGTTTGGACACTTGATCCTCAGTGTTTTGGAGGACAAGCAACCTAGAAGGGTCACTAGACCTGTTGTTGCTTGATTTCCTTTGTACTCCTTTGTACTTCTCTGTTGTCCCACTCTCGTACGTACCTCTTCATTTTTCCATATGTCTCTACACGTCACTCCACACATACTCCTCAAACAACTCATCTCCATCACATTAAACCTTTTTTGTTATCTTGTTTAATTAGAACCCATGTCTCAGCCTCATACATCACTCTTGGTACAACTATCCCTTGTTACAATGCACTTTTAGCTTTCATTCCGAGATTTCTCATCTTCCACATACTTCCCATTGCTCCAAAAACTTTCCTTTCTTCACACACTCTCTGTCTTACTTCCATTTCCACACCTGCATCCCTGCTTATCCCTACTCCTAGATATTTAAAACTCTTCACTTGTTCCAGCATTTCCCCATCCAGTCGTACATTTAGGTTCAACCTACAAGCATTTCGATTACACACCATCACTTTACTTTTATTGACATTCACCCTCAGCTTCCTCCTCCCAAGATACCACACAAATCTCTTTTACTACTCGCTGCAGCTTCTCCTCAGAATCTGCCATCAGCAAATAGCAACTGATTCAACTCCCAATCATCACCATTCTTTCCTACTAGCCCCAATCCTCTACCCATAGATCTAATTTTTACCTCCTTCATCACAGTATCCACATATACATTAAAACCCACGATGACAATACACAACCCTGTCTCAGACCTACATTTTTTGTTTTCTATTTCTCAACCTCGGGACTGTAGGCTGTTCAGTAGCCTGTAACTCTTAGGAGGCCACGAGAAAATCGATTGAAGCTTCAAGATGCTGGGTGCTTCATATGTGGCACCCTAGGGGCCTAGATGGTCTCAGAGGAGTGTCAAGGTGTTAGTTGCTTCCTTTCTGCCACACTAGATAACGACACCATATTTATACACGTCACTTGATTTGGAGAGTGCAGCTTATGGTCGTTCACAGTATCTTCGAATATGGCCGTGCATCTGCTATGCTATGAATTGGTGACGATATAGTGGGTGTTTTCTTGACGTGCTGGTGAGGCCAGGATACTTGTAGAACACCAGGAACAATGAGATCACCTCGGAAAAATGCCTGGCGTTTGGCGTGGACTCGGCTTGGTACTTTTCATCTTCAGTCCACGACGCTATCCACTGTGCTATCGCCTCCCCCCAAACCATTCGCACAACTCATCCACTGCTCTAACAAATGTTCTGCTCTCTTCATGGAAACTCTTGAGTTATCTTAACACATTTCCTCCATTTTCGTAAATCCTTAGCACCTTCCATATTGCTTCTCTATCCACACGATCATACGCTTTTTCCAAATCCATAAAAGTCCAAAATACCTTCTTACTTTTCTCTAATTACTTCTCACACAGCTGTCTTATTGCAAAAATCTGATCCACACACCCTCTTCCCCTCCCAAACCCGCACTGTTTTCTCCTATTGCACCTTCTATACCAATTATTACTCTCTCTATCAACACCCTGCCATAGAGCTATCCAACAACTGATAGTAAACTAATACCTCTATAATAACTTGAACACTCTTACCTGTCTACCTTCCCCTTGTACAAATACACTCCTCCAGTCTAATGGTTCTGTTGACACAACAAAGCACACATTGAATAATCTCACCAGCCAATCTATTATCACATCCCCACCCTTCTTGATACACTCCACAACAATACCATCCATACCTTCTGCTTTACCCACTCTTATTTGTCTCACTGCTTCTTTCACCTCATTCTTCTCAATCCTTTCATTCATTCCCTCCCACCTAGGTAACTTGGGTAGCTTACCTCCGTCAGCTACTGCTTCAATCACTGCATCTCTTCTGTCTCTTACATTTAACAAAGATTAAAAATACACATATCTTTTCTTCACTTGCAGACCTTCCACTAATAACTCTCATCTTTCACAGACTCTTTCCTCTTTTGTTCTCCTTTCCTTACTCTATATACCTCCTTCTAGAAATCTTCTTACATTCCTCAAAATTCTTCCTCAATCTTTGACCCTGCCTTTCATTTACATTTTTCTTCGCTTCTCTAATCTTCCGGTTTAGCCTCCCTCCTTTTCTCCTTGTAACTCTCCCTTACCTCAACACTTCCATCCTGTAAAACCCTCTGAAACCACTGTCTCTTCTCCTTAACTACCTTTCTCACTGTATCATCCCACCACTCGCTTCCCTTCCTGATACCTCTGCCAACTATTATTTTACGACATACTTCCTCTGCACTTGCTTTCACTCCTTCCTTAATACCCTTGTCTAGCAGGGTGTTTTGGGCTCATTTGGGCATATTCAGGCCCTCCTGCATGATAAAAACATTATTTAGCAAACAACTAGGCACTAAAAGCTTCAAAATGAGACCAGAACGAGCTACGTAGCACTCGTGGTTCTCTTGCAGTGATGCCACGAACATGGGAGTTTAGCATATATCGGTATATTTTTCCCAGCTATGCTCACTACTGGCTACACTGCCGGCCTCACGAGAACACAGGGAACATGAGTTAATGGGCGGCGGTAAGCCCTGGGAGTCGGCTGTCTGGCCCGCTGCGCTCCCGGCCATTTGCACTCGATTTTAACCCTTTAAAAAGCCTTAATAATGCTCCTAACTTGCTGCAAATTGGTGCACGACTTAAGTCGAGCGCCGCCAATAAGGGGTTAAACCGTTGCCTTTAACATCTTCTATATCTCTCACCTCCATATCTCTCACTTCCATCCATTTCTCATTTAGCCTCTCCTAGTATTCCCTCTCTTATTTACAATTCTCTAATTCACTAATTTGTATTGCCTCTTTTACTTCTCACTTGTCTCACATTATCCGGTAACTTCTAACTCTCGGCTTTCCGTCCGCAAGATACTGATCAGACATACCCTCCGCCTCACCTCTTAGGACATTCACATCCAGCAGTCTATACAATCTTTCCCTCATCACCAACACATAATCCATTAAAGCCCTCTCTACAATCTCTTCCCTCACTAGTCTATTCCATGTACTGTATATATGTGTATCCGTCTCTTTTTGAAGAACGTAATCCCTACACTCTCCACATATATCAATAAAGTAGAAGTGCCGCTTTGCCCAAAATCAAAACGACATACCCAACTCTGCGATGGGTTACCATTATAACTACTACTATCACCATCATCACTACTGCTATCATCACTACAACAGTCATCATCACCATCGTCACTAACATCATCACTACTGTCATCATTATCACTTCACCATCATCAGTACTATTATCACCATCACTTACAATCATCATTACTACTGTCACCACGATCACTACTACTATACCCATCATCACTACTACTGTTACCATCATCCCTACTACTACTACTGTCATCATCATCACTATTACTGTCACCATCATCACTATTGTCATAATTATCACTACAAGTATCACCATCATCACTACTACTAGTACTATCACCATCATCACTACTACTACTACTGTCATCATCATCACTACTACTGTCACCATTGTTACTACCATCATCATCACTACTGTCATAATTATCACTACAAGTATCACCATCATCACTACTATTATTACCATCATCATTGCTATCACCATCATACCTGCTATTACCACCATCTCTGCTACTGTCATCATCAGTACTATCACCATCATCACTACTACTATCACCATTATCATTAATAATATCACCAAGAATACTGGAGGGTTTGCCCCGAAAACAACTCGCCCCGACGGGGGGCAACAATTGACCAACCGAATTTGCCTGCAAAATTTGGTGACGATACATTAACCCGTTCAGTACCAGTTTCCTTTTAAGTTTATACTGGATAATAATAGATGATTGTATTTAGTTTAATTAGCAGGCTTTCAACTATCCAAATAAACCTTTGTCTACCACACATCCTTCTTAAGCTCCACAACATCGTCTAATTAAAGCTAGAATATGATAAACAAAAGATGTCTTCAGTACAGAAAGGGTTAAACAGTCTAGGAAAAGTTTGGGGAAATTGATTAACACTCCTATTTTGATCTTTGACCTTGACCTTTGACCTTTATATATGTTATCTATGTAAAATGCAACTAACAGTCTGCTTATCAAAATTTGAGTATTTTTTATGAAGGTTGACTTTTGACTTTGACCTGTGACCTTGACCTTTATGTAGGATATTTTTTGTTTGCATTGATGTAACCCTGGAAAATCAAATAAGCGTGCCAAACTTCATTAAAAATCATCAACTAGTTCCAGAGGTATTAAAGGAATGGCTGACCATGACCTTTATCTTGACCTTCATGATATCTGAAAATGTAACATTCTAATTTTCATTTAAAGCACAACTGTATCAAACAATTTTGTGAAGTTCACATGAAATCAATAAATTAGCATACTGACCTTATAATTGACCTCGACCTCGACCTGTGACCTTGACCTATCAAATTAAATTATGAATAACCTTGTATGACCTTGGCCTTGGAATTCCGATTATGCTTGATATGCTTAGTGAGAATCTTACATTATATAGGAAATATTAGCAAAAATCATATTTTGACCTTTAACCTTGACCTTTGACCTTAGAAATGCTTATCGAGGAATTAGCCTAACACCAATGTTTGCATTAAACTAACATTATGAATATGGTGTAATTCGTATAAAAACTTATAGATTACAAATAGTGATCATATACTGTGATCTTGACCTTTGACCTTTGACTAAGAATATAATACATAATTATATTTGGATGGCCGTCGCATTGACCAACTGAATTTGCCTGTACAATTGGGTGACAATACATTAAATAGTCTAGGAGGAGTTTAGGGAAAACGACAAACACTCTTGTTTTTAACCTTGACCTTTGACCTTAACTATTACAATAATTATGTGAAATTTTATATAAATGTTATTTAAGTAATAGGCAACTAACACAGACAGTTTTCCTAAATTTGAGTAATTGTTTTTTTAAATAATAATAAAAGTTGACGTTTGACCTTTACCTTTGACCTTTAAATAAGAGTACATTTATGTTTGCATTGACATTGCCTATGAAAATCAAATAAGCATGCATAATTTCATTAAAATCCATCAGTTAGTTTCATATATATTGATAGAATAGTTGACCATGACCTTTGACCTTTATCTTGATCTTTATGATGTCTCAACATTTATTATTTTCCTTTTCATTTAAAGTGCAACTATCTCACCAAATGTTGTTAAGTTTACATAAAAAGTAAAGAATATAGCATATTGACCTATTATTTTACCTTGACCTGTGACCTTAACCTTTCACATGAAATTGTATAGTTTCTTGTATGACCTTGGTCTTGGTATTCCGAATATACATGGAAAGCCTAGTGAGAATCTAACAGTTAGTATAAGAAATACTAGTAATACCTTATTTTGACTTTTGACTTTGACCTTTAACCTTACCCTTTAGAATATTTATCTAACATTTCTGCAATACGATATCAAAGTTACCAGTTACTTGTATGGTAAGAATGAAGATATTTGAGTAAAAACTAAAAATATATAGTAAAAGTTGACCTTTCACCATGACCTGTGACCTTGACCTTTATGTAAGAATACATGTTTTGTTGTATTGACATTGCCCAGGAAAATCAAATAAGCATGCCTAATTTCATTAAAACCCATCACTTAGTTTCATATATATTAATAGAGTAGTTGACCATGACCTTTGACCTTTATATTGACCTTTATTATATGTCAAAATATAGCATTTTCTTTTTCATTTAATGTGCAATTATCTCACCAAATTTTGTGAAGTTTGCATGAAAAGTAAAGAAAATAGCATTTGACCTTTTATTTCACCTTGACCTGTGACCTTGACCTTGGAAGTGTATACTTTCTTGTATGACTTTGGCGTAGGTATTCCGAATATACATGGTAAACCTTGTGAGAATCAAACAGTTAATATAAGAAATACTAGTGAAAAACATATTTTGACCTTTGACCTTGATCTTTGACCTTACCCTTTACAATATTTATCTAAAATTTAGGCAACAAGATATCAAGGTTACCAGTAACTTGTATAGTGAAAATGAAGATATTTGAGTAAACAGTAAAATAAATTGTTAAAGTTGACCTTCGACCTTGACCTGTGATCTTGACCTTTATGTAAGAGTATTATTTTTGTTTTCATTGACATTGCCCCCGAAAATCAAATAAGCAGGCCTATTTTCATTAAAATCCATCAGTTAGTTTCATATATATTAATAGAATAGTTGACCTTGACCTTTGACCTTTATCTTTACCTTTATGATGTGTTTCCAAATGTATTATTTTCCTTTTCATTTAAAGTGGAACTATCTCACCAAATTTTGTGAAGTTTGCATGAAAAGTAAATAAAATAGCATATTGACCTTTTATTTGACCTTGACCTGTGACCTTGACCTTTCATATGGAATTGTATAGTTTCTTATATGACCTTGGCCTAGGTATTCCGAATATACATGGAAAGCTTAATGACAATCTAACAGTTAGTATAAGAAATACTAGTGAAAAACTTATTTTGACCTTTGACCTTGACCTTTGACCTAACCCTTTGGAATATTTACCTAAAATTTGGTCAATACGATATTAAGGTCACCAGTAACTTGTATAGTGAAAATTAAGACATTTGAGTAAAAACTAAATAATATGAAATATTTACCTTATTTTTAACCTTGACATTTGACCTTAACCTTTAAGTTAAATGTAAAATTTCTTTTTGACTGACCATCGCATTGACCCAATGGATATACCTTTGAAATTTTGTGAAAATCCATCGAACGGTCTAGGAGGAGTTTCCGGACAGACAGACGGACGACGACGACGACAGACGACGACAACGACGGACGACGACAGACAGGCTGGTTGGTGGTGCACAGTATACGGGCGGGATCTGTTTGCGCGATACCACTCTGCTTCGCAGAGTTGATAATTCTTTCTCCACTCTCGTATACACAATCCACATCAAGCAAGCAAACTTTCGTAAACTTAGAGCAATGTTTAAAGAAACTGACTGGAGCTTTTTAATTAACAATAACAACATAAATACATCTTGGGAATCATTCACAAACACTTACCTAAAAGCAGTGCAAGACTGCATACCATCGGAAATACAGCGTACAGGCCATAATGATAAGCCCAAATGGTGAAATAAAGATATTTCAGACTGTTTGCTTGCTAAAAAGTTTGCCAATGATAGATTAAAATCCTCACAAAATGACGAAGAACGGGTGAAATTTGTAGAACTACAACGCAAAGCCAAAAGGTTAATTAAGCAAAGTAAAAAGACCCTGGAGTTACATGTTGCGAATCAAAGTAAAACAAACCCAAAATAATTCTATAGTTATATCAGAAAGAAGAGAGTAGTTACTTCAACTGTAGGACCGTTAGTCAATGAAAATGGAGAATATACCAAAGTCGAAGTACAAATGAGTAATGCCCTCAATACCTTCTTTGCATCAGTTTTTACAACAGAAGACCTCATTGATATCCCTACAGCATCGCCGATTCAGATAGATAATTCTGATGTTTTAAGCAATATCACCATTACAGAGAGAGAAGTATTGAAATGTTTAGATACACTCCAGGTAAATAAAACGCTCGGACCTGATAGAATCTCACCTACAGTTCTAAAGGAAGCTAAGGATGAGCTCTCCAAACCACTGACATTGCTATTCAATAAATCTCTGCAGTATGGAACTATGCCTGATCAGTGGAAGCTAGCTAACGTAACACCGATTTTAAAAAAAGGCAGCAAATCCCTACCCCGTAACTATCGTCCAATTAGCTTAACCTCAGTTGTATGTACAATGCTAGAAACGCTCATAAGAGACAGACTCGTAAATCACTTAGAGGAAAATAACATACTTAAAGATACTCAGCAAGGCTTTCGTAGCAAACGTTCCTTTTTAAGAAACCTCTTAGACTTGTTCCACAATATCATCAACTTCTATGATGAGAGTAAAGCTGTAGATATTATATACCTTGATTTTCAAAAGGCCTTTGACAAAGTTCTCCACAAACGTTTACTGCTAAAACTAAAAGCGCATGGATGGAATACAAGACGGTGTGTTGAAATGGATAGAAAATTGGCTCCACGACCGAAAGCAAAGAGTAGTCATAAACGGTAAGGCATCTAAATGGACCTTGATTTTCTAAATATACCTTGATTTTCAAAAGGCCTTTGACAAAGTTCCCCACAAACGTTTACTGCTAAAACTAAAAGCGCATGGAATACAAGACGGTGTGTTGAAATGGATAGAAAATTGGCTCCACGACCGAAAGCAAAGAGTAATCATAAACGGTAAGGCATCTAAATGGACCAATGTAAGTAGTGGGGTACCCCAGGGATCGGTACTAGGACCAATTCTCTTTCTAATTTACATCAACGACATAGATGAGGGTTTCACCTGTACAATCTCAAAATTTGCTGACGATACAACAATTGCAAATACCGTACTCTCAAAAGAACAAGTTGACGATATGCAACACAATCTAGATAAGTTGTCACGTTGGGCCCAAATTTGGTAAATGAGTTTCAATGCGGATAAATGTAAAATACTACATATCGGAAACTGAAATGAGAAAGCAAACTATTCGATGAATGGCACTCACCTTAAGAATGTAAACAGAGAAACCGATCTGGGAGTAACAATATCGAGTAACCTAAAACCGAGTCAACAATGTTCAGAAATTGTTAAGAAAGCAAACAAAATAATTGGCTTTATAGGCAGGTCATTTGAGCACAAATCCAAAGTTATCCAAACCCTTTACAATTCCTTAGTCCGCCCTCTTCTGGAATACTGCGTTCAATGCTGGTGCCCTTATTACCAAAAAGATATAGACAAGCTAGAACGAGCTCAACGTAGAGTTACCAAAATGATACCTAGCCTAAAGAACAAACCATACGAGGAGCGTCTTAGAGAATTAAATCTATTTCCTTTAACCCAGCGCAGATTAAGAGGCGACTTAATTCAAGTGTTCAAAATCATCAAAAGCATCGACAATATGAACTCTAGTAAGTACTTCACTATCAACCAATCTAATTACACGCGGGGAAACGGTTGCAAAATTATTGGTAAATCTTTTAACTCGCACGAATCTAAGAATTTCTTCTTCAATCGAGTTGACAACTTGTGGAATGGGCTTCCCCGAGACGTTATAGACTGCAGCACCGTTGATTCATTTAAACTTCGCCTAGACAAATATCTTGCATCAAACCCGCGACTGACTGCGTTTGTAAATGAATAACTTTATTTTATCCCCCCCTCAGTTACTAACCCATCTGTCCCCTACTAACTTCCTAATCCTGCCACGGACATTAGTTCCAGGGCAGTAGTTCCCTTTCCAATGTTCCCTTACCCACTCTAAACCACTGTTTGGACAATTGATCCTCAGTGTTTTGGAGGACAAGCAGCCTAGAAGGGTAACCATCTGTTGTTGCTTGATTTCCTTTGTAAAACTACCTATCATTCCCTCAACAGATTTGTTGCCTACCCTAGCATTCAGGCCCCCTAAAACTACCACATTTAAATTGTCCTCAAAACCTTGTAAACAGTCCCTCATATCTTCCCCCAAACCCTCCACCTCCTCTATTCGTCCTTTCACTTGCTGGCCCATATGCACTGACAAATACCCATCTTTCACCCTTAAACTGCATTCGCACCTACATTAGCCTTGATGACACCTCTCTCCACTCTTTTATAAAGTCTCTCAGCTCCTCCTTCACAATACTAGCCACGCACTATTTCACTCTGATGCTCTCATCTACTCCAGACTTTTTACCTTTCACATTTACAAAATCCACTTCACCCTCTCCTTTCATCTTTGTTTCACTCAGCGTAAGCACGTCATAGTTTTTTTTTCTTCAAATAACCTGCCAATGACCTCTCGCTTCTCATTCATTCCACATCTACACACATTTAAAGATCCTATTCTCAGGGTCCGGGACCACGATTGCGTTCCTTCGCCCTTATCTGTTTCTTTTATTGGTAGATTTATATAAAATATAATAACACTGTTATATTTTTTCCCTCATCTAAATAAGTGATGCACTAAAGCAATTCTCCAATATAATCTTTTTCTCCTCTAAATTGTCTTGACCTACAGTATATAGTCCAACTAAGACCCTCACGTTTTAAGTCTAGTACTATCCATATCATCCTAGAATACACTTTACTGCAGTCATATTCACAACCAACAAAACTTAAACAAATATCCACTGTTCTTATTCTTCAACTTAAACTAGCCCATGATTATTTACAACTTTATTTCACTAACCACTCTCAGCATCTTCTCTGTGTACAACTCCCTGAATATTGTATTCCCTAATGTTTTCAGCCTTATGCATTAAGGCTACACATGCTTTTATATTATTATTTCATTTTAAGGTAAATGCCCTTCAGTTTATACCTTCCGTTTCTTTGCTAAAAGTGAACGAATATTTTATACCTCGGTGCATGAAGAAGATATAGTGCCATTAACAGCCATAGGAAGCATATATTTATATTAGAAGGAACCAGACGGCCAATTCAAACCAGGGTAGGGAGATTGTATAGGCACCAACCGAGTAGGGCATTATCCAGGGGAAGCCACATGCGCATATGATAAGATGTTGCTGGAAATCCTGTTCCATTTGCCTGGCTTACCTCACTGTTTCTATTTGTGTCTCATTTACACAGAGAGTAATCCAGTTAACTCTCACAAACACCTCTTTCTCCTATTAATTTCACTACACTTAACAAGCACACCACACTATATTCCAACAACTAAATTTCCTATAACTCACCTTGGCTTTGGCTCTCTATCATTTTCAACATTGAGAGGAACACATGTTACAGTCAGCTTTACCTTTTGTCTCCTTCATGCTCATAGGAAAATTATTGCCAGGTGGAGTTGTGTATAATTTCTTGGAGTGATACGATTTTAATCGTCCTGGTACTATTATGGAACCTCTCTGAATGACAAATATCTAATGATTATGTACGACAGGTTGGGAGAGAGGTATCTTGACCAGGATTCGAACCCACTCACTCCAGATATATTTGGGAGAGTCGGGCACCGTAACCACTCGGCCATGAGCGGATTCTGGTCAGGATTCTCTTCCAACTTGTCGTATATTATCATTAGATATTTGTCATTCAGAGAGGTTCCATAATAGTAGGTCTACCAGGACGATTAAAATCGTATCACTTAGCCAAGTTGGCGGGAGAGAAGTGTAAAATAGTCATGGTTGAAGTTTAAAAAACTCACCACGTGTTCGAAGGCATAGTCCTCCACGAGACTATAACCTGGTTCTTCAAATAAGAACTAAGGTCAGGATACCTCTCTCTCAACCCGTCGTACATTATCATTAGATAATATTTATTAATTATATACTAACAGCATCCCATACCCCATTTTCATTATAGTTTATCTTATCGCTATAGCTTCATATACAAAACAAAAGGATTAATTTAGAAATACAGATGATACAAACTATAGAAGGCAAGCCCCGTTAATATAAACTAGGAGGGATACTTGATTGTACAGTCCTAGTGGTGAAATTTAGAGCAGGATGCAAATATTGCTGTGCACAAATTGGTTATCTTAATGAATGTATTTCCCTCTTCGATTATCGCCTAAATTTCCTTCCTCATAAGTGCGATGCTTCTTAGATGCGATGAATTTGATTTAGGGTAGCTTAGTTAGGAATGCCAAAGCCTCATGTGATGTGACTAACGTTCCATATCATAAGAAACGGACCGCTTAATGGACCAGGGTATGAAGTGACAGTAATATAAACAAAGATCAGCAAATATTGTGGAGATAATTACGAAAGCAGGTTAATTTACAAACAGACAAATGGTAAAATCATACAATTTAGAATGACGAGATGAATAGGAGAATTAATTTTAATTCCCTCAAAGTAAAGAATCGTTTCTGGGAAGGTTGCATTAATGATGCAAGGAAAATAAGGTAAATTATAATAAATTTATGCATCATGTAAGCTAAGTAGTGGTACTGCCTATATAAATAAAATAATTGAGAGAGGCAAAATATTTATTGTTCATAGGACAATAATTAACCTCGTTCGTAATATCTCACATCGTAGCATCATGGATTAACATTGCTATGGCAACACGTTACACAGATGAGTACTTCATATATCTGAACTGATGCCTATTATACTGGCAAAGGCAGTGAAGTTGTCAATACTAATTTCAGGTAAATCACTTGTGGATAAAGTTTATAATCAACTCTGCGAAGCAGAGTGGTATCGCACACACAGGTCCCGCCCGTATACTGAGCACCACAATTCAGCTTGTCCGTCGTCGTCGTCCGTCGTCGTCGTCCGTCGTCCGTCCGGAAACTCCTCCTAGACCGTTCAATGGATTTGCACCAAATTTCACAGGTATATTCATTTGGTCAATGCGAAGGTCAGTCAAAAAGAAATTTTCAATTTAACTTATAGGTTAAGGTCAAAGGTCAAGGTTAAAAATAAGGTCAATATTTCATGTTACATAGTTTTTACTCAAATTTCTTTATTTTCACTATACAAGTTACTGGTAACCTCGATCTCCTAATGACCAAATTTTAGATAAATATTTTGAAGGGTAAGGTCAAAGGTCAAAATATTTGTTTTACTAGTATTTCTTATATTAACTGTTAGATTCTCACTAAACTTACCATGTATATTCAGAATACTTAGGGCAAGGGCATACAAGAAACTAAACAATTCCATATGAAAGGTCAAGTTCACAGGTCAATGTCAAATGAAAGGTCAATATGATAATTTCATTACTTTTCATGCAAACTTCACAAAATGTGGCGATATAGTTGCACTTTAACACACAAAGAGCGGGTGGTAGGGTATTTTACACTGTGCCGCCCAGCGTTTTTTTTTTACCCTAAATAGGGTTGTTTCCGTGCTCATTTTCATGCATAAAGAAGACCCAGAGCATAAAACAATTATATATCCCTGAAAGGGCGTAAACAGAGCTTTCCAATGACACCCGAACCATCCTTGTACGACCACTGGTTCTCTTGCAACGATCGTGCAACACGAGTGCAAACAAATAAAATAAGGTAATTTCCGTACATAATTCCCTGTGTAGCGAGTGAGAGAGGGAGAAGGAGGGTAGAATACAGCTCAGTACACCCACCACGGTGGTGGGGAGCGGTCATAAGGTTACTACGCTCGTCCCACCACTCAGCTCTCTTTCAGAGCAACATTACGTGCTGAAAATGGCACTCGACATATGTGGTGCACTGCCACATAGTCCATATTTATTCAACTCGACATATGTGGTGCGCCGTTGGTTAAGGGTTAAATGAAAAGGAAAACAATACATTTTGAGACAAATCATGAAGGTCAAGGTCAAAGGTCAAGGTCAACTATTCTATAAATACATATGAAACAAACTGATGGGTTTTAATTAAATTAGTCATGCTTATTTGATTGTCTTGGCAATGTCAATGAAAACAATGTTTTACTCTTAGATAAAGGTCAAGGTCACAGGTCATGGTGAAAGGTCAACTTTTACTATTTATTTTTAGTTTTTATTCAAATGTCTTTATTTTCACTTTACATTTACAAGTTACTGGTAACATTGATATTGTATTGCACAAATTTTAGATAAATATTCTAAAGGGTAAGGTCAAAGTTCAAGGTCAAAGGTCAAAATAGTATTTTTACTAGTATTTCTCATACTAACTGTTAGATTCTCACTAGGCTTACCATGTATATTCGGAATACCTAGGCCAAGGTCATACAATAAACTATTATATTCCATATGAAAGGTCAAGGTCAAATAAAAGGTCAATATGCTATTTTCTTTACTTTTCATGCAAACTTCACAAAATTTGGTGTGATAGCTGCACTTTAAGTGAAAAGGAAAATCATAAATGTTGAGACATATAAATGTCAAGATAAAGGTCAAAGGTCAAGGTCAACTATTCTATTAATTTATATGAAACCAACTGATGTTTTAATGAAATTAGGCATGCATATTTGATGTTCATGGGCAATGTCAATGCAAAAAAAAAATGTACTCATACATAAAGGTCACAGGTCAAGGTCAAAGGTCAACGTTTATTATTTATTGAAAAAGATTACTCAAATTTTAGAAAATTGGCTGTGTTATGGCTTATTACTTAAATATATATCAAATTTCACATAAATATTGTAATAGTTAAGGTCAGAGGTCAAGGTCAAAATAAGAGTATTGTCATTTTCCCTAAACTCCTCCTTGACTTTAATGTATTGTCATAAAATTATACAGGCAAATTCAGTTGGTCAATGCGACGACCATCCAAATATATGTATTTTACTTTTAGTCAAAGGTCAAGGTCACAGTATATGATCACTATTTGTAATCAATAAGTTTTTATACAAATAAGGCTACACCATATTCATAATGCTAGTTAATACAAACATTGCTGTTAAGCTAACTAAATCCTTGATAATAAATTATAAGGTTGAAGGTCAAGGTCAAAGGTCAAGGTTAAAGGTCGATATGATTTTTACTAGTATTTCTTATTTAATGTAAGATTCTCATTAGGCATATCATGCATATTCGGAATGCCTAGAGTAAGGTCATACAAGAATAAACATAATTCCATTTTATAGGTCAAGTTCACAGGTCAACGTTAAATATAAGGTCAATATGCTAATTTCTTTACTATTCATGTAAACTTCACAAAATTCATTGAGACAGTTGTGAATTAAGGGAAAATTCAAATGTTAAATTTGTGTTATTCAAAGGTCAAGGTGAATGGTAAAGGTCACAGATTATGGTCACTATTTCTTTCTTATATATATTCTATATATATTTTATATATTGTGATATATATATATATATATATATATATATATATATATATATATACATATATATATATATATATATATATATATATATATATATATACTGTATATACAGTACTGTATATAACCTATTTTACCTAAGAGATTCTATACTACTTGCCGAATTATAGGTCGCAGAGTTGAGTATGCATTTGTTTTTTGTTTTTTGTTGGTAATGCGAAACTGCACACCTACTTTATTATTTAAGTGTGCTCCCTAGTCCTCTTTCAAGATTAAAAATATAAAAAACATCCTCCTCAATTACAGGGTCTCTATCGATAGTCAGGAGAAAATTTACTCCTAAATGGCACGAAAGGTCTTAATATTGTCAAATAAATAGGTCAACAGATCTTAAGATCGCCAAGCTAATGGGGCGAATGTCTTAAAATCTCGAAACTAATGGGACTAAAGATGTGGGAGAAGGGGGTACAGAAAATCCCAAAACCGCCCCCCGTAAACCTCGTTGAAGTTGACTCTGACAAAGTAAGGGAGAAAGAGAGAGAGAGAGAGAGAGAGAGAGAAAGAGATAGAGAGAGAGAGAGAGGGTGGTTGAAGAGAGAGAGAGAGCGCGCGATGAAAAGAGATGTAAGACAATCGGTTGGTTATTTTAGGAGTGATTGGTCGGTTAATTTCGAAAAGATTGGTCGGTTATTTTAGAAGGAATCGGTCAGTTCATTTAGATGGAATTGGTCGTTTTTTTAAGAAGTAATTTGTCGGAAGTGATTGGTCGTTTTTTTAAAGGGTTTCGTCGGTTATTTTAGAAAGAATTGATCGGTTATTATGGATGGGAATGGTCGGTTATTATACAAGTGATTGGTCGGATATTGTAGAAGCGTTTGGTCGGATATTTCAGAAGTGATTGGTCGGTTAGCTCACATGTGATTGGGTGGTTATTTCAGAAGGGATTGGTCAGTTATCTCAGAAGGGATTTGTCGCATACTTCAGAAGTGATTGGTCGGTTATTATACAAGTGATTGATCAGTTATTTTAGAATCTTTTGCTCGGTTATTTCAGAAGTGATTGATCGCAAACTTCAGAAGTGATTGGTCGGCTATTTCAGAAGTGATTGGTCGGTTATTTCAGAAGTGATAGGTCGGTTATTTCTGAAGTGATTGGTTGGTTATTTCAGAAGTGATTGGTCGGTTATTTCAGAAGTGATTGGTCGGTTATTTCAGAAGTGATTGGTCGGTTATTTCAGAGGGGATTGTTCGGTTATTTCAGAAGTGATTGGTCGGTTATTTCAGAAGTGATTGGTCGGTTATTTCAGAAGTGATTGGTCGGTTACTTCATTAGTGATTGATCGGTTATGTCAGAAGGGATATTGTTTACACTTATTGTTGACAGTTGGCGTATAAAGGGGAAATTTATACATTTATATATATATTTATTTATATATTTTTAAGTTTCTTCCCTAGATCTCTATCAGACTTAAAATATATCCCCAAGACCCATCCCCCTCCCCCTTTCGAGATAAATTTGTACATGTTTCGGCAGAAAATAAAAAACCTAGCTAAAGGCCGGTTCCTTTAATATTGCCGGCTCGCTGTCGCTCGCAAAGAAATCAATCACAAAGAAATGAGGCCAAACTAATGGGACAAAGGTCGTAAACCCTTACGACTAATGGGGCTACACATGACGGAGAAGGGGGTCCCAAATAAGGATGCCTCGATTCGCCTAGCAGTAAATAGGAATGAGGAGTTAGCGGACATTTATAACGTCCCATCACAGGCGGTGTCACACGAACACTTTTTCCGATAATTTGTTCAGGCAATTGCAGTTTGACAGCTTCAAAATTTAAGCTTGATCAGAACTCAACCACCTAACATAATAATCTACCACAAGTCTACTTTCCGATACCAATGCAAAAGAGTCCTAAAATGTTGCGAGAACAAACTTGCCCATCGAAAATTGCCTGAAAATTGTATTTATTGAAAAACAAAAAATACTGAAAAAAAAAGTTCGTGTGGTACCGGCATACACTGTGGATGGGGAGGTCGGAGCGTTAGTAAATTCCTCTGAATCAGCTGGCGCTTAATATAGACCAGATATTATTGAGCAGGAGATAAATACATTATACATAGGAAAAACCTCTGGGGATAGACTACAGTAAACTATTTTTCTATGAACTCTATAACTCTCATAGATACTTCTTAATCCCAGTAAAATCGCGTAATGCTACTCGAATATAACTAAGAAAGGCTTATTAATCCTGAAAGGGTTAACATTAACATACCTGGAACCATTCGACAATTGTAAGTTTCTGCTCCTTTTCGAATTTATGCTTTTGCACCTTGCTGGGTGTTTTATTAAGATCCTCGAGCGTCTTCGTAAAAATTATATTTTTCACAGGACCCGCGGTGAATATATATTATACTGGTATTCAGAAAAAACAACATACATTTTTCTAACAATATTAATGGATTTTCTTTGTATACCCTTTAATTATAATGGTTTCGTAATTACGAACGTGGATTACTAAATTTCATTTAAAAATCATTATCCATTTGCCGTCCATTTAAGTGCCAAATTTGCAAGGAAATAATTATTATGAAAATATGACATATAATACCAAAAACAAATGTTATTTTTATTATGGCTTTCATTAGACGATATTATTTAGTTTAGGAAAGGTCTGGTGGATTCAAAGGGCTAATGAAGGGAGCTTTTCCCCCTTCTCTTTCTAGAAGTTCGTCGAATGTAAGCGAGTAATGTTAGCTAAAAAAAAATCATCATATGAAAAAGGTTAGATATAATCAGAAGGATAAAGTCTCTCAACAGATTTTGAATGATTTGAATTAGTTGATACGGGTAATGTTATCTTTATATGAAAACTAAGTTTCAACACATAATAAGTCTCCCATAAGTCATCAAATGTCTGCGTAATCTTTTACTAATTCATATTAATCCATTCAGTATACCACGATGCATTCTTTCATTTTACGATTACAAATAGACGATTTTATAAAGTTCAAAAATAATGAGAAGGGTTTATTGAAATCAAATTTACCTCTTTAATTGATAAATGTTCTTGCTAAGCTCTATAAAATAGCTTGCAAGAATAACATAGAAACAGACGCCATGTTCCACGAAGGGATAATACAATTGTTTTATCATTGACTGACAATAAGAAAAAGGTAACAACACATTACTTATGCTGTACATGGCGTTCACTAGTGGTTTAGGAAAAGTTTGAGAATCACAGAGGCGATTGGAAAGGGGCATTCGGAAAAAAGTGACACACCTGGTCATTATCTCTGACATTTGTCGTGAGTGACACAACTATGGCCCTAGCTTACATGGATGATACCGTAACACAAGTCGTAATAGCCGTGACATTTAGTTACTCGGAGACAGAAGTTTTCACCGAGGGAGAATACGTAGCGGTCATCACAGGCTCACGACAGGTTAAGTACACTTTCCGTCAGTCGTGAGTGGTCGGTTGTTAGTGTTCACCTTTATCAGTTTCCTTTGTTCATAATACTGATTCAAGTAGTGGTGCAAGCCTTACAATGTGTTCTAGATAGTTTTATTATTTTATTTATTTTATGTATTTGCGTGTTTGTATTTACGGCATTTTAGTACGTGTTATAGAGCTATATTTTATATTTAACCTTCATCATCATTATTATCATCGGATTTCTAACTTCGGCACAAAAGTAAATTGTGGGAATTAGAGGCTTATGCCTCTAATTCCCACAATTTATATTTGGATATATTTCTACCAAAAAAAACGTACAAACTTAGCTTGAATTACGAGGGAAGGCAATTGCTTAGTTTGATGGTGGTGTCTAGGAGTTTTTTTTTAGACTGAAGGAGGTGCAAGGGGTAAATTTTAAAACATTCTCTAATCATTTAAATTATATGAAAAAAACATCATAAATAACTTAAAAACTCCAAAATAAACGTCGGATCAGCTATATTTAACTCTATCACTACTAATACACCATTCCAAGGCAAAATATAATCGTCTGAAAGTAGTTGTTGCTTAACTAAGGAAGAGGTACTACATTGCTTGGTTCAGTTAGATTTGTGTTTTTCTCCTTTCCTTTTCACCCTATTAAACCCGGGATGTATATATTTGTTTTAACCGCAGCCCTGTTTCGCTCAATTTGTTTGGCTGTTTTTAGACGCTTTATAGTGGTTCCTTTCAGATTAATGTAATCATATGCCGATAGCTTGAATAAAACATAAGCCTCTACCGTCTTATTATAATTATATTTTTTCTTAATATTGTATATTTCGATAATATATATATATATATATATGTATATATATATTATATATATTCATATGTATATATATATACCTGTATGTATATACAGTATATATATAGAAGCGATGCTCTCTTCACGGGGGAAGCGGAGGCGTATAATAAATAGAAAAACCAGCGCTGGGATGAACATCTTTATTGTTTGGTGATGGGCTGGTCTATCAGAGTGAAAACTGAGCGATCTCTACCATACCCATAGCTTACTCTGACTGTTCCTTTTACTTATATATTTTCTAGATCTCGTGTGACGGCGTCTCTTCCGTGGATTGACCTCTCAATCTACCAAGATTGGAAGCCAAAGCGTCACATTTTTCCTTTGCCCCTCAACTTTCTCTTCATAATTGCTGAGGGGCACAGTGCCCTGGGTGGGGCTTTGGTTTCCCGGGCGTTTCCGCACCCTTCTCAGCTCCCCGCCATGGTGTGGCTTCGGTCACCCAGGCTTTATTGTGGTAGGCAGGGAGGGTTCTGTGGGGGCGCTCGGTTATGGCCTTGGCCTTGTTCGGGGTCTTGGGGCTGTTCGGCCAGGCAGTCTGGGGAACAACAACAACATCTTTATTGTGGGACGTTTCGGCTTACACACAAGCCATCTTCAGCCTAAAGTAAGACAAAAAGGGCCTACATAAATATTTGCATTTTACTAATGGTTAGTATTTAAAATGTGTAGGAGAATTATGATTATAATTATAATTAAATTATATACTAAAATTAAGTAGGTTGGCAACACGAAATACAAATAAAATGTACGAAAGGGGGGAGACAATATTGAAAACAACAACAGTGTAGAAACGGGTTCGCATTAAAGTAGAATGAGGTCGCGGAAATATAATTGTAAACACCGAAGATTTTTTGAAAAATCGGAAAATGCATGTTATGTACGAAATACATTAAATTAGCATGGAAGGCAGTGAAACTATATAAGAAAGCCACTAGAGTAACATTATTACAGCTGGAAATTAAAAATTAAGAAACTAATTCAATAATTCAGATAATCAGACAAAATCACTAAGCATTAAAATATACAAAAGTGTTACAAATTAAGTTTTAATTATAATGCAAAACATATTAAAATAGTACGAAGAGGGAAAACTATATAGAAAGACATTGAACTAAAGTAGAGTGTGGTTAAGGAATTAGTATAGAACGTGGACATATCTAATAAGAAAATAGAACTAATAGAAGAGAACCTACATAATAATAGTGGAAAACATACCACAAAATACTTAGAAGCAAAGTAAGGGGGTGGAAGTCTCGTGTGTGCCCAGGGTTGGGCGTAGTTTTTTAAATAAAAGAGACTCAGATAAAAGGCGTGTGGTGTCGTCTACGGCTGTGTGAAGAATGGAGAAATCCGAAGGATGTATTGGGTGGCCTGAAGCTTCAGTGTTCTCTTATGGCCGAATGATAAGGTTTTGATAGAGGGAAACTAGTTCTGAATGACCTACCCCGATGCTCCGAAATCCTAGCAGTGAGATGGCGCTTTGACTGTCCAATATAAGTGGAATTACACCCACTACATTTGAAAAGATACACCACTGAGGATTGCAGAGATTCGGGAATTCGGTCTTTGAACTTGAAACAATTACCTAAGGAACTCTGTGACTTAAATACAACTCTTAATGATACTTGTGGATAGAAGTCCCGAAATAGATTAGTTACTTTGTCACACAATTACCTGGACCTCGGCCTGTTACTCTTTCTATTAATTTCTGCAACATTCGCGGACTTTCCTCTAACTTTCACTCTGTTGAGCACCATCTCTCCTCCTACAAACCTGATCTTCTCTTCCTCACCGAAACTCAGGTGTCTGTAGCAACATCCAGCAGCCCCTTCTCTGTATCCTCCTACTTTCTCTATCCTAGTTTCAAAGCCAAAGGCGGATGTTGTGCATATGTGCACAACAAACTCACTTGCTCTCGTGTTCCCGATTTCGACTCCTCTGAATTCTCAACTTTATGGCTCAAACTTTCCTGTCATTCTCTTACTAAATATTTCTGTGTTGTCTATCTTTCCCCTAACTCTACCAACTTTCCCAAATTCTTTGACTATCTAAACTCTACAGTGGAACACATTCTATCCATTTCTCCTTTCTCAGAAATCTCCATCTTAGGAGATTTCAACGTTCACCACCGCCAATGGCTCTCCTCTCACACTACTGATCCACCTGGTGAACAAGCCTACGTCTTTTCTATCATAAATGACCTAGAGCAGTTAGTTCAGCAACCCACCCATATCCCGGATCGCATCGGAGATCGGCCCAACATTCTTGACTTGTTTCTAACTTCTAACCCTTCTTCTTATACTGTCGATCTTTTCTCTCCTCTGGGCTCCTCCGACCATAAACTTATTTCTGTCACCTGTCCTATCTCTCCAGTACGGCCACCCGATCCTCCTAGCCGGCGGCGCTTGTGGCACTTTGGCGCTGCCGACTGGGAGGCTCTCCGGCAGTACTTCTTTGATTTCCCATGGAATGATTTCTGCTTCCGTGGCCGGGGACCCTCGGAGAGTGCTGAACGCATTACCGAGGTAATCCTATCGGGCATGGAAGCATACATTCCATTCTCCTTCTCTCAGACTAATGCTAAAAAATCTTGGTTTACTCACGCCTGTTCTACTGCTGTCCGCAATAAGGAGGAAGCATTCAAACGGTACCGACGCCTTAAAACTCAAGACTCTCATTCTTCCTATGTTTCTGCCCGGAATCAAGCCAAATCTGTTCTTCGACTTGCCAAACACTCTTTCATCAATAATAAATGCACTGAACTATCCAACTCTAGCTCTTCCCAAGCTTTCTGGCATTTAGCCAAAAACCTCTCCAACAATTTCTCTTCCTCGTCTTTCCCTCCCCTTTCCCACTCTGATGGCACAACCATCACTTCTTCCTCTGACAAAGCTAAACTCTTCGCTCAAACTTGTGCTAGAAACTCCACCTTGGATGATTCCGGCGATATTCCTCCCTCTCCGCCCTCCTCTCTCTTACTTATGCCTAATATACTAATCTCTTCTAAAGATGTACTTTCTACCCTCTCTGGGCTTAACACTAATAAGGCGTACGGTCCGGACGGTGTTCCTCCTGTTGTTCTCAAAAACTGTGCTTCCGTGCTGACTCCCTGCCTAGGCAAACTCTTTCGTCTCTGTCTATCCTCTAACGTCTTCCCTTCATGCTGGAAGTTTGCTCACATTCAACCAGTCCCAAAGAAGGGTGACCGCTCTCAACCCTCCAACTATCGTCCAATTGCTCTCATCTCTTGTCTGTCTAAAGTTTTTGAAACTATTATTGCTTCCAAATTTCT
Source organism: Paralithodes platypus (assembly GCA_032716605.1). Lineage (NCBI taxonomy): Eukaryota > Metazoa > Arthropoda > Malacostraca > Decapoda > Lithodidae > Paralithodes > Paralithodes platypus. The sequence continues at coordinate 33,801,715 of CM064528.1, read as the reverse complement.
TAAGCATTTCTCTTCTCATAATCTGCTCTCAGATCGCCAGTATGGCTTCCTTAAGGGTCGCTCTACTGGTGATCTTCTTTCATATCTTACTAACTCTTGGTCATCCTCCTTTCGGGACTTCGGTGAGACTTTTTCTATTGCACTAGACATATCGAAAGCCTTCGATAGAGTCTGGCATAAATCTTTAATTTCTAAACTACCCTCCTTCGGTTTCTATCCCTCCATATGTGCCTTTGTCTCTAATTTCCTTTCCGGCCGTTCCATAGCCGCGGTTGTGGACGGCCATTGTTCACTTCCTCACCCTATAAACTCCGGTGTTCCTCAGGGCTCTGTCCTATCTCCTATTCTCTTTCTAATTTTTATAAATTATCTGTATCTTAATTCCCATCCATTCATACGCAGACGACTCAACCTTACACTACTCCATTAGTTTTTCAGAACGCCCCAGCCAGCAATTCCTCAACGACAAACGTAATGAAGCCATAAAACTCTTAAATTCTGATCTAAATACTATTTCCAAATTGGGGCAGAGAAAACCTTGTTAACTTTAATGCTTCCAAACCCCAATTTCTCCATCTATCTACCCGTCAGGATCTCCCAGCGGACTATCCCTTATTCTTCAACAATACAAAAATCAACCCTTCATCTTCTCTCAATATTCTTGGTGTCTCTTTTTCTTCTGCTCTCATTTGGAAGGACCATATTACCAGTCTTGCTAAGGCAGCCTCCCAGAAGCTCGGTGTGCCTTAGGGGGTTCTTTTCCCCTGCACAGCTTCTTGCTCTGTACAGGGGCGTAGTGCGCCCTTGTATTGAGTATTGTTCACATGTATAGGGAGGTTCCTCTCACACCGCTCTCCTAGACAAAGTTGAAAGGAAGGCCTTTCGTATCATTAACTCCCGTCCACTTACCAACTCTCTGCAGTCTCTCTCTCTCCGCCGCAATGTTGCATCTCTCTCGCTATTCTATCGCTACTATAATAATCAGTGTTCCTCAGAGCTATCCCAGTGCATACCACCTCCTTTACGTAGGGCACGTGGTACCCGTCTTGCAACTCAATCCCACCCCTACTCTGTGCAACTCTCCAACCCAGGAGTGAAACGTTACTCTCAAATTTTCTTCTACTCAACAGCTGAGCTCTGGAACTCTCTCCCAGAATCAGTCTTTCCCTCTTCCTATGACTTAAATTGCTTCAAACTCCGTGTGTCCAGGCATTTTGGCTCGAACGTCCCTTGATTTTGGCCCTGTCACTCTTTCAACTATGGGGGAGGCACTCGCTATAGGCAGTAATGCCTTTTGCCTCCCTCAATCACATAGGAAAAAAAAACATTTATATATACCCGGTATATATATATATATACAGTATATATATATATATATACAGTATATATACAGTATATATATATAAAATTCCAATGAAAGGGATAGTAAAATAAATAATAGCTTTCGGAACTGCCATATCTTCTTTTGGGTGATGACAGTAATTTATTGATCTGTTTGCCGATATAAGTGTTAATGAAATCAAGTGGGAAGCCGTTAAGGTTCAGAATGTTTCTCAGGTGTTCCAATTCTAAATGCAGAGCAAAATAAGATGAACAAATATGATATGCCCGAGTTACTAAAGTGACTATCAAATTTATTTTAAACTGAATGGGGATATTAGAAGTTAATTTGGTAGTAAGCCCTGTGAAGGTGGGTTTTCTATAAACAGATATGATGAAAGTGGCGTTCTTTTTCTCAACAAGCACATCTAAAAAGGGTAATTTATTATTTTCCTCAGTTTCACAAGTGAACTTCATGTTAGGATGTTATATATATACAGTATATATATATATATATATATATATATATGCAGCATATATATATACAGTATATATATATATATATTGTTACGAGGGTAGCCGGGGCAACCAGATGCTTACATAGCCTAGCCCACAGCACCGTACTACCCTGCAACAGACACACTCTTAATATCTGACTCAAACACCAAGACACGCAGGTTCTCTAGGAAAAATGGTTATCTTCCTCTTTGCTTATTAATTTAAAGCAGTAACAAGGAGACACAAAACTATCTATTGTCCCCGAGTCTATTCCATAGTGCGTGTAGTATGCAAGAGAACTTCTAAGGTTATTCTATACTGCACCAATATTATCCCACCATACCACTACTAGACTCCCAGAACACTCTGTATAATGCCCAATCGCTTAGGAATTGAGAACAGTACAAAGCAAAAACCCATGGAAAGTCCAGTTCAATAAACCTCTGTGCCAAGCCTATTATTCCTAGCCTATGTCCTAATAATATACCGAGTGGCTCTCTTCAGCACAGCACGGCGGTGGTGTTGTACGGGATAAACAACTTTAATGACTTATCGCTTACAACATCATCTGGGGTTAGCTCAATACACCCGAGTACAATGGGGACAACCTCACCTAGTAATAGGCTCCACCCCTAGTCCCTAACTGCACCAGATGTATTGTTGCTAAAACTACACAAGGCCCATGGGTTGATATCCTAGTAGGTTGGAACTTGGCTGCCACCCTTAAAGGATTAAATAAGGCCCGAGTTGGAGGATGCTGTGTGGAGGAAGGAAAAACAAAGTAGCCTATTATGACGGTATACAGGCCTCCTTCCCACCCAACAACCTCGGTCCTCCAGGGCTCAACAAATGCTGGATAAACAGGCCAATCCCCAAACCACTAGCAACATCAACCAGGAATAATATGCACATATAATGATGAATAACATTGCAGCAAAATAATGGAAAAGAACATGGAGAAATAAAAGGAGAAGCTTATATGCTAGATTGCCAGAGAATGAATGAATGCAGTAATTAGGATTAAACTAAAGATGTTAAAACAAAACAATATGCTCAATATGACTCCAGCCCCTGCTATGCTCCAATCAAATAAAGAGCCAAAAAGAAATATGCGGTATTCAAGGGACAACACGAAGCAAGCCTATCCAACACCTAACGGAGATGTTGACAGAGCGAGAGCTACGACTGGAGTAACGCTCTGGCACTCGCTCTAGTTCCCACGGCCAGACGAGGGAGGAGAAGGGGAGCACCAGGCACCGCCAGAATATACAATTAACTAGGCAGCCTGGGCTCTCACTAGCATTACAAGGTAATCAAGTAAAACATAAGACAACATTGTGTAAACTTATGATAAACGAAATAATCCCCCAAGGGCTGAACAAAAGAAGTAATTATACTCGTGGCAACAATAACAATGTTCCCGTAGGCGCAACCCTGACGAGACAAAGACTGACCACGAGGCAAGGCCCCTAGCCTCTCCACAGGCCACATGAGGGATCATAACACACATACCACTGAACTCGGGTATAAGTTCGGCAGGATGTGACACCCTCACACCCAGGGGGAGTCTGTTGGTGCATCTTGAAACAACAGACTGCTCATACTTCAAAAACACTACAAGAAATACACAACTACAGTCTTTTTTGTATTTTTATAGTTTTCTTATATTTTTCTATTTAAATATTTTCTTCTTTACAGAAACACAGCAACTCCTACTTTACGACCCTACGCTGGGCTACATACGGCAACCAACAAGCACCAGACGTAAACATGCTAATCAAACCAAAGTAGGAGGCTACACCAACATTGACTGAACGGCGAGGGTTCTCCTTAAAACATACCCTCCCGTGACAAACAATCAGCCATAACATTATCAGTGCCCTTAACATGCCACACATCCAAACTGTGTTCCGGCAGCAAAACAACACCTGACACTGATAAACTGCCCAGTCCATCACAAGACTGGCACTTCTCTTCGCACTCTCCGGCAACAGGACCTGCCAATAACCTTTCACTATTTCCACCTTAGCGATAAACGAGGCAGCCCCGATGCGGTCTATGGGGTCGTCAACTCTGGTGAATGGATAGGCGTCTGTCAGGGATAATACACTAACACTACTGCAATCAACACAAAAACGGATCTTGCCACTCAACTCAGGTTGCAAAGTTACTGGCAAGGACCACTCACGATATCCGTTATCCCTCAGACCCTTCTCCAACATGTAGTCCAGCTCTGCGTTTAAGACAGGCTGTCGAGCCGGATTTATACGGTAGGGAGCCAACTTGAGCTTTGCACTGTCTCCAGCCTCTATGTCTGGTGCCATCCCGGACATAAGGCCTGGAGAGACTGTTACGAGGGGAGCCGGGGAAACCAGATGCTTACATAGTCTAGCCCCTGCTATGCTCCAATCAAATAAAGAACCAAATAGAAATATGCAGTATTCAAGGGACAACACGAAGCAAGCCTATCCAACACATAATGTAGATGTTGACAGAGCGAGAGCTATGACTGGAGTAACATTCTGGCACTCGCTCTAGTTCCCACGGCCAGACGAGGGAGGAGAATGGGAGCACCAGGCACCGCCAGAATATACAATTAACTAGGCAGCCTGGGCTCTCACTAGCAATACAAGGTAATCAAGTAAAACATAAGACAACATTGTGTAAACTTATGATAAACGAAATAATCCCCCAAGGGCTGAACAAAAGAAGTAATTATACTCGTGAAAACAATAACAATGTTCCCGTAGGCGCAACCCTGACGAGACAAAGGCTGACCACGAGACAATGCCCCTAGCCTCTCCACAGGCCATGTGAGGTATCATAACACACATACAACTGAACTGGGGTATAAGTTCGGCAGGATGTGACAATATATATATATATATATATATGCTGCATATATATATATAGTATATATATAAATATATATATATATATATATATATATATATATGCAGCATATATATATATATATATATATATATATATATATCGGCCCAACATTCGTGACTTATTTCTAATTTCTAACCCTTCTGCTTATACTATAAATCTGCTCTCTTCTATGGGTTCCTCCGACCATAAACTAATATCTGTCACCTGTCCTATCTCTCCTGTACGATTTCCGATTTCCGTAGCCGGGGACCCTCAGATCGGAGAGTGTTGAACGCATTACCGAGCTAATCCTCTCTGGTATGGAAGCATACATTCAATTTTTGTTCTCGCAGACTAATGCAAACAAATCTTTGTTTACTTACGTTGTTCGAAACAAGGAGGAAAAGTTCAAACGGTACCGTCGCCTTCAAACTCAAGAATCTCATTCTTCCTTTGTTTCTGCCCGGAATCAAACCAAAGCTGTTCTTAGACTCACTAAACACTATTTCATCAATAATAAATTAACTCTAGCTCTTCCCAAGCTTTCCGGCATCTAGTCAAAAACCTCTCCAACAATTTGTCTTCCTCGTCTTTTCCTCCCCTTTTCCACTCTGATGGCACAACCATCACTTCTTTCTCTGACAAAGCTGATCTTTTTGCTCAAACCTTTGCTAAAAACTCCACTTTGAATGATTCCGGTGCTATTCCTCCCTCTCCACCATCCTCTGTCCTACTTATGCCTAATATTCTAAACTCTTCTACAGAAGTACTTTCTATTCTCTATGGGCTTAATACTAAGAAGGCGTACGGTCCGGACGGTGTTCCTCCTGTTGTTCTCAAAAACTGTGCTTCCGTGCTGACTCCTTGCCTAGGCAAACGCTTTCGTCTCTGTCTCTCCTCTAACGTCTTCCCTTCTTGTTGGAAGTTTGCTCTCATTCAACTTTACCCAAAGAAGGGTGACTGCGCTCAACCCTCCAACTATCGTCCAATTGCTCTCATCTCTTTTCTCTCTAAAGTTGTTGAAACTATTCTTGCATCTAAATTTCTTAAGCATTTATCTTCTCATAATCTACTCTCAGATCGCCAGTATGGCTTCCTTTGGGGTCGCTCTACTGGTGATCTTCTTTCATACCTTACTAACTCTTTGTCATCCTCCTTTCAGAACTTCGGTGAGACCTTTTCTATTGCACTAGACATATCGAAGGCTTTCGATAGAGTCTGGCACAAAAATCTTTAATTTCTAAACTACCCTCATTCGGTTTCTATCCCTCTATCTGTGCCTTTGTCTCTAATTTCCTTTTCTTTCCCAGGGGAAGGGACAAGGTAAATGGTACAAAGGGCACTCTAAGGGTAAGTCAGGTCAGGAATCGGGACCCACTCCCCCTAGCCAGTCTTCACAGCCCACCATAACCCAATAAAAAAACTAGGAAATCACAAAGCTCTCTGACTCCCAGGGCCCCTGAAGGGCGAGTTGGATACGAGTGTTGCTCTGCCTGACATGTCCAGTTCCATGACTGGAGAATTCTGGATGTGTTACCGGGCATCGCCCCGGCAAACTTGGGCCAGGACAGTGGTACGCAAGGACATCACTTGGCAGTGGCTCCAGTGGCCTCGATTACGCCAACCTTTAGAGTTCAACCATGTTTCATTAGAGGTGGAGTCACTAGTTCAAGAAATGATCACCAAGCATATCATTGTCCCGGTCAATCCAACTTGCCCTGTTTACAAGTCCAGACTTTTTCTCGTGCCAAAGAGGGACAGCGCTCAGATGAGGCCGGTCGTAGACTTGTCTCAACTGAATCGCTACATTCACAACCCATCGTTCAGGATGCTCACTGTGAATCAGATCAGGTTAACACTTCCGCCTCAAGGCTGGATGTATTCTTTAGATCTGACAGAAGCCTATTGGCATGTCCCAGTAAACAAAAGGTTCCAAATATTCCTCACACTGAGGATCAGGCATCAAATTTATGTTTTTCAAAGAATGCCTTTCCGTCTAAACCTGGCACCTCAAGTATTCACCAAATTAGTCCGACAGGCCCTGTTACCACTATTACGGGAAGGGATCACGATCATGTGGTACTTAGACGAATGGCTAGTGGTAACGGAGTCCGAGATAATATGCCTCCAACATATCAATATCATTCTACGTCATGTAAAATCCCTCGGGTTCAAGGTCAACTTGGCTAAGTCGCACCTTGTCCCAAGGAGGGTAATTCAGTTGATGGGTCTGCTGTGGGAAACGGCACACTTGACTCTCAGTCGGAGTGGGACAATCACAGCAGGTTTTGCAGGAAGCTGTTTCGTTTTCTCCACAGTCTGACTACCACGAGGAAGGTGTGGGAGTCCCTCGTAAGCTCTCTCAACTGGATTCAACTACACGTACAGTTGGGCCGGTTGAAAGTGAAGAGGTTAATCTTGGAGGGAAACAGAGATTTTCCGCATTTGCCGGCGGACAAGTCATGGCATATCATAAAATTAATCCACAACTTACTGGCGGTCCAGAAATATTGCACTCAATTACGACATGGACATTTCCTCCGCCTACGGTTTGGGTAGACACCGATGCTTCAGGTACCCTGGGATGGGGGTATCAGTCCAACCTCGGACACCAAGGCCAGGGTCTTTGGTCCCGGTTCAATGAGTTTCATATCAATGCAAAATAATTGCTAGTCCCCCTATTTTTCCTTCAGGTCCACGGTTCGACTCTAGTGGGAAAATCAATAGCCTTTCGAATGGACAATCTGAATGCAGTCCCTTGCATTCAGAAGCAGGGGTCAACGAGGTCTCGAGTGTTGCTAGAGTTGTCGGAAAAGATCTTTGTGTTAGTAGAAAAGCTAAACATTTATCTTCACGCATCCTATCTGCCAGGCATAGCCAACATATGGGCAGATGCTCTGTCACGAAGACAGAGCACACAAGTAGAATGGGCGCTCAAGCAAACCATCTTTCAATGGATGATTTCAGAGTCACGCCGTCCACAAGTGGACTTATTCACGTCTGAGGAGAACCAGACTCCCTCTCTTCCTCACTCGCCGGGTGCATACCCCGGCGGGAGGACCAGACGCATTGCTGATGGACTGGAACAAATGGAATTCCATTTATCTGTTTCCATCACTCATGTGTCAAGTAGTTCACAAACTACGGGATTATCGGGGATTAATCTCGATGATTGCGCCCCTGTGGCCGGCTCAGGTGTGGTACTCTCAATTGAACCCCCGGTGTCGCTCCCGATCTCGTATTTCCACTTAGAGACGATTGGCAACCTAAAGACCTCGCTAACTTTTGCCTTGTGGATATTCAGAAGGCCAAATGGTTAGCCCACTATGGGGAAAGCGTTACCAATAAATTGATCAATCAATATACTCTCTCTACTAGACGTCAGTACCAATCTCACTGGAAAGCTTTTACTACTTGGATCGTGGAAACTGACCAAACCGTGGCCTCAGTGTCTTTAATTTTCAAATACTTAGACTATATATTTGAACATAAAGGCTTGTCAGTAGTCACACTATAGAATCACATGACCGCCATTACATTAGAGTTCCATTTTTTTATTTAACAGGGCTCTCAGTGCCGCAGGCGGAGGAGAAGGCATTCATGCGTGCATGCTTCAAGCTTCGCCCACCACCCCACCGCGCCACCTCATGCCTACCTGGTCGCTTGACAAAGCTTTGTCTTTACTTCACTCTCAGAAATATAGTCACAACCATACTTTTGATTCAATGTTAAAGAAGGCTGTGTTCCTTATGGCTTTGGCCACAGGAAACCAGGTATCTGAGCTGGCGGCAATGAGCAATGAACCCAATTGTCTTAGGTTCGCACGGCATAACGCGAGTGTTCAGGTTGCGCCGTCGCCATTTTTTTTTGCCAAAAACTAACACAATTGTTACGACTGACAGTAGAGGCTTCTAGTCCATGGACTAACACAGACAAGTAAACACTCAGCACCTCCGAGTTGAGGCTACCTCAACTCGTAACACAGCCTATCGCAACAGAACAGAGCTCATTCGCAACTTCCAGGCTCTCTGGGGACCAAAGGTGCAGACAATCCCCCAACTGGTTCCGTTATACACACAATGCAAAAACTGGAACCACTAGTTGTGGTGAAAAGATATCTTGAGCCACAACTATTTTTAACACTCAGTACCGAATGGCAATACTGAGGAGGATCCTTTCTAAGCTGCACAAAAAAAAAAAGAGAAAGCTCTGATTTAATTTACGTTAATACAATTACGTTAAATACCAGCCAATAATGAATGCAAAATTAATTAATAATAATAATGATCAAATAAAACACCAATCAACCACCACCCACTTAAGCTGTCCAGACCATTGGTTGGCCTGGGCCGAAGTAATCCTCCCTGTAACAGAAGACTAATGAAGTCCTCCACCCTCTACTTCGAACCAGGCACCCCACTAGTCTGGACCCCTAACTAGAATAATGCACATAACAAATAAATTTACCTTAACCAGGCCAAGGTTGCGGCACTAAAACAATAATAAAAACAGATATGAAAAACAAACAATAAACACACGTCCTTAGATTGCTTATATAAATGAATAATGCCAATGAATTAAATAAAGAATAAATAGACAAATGCCAAGAGGATAGAATGCTAGAGGTGAGTGTTGCTCCCTCGATAACTGAATGCGGACTGACTTCCATCTGGCACACACTGACGACGACAGGTGGCTCCACATGAACCAGCTCGATGGTTCTTTTATGCACAATGTAACCAATGTAACGTAATGTACAATGTAAGAAGGACCACATAGGATTAAATAACTAAATACAGAATGTATGCAATGCATAACATATATATATGCATTGTGTTAATGTATTATTAATAGCCCCCAATAAACTAATAAACAATTAAAACATCTGCAGACGACAGCCATTGAGAATGGAAACGCAAAAGTGATCACGTCATTGAACGAAATAATAAGAATATGAAGCAGGCGATAATATACTGGGACAGACGATAATATACCGATAATATGAAGCAGGGTTGATCACTGCTTCACGCACTATTGAAATTACCGCGAGACGTATGATATATTCACCCTGTGAATATAATATTATGACCAATGCAACATAGTAATTTATAGGCTATATAGACTATTTATAAACTATATAAAGCTTACGATGAAGGAACATCGTCACACAATGAACGTGTTTACTAAGTTTGAGGTTCCGGCGCTCAAACAAGGTGACACTCACCACAAGCTGTGTCCGGTGAAGTCACTATTATTAAAATACAGAAGAAAAGAAAACCGTCAGGAGAAAGAGAAGAAGGAAAACAAGGAGAACAAAAGAAAGAAGAAGGAAAGAGACAGCGGAAGAAGAGAATGAAGGAAAACAACGCTACTCCAACAAAGACAGGAATGTCCCGCACAACAACACCTACCGCGAACCTCAGGAACGGCCAGGTCGCCACAGTCACGGAAGCATGCCCGATCACCCCGGGAAAAACAATTTGCCTCTGGATGAAACCATCCACAGCAAAGAGAAGGGTCATATTCTCCCAGAAGTTTTAGGAAACAAAGAAATTACAAATAAATGTATATGTATAATATTAAGGATCATAATAAACATTTGAAAACATTATGTAAAGAGTATGTATTAATTATAACACATAATATGTCACAAGAAAGATTCACTATGTTACCAAGATAGTGATCAGATGAAAGAAACATGTTGAAGGACTTCGTCATGATACGAAAGTCCTAAATCATCTCACCGAGATGCTTCTATCTTTTAAAGAAATAATAAACACCTATGTACACGTCTTCTCAACTATTACCATTATTCTATTTTTCAAAAAAAAACACATGTACTTCCTTCCTACTTTGGAGAGTCGCGGGCCAACGAACTTTTGCCCCACAGATAACAAAAGTGACCACCAAGGGTACCAACAGAAGTTCACCAGCCAGGACCAATATAAATTCTGTAGATCTGTTCTTATATAGTTTTCCATTTTAAAAACTATCAGTATTACCTTTGTTAACTAATTCTAGCATGACCAGCTATCTATGTGACCCATATTTATCGCTGTAGGCCCTTGTCTGGAAATCTACAACTTCACAACCATGAGGCAACTAGACGCATGACACGGCTGACCCTCAGTATTGCCAATTCAGCCTCCACGCATGAGAGTCTTACAACTCCTATAAGTCTGTTATTTTGTATACCTAAAGCCTAGAAACTATCAATATTAACTCTACCAAGAAAACCTAACATCATCAGCTATTACTATGATCAATACTCAAGACAACAGGTTTTGTCTGAAAAAGTATGAAAACGTATATTCTCTATATACAGCAACTAAATAATTAGCAGTATTAACTCTAAAAAGAAAAGCTAACATTCTCCTATAACTCTGCCCAACATTACCAGTGACAGACTCTTGTAGAAATAAATAACATTCCACGACGCAGCGGAAACGCCAGTACAATACCCCCTTGCCCCCATTGAACTCTCATGCTCAGAGGTCACCTAAAAACATCCTCGAAACTCTGCACAAAAGTTCATATATATTCTTTCTCCCTTAGCTCTCACAGTAACCTATAAAGACGAATAAAACCTTGAATTACCTAACATCTGCCCATCATATTATTTGTATTTACTCTTCAAGTATAGTAGAGTAGTACCGTACCATAAAGTAAATGAATTTCACCTCCCCCTAGGACAAGAGGGACTTTTTGTCCTTCTAGAAAGTACATACCACACCCTTACTATCCTTCCACAGAGGATGGGTACCCTCCAGTAGTGGTGCACATTAGGGAAGGGAAGTCTGAAGGAAATCAAGTAACTCTTAGGTTTCTCAATTGTCGGCACCCCGCTTTGAGAAATATAATTTTTACCCTTCCTAACAGTCTGGAAGTACGGCACCCCGAAGTCCTTATACTGTCTGTGAATAAGAAATCCTATTATAGGATCTTTATTAATTGTGGCAACCCAATCATTTAACATAGAGACCTCTAGTAGGCTGTATCTTCAATATTAAAGTCTTAAGTGTGTAGGCACCCCTCCACTTGTATTTTAATATTTTAAGTATGGCAATTTTGACCTATATCTAAGTAACTTTATTATTTCTGGCACCCCAGGGATTAATATAGTTATCTTCTGTAGGTGATATTTCTTTATAGATAACAGTTGAAAGACACAGGCACCCCTACCTTTCAACATTTCACTGTTAGAAGTTACACGACCACTTCTCACAGAAGATCTAAGTTCTAAAACGATTTTTTGTGTTATAAGGGTTTAGCGAGACACCCTCACAGAGACTCTGCATATATAAATCCTAGGTGCATTTTGTCTGTGGCACCCCACCAGACTTTGCAACTAAAAGGTTAACACCACCCTGAGTTCTTTGACCCTCTCACAATGGTTAGTGACAGTCGAGAAGAGCAATACCTAAACTCTTCTTGCGTTCGTCCGATATTGTGTTATTCCGTCATCACTGAGACACAATATTTAAAACCTTAATACAAGAGTACCTTAACAGAACTTTATCACCGGCTAATATAAAGGTCAGGATAATCGAGTATAATTGATAAAGCTATAGGCTTAAATACTCACGTTAGTCCGATATGGTGCCAACTGTTTCCTTACAATTAACGGAGCCATATTTAAGACCCCACGCCTATTAACCCACCTGTAACTTAAATTCACACGACTGGCCAGCCTGGACGGCCCACGGAGCATCAGAAGACATCCATCAACTAGTGAATATATCTTCAAGAAAAGAAATAATATAGAAACTACCTAAATCAGTAACAGTGACTAGGTATAAAAGAAGTTAGAGTTCAAAAGTGATAAACATAAACAGAGTCCCTAATACCTCTGAATTAGTATACAAATTCGTAAAAGTGTTCAACTAAGTTAATCTATAGAAACAGATGACTTTTATGTATGTACTAGTGAGAACCATATTTAGTGTGCCTTTTTAACTCAAATAATAACAAATATCCAAAATAAGACGGATTTTGGGCATCAACTAACTCTATTATATTTCCTCCAAGTGAGAAAATAAACAGAGTCCATCACTCCTAAATTTTTGAGTTAAATTATCAAAGTGTTCCATTAGCCTAATCTATAGAAACAGATTACTAACATAAATACGTATAGAATACTTCTTTAACTAAAATAGCGAATTAAGATCAAATAAGACAGTTTTCGCACATCAACGAACTCTGAAAATAATCTCAACTAGTATAAAATATTTTAGAGTCCACCAAACTTGAACTCAAACTAAGGAAGTACATCATTGTATAAGCTTCCATATTCCGTGCCAGGAAATATAGTAAACTTGCGTAACCTCGTCCAATATTATTCACTAACTAAATCAAAACCAAGGTATCTAGTGAGATAACCTGATCAAGTATTTCTATTATCAGATTTCAACCAGAAGAATAGTGCGTATGATTCTTCAGAAGATTCAATTTCTAGTTGCATTGAATATACCTGATCTCCCTCTAGATCCGCGATCGTGCTAGGAGAATTTAAATTGAGTTGTGCCACTTAAGTTCCCGTGTCTTTAGTGATTCTGATTCTCCATGTTGTAACTAGTGAATAAGTGAATAAAGCTTTACTATAAATTATATTTTGATATTATACATATCCTCTATTATCTTACTTATATGTATTTGTATGAACTCAGATATCCCAGTCTTGAAAGAACTCACCCTAACTAATAGTTAAACCTGAATAAAATCAGGGCATAACATTGGTGGCTAGCGGTGGTTCTTGATTCGGATAGAAGAATTCATTACATTTCATATCTGGAAACAATAGAAATATTATAACATCATAAATATGGCAGCTGCTCACTCTCACATTCCCATTCCCAAATACGATGGGGAAACATATGAAATCAAAACCTACATGGACATAGTGAAGCCAGTATTAGACTTGGCATACAACACAGACCGTGAAAATATAGCCGTCCTTTTAACGCACTTGGGAAAAGCCATTTCCCTCGTTGCATCGCAGGTAACCCCCGCACTCACCTGGGACCAGTTTAGACCCATAGTACTAGATGCCATTTAGCCATCATTGGGTATCTTCGTCGCCCATTCCCGAATGAAGGACACAAAGTACGAAGGCAATTTAGATGCCACTTTAGCATCCATCGTGTTGTGGCACAAATGACACCGTCTTCGGGGTTTGTCATTGTTTTCTGTGGGCGGTGCATATTCAGGGAAGTGGCGTTGTGTCAGCCTGGCAATCCCTTCTGCTGCTGGGCGTCGATGGGCTGGAAGTGGGGGGCAGTCATGTATTCCCTCAACGTCTGCCTGGACAACTCGATGCAGAAGTTCTCCATCGTTTCCTGCTTGCCGGTGATTGTTGAGTAGAGGATATGGCTGTTATAGAGGGTGAGATCGAGGAGGTGGAAGAATAACTTCTTATACCACCTCATCGTCTTCCTTGCACACTCACATGACGAGATGACAGCATCTGATTTGTCCACCAGCCGCATGTTGATGTTATAATCACAGATGGCCAAAGGTTTCTTGATAACTTCGCCAGTTGCTCTGTCACGACGTGTGCTGTCTTGGAAGATGGGACGGTGGACTGTTGTGAGGAGGTTCACATCCCGGTTATCCATCCAGGACAACATGAGGACATTGTTAGCCTGCTTGTGGATGATGGAGCCCTTTTCCCGCCTGGGTGGTAGTTCGGGCATGAAGATCCGATTCCTCCTGACGGTGCCACAGACTCCTGTAGTGCGGCTATGCAGGAACTTGGCAAGGGAGGGGCTGGCGTACCAGTTGTCCAGGTACAGTATGTGGCCCCTGTCCAGGTAGCCCTGCAGCATGGTGTTGACGACGGCCCCAGAAATTCCGTATGTCCTCGTTTCCACCAATTCTGTTTTCTTGCCCATATACAGAATTAGGTCCTGGATGTAACCAGTTCGACAGTCACACATCACGAAGGTCTTAAGGCCATATCGATGTCGTTTGCTGGGCATGTACTGCCGGATGCCAATATTCTCCCTCCACAGCAGCAAACTCTCATCAATAATGAGCTTCAGATGGGGTTTGAAGGCGGCAGCAAGCTTCAGCTTCAGGTACTCAAAAATGGGTCTTATTCTCTCCATGGGGTCCTTCATTGCTCTGGGTTGTACTTTGATTTCTGGTGTGGGCTGCCAGGCTGTCGATGAAATGGAGGTTCCCCATTATGGCCGTGAACATATTTCTGCTAATTATTTGGCCAAAAATAGGGGTTCGGACGAGGGTATCCCAGGACCAGTACTTTTTTATGGAGGATTTCCTTGTGACCCCCATCAGCATTACAATGGCCAAGAATGTGTAAAACTCTGGGACATCTAGGGAGGACCATGACAGCCTTGCAGAGTATTTTGACTGCTCCTTTCCAGCCATGAAATAATAATTGTACCAGTTGGTCTGGTCAACAATTAGAGCCACGAGATTTGTAGTGAAGAACTGCCTGAAGATCTCCAGTCTCGTGGTCTGCCGCCCCTGGTTTGGGAGCGTAGGGCCGGCAATCCCAGCGTCCACAAAGTTGTAGTCGGTGGGCACAAAGTTGTCTCCATCGACTCAATCCCACACGTCGGGTTGAGCGGCACCTTCGTCACCAGAGTCGTCAGGATGGGAGTCACCATCAGGGCAGCGGGGGGGCCCTGCCCTGCCTCTTGCCCCTCTTGTCCCTCTTGCCACTCTTGCCCCTCTTGCCCCTGCCCTCATCCTCGGCCTTGGTCGAGCCGACCCATCCCTTGCTCTCGCACCACCAGGGGTGGGCGTATTAGGGTCACCTTAGACACCCTTCGGCCACATCCACGCACAGGACCACGGGCACTCCCACGTACATTGATAGAGTGTTGCGCACGATCAGGGCGGTGTGGCGACGCAGGCGGTGATGGTGTCTGAGTGTCGTGTCTGTGGGACGTCCCAGGCTGAGGAGAAGGTACAGGTGAGTATGGTAGTGGTCCGGGAGGTGATGGTGGGGGCGAGTCAATCCGGGGTGATGATGGAAACAGGCGGCGTGCGGCAGGGTATTGCTGGCGGCGTGGGTGGCGTGGTGGAGATGATTCGAGGGCAGGCATATCCTCATCTGTTGCTTCTGAAGAAGAAGTCAATGGCTGCGCTGCTAATATGGCTGCACCCCTGCGCAAGCCATAGAAATTGTGAGGGGTTGGTGCTTTTAGTGGAGAGGGAATGGGGGGTGGTGGGGAAGGCAAACGCGGGGGAGCACCACCACGGCGAGACACGTGTGGTGTCGGAGCTTGACCCACCTCCTCCTCCTCTCCGTCCTCCTCCTCCCCATCATCCTCACCTCTTCTCTTCTCAGCCCTACGATGAGAAGGTGGAATGTTGATGAAGGCCATGGGGTCTGGGTCATCTTCCTCATCCTCTTCCCCACTTGCTGGGGACTCCACTATGTCACGGGGGGGAGCAGGGGAACGATAGCTACTCGCCTCCCTTTGTTGTAACCTGGCGTACCGTTCAGCGATGGAGAGATAGGGTTCCTCCTCATGCATTTCATCATACTCGGCCACAGTGGGACTATATTCGTCCTCTGAATCGTCATTGGATGATCCAGTGTCACTATCAGTCACTCTCTTCAAGTATGGCCATGGCATCGGCCAGGGATATTCCCTTGCGTGGGTAACGGCGTGGTAAATCCGACATGGTGTTGTACTCGCGAGATGTATGGGTAAACTGACTTTCCTTTGTCACGCACGTCCCTTGTCCCAACAAACTGAGATTTGTGGGTTGCCATACATTGCCTACATCCTAAGGAATACCCCATACAAATATCAAGCCTATAGCTACCATAGGACAAGAGTATATAAGGTCCGAAGTCGTGGTGAAATCAGTTGGTACTAATCAGCCACTAATCCGCCCACCACCACCCGCCCGGCAGGACTTGGGGGATAGCTGAGCATGGACAAGTAATGCGTTCATCCTAAGGAATATCCCATACAAATTTCAAGCCTATAGCTACCATAGGACATGAGTAAAGAAGGTCGAAAGTCGTTGGGAGACAAGTGGGTACAGTGTTTTCATCACCTCACCCGCCCGGCAGCACTTGGGGAACAGCTGAGTATAGCATTGTGATGCACACATCCTAAGGAGTGTCTCACACAAATTTCAAGCCTATAGCTCCCATACAACAGGAGTAAATAAGGTTCAAATTCGCAGTCAAATAAGTGGGTAAAGTGGCGCCACTAATTCCACCACCACCACCACCCGCGCGGCATGGCTGGCCGGTTCCCACGTACCGTCCCTGTTCGCCCACACTCTACGGTACCTCCCCTACCATTCTCAAGCCGTTTTCTACCATACGAGCCGAATAATAGAGGTTTTAGTGGCCGACGCAATGTTCGCGTAGCTGGGGTCTAGCGTTACATACATTGCCGACGCAAACAGTGCGTCGCTGGGGCTCAGTCGGTTAAAAGAGTTCACTATCTCCATAGCCTGACCGTTCAGCTTCACCTCACACTCTGTGACTTCACCCCTTTCGAAGACCATAACCTTTCTCTTCCCCGCATTTACCTTCAAATTCCGTTTTTCGCACACTGTTCCAAACTCATTTAACAGACCCTGCAACTCCCATTCATTATCACTCATCAGAACTGTATCATCCACAAACAGCAGTATAGGTAGCTTCCACTCAATTCCCTCCCTTTTCAGCGATACACCAACATCCACTGCTCTTGATAGTATTTCTTTCATTACTCCATCCATATATACAGTAAACAACCATGGGGACATCACACACCCCTGTTTCAACCCAACATTCAGGTCAAAGAACTCGCTCTGCCTACTCCCCACACGTACTGCCGCCTTTGCACTCTCATACATGCTCTTCACTGCTTTCAGCAACTTGCCATCTACTCCGTATATTCTAAGTACTTTCCACAAACCTTCTCTATCCACTCTGTCATAGGCCTTCTCCAAGTCCATAAAGGCAACATACACCTTTTGTTGCTTCTCCAGATATTTCTCCACAACACAATTCAGGGTAAAAATCTGATCTACACATCCTCTTCCCTTCCTAAAACCTCCCTGCTCGTCGCCTATCCATTTCTCCGTTCTCACTCTCACTCTCTCAATCACTACCATACTGTATACCTTCCCTACTACGCTTAGAAGACATATTCCTCGGTGGTTACCACACACTCCTCTTTCCCCTTTGCCCTTATATAGGGGGACTATTATGCCAGTCTTCCAGTCATCGGGTGCACTCCCCTTCTCCCATGCTAGTTTGCACATTTTCCATACCCATTCGATCACTATCTCACCACCATACCTCAACATTTCCCCACACACTCCATCTGTTCCTGGTGCTTTCCCCAACTTCACTCTTTTCATGGCTTCCCACACTTCTGACCTCCTGATCCCCACCTCCTCCTCCACTACTTCTCTTCTTCTCCCTCCCATGTTTGCTGGCTCTTCATTCCTTACATTTAGCAACTCATTGAAGTACTCCCTCCATCTTTCGACTCTCTCTTGCTTCTCGGCTAGCATTCTCCCATTCTTATCTTTCACACCCTTACTGTTTCCCTTGCTACCTTCCCTAACTTTCTTGACTTCTTTCCAGAACAGTTTCTTACTCTCCCTCCATTTTACACTCAGATTCCTTCCAAATTCCTCATCTACTCTTCTCTTACTTTCCTTCACTACTCTCTTCACCACCCTCTTACTCTCCACGTACCTCGCTCGTTTCTGTCTCTCGAAATCTTCATTCCCTCTACTACCCAACCACTCTCTATATGCTTTCTTCTTTTCTTCCACAGCTATTCTTACCTCTTCTGTCCACCATGCTGTACCTTTCTCTCCCCTCCCTCTTCTCCTCACTCCACACACCTCCTCACATGCTGCACAGATCTCATCCTTAAACACCTTGCTCATCTCCTCCACTTCCTCCATAACTTCCAGGTCGAACCCACCTAGTCGTCTTTCCACTGTTCTCCTGTACTCTTCCCTGACTTCCTCCTCCTGCAACCTCTCCACCCTCTTCACCATTCCATCCTCCTCTCGCCTCCCTTCAGCTCTCCTCACCCACTTCTTTTGTATCCTAACCTTAGCTACCACTACATAATGTTAGTGGTGTTGATCTTTATCACGAATGTCCCCCTCCAGACTTGTGATATCAGGCATATCGTCAATGATGGAGGGGCCACTAATAAATTATAGGTTTGAGTCCCGAATGGAAGAAAGGAAAACCTAATATTTAGTAGTGGCACCGGAATCATTGACGATTCCGGCCCTCCCAACCATCCTCTTCCCATTCGTTCTGATGTTTTTCTAGAATATCTTGATATATCATTTTTTTTTTTTTTTTTTTTTTTTCTATATTCCAACTTACTTCCTCTCGGGCATAGGCTGAGAGCCTTAACATTCACCGCTTTACAATGAACAGTGAAGCCCGTGAGGTCTTGTTCCAGTCTAGGGAGTGAGACATGTGAAGCACGTAGAGTACAACGAGCACCTGCCATCTTGCCTTCACATGAGGCACGGTGCTCACTCATGGCCCGAAACGACCCCATCTCTGAAGCCACCTCGTTCCCGTGCTTCACTGTCTCACCCCCTACACTTGGACTCTCACACTTACACACACACAACGCCACCTGTTGAGCAGATAACTCACCAAGGAAGTTAAGGAAGATGATGCAGCAGTGTCTCGATGTGAAACCCACGCTAAGCAAACATTTGCACTAAGGGAAGCATAAAACAGATGAGAGTTCTAATCTTTTTCTTTTTATTATTTTGTAATTAGTTTTTTCGTAGTGGCATCCGCATCATAAGGACGAGTCCGTAAGTAATTATGAGCGTACGCTTTCAATGAATTGGTCTCTACGCTCCGGGGCGGGTGATTTGAACAGCTGACTCTGGGGTTCAAAGATAGCCATTACTGTATAACGCATATCGTCAATGATGGAGGGGCCACTACTAAATATTAGGTTTTCCTTTCTTCCCTTCGGGACTCAAACCTATAATTTTTTTGGTAGTAAGGGCACCAGGATTGAATGCAATATTTCAGGAGAAGGCGGACTAAGGAATTGTAAAGAGTTAGGATTACATCTTTGGATTTATACTCAAATGACAAATGATAAGCCAATTATTTTGTTTGCCTTCTTAACAAGTTCTGAACATTGTTGACTCGCTGTTAGGTTACTCGATATTGTTACTCCCAAATCAGTTTGTGTCTACACTCTGAAGCTGGATGCCATTCATTGAATAATTTGCTTTCTCATTTCGGTTTCCGATATGGAGTACTTTACATTTATCCGCATTGAAACACATTTGCCAAACTTGAGCCCAATGTAGCAACTTATCTATATTATTATGCATATTTTCAACATGTTCATTTGAGAGTACGCTATTTGCAATTTGTGTATCTTCAGCAAACTTTGAGATTGTACAGGTTAGACCCTCATCTATGTCGTTAATGTAAACTAGAACATCAATAAATATTTGAACTACAGTGGATAAACATATTGCGATCATTCCCAGTCTACTTGCTGTGCGTGGACTTAGTGGCTGAGGCACAGTAGCAACGTACTATATGATTGGAATGGGTACAGCATTTAAAGTCTTGCACTCTAATCAGCATTCTCTGACCAGCTTTCAAGTTGTGGTATTGCAAAGGTAAACACTCAAGCACTCCCATTCATGTTGGCATGTTGTGGTCAGTCACACTGTTCTTCTATGACCGAGGCTAGTTTGAAAATTGAACAAATAAAGTGGGACGAAGTATGGCCTCTGCGCAAAAACAAGTCGACTCTGCCTCCAAACGATGGAGCTTTCAGAGAGAACGTGGCCCGTGCACACCTCCGAAAGGCCATCTAGGAGGAATGCTTTGGAGCTCACACCACCACCAGTGAATACTGTTGAGTATGGATGGAATTTGAGGATGGCTCAAGCAGTCTGTTCCCTATTTCTGTGCCTGAAAATATCCAACTTGAGCCAGAGGAGTTGCTTAGACAAATAAAATGCTCATGAACAAGTGGAACACCATGTATTACCCGGAGCTGTGGTTATAAGAGAACCCATTTAGCGTGTACTGTTTTTTTTTGTTATGCATGTCAGAGAGGAAGTGATTGCTTAACACTATATTATACCAACGGAACACATGACATGTGTATATTAATCTTTCTTGCATTACTGTAAGCTATTTCTATATGCAAATTGATAGAAATAATGATACAACTAATTCTACGAGCCATGATAAAAGAGTTCATAATGCTTGAAAACATATATTTTGATATTTTATTGGTGTTTCTAACTCTACTAGGTGCAGGCCTACATGGCGGACATCTTAGATTTCATTGAATATCTCGATTTCCCCAAAGGTGACAGCTCCACCCACCCCAGGATCTTATTCTATACACAATAGAAATGTATAATCATCAAAGAAAAATCTTAAACTGAGAATTTTAGCTTTAGGCAAAATACACCCTTCTGCTGCCGGACTATATAATGCAGGCTTGCTTTCGCTCGCCACCTAAATGGCACGAATAATTTTACATAGAAATGAAGTGAAAGGTCTTTAAATAGCCAAACTAATGGGGTGAACGTCTTAAAATCTCAAAACTAATGAGGCTAACTTAACATGAGGGAGAAGGAAATCACCCCTTAATGTCCTCCACTGTGTTGACTCGTTTAAATGATGGGTTCCTACCTGTTGCCTGAATTGGTCACACCCCACCATATTTCACCAGTTTTGGGAGCACAACAAATTGTGTCAGTTTAAATAATCGAACCCAGGTCATCCATGCAATTTTCTTATGACTCACTGCACACACTAAAATTCAGACATTCAAAAGTATGAGGATAGTGCTGGCACCATTATTTTTCCTCAACCCTGAAGCTAAATTGTTCATAACTGGATAAGTGGGAGTGAACAGAGATTACTGGGTGCATAACGATTATGGTCACATTTAACGTGTGTAATATGTGTCTAAAAATCTGTGTGATATAACCCGGGTTTGAATCCTGGTGGCTCACATATATGCTTTCATTAATTTCATTGGAGGTGTTTGGTGTTGTGGTGAAATTAATAAAAAAATAGATTATCAGTAGGTTCAGGGATATTTCATAGCGAGGCCGTTCTATATGATCTGTGCCCCATGAATATTCTTTCCTCTCACATAAAAATTAGGCTACCATAGTGCGGTGGGAATATGAACATGATTAGATTAATATCCAGTATTCGAGAATGGATAATAAGTCGTAGGCGTGTGCATTAACCTTTAACCGTCTTGGTGGTGTAATGGTTAAGGTGTCTTAAAATATGTGTGTGATAACCTGGGTTCGAATCCTGGTGTATCACATAAATGCTTTAATTAATTTCATTGGAGGTGTTTGGTGTTGTGGTGAGATTAGTAAAAAATAGAGTATAACAAAACTTGTTGACAACAATGTTCCCGTGGTGATGGGCCGGTCTATCAGAGTGAGAACAGAGCGATCTCTGCCATACCCATAGCTTACTCTGACTGTTCCTTTTAAGAACATAAGAACATAAGAACATAAGAACATAAGAACATAAGAAAATGGGAGTCTGCAGAAAGCCGATTGGCCTAAGCAAGGCAGATCCCTGTCCCACACAACCCCAATTACAAAGCCCAATTATAGGCTCAACACTCTAATACCCTGAGGATCATCTTACCAAACCGGTTAGAGATTAACGCAGGATTACGGGGGTCTGCAGAGCGCTGATTGGCCCAACCCGGCTGATCCCCATTCACACCCAACCCTTCTCGTCCATATGCTTATCCAATTTTTTCTTAAAGCTCCCTATCGTTCTTGATCCCACTATATCACTTGGTAGCCTATTCCACCCATCTACAACTCTGTTACCAAACCAATATTTGCCTATATCTTTTCTGAAACGAAATTTATCTAATTTGAAACCATTGGTACGAGTTCTTTCGCTATCACTGAGCTTTAGTACATTTGTCATGTCCCCTTTGTTAATCCCACTAACCCACTTGAACACCTCTATCATATCCCCTCTAACTCTGCGTCTCTCTAACGAATGTAAACCTAATTTCTTCAACCTTTCTTCATACGGAAAATTTCTAATATTATGGATCATTTTTGTCATTCTACGCTGAATTCTCTCCAATGAATCTATATATATATTTTCTAGATCTCAAGTGACGGCGTGTCTTCCGTGGATTGACCTCCCAATCTACCAAGATCGGAAGCCAAAGCGTCACATTTTTCCTTTGCCCCTCAACTTTCTCTTCATAATTGCTGAGGGGCACAGGGCACTGGGTGGGGCTTTGGTTTCCCGGGCGTTTCCGCACCCTCCTCAGCTCCCTGCCATGGAGTGGCTTCGGTCACCCAGGCTTTATTGTGGTCGGCAGGGAGTGTTCTTTGGGGGCGCTCGGTTATGGCCTTGGCCTTGCTCGGGGCCTTGGGGCTGTTCGGCCAGGCAGCTTGGGGAACAACAACAACAACAACAACAATGTTCCTTCTTGCGACCCAATACTAATGAAACATAATTCTATCTGCATTACTAAAGCTAAGAAGTAATAGCCTTTCTCTGCCAAGGTGCCTTACACTCCGACGTACAGCAGTGAAATTGTTGCAACCAGTAGATATTGACAGTATTGGAAATTATTTATGTAAGGATAAATCCTTAAACCAAATTAGAGATACAATTATATATTTTATCATTTACAAATACACTTTATAAGTAAGTAAACAAATCCAAGTATATGATACAAATGGAAAATAAGTTAACCTTTCCCATTAAATATCGCGGCATATAATATTTACAAATTATACATGATGGCAGTACACGTGACAGACAATACCGACAAGTGCATAAAGGCGGTGTCACACCAACGCTTTTCCGGACAATATTATTTTATGAACAATTTTTTTCTCCCAATATTTCGGAGCCTCTTCGCTTTAAAATTGGCAACTATATTGAAGATATATTATTTTAAGTGTCTGAATTATGTTACACTGTTATTGAAAATATATTATATTAGGCGACTGAATTATGCTACAGTTGTATTGAAGACATAATTATGTTAGGTGTCTGGATTCTGCTACAAATTCAATACTATAACTGGCAGACCTTAATTGCCCGCAAAAGGTTATCAGAATATGCGCGGGTGTAACCTCGCCCTAAAGAAGGCATTATAGCTACTGACCAACCTCAATGACTATGGTAAAGTGGCTCACTATATGCAGAGAGTTGCTCCTCGGCATTATTGCTTTGTGCATAAGAAAAGCAGTTTTGAGTAAATAGTTCATAAATCAATATAGACTATAAACACTTTGCTAACATTATACAAAAATGTATGTCGGGATTATGTAAAGGTGAATACTCTGATGAAAAGATGAAACACCTTGCTATAAAAGTATTACCATGAAGATAAATGGGATTGTATAATTATGTTGTATATCTTATGACTATATATCCATTCAATTCGTGGAATGTAGTTAACAACTTTCTTTTAACATCACATTAATTTTTACATGTGCTTGAAATATAAATTACAGTTAGTGACAATGTATCTGTATAATTGTTATGATAAGTAAATAATAATGGAATGCACAATCATTTTGGATATAATAGCCTTCAAGATACTTTGAAGCATTTACTTAGCAATGACATAAACTTCATTTCTTATTATGAAATTACAGATTGTTTGTATTTCTGAATATTCTTCGAGTCACTTTCACTCTTGGACAGTTATTGAGGCCTTCATGGCTTACTCCCTCTCAGAGTAAGCTTTCACTCTATTAAACAAATATTATATTATACTTTACAGATTGCAACTTTAATCACATTTCTGTTTGGGTTTATGAGTTTCCTTGGTTGGCCCTCTCACAGTGACCACTTCCTGAGCGCCGCGTTCCCATATTTGTTCCAGTCCTCTCTCGTCACTCGGGACTGGACAAAAGCAGGAGATTCAGCAAGAACACAGGCACCGATGTAGGCGGCGTGGTAGCGGTAAGGAGATGCATGCACCTGTGGAATCAACACAAATAAATTAATATAGTACTATTTCCTTGTTATTTAACTTTCTGTCATGTTTAACTTTATATCTTCAATAATTAAACTCAATATTTACAGGATGTGGGATCGTCCCAACTTCTTAATATAATGAACAACTGTATGCGAATACTAACACATTGACTATGGGAGATATTTCCTGAGCCTAATATAATTGTCTAGTATTATCCAGAATACAATACATCAAGGAATATTTGTACTGGAATAGAGCTAGTTTTAAACATCCTGAATATGAGATGACATCCCTACTATGAACAAAATCGACTAATATCAGCCAGAATAAAATTGAAAATATATCTGTACTTAAAGCGTTAATTTATGTCAACCAATATATTTAATAGATACCATATATCCACTGTACATTTGCTGAATACTGTACAGTGCAATATTACTTTGTTTGTGGAAAATTTAATATTTTCTTATCATAAGACTATAATTCGTATTTGACCTTTGGCCTGATAGCAGGAGGTGTAAGGTTGTCGATCTCTGTGGTAAGTCTGTCCGCCAGGCCGGGCATCTGTGTGACACCGCCAGCCAGGAAGATACTGCGGCTCATCTCTTTCCGGATGTCCATACTGCACTCCTAGAATCACCAGTAATATAATAATTAGTTGGTTCAAATGTAAACAATTCCTGTTCTACATATCAGATTGCATAAGATACAATAATCAATATATATATATATATATATATATATATATATATATATATATATATATATATTTAGGTCTTTTAGTAAGCGCTAGCATCACATTGGTAGTGACCTGCTCTTTTGATGAAGGCTTAACCATACTTCATTTCAGTAGCCCAGTGTGGAACATACGTTTACTGAAACCAACAGACATACAAAGTGCAGTAAGACAAAATGACATTGAAAATAAATAATCAAACTTGTATTTAAAGTATTGTGAATGAAAGAAAAACATTATACTTTATTTGTAATACAAATGCTTTATGGCCCTATCTAAGAGAGATAACACATTGATACACTTCGCATGCTATTTTCTGTAAAGACAAATGCAATGGGGCAAGGCATAGTAAAACATTCTATCTAACTTGAAATACAAAATAATAATTAGTTATTTAACCTTATTTACTATCAATCAAACTTGCTCATAGACATATTGAAAGCCTTCAATAGAGTCTGGCACAAATATCTACCCAACGTCGGATTTTATCCCTCTATCTGTGCTTTTGTCTCTAATTTCCCCTCTGGCAATTCCATAGCTGTAGTTGTGGACGGCTATTGCTCACTTCCTCAACCTATCAACTCCAGTGTTCCTCAGGGCTCTGTGCTGTCTCCAGTTCTCTTCTTAATATTGATTTATGATCTTCTCGACAGTATCTCTAGCCCAATTCACTCATTTGCTAATGATTCTACCTTACATTATTCAGCTAGTTTCTCACAATGACCCACCATGCAACCACTTCAAAACTCACATGATGAGGCCATAGCATTCCTATCTTCTCATCTATCAACTATTTCTGATTGAGGAAGAAAGAATCTTGTTACTTTCAATGCCTCTAAGACCTGATTTCTCCCTCTATCTACCTGTCGGAATATTCCAAAAGACTATCACTTGCTCTTCAACAATACACAGATCAACACTTCATCTTCTCTTAATATTCCTGGTGTATCTTTTTCATCTGACCTTTCTTGGAAAGATCATATTACCATTCTTGCCGAAACACCTTCCCAGAAGTTAGATGTGTTCAACTGTCTCCGTCAGTTCTTCACCTCCGCACAGCTTCTTGCCCCTCACTGTGCGCCAATGTATCGAGTATTGTTCGCATGTGTGGGGAGTTTCAAGCCATACCGCACTTCTCGAAAGGGTAGAGTCGAAAGCATTTCGTCTCCTCATTTCACCTCCTCCTACTAATTCCCTACAATCTCTCTCTACATGCTGCAATGTTGCATCTCTCTCACTCTTCTACCGCTATTACAATAATCAGTGTTCTTCAGAGCTTTCTTTTCCAGTCTTTCTTCAACTCAACAAGTAAGCTCTGGAACTCTCTCCCTCGATCTGTCTTTTCCCTCCTCCTATGACTTAAACTACTTCAAGCTTTGTGTGTCCAGACATTTTTACTCTAACGCACCTTGAATTTGGACCTCTTATCTCTCTTTCAACATTGGGGAGGGGGGGGGGGACACTTGTTACAATCAGCTTTGTCTTTTCTCTCCTTCATTCACATAGATAACAAATGTTCATTAATACCGTATATGTCTGTGTGTCTGCACTAGTTTGAGTTCGGCTGTTATTTTCTGTAAAGTTAAGGAAAAGCAAAATTTGATAATACAAAATGTAGATTACCCAAGAAAAATAAAGTTATATTTACTAATACAAACAAGATAACTTATATCGAATTTAAACAATGCCTTGATTAGTTCTTTGGAGTTGTGCTTGTGAGTGTTTGAGCAACATATGGAGGCTAAGACTCACCATGATGGCCTTGTGCACCAGCTTGTGCAGCCCGGGGTGATCCAGGCCCCAGGCATCAGGATTGAACAGTCCTTCAGTCGCTTGGAAACGACCAAAGTCCAGGGTTATTGATCTGAAATTAGGGTGAAGGTTAATATATTTTATATTTATATATATTTTTGTATTATATATATATATAATTTTTAGTTTGCTCCCTAGACCTCTATCAAGCTTAACCCGCTGGATCCCAGCGACGCACGTGTTGCGTCGGCAATGTTCGATCACCAGAACCCAGCGACGCAACAGTTGCGTCGGTCCCAATTACTTCGGTCCTATGGCACCTAGAGGGCTCAGATTTGTATGGGAACTGTGTAAGTATCCCACGCAACCATGCCGATGGTTGAAAACTCTCAAAATCCAACCGCGTGCGCGTCAGCGCGCAAAAACATGATTTTTTGGGGGAAATTGCCTTCAATTTTTGACTCTTGTAAAATCCGTTTTCGGGGGCTCTGTAGGACCATTTTTTGAGCTTTTTGATCGGTTTTTCGTGGTTTTTCCTTCATTCTTAACCCATTCGCTATTGTTTCTGGAAAAAAAAATCAAAACCTGCTGGGCCCTGGTGGTACATTTATTAATAACTAGCTGGGGCTCAGCGGGTTAAAGAGCATAGCTCGCCAAAAAAAATCTTTTTGTCACCATTCAAAGCATAATAATTTGACAAATAATGCACATGTGCTTTATTTTTTATAATTTTTACCTTAAAATAGCAAATAAATTCACATAAGATATTTCTATTTTAAGGGGGCTGATGACGTCATCAACGGACACCCTTGAAAACAGAGCCGAAATTAAGACCAGTTCATGGGCTAGCCTGGATTTGTTCTACAGGCATATTAACGCTACACTCATTCCAGCTCGAATTCTTGCTAAATTAACTTTTATTCTATGTATGGCACCAGATTTACCTCCACCTTTGACAATTGTACCTACCCACACCCTCGAACAGTTGATAATTAATCTCTAAGAGAAAAACAAATAACCAGTTCGGTCCCAGGGTTAACAAAACAAAAAACAAAATACTGATAGATCCGTTCTCAAAAGTTGCTAGAATGTCACTAGATAGTAAAATAATGGCAACAACCGTTAGAATATTACCATGATCTCTCTCATTTCATTTAATATCGCAAATATTCCTAAAAATATCCCTGGACTTTATGTCACATGATGCAAGAAAATGGTGCTAGATCGAAGTAAATCCCTCTAGATCTAGATCTGCTAAATTGGCACTACTGTTCAGTCAGACGATTAGCCCTTCGTAAAGTCAGCTATGGGTATGTTTATAATGTAGGGTTACTGCAAGGTTAGCATATAAACGCCATCTTGAC
This sequence comes from Paralithodes platypus, assembly GCA_032716605.1. Lineage (NCBI taxonomy): Eukaryota > Metazoa > Arthropoda > Malacostraca > Decapoda > Lithodidae > Paralithodes > Paralithodes platypus. The sequence continues at coordinate 33,773,204 of CM064528.1, read as the reverse complement.
TCCACAGTACTCCAATTGTATATCATAATATGGTGTTGTTTGTACACTTCATTACTAAGGTTATACCACTAATACAATTAGACTATCTTTTTATTTTTTTATTTTTCATTTTTTTCTATATTCCAACTAATCCTTCTCGGGCATAGGCTGAGAGCCTGTACAATCGGAGGTATTAAGTGTTGTCATAGATTCCCGTGGTTTTCGCTCAACAAGTGTTATTGGTATCTTTATAGTTACTGAGAAAAGTGCTTATCCCTCAGAGTATTAGTCAGTGTCCGAAACTTTGGGAAATATCTGACAACACTTATCAACCTCGACCGTACATTCAACTGTGAAGCCCGTGAGGTGTCGTTCCAGTCTAGGGAGTGAGACATGTGAAGCACTTTGAAATACAACCCCCCCCCCCACCCCCGCTATCTTGCCTTCACAAGATGCATGGGGCCCGGTTGCCCACCCACGGCTCGAAGCAGCCCCATCTCTGGAGCTGCCTCGCCCAAGTGCTTCACAGTCTCACCCCCTAGACTCGGACCCTCACTCTCAGTGGTTATTGAACAATTAATTCACTAGGCATTGCCCCCCTGTATAATATTTTGAAGATGGGAATATTCATACAGTGCTATTTAATCAGGTAACAATGAGGGTATCACCATCTATCTGTCTAATTGCACCAATTTTTTACTACTATATTTGAAATGAAAAAAAATCTCTAATAGCAAGTTTTCTAATCATGGTTCACTCGTGTAAAGTATTTAAATGTTGCATGTCCATACGAAGTATTTTTAATATTTTACCTTTATTATATCACACAAAATAGTAATTGACACTTAGATAATAATTATCATAATGCATCTGTGGACGAAGTCTTAATGGAGTATGTCACAAAATAACCGATAATTAATGTTGATTTATTCGAGCCAGGCAAATATATCTGGTGGCCGTTGGCGACTCGGTTTGAGTTGACAAGATGAGCCGATTCCCATATACAAATATATTTTTTCCAGCTATAAGGATTATTTATGTTATTACCAATTAATGTTCTCTATTTTAATTTACTAATATATGAATCATTATGTGATAGGTAAGATATCCCTTTGTTTCCCATTAGTGGGAAACGTTATTAGAGAAACTGGCATCTCCACAACTAGCAGGACAAAGGAAATGTGTTTGACTATGGGTGTTAACCCTTATTTAGCGGGCTAGGTGGTCTATTTCACCGTAGCGCCCAGCAGGGTGTTTTTACCCTAAATAGGGTTGTTTACATGATCATTTTCATGCCTAAATAAGACCCAGAGCGTAAAACAAGTATCTATCCCTAAAAGGGCATAAACAGAGCTTTCCAATGACACCCCAACCATCCTTGTACGACCACTGGTTCTCTTACAACGATCGCGCAACACGAGTGCAAAAACCATGTAATTAGGTACTTTCCCTACATAATTCCCTGTGTAGCGAGTGCGAGAGGGTAGAGGAGGATGGGATTCATGTCAGTAGGTCCGCCGCGGTGGTCTGGAGCAGTCATGCGCTTGCTACACTCCTCCCACCACTCATCTCTCTCTCTCAGCAACATTACGTGGTGAAAATGGCACACAACATAAGTTGTGAACCGCCACTTAGTCCATATTTATTTCACACGACATAAGTTGCGCGCCGCCAATTAAGGGTTAATATGTAAATATAGGTACTCTTGATTCTGCAGCTGACGTAAATGTTTCCCCTGAAAACACAAAATGTCCTATATTCCATTATATAAATACCCAGCCTACTCGAATTGAACATAGGGGTATGTTGTACATTGACAATGACGATTCTGAGGATATCTGAGTAGGTGAGCTATGCCCTTAAAAAAAAAAAAAAAAAAACATCACCCCCCTCCAGATAAATTTGTAAATTCTTTTATTACAAACAAAAATCGACACCTAAATGGCACACACTTAATATTGCCAAACAAATGGGGCAAAAGGTCTTAAAATTGCCACTTATGGAACGAACGTCTTAACATCTCATTATTAATGGGGCTAATCATGAGGGAAAAGGGGGTCCAGAGTAAACAAATACCTCCCTTCAAGAGTTGGGATACATTATTTGGCTAGGTATTTTATCGTCCCTACTTTGAAATATGTTTACAAAGATTATTATAAACGTCTGGTGGCATATGTTCTAGGGCATAAGGAAGTGGTTATTGGATTATATAATTTAATTTGATACAGATTATTAATTATAACTCCAAGGTACATTTTCTTGCATTGGCAATACAGAATGGTCTGACAGGGCACAGCATATATACAAAAGTCTTCGCAAAATGTATTCAAATATCACTTCAGTGATTAGTGTGCATGTAATATCTGGCACATGTATTATTAACAGATCACTTACTCAAAAGGACAGTCCTTGCTGAAATATTCACCGAGGGACACGGTCTTCTCAAAGGCATCAGAGTTAGTGGTGCAGCGAGCCTTTTCTGTGTTATAGTGGTTAGCGCTGTAGCAGACGTTCTCCAGTACCTGGTATAGACAAATATAAAATACTTGCAAGATTCGCTAATTTTGTAATCACTTTCTTGTTTGATATCACAATAAATTGATGAAATACAAAAATTAATATGCAAAATGAAAAAAAAGGAAAGCTCCTGGAATACCTGATATAGCTACTTCATTCCTTCGACATTTGGGAAAATACATATAATGCATATATACTACCGCATTGAAGGGCTAGCGGAACAAACTAGAATGCTCAAGCTATATGCTCAAAGTTATATAGTAAGGTACAAGAAGAAGTATAGTCTATTCACTATAATTAGGCCAGAATCATAGACATAAACATACACATTCTTCTGCTCGAAACCAACACAGATTCGCACAAGATTCTCGAAGATGATTAGTGGAAGAGGTTTATTCAATCTGTGACTCCAGCTTTAAATCGCTTGTGTGTAGGCCTAGAAGTGTAGTCTATGAAGAGCGTGCTGAATGTTACTGTATAGTTGGAGTGGCATTGATTGTGAGTGTTGTCTGTAACCAGTGTAATCAGCTCAATCATGCTGATTAGGTGCTAGTATTCACATGACAAATGCGACACAGGTCTACTGCCCCTCTGATCTCCACCATTGCAGAGAAAGGTTGGGCGACCATGTGTAAGAATGTCAAAGACATTCAACCAGTGAGGATCGAACTCGCAGCCTCTCGCATGTGGGTTATGCATGCTTCCCACCCTCCTCTCTGGCTACATTGAACATTAACTTCTTGTAACTAAAAAAAAGTTAGATGTATGGGGCTGTAAATCTTCGCACCTATGTACTGGTTGCTTCTGTTCAAATGGTAGAATATTAGATTAGATGTTCTATTCCTTTTTGTGTTATAAGCGATCAGGGGTCAAGATTTCTCACCTAATTATATTGGATAGATAGACTATAGTAACATAGAAAGTCAAGTTTTATACAAACGAAAGACATAATTTAATTAAAGGAATTTACAATAAGGATTGAATACTGTAAATCTGTTTGAAATATATTTGAAAGACATAATCTGACATATCTAACACTTATAAACATTAAGAAAATCTGTGATACGGGAAACTAAGAACAAATGTGGCATATATAGAACTAAGAGTACATCGATTGCTTGGAAATATATTTGAAGGAGTAAGGAGTGTCTTTAGTAATATTCAACCACGTGTTCATGCAGGAAGATAAAAGCGAATGCCTAAGATGTAGAGGTAGGATTGTGTGACGGATTCGTGATATTTCAGTTTGAACTATTCATGGATCTATATCCATGGCATGCCAAGGCAATGCAGAGAGGAGCAAAAAGAGAAAGTGTATATCGGAGTTATTGGTAATTGAGGAAGTTCTTGTTTTCTGACGATAACACCTAGCCTTTGGTTGTTGATTCAAGAAGATAGGTTGGACAGACTACTAACAAAACATGGTTCATGCATGTTAGAATAAACATCTAAAGAACTGCAGGTAAATGAAAAGTGATCAAGATAAATCAAGGAGGGAAAACGACGAGAGCCTGGCCATGGAGAATGAGAAAAGATGGACATCCAGGACAGGGAAGATGTTGCAAATGATGCAAAGAATTGTAAAAGTATGATATATGAAGAGAAGAAATTGGTAAGCAAGAGTACATAATTGTTTGTGAAAGATTCTGCCTACGCTGGGGTCTGAGCCCGGCTGTGGTCTATTAATGAACTGATAAATGACGCGTAGGATTAGGTTATTTAACATTGTGTGCAAATGCGACTCAGAACGTGGGAAGAGGCTAATTATGAGCAGAATATTTGACATTTAGATACACTTTTTATTTATGGCTGTACCTTTTTCGTACCATATATTCAAACATACAGTAGACTACAGTAGATCTGGACTTGACACGAAAATGAAATCGAATCTCGAAACCGCGAACATGTGATATAACTTGGGGGTTCGTTCTCCGATTTTGGGTCCCTTACTGCAAGGTTCCATTTTCATGTCAAGTCCAGATCTACTGTAATCTATGATTCAAAATATCAATTTATATATATATATATATATATATATATTTCGATGCATATGCAGATGTGCCGGTGTTTAGTGAACTTACATGGCGGATGATATAGCTCTCCACCTCGTTGATGAGTGACACATTCCTCATGTAGAGGAATTGTCTCAGGTGGTCTAGGATGCGGTACCCACCATAGGGAACTCGCGACACGCCACCATCCACGATGTAGCCTGTAGGAAAACATTTGTAAGGTTAATGTTTCATATATATATATATACAGTATATATATATATATATATATATATATATATATATATATATATATATATATATACAGTATACTCTTAATTTAGGAAGATTATTAACAACACAATATACTAGTATAGTATTTTTTATGCCAGTCGTGAAGGCTTTATGTGGCACATGGAATAAAACATGGAGTTATAGTGATCAACAATGCAAAGATTATTTAAAATATAAATGAACTCACCATCAATTACAGGCACTATGTCCATCCTCTCACCAACGTCGACGACAATGCCTGACGTGGCGTTGTAGGCGTATAGCGCCAGGATGGACTGGTGGGTCAGATTGACGGACCTAACGCCGTGCTTGTCAAAAAGGACGCGCAGGAGCTCCGCCTGAGTGTTGGTGTTTAGGACTCGGGGCACTGACAGCTGGATGTGGTAGTTCTTTGGGTCCACCTTCAGCTCGGCAAAGGTCTTCTGCAGGAGACTTGAGACAGCGCTCAGGTCCACAGAATACTGGGGGAGAACAATTATGAAACGTTTTAGTTATCAATGTTTCTTATTTGAGACCTTATATCTTATTTATCCTGTCTACCGGATCTTTCAAAGCAATGTGTTGTGTGACGTTAACCACTCCGTTAGAACCGCATGGCTTGTCCTACAGTGACTCGCTAGGATCGCCAGGGCAGTGGATGTGGCTACAGTTGATGTATTGTTGTGTGCTTTATTTCATATGAAAGCTTGTGTCATGGGCAGTCCAGAAAGGCTCTTTGTTTTCACCCATGTCAAGGCTTTATATATTTAATTGCAAAGTATATGTTTTATCATTAAGTAGTAATGATAGGATTTGAGAGAGAGAGAGAGAGAGAGTAGAACAGAGTGTGGGGAGGCGCGCAGTGTTTTTTGCTATACTCGATGACGTCATAGCTGGCTGGTCTTGGGGATTGGTTGGAGGAGTTTTTTACCATGCTTGGTGACGTCATGTTTGGCTGGCTTCTGTGGCATTGGCTGGAGGACTTGTTACCGCTTTTCCTACGCGGTTCGAGCTAGTGCTAGTATATATACAGCTTTCTCGCCACTCTCTCCCTCAGATCTGGTTTCTAGAACGCATCCCTCTTATCCCTTTGATATCTGTCCCCCTCACTGCACCTGAGAACCTTTTCCTCTGCCTATCTCTCTCATTTTCCATATCTGTCACCACCTTTTATTAATATTATACCCCCTCTGGTTAACTCTGCATAATCAGCTTCATGCTGGCCAGTTGTATTGTGTGTTAAGGTCTTATATAACCCATGTATGTTAGTTGTTAAGATAAGTTGATCACGAAGCATTGGTTGGCATTCATATTGTTCAGTACCGCTTCCTATAATTATTAGTGTTCTGCTAGATTAGATAATGCTAGACTAGGAGTCTGATACTATAAGGTATTGTTTCCGATGGGTGCTGGCTTTAGTTAAAAGCTGCACAACATACCTGAGAACTGGAGTTGATTGGGTAAATTCTAGTCTGTGTGCCATTGAGAATAGAGCATGCACGAATGAGGGCTTTTTGCCTATACCATTCTGCACTGTTCTAGGCTCGGTTGTTTGTCTTTGAGGTACGCCAGGAAAACGCTTGATACTTCGGTATTAAGGTTTCTCAAGAGAGCTACCCTTCACTGTAACGTAATACTTGACGCACAGACTTGAGATTTGCACTAGGCTATGCGGCATGCCATGCGCACCAGTATCTCGTATCATTGACTCTAGGTAGACTTTATCAGTCATAGTAGACATTAAGTATATTAAACCAATTGCTCTTATGCATACCCGTTTATGATTACACAAGCATTTCGCAGCCTAGTTTGATGTATTGAGACACAAACGATTTAGGCTCTTTTTGTTGATAGGAATACTGCATTGTCGTGGCGATTATTATTATTGTTGTAGCGTTTAGGATATTCTTGGCTCCGACTGCATTATATATCCTGCCTTTTTGTGTGCATAGCCTGCACGAGCATTGTTCCGCTGCCTGCCTTTTTGGGTTCCATTTCCGATTCGAGCATCTTGATAGCATCTAACATTTAAAGAAGATTCCTTGTTGGTGTTGAAGGACTTTAGTGCACTTTCTTTCATGCAGGAGTGCCTGACATTTATTGATTAAAGAAACGTAAGCTGTAACTTCTCTTACCACCTGTAAGTATACGCTATATAAGTAACCAGAAGATTATTATTATTATTATTATTACCACCTTACTTTGCATACCATAACCAAGCACCTTCGGTTATAGGTAGTAATAGGCTGTTTTCACATAACATTAAGCCTAGAGTAGACGCACATTTATTGAGAGTTTGATGACCTATTATTGCATATAGAACTCTGGAGAGTATTTGTGTTCTTTGTTCACTGGGAATATACATCAGAGGATGGATCTAGCGCTTTCCGTTGTAGCATTTATGCCATTACTAGTCCAATGAATAAGAGCCCTGATATATTTAAACCTCAGTCGTAACAGTTGCTAAATGCATGTAGATGTGGTTGGAGTTTATATATGGATCCTAACACGGAACTGGTTAAATAAAACACATCAGGTCAATACATAATTATGGACAAATTAATAGGTGAAAACACAAATAAAATAAACAATAGTGACGAACTCCATGTACAGTTACCCCATAAGTTCTGTTCCTCGCCGTGACCGTATGTATGACAGTAAAATTAGTATGAATGAATTGGGTGCGTGGTCTCATATTTATCAGTTGACTAGCTAGATGAGTGTTCCACTGCATAAAAAACGACACTCATAATTCAATCAATAATAATAATAAGAAAAACTATTTGTCAACAGCCTACTCGGCAAAAACCCTCATATGGCTGGAGAGGGTGTAAAAAGTGAAAATGGGTTAACATAATACGGTATATATGTATATATATATATATATATATATATATATATATATATATATATATATATATATATATATATATAATATAAGGGCTAAAATCATTAAAACGTATTCACCATAAAAAGAAAGAAAAAACTGAGATATGGTCAAAATGTCAACAATGTTGAGCGTGTCCATGTGTAAGTGTCCCCAACCTGATTGGCTGGGATATCAGTTTGAAATAGTTGGTAGTAAAGAATTAACCCTTTCAAACTCCAATACGCATTTCTCTTTTGTTTTCTGGTAATTATTAGACGATTTTATTCAGATTAGGAAAGGTATATGGAAGTCAGAGGGTTGATTGAGAGAACCTTTACCCTTTTAATACCCACAGATCCTTCCTAAGTTGCATAATCGTCTAATGATGGCCAAAATATACTGCTAAAACGCGTCAGAGCTTCTAGCGGTTAATTTAACAACAGTATTGGTCTGATAACTCAGTAAGTTAGCTGATTCAGGTTGGGTCCATTGGCCATACTTCACGGCAGGCTGCACCACCCAGAAATATTGCGAGAGTCTAGGGGGGAAAAAAAAAAAAAAAAAAAAAATACAGCTGTATTTGTTACTATCAATCAACAGTGTAATATAATTGAGAGAAAACAAATATATATATATATATATATATATATATATATATATATATATATATATATATATATATCGGTATATATACAGTGTATATATATATATATATATATATATATATATATATATGTGTGTTATTTTCCCCAAAATGTTCGGAGCAACTCACCTTTGATATCTTCTGAGAGGGTCTGATGGGAAAGGCGACTGAGGATACAGATCTGACTTCAGGGGTGAGAGCATCAAAACCCCACACCTGACGTCTGCCCTCCCTGCTGTTGGCTACCACTGAAGGCATGAACACCTGAGGCAGTGTGGCTGTAGGACAAGTATATAACATGTATTAGTACTACCTTAATGTATGCATGCATATCTTAATATGTGTTTGTGCACATTCTCCCAAATAATATGAGCTTGTGCTTAGCCCTTCATATACTGGGTTTGTGCTTGCGTTTTGTTATTTATTAACTTGCACTATAATCAATGCATAAACTATCAGATTTAGTTTATAATTGACACTATGAATGCCATTTTGTAAAACCTATTATAAGTTTATTCTTACGATACTATTATCTATCAAGATTCATGCATGAACAAAGTACAAAATGAGAATAGAGATATTCTTTATATAAAATATAATGCGCAAGAATCAGAGTGAAGGAACCAATGAATGGTATATTTTCTATTTGTCTTGTGTTTCGACTACTGCGAAATGTATATATAAATCGTGACCGACGATTACCTTGTGATGCGAGGACTCCCGCTCTGATGGAAGCCGAGCCAATATCGATGACGAGAGTTTCCCTTAGCAGAGCTGGGTTGGTGGGTATGGGCCAGGGCTGGACGTACTGGCTGGCGAAGTCCTCGACAGTGTGCGTCTCCAGGGCCCGCCGCCACCTCTCAGCTTCCTGCCGGGACCCACACCGCACCACCACGTAGTGTCCTTTCTGTTAGTTAGAGGGGAGGCGGTAACTGATTTAGAACACTACTTCATTTACGGTAGTCTATTTTAATAGGATGATAGGATAGCTTTCTATTCTGAAGCCATGAAGTAGATTCGAACTAATAGTTATTGTTCAATTTGTGATGATCTTATAATAATAGACTTATAGGTCACATCATTAGTATTGACCTTCATTATAATCTAGTAAATATATTAGCAAACAAATAGTTCAGTATTAAGGGTGGTCTAAATATGTCACAAAATGTAAACAGAAGACAAATCTTTATGTTATTAAGAGTCATTGGTGTAAAACAAGAGGAAAAGTTATTTAAATGTGTTATGCATTATCAGAGTATATACAATATAATATAGGCCATGGCATATGCAATTTATATCACAACCCCAACTGACTTACCCCATCATCAATCCCGAGCATGACTGAAGCTTTTGAGTCGCGGCTCTGTAGCAACCCACAAGATCACAAGAGAGACAATACACTGGTTAGTCAATGGTTGGGTTAGGACAGTACTACACGAGCAATTTTACTGGCGGATTTCCTCGGAGACACGGAATCAGAGTTGATCATTTTCTGATGGAGGTAAGTATCCAATGTTTGCTACCTCTATTCTGGCGAACATGTATATAACTTTCTCGTACTTAACCCAAGAACGGCAAAGGTCCTCAATTGAGTCTGTAGTGAGATTTGTTTTTCCATGTGAAAAAAATATATAAATAAAAAAAAAAAAAAAAATTGCTACAGACTCAATTGAGGACCTTCGCCATTTTCCGAGTTAAATACCAGACTCCGATTTGATCTACCACTAAGGTTGCTCGTGTGAAACATGGTTTAGATATGTCGGTAGGGTCAGGAATATCCAGGAGGTGAATAGGCACAACAGACAAAGCAAAATTCCTTCTAAGGGCAATGGACACCATGAAATACAACAAGCACAGCACCATGAGTAACAGGTCACATGGCAGCAAATAAACTTCATTTTAACCGGGCAAAAGATATCATACCCATGCCAGTGATTTTTATTTACACTTAAGCCTGTATTTCTCGACTAACCGCATTATTGCCGTATTCGTACCCAGTCAATATAATACGCTTGTTGTTGTGATTGACCTGTATTGAGAAGCACTGGATTTTTTGTTATAGTACTCGCGTTGCAATTACAACAAGCATATTATATTGATTGGCTAGGAATACAGTGAAGCAAAAATAATTACCGCCGACAATAATGGCTTTGTCTAGGAATACGTGCCTTAGTTGCAGAATAAGAATATATTACAACAAACACTATACCATAGACTTCAGTATTAGTAAATTAGGACATGACAATTGTTCGCCCGATTAAAATGAATAGAGTACACCATATAGAGAGCAAACATATTACTGGTATGCACCCTGATACCTAGTGTTCCGAAAAAATGCGTTATAATATAATGTTCTTGTTTTGACTTGAACTGTACTTATAAGTTTCCGTAAAAATAAAGGAAAGTAAATTAGCCAAATTCAAACACTACTAGAATATAAACGAAGCAATTGTATAAAAAATCCCAATCACATTTGATTATGATTTTATACTAACATTTCCCTCATAAAATTTATTTGTACGGTGTTATTAATTAATTATATTACTAGTATTACTATACAGACTTATCCATTGTAAATACCATTATGTCCTTAACACCTTTTATTTTTGTTCTTAGAAGTAGTTTTTACCAGACCACTGACTTCCCCAAAAGAACTCCCGCAGGGTTGGTCCAAATTTTAGGGATTATATCAATATAAACTACTAGTCATGGTGAGGTAGGGAGGGTCAGGAGGGGATCAAATTTGTTAACACTGTTTAACTATTCGTACACTAAATAAAACAAATGAACCTAAAATAATGCTTAAACATGATATATGAAAGCATTGAAAGTATTCATTGACTACAGTAAGTGTTATTTATATATAAGCATATATTATCTTAAATATTGATATGAAATTCATAGTATTTAGATCATGTTCAATTGCTCCATTCATTGATTAAAATGGATTACGCTCATGCCTCTAACTGTATACTTAAGGGGGTGTTAACGTATACAAATGCATAGTAACTTCCATAACAATAACAACATTCAAGATGCACATACGTAACTGCAATTGTGTTAACTGAACACAGTGTGGCATTGTCAACATAGCTCGTATGTACAAATACACTTCTACTCTAATAGTGTTAGTACACTGAATATCCTAATGAACATGTTAGATCTTTTACACACACATTATATATTATCTATTAGTTCAACAACGTATAATTAGAGTATAGTTCTTATGGTAAATGCAGGGTTAACATAGTTAAAATAAGATATCATACAAGATGCATCAAATATTTGAAGTGATGCATTGATTTGATAAAAATATATACATTCAAGCATAGCCAATGACCTTGGAGGACATGGACGGCACACACACAAACACCTGATAATCCAATCTAGCACAAACACTTCCCTCTTTATAATCTATGCTCGCCTGATTTTACCTTTTAAACCTCTCATCTGTAATTATAATAGTATATGTCCCATCCCAATGTTCTCCATAATTTACAGCATACTTCGTCCTGGATTAACCCCTTAAAACGATTATACCTTCCTTCCTTATACTTTGGCTGTCATTCGACAATTAATGAAGTTTAGATAAACATATTAAAGTCCGAGGATTAACCGAGATACTCTACAATTTCCTTCTGATTCCTAGAGATCCTTCCTAAGCTTTGTAACGTACACTTTCGTCCACGTCGACTATTTCATGTTCCATGCTCTCCACGCTAATTTTACCAAGCCCAGCCTAACCTAGCCTATGTAAACCGAGTATACACTAACCCAACTTAAATCAAACTAATAAATATTAATTTAGCCTATATAGTTCCCAATCCTATACTGACTCAAAATCCCAAAGCAAGCTCATATAGTCTACAATCTGCATAATCCAACCGTACACTTATTGATTCCCAAAGCAAGCCTCCGTACTGTAGTTAAAAATATCCACCCCTACACTAACACAGACCCTCAAAGCAATCCCACCTAGCATATATTACCAATCCTTACACCGACATATATTCCTAAAGCAAAACCTCCTAGCCTATGCTACCCATACCTACACTAACTGAGATTCCTAAAGAACACTATCATAGAATACAGTACCCAACCTTACACTGACATAAATTCCCAAAGCAGTTTACAGTACCCAATTTTACTGACATACAGTAGATACCCAAAGCAAAACATAAATGATCAACCTTATATAAACCAACCATATACTGACATAGACACCCAAAGCAAACCATAAATGATCAACCCTGTGTAAACCAACCCTACACTGACATACTGTATATACTAAAATCAAACCCTAAATAACCAACCTTATGTAAACTAACCTTACACTGTCATAGATACCCAAGCAAACCCTAAATAACCAACGTTTTATACAGTATACCAACCCTCTCACTGACATAGATGCCCAAAGCAAATCCTAAATAAACCGATTTTATAAAACGTACCCCATCGTCCACGCCGACCATGTTAGGCTCCATGCTCTCCACGCGGCCTCCCATCAGCGTCATCTTCATGCTGGGCTTCTCCGTCTGGTTACCCTATTGATAGATCCGAGGATATATTTATGTTGTGGACGGGAAAGATCAATTGCAAGTTTTCTTGCTAATGTTTGTATCACACTCTCTCACTTTCTGACAATTTTGTTTCGACTGGTGTTACACGTCTTCATAGATTAACATATATCTCAACAATATGATACACAGAAACATCTATTGACGTTAATATACACTACCTTACTCTTGACTCTAACACAGGAGAAGCTACTGAGGTTTTACAACTCTACACATATCTTGTGTCTAAATAATAGTGACAATAGCTCGATTAGGTTTATATATATAGAAACTATGTACATACAAATGTAACACTATAATATTATTGCTAAGTAGTGGTTCATTTAAGAGCTCCTAAGGTCCCTTACCTGGTAGTAGTAAAGAATTCCATCTTTGGCCACAAAGTATCGTCGCTTCCAGGCGTTCCAGAAGGTGGCCTTCTTGCGTCCAGAGGGCAGCTTCTCCAGGTAGCCCTCAATGTTGACGTAGGTGGTGCCCTGGGACTGTAACCTCGGAGCCTCAGGGATGTAGTACAACCGCTTCAGGAGACTTCGCTAAAAGATGGAAAAAAGGCATTATAATCATTGGGCCAGTGACCTATTGGTCGAGTAGAAAAAGACAGTCAACAATAACAAAGATTTGATCTCAATAAACATTTTCTTTTTAGGAAATCACCCTAAAGACAGTAAATGTATATATATATGTATATGATATATATATATATATATATATATATATATATATATATATATATATATATATATATATATATATATATATATATACACAGTGCATTGACAAATATTACCAATACCTAGGAGGTTGCTGATAATTAAATAACATGTGTCTTTTTACATGATACATATTTATGCAGTAAACAAAATCATAGCTATTACAAACCGGATTCCATCCAGAAGTGGAGGGTGGTTTGCTCATAAGCTCCTTCAACTCCTCGTCCACTTTCCTGAACTGGTTGAAGATGGGCTCCACCGGTTCGTCTGGGTCATGCTTCACATTTTCCTGTGACTGACAGGTGACGAGATTCTCGACGGAGGCGTTGGGTGAGTGGAGACTGTTTGTACTGCAGACGGAAGAACTGGCAACAGATGAGGACGAAGACTTTCGACTCTGGCCCTGACTCCCGTTGATGTTGGTAGCCACGTTTCCATTGCCGTTGGTAGTAGCGTTGCCATTGGTCTCTGGCTTGGTGGTACTGTTGGTACTATTGTTGCTATGGCCGTTGGTTTTGCCAGTCTCGAATTGGTTTCTGAGGGCCTTGACGGAGGGTAGGAACTTCTTGACTTTGGATGGGCTGCTGAGGGTATCGTCGTTGTTGTTGCTGCCGCCAGAAGAGTTCCAGTTCTTGATGTCAACCTAGAAAACAAATCATGTCAGAAAATATCTATAATAATTGTGAGGACATCTAATATCAGCGATATAACAAATGCATGCACTTGATATAATGTCAATCGTGAATAACGTATCAAGTGTTCTTAGCTCTAGAAAATTACTAAAAGGGGAACAAAATATTCAAATGGTTGTATTATTGAAATGCCCAGAAACCAAGATATGAAGGAGTACAATTTACTCAGTGTTCAGCATACAATCCAAACAATTGTCTTACGCTTGATCACACAATATTCCTAATGCTGAATAGCAACCTGCATAGCCTTCTATAAAGTGAAAAGTTTGTAATGATCAAATTATAATAATGTACTAAAGAAACATTTTGTGTTGCTAAATGTCAACTTAAAGAGGCCACACTGAAATACAGTCTATAATGCGAACTAAGCAGTATTAAATTAAGTATGCATTGTTATATTACAAAACGGTTTCAGAATGCTTGAAAATGTATTGCATAAATATAAATATAACAAATGTTTCCTATACATGCATAGATTGCATATAATGGGAACATTCTTTAGTACCGGCATGGGATATTCCTGTATGTTATGAGCATATAGAAATATAAACCACCCTCACACAGCATATGAATTTCAAGGTTATTGATAAACCCGTTATAAGCAACACACTCCTAACAAGTAGTTATCACAAACTCTCACGCACACATGCACGTCTACTTGGGTGCGCATCATTTGTAAAACCTAACCGTATATTGTTTATATTAACATTTCCACACAATTAACCCACACATTTGACAATCATTAGAGCTTAACTTGATATGAATATATCAGTGTGCGAAGAAAAAGTAGGAATCCCGGATTCATTAAAATTTCGAACCAATCATAAAGGGTGGCGCAGAATTCGGTTACTCATTGGCAACGCTGCCACTTGATATATATAATTAGTATAGTCTAAGCTGTAGTGTGCTTGAACGGCGCAATGGATATTTTGTTATAACAAACAATATCTTCACATCCACATACATAGCCCTTTTTATTTCCTCATTAAATGCATAATATATAGTAAAAGCTAATTGTATGTCTAAAGCTGTAATACAAATAACATTATGTAAACAATGATGAGTATTAAACAAAATACGTATAGAAATAGTGTATTCACTTTTTAATGTGGGCAGGTTTTCGATTAGTTTCCGAAGTTGTCCACAGTTGAAAACACTTGCATGAAGTAGATACATGTGTCCAGAACATGATGGTGTTTTAAAAATTGTAAGTTTCTTATTTTCCGATATATATTTATAAATATATATATATTATATATATACAGTATACTGCATATACGGTATATATATATACTGTATATATATATATATATATATATATATATATATATATATATATATATATATATAGCCTACTCAGATAATGCGTGATATCTATAATTATCACATCACGCACTATCACAGAAAGCTATTTTATAAGGTTGATAAATCAGAAAATATGAGACTTACAACAATGTTGAAAACACCATCCTGTTTTCGACATATGTAACTACTTCACTCACGTTTTTCAACTGTATACAAATTTAGTAAAATATTCAAAAGCCCGCTTTTATTAAATAGTGAATAAACTATAATTGTCCATAATTTGTCATTATTTATACAAGTCTATTTGTATTACAACTATAAAAATACAAGTACTGTACCTTGCACTATCTATTCTGCATTTAATGAGATATTTTAAAAAGGCAATGTATGCAATGATTATGAAGATATTGTTTGTTATAACAAAATATGCATTACTCAGTTCACGCAGACTACCACTTAGATATACAAATATATCGAGAGGTAGCGTTGCCAATGTCTTGTAGGCGGTTTACAATTATGCGCCACCCTGTACAGTGTGTATATATATATATATATATATATATATATATATAATTGTGAAACCTCAGCAGAGTTAATAGAAAATATTATAAAATAAATATATTCAATATCAATATCTAACAACACATAAATCATATGCTAGATCAGTATACTTGTGCCATGTCATTGTCATGTGGCAAGTTCATGATGCCATATAATTCAATATATATATATATTTTTTTTTTTGTGGCCAGTACGAAAATGAAAAACTATAACGCAAGAATGAGCATAATTTTTATTGAGCGCTGTGACTTCTGGTATCTACTTATCAGTAATCGAAGCATGGACAGTATATTGAAGTTTTCAGTTTTGCAAGCACAATATATAATCACGAACATGCTCAAAGTGCAATAATACTAATATTTCTCTTTCGTGTTTTGCTATAAATGCGTATACATTCAAGTGCTGCTCTCTCTGCTATCTCTCTCTCATGTACAGCCACAGGCCAAAATCCGTAAATACCTTGTTCGCTGCGGCCATCATGTTCCTCTGACGCTGTCTGACGGTCTCCGGGTACACCTCTACGCAGCGGTCCTTCTGCGTGCGGTCTTCCTTCTGTTGCTCCTTCTGCCGGCTAGGGTCCTTCTCGGAGTCCACAGGCGGCCCGGGAGAGGGGGTGTCTGAGGGTAATACACAAAAGGGGGGTGAGCTAGGGGCTGGAACAACGACAGTTGGAAAATTAAGGGAACATATATATATATATATATACAGATATATATGTATATATACTGTATATATATATATATATATATATATATATATATATATATATATATATATATATATATATATATATATATACAGTATATATATATATATATATATTGTTTTTATTTTTTATTTTTTATTACTCTATCTCCCTCATGTTTAACCCCATTACTTCGGCGATTAAGTCGCTTGCTCTATTGCTTTTGCGATTGTAAGACTTGTCGCCCTAATTATTTGTCAATAATAAGACGTTTCGTGCCATTTATATATCGATTCTTTCCAGGCGAGAGGATAGCGAGTCTGTAATTAGAAGGAACCGGCCTTCGGAAAGCATTTTTCTACCGAAAAATGTACACATTTATTTCGAATTGGAGATATTTTTAAAGCTTGATGGGGGTCTAAGGAACAAACTAAAAATTTCCAATTTGGAGTCATAATAGAGTGTGAGCATGGTTTATTTGGAGTCATAATAGAGTGTGAGCATGGTTTATTTGGAGTCATAATAGAGTGTGAGCATGGTTTATTTGGAGTCATAATAGAGTGTGAGCATGGTTTATTTGGAGTCATAATAGTGTGAGCATGGTTTATTTGGAGTCATAATAGAGTGTGAGCATGGTTTATTTGGAGTCATAATAGAGTGTGAGCATGGTTTATTTGGAGTCATAATAGAGTGTGAGCATGGTTTATTCTACAATCGGAATGTTTAGTTTTCGAAGCTATTCCAAATTTAGTTTAGTCTTCCAATTAATATTTATCTAATATTAGCGCTCCAGAGGTTCTTTAATGCTGCACAGAGGATCATAATAGATCCAAATTCATGTCATTGAGAGTACGTATCTGAGAATGTCATCAGGGGGACAGAGAGAGTTACTAATAATATATTAATACTGTACAGGGTAAAGCATAACTGGGTTACCCACCTACCAGACATTGGCAACGCTGCCTCTCGATATATGTGTATAGCAAAGTGATAGTCTGCGTGAACCGCGTAATGAATATTTTATTATATCAAACAATATCCACGCAACCATTGCATACTTTGACTTCTGCATTACATTATTAAATTTAGAATAGATAATAGACGCTACTTGTATTTTTGAAATTGTAATACAAATATAATTATATGAATATTGATAAGTATAAGACAAATTACACACATTAAAAGTGTGTTAACTTTTTATGATTAGGCGGGTTTTCGAATATTTTCCGAAATTGTCCACAGTTGAAAACACTTGCAAAATGTAGATAAATGTGTCCAGAACACAATGGTGTTTATATAATTGTTGAAAGTTTCGTATTTTCCGATATATCGACCTTTTAATATAGCCTACTTGTATAGTGTGTGATATAATCTACTGTATAATTATCACATCACGCACTATCAGAGTACGCTATAATATAATTATGGTCGACATATCAGAAGATAAGAAACTTTAAAAAAAAAAAAAAATCACGATCGTGTTCTGGACATATTTATCTACTTCGAACAAGTGTTTTCAACTGTGGAAAAATTTGGAATATAAACTAAAACCCTTCTAAATATAAGTGAATAAACTATTACTGAGCGTAATTTGTCTTATTCATCATTACTAGCTTGTACTATCTATTCTGCATTAAATGAGGTAATATTTAAGGCAATGTATGCAATGATTTTGAAGATATTGTTAGTTATAATAATATATCCATTGCACGGTTCACACAGACTACCACTTTGGTATACAAATATATCGAACGGCAGCTTTGCCAATGTATTGCAGGTGGGTAATCGAATTATATATGGCAGATGTTTGAAGCTGTATATACAAATTTGCATATACACGATGTATTTATTTGTTCTCCATTCCCCGTGAGATGTTGACAGAGGCTTGGCGAGAGAGATACACTTTAAGAGAAGGAGAAAACCTATGGAGGAGGAAGCTTTGGAAGGCGTGGGCGGGGAAGAAGGCATAAAATGAAAGGGTGGAAAGGTAGGAGCGGCACACCCATAAGGACTCACACACTCACACACACACATATGGTAAATGGCTTTCGTGTTGTGGTGGGGGCTAGGCTATTATCCTTCATAAGTGAAGTTTGGCTTAAATTGACGATTTATTTATTTAATTTGTGTTTTAAATATCAGGGCATTGTGGAGAGAATGTAGACAATAAATTATGTAGACAAAAATATTCAATATATATATATAGCCTACTGTATATACATAAACACATACACAATGTACTCTAGATTTCATAATCTAAAGTAGTTTATAGGATATAACTGTTCAATATAATTAGAACTTATGTTTTGCAATATATATTATGTTGATAATTACGTATGTGTCACCCAATTTCCTTTGCAAGGTATTATTGTCTTAAGATGCCAGAGAAGGTTTCGCTCAATGCCATGCATAATAATTTAGCTTAAGTTGTTCACTTATGCAGTGTGAAGGTCGCTTGTATATTTGATATCCAATATAATTTTATGATTAAATGTTTAAGTAGGTACTGTACATACAAATGCCTATAATCAAGACAAATATATTATCAATATAAAACAAAAAATACCTCAAATAATTTTGATCCTCGTCCATTCATTTCATAATAACACATGTAATATTGTCAATTTCTTTATCAGTCTTTCTTTATTATATAAATATTTAAATCGTATAATTTGCAACACTTACACCACTACGAACAATTACGAGCAAAATACGGGCAATTATACACATATGTTTTCCCAAAAAATTTACACCATATTAGTAAAATCACTTACACTAGTCAGCACTTGGCCAACATCAGTTTCCTATATATTTTCAATACGGTATAGCTTTTGTAACATACACGAATATACTGTATATGTTCCGTACAATAATTATACATTTTAGTATGATGGAGAGATAGTCTTGGTGCTACACATCTATGTTTACACACTGACAATGATTCAACAATAGCATTCTCGTGGCGACCTTATCTGTGTGGCCTTCCAATGACTACACTGTGTTAACTTCCCATATCACTGGCGCTGATAAGGGAATGTGATCAGGAAGGTATAGTGAACCACTAATTATCCTAATTATACTTAATTCCGGATGCGGTTTACTGAATAGGCTTTCGACGCGTTTTATATGTGCTATTTTTGCAGCGTTTTGCATGTTTGTCACTTTCACTTTTATGACCTTGTGCTACGGTATTTTTTTAGATCTAATATTCTTAATTTATATTAAATTATGAAGTAAGTACAACATTAGTGTCATGCATCCCTATAAACGAAAACTATATTGAGAGTCGGCTATATTTGGTATGTGATATATAATATCTAGTTTTACTGTTTATCACATAAAAAATCACCGAAAATGTCGAAAAGTATGATGAATAATATGTACTTTCGATTTACCTCACTTAAAACACATACACGGGCTGCACCGAAATTTACGATGAACGTTTGTGTTTGTTATGTATTTCTATGTTTACTTTACAAAGAACACGGAAACCCCGAGTTGTGCTACCGTGTATACCTTTCTAACTGTGATTCTCGTGTTCCGGTAACATCAGCCTTGGCCCAACAGAGAGTTATAAAGGTGTGCCATACACCTGTTAAACACCTGTGGCTACGCTAATGTCTGGCATATACCTGGTCCGGTTAGCTGGTGTTCCGGGAGGTGATTGGGTTACCTAGTGGGTCATCCTTGGCTGGATCTAGCTTTAATAAGGTGGCTTTGTTCCCATTTTATTATGTTAACATTAGATGATTTTGAACCGCTTAGGAAGATTAGGTGACAATGGAAAAGTGTAATACTATCTTTATCAACTCTCTGAATCCGACATGTCATTCCTAATAAATATAAGAATGTCTAAAGAAAACCAGAATAAACTGAAGAAGTACGTAACAATTGTGAAATATGTAATATCTGGCGTATATCGTATTCCATTCAGTTAGCGTTCCGGGAGACGATAGAGTTACGCCGCATATCATTCATTAATGATTTAGATCTCCCTTATACTGTATGTCTGAGGAATAGTGTCTCACTGTATAAATGTTGTATTCATGTTATGTAACAAAACTGATAGGCTACACACATTATATTTCCAATAGTTTGGATACGTATACGATGAAACCACTTATGATGTATATCATTTGTGTTATAATTGAATACCGTTTTTACATTCTAGGCTACGTCCTGAATAATTGACAGTAAAAGAGTGACATGGTGTTGACGATAGGGTGTTATCTTCCCCATAACGGTTACACTAATGAATGATAGCTACATGGTGTTGATGATAGGGTGTTATCTTCCCCATAACGGTTACACTAATGAATGATAGCTACATGGTGTTGACGATAGGGTGTTATCTTCCCCATAACAGTTACACTAATGAATGATAGCTACATGGTGTTGACGATAGGGTGTTATCTTCCCCATAACGGTTACACTAATGAATGATAGCTACATGGTGTTGACGATAGGGTGTTATCTTCCCCATAACAGTTACACTAATGAATGATAGCTACATGGTGTTGACGATAGGGTGTTACCTTCCCCATAACGGTTACACTAATGAATGATAGCTATATGGTGTTGACGATAGGGTGTTATCTTCCCCATAACGGTTACACTAATGAATGATAGCTATATGGTGTTGACGATAGGGTGTTAACTTCCCCATAACGGTTACACTAATGAATGATAGCTACATGGTGTTGACGATAGGGTGTTATCTTCCCAATAACGGTTACACTAATGAATGATAGCTACTCACAGCGCCAGATAAGGACTGTCGGCGTTATCACTCTCCCGCATTAATGATAAACTGATAATTACTTGCGCGCATCAGATTATCATAGTTCCGTTGTGAATTCCTGTTTTACGAGCCAGCCATGTTGTATTACAAATTTAACCTTTTATACAAAATACTAATGAACGTAATTAAGAGTTTATAATAATAAGACAATTATATATACCGGTATATATATATATATATATATATATATATATATATATATATATATCTTCGCCGCAATGTTGCATCTCTCTCGCTATTCTATCGCTACTATAATAATCAGTGTTCCTCAGAGCTTTCCCAGTGCATACCACCTCCTTTACGTAGGGCACGTGGTACCCATCTTGCAACACAATCCCACCCCTACTCTGTGCAACACTCCAACCCAAGAGTGAAACGTTACTCGCAGTCTTTCTTCTATTCAACAGCTGAGCTCTGGAACTCTCTCCCAGAATCAGTCTTTCCCTCTTCCTATTACTTAAATTTCTTCAAACTCCGTGTGTCCAGGCATTTTGGCTCGAACGTCCCTTGATTTTGGCCCTGTCACTCTTTCAACTTTGGGGGAGGCACTCGCTATAGGCAGTTCTGCCTTTTGCCTCCCTCACTCACATAGACAAAAACAAAATATATATATATATATATATATATATATATATATATATATATATATATATATATATATATATACGGCTTTAGCTTCTAATAATGCTTCATAATTAATTTTCCAATGAGTAATACAATATAAAAGGTTTGACCTCGCATACATAAAAGATAAACATGTACAGTACTTATATTGTAAGTGCCTTCAGCAACAAAATATTTGGATAAGGCAACAAATTATTTGGAGAATCATAATTAATAACATGGCATAATTTTTGTTTTGTTTTTGTAGAGTAGCAGGTATATTTACTTTAGGGAATAAACAATACGAACGAATGAAGTCATTATATTTTGGACAATGTTTATTATGGTGCAGAAGAAACAGGTATACACACTATTGGTATGATTCACTGTCACTTTGATGCTTAACCTTACCTTGTTGACTAGAAAACAAATGCTAGCTCACGTACAGCCACCTACCGGCACATACAAACACATACTTAACACTACACTAGGGAACTGTAACTTCAGAACATAAACAACTTTTTGTAAACTTTAAATTATGTGTGCAACACATAGTTTCAATATTTACAGTATATATATATATATATATATATATATATATATATATATATATATATATAACTTTCGGCTTTCTTGTTATGAAGAAAAATATATATAAACATTTATGAAGACTTAACTATGATGTATTACCTCTATCAAAATATAGGGACGAGTCAGCACTTTCCGAAAGTGTTGTCCGGGTGGCCCCCTCCTCGTCGAGCCGCAAACAAAGGGACGGCAGCCGTAGGGTAGGGAGCCCCTGTCTCTCTGCCCACGTCTGTAGCGGGACAGAGGGCGGCTCCCAGGATGCAACATTGGAGGGTGAAGCGTCCTGGTTTTCCTCCGGTGCAAATACTTCATCATCACTTTCGTTTTCATGTTCGATCGGTTTCGTATGTGTCGGTACTCCACGGTTTTGATTGTCAGGAGAGTTCTCATCACTTATATGTGCGTATTGTGACTGTACATCGCTGTTATCCGGATAGTTTATTGTGTGAATTGTGTTTCGTAGAGAATATACGTGGGCTTTTTCGTTATCTTCAGTCTTAGGTTCACTTTCTGACAGTGATGGAGTGTAAAGTGCACTTTCTTCATTACAACTTTTTGAGTTTAGTGATTTTCGTGTTTCATCTGCTGACTGGATATCAGTTGAATGTTGTCTTTTATCGCGTAAGGTAACAGGCGAACGAGGGACTTCTCCTATGCAAGATTTGAAGAGACTAGAATCTCTTTGTCGTGGGGTCGAGTACCTAGATGACTCTCTAAACTCTGTCCTCTCCGAAAATGTCATTTCTGAATGCTTGATATCATAGCTTTTATGTTTTCGTGTGAATATCTTGGGAAAACACCTTATTGTACTTTCTGTCTTTTGTAGTGGGCTTCTGAGTATATTGTGTTGCAATGTATTGTACATCCTTGCTTTCAGCGAACCTGTTCTTTTAAGCGAACCTCTTTTGGGCTCCTCTTCCACATAGTCTCGTTCATTTACGTATATTCTCTCATTTACTTCTCTTCCTTCAGACTTAGTTCGCCCGTGTCGCCTGATAGGAGGGGCACTGGCTACTCTCATCGGCCCTTCATCCTTTTCTCTATCGACCTCCGGCCTTTCGTCCCGTAGCCTCACATTTTGATCGCAGGGTCGTGGCGAATCGATAACTTCCTGACGAGACATTAACCGACTCCTCGCAGGTCGACATGAGGCTGTAGATGATGAGCGTCGCACTGGTCTCCTCGGAGTGGCTGAAGGGGTTGTTTTACTTGATCTTCGGGGTAATGAGTTAAACAGTTTCTTCTTCCTTATCGGCGGTACTGGAGCGAAGGGGGTTTTACTTTCGACGTAGCTAATTTCGAGGGGGTTATCTGTGATTTTGGGCGTGTGATCTATAGCTGGAGTTAATTTCTGTGGCGATACCTTTCTTAATCTTTTTGGCGGGAGAGGACATTTTATGTTTGTATTACCAGTATCATTATTCATGTTATAGGTGTCTTGTGTTTCAACTGTCTCTGTTGACATGATAGCGTTGCTATCAACAATATCATGAACGGGATGATGAGTGCTAGTTTTCTCTTTGCTGCTACTGAATTCTTGAGTTGCAATGATGTCCTGAATATTTATTATTTGATCTATAGAAGTGGCGGGTAGAACACCCTCCTTGCTTAAATTACCTTGACTGTTAATATCATCGCCAGCCTCTGTCACTACATGCACTTCCGATTCTGTGTTGCCTGTCGAGTTTACACTCCCCAAACATTTTATTAACGGTATTTCTTCAGAGTCGCAAATCTCATCAAGGACGATTTCTTCTGCTCGAAAGGTCAAAGGCTCAACCTCTTCAACTGTGCGGGGGGTGTTTGCGGAATCAAGGAGCTCCCCCACATCCTCCTTCTCTGACCTCTCCTGGGGTTCATGATCGTCCGGTAGTGTATTTCCATCGGCAGTAAGATCAGGTATTAATGTAAGATCAGGGTTCAGGTTTATCTCCGTGACCAGGGAACGAGTTGAGGCTGAAGAATAAGTTTCGTCGTCTAGAATATTTACTCCAGTTTCACTAACCTTGGACGAATTACATGGAGGCAGTTCTAGGAGGGATTTATTGTGCATATCTTGGTCATGGCAAATTTCTTCATTGACATTTACTTTACCACTCAGGTTGCAGTTACTTTTAGACGCCCCTTTCCGTCTCACAGGCTTCTTTGGATACTCGATCGATATATTGCTGATGGCTTCAGTCCTTACTATAGTTGATTTGCCATGGTTGTGTTTTAGCGTAGGGTCCTTTTCTGTTTTCTTTGTCAAATTACGGTTATGTCTTCTTTCAGGTATTGGAGGAGGTGATTCACAAATGGCACTTTGCTGCCAAGGAAATGAGTCGCATATATCACATGTATCTGAAACGACGTAGTGCTTATGTTTAGTTGTGTCACTTTTTTTGTTTTCTGTCAATACTAGGTCGTCTTTATCGGTTGTTACTGCTGTTGTTGACTGTAACCCGCCTTCAGTATCTTCTTTGTTCAAACGCTCTGGATTATCTTTAACTATTGCTTCCTTTGAACATGTTGTACTATTGTCAATATTACGTAGTTCTGGATAATTTTTAGCAACTTGTGTTTCTTCTATGAACGAACTATCATATCCAGCGTCTTGGGATGTCTCTATGAATACTAGATTGCATGCCTCTTTGCGTGCTTCCTCTATCAATGTTGGGGTACATTCACCTGTCTGTGCTTCCTCTGGCAACACTACGTCACATACACTGTCTCGTGCTTCTACTGTCAACGTTGGTTCCGTTTCATTCCGTGCTTCATCAACTACTTTTGTCAGCGCATGTTCAGTTTCACTTCTTGCTTCATTTTCAGCATTTTGCAACGTTGTTTCACCTTCTCCACGTGCGTCCTTTGCCAACACAGGTACAGCTTCCTTTATTCGCGCTTCTTCTTTCATCTCATCATTACATCCACTCTCTAGTGATTCTTCTATCAACGCTGCATCTCCCATATCTTCCTGTATCTTCTCTGTTAACGCTGCTGCATCACCCTCGCCCACCTGTGTTTTCTTAGTTAATGCTTCTCCATTTTCACATAGATACGCTTCTTTTATTGAGCTTTGGCAATATTCATCTTGTTCTCCTGTCAGCGTTGTATCATTCTTCTCACCACTCCCTATAGTACATTGATTATCATTCTCGGATATCTGATAATTTTCCCAATACATCTTTGCTTTTAGATGTAAGTAGCTTTCATCTAACACACATTTAGATATATCCTTTTCTTGCTGATTTGCTTCATTGGCACAGTAGGTTGAATTCGAGAGAGGAGATAATACATAATGATAGCTCTCTTTTTCGAAAGTAGGAGGACTGTCAGATTCATCAGAAGCTTGACTATTATCATGCATACAATCTTCCATGGAAATTCCTGTGTCGGCCGCGTGAAATGTCTGTTCACGAGCTACATCACCTGTCATTTGCTGTTCATCCTGTATATAATGCATTGCAGGAGATTCAGTAGTGCTCTCTTTACCGGTTATATTCTCATTCACATCATTCGTAGAAAGCACTGCACAATCAACAGGTGCATTAGTTTCCTTGAGTGTAGTGTTGGTTGAAGATAATTTGCTACTCACTATCGCCATCACATTTTCGACTTGTTTTCCCTCCTCCGTTGCGTTCGTAAATGGTCCGTGCTCACTTTTCTCCGAGGTCACCATCTCAAATCTAGTGAGGCTTTCTAGACAACTACATGATAAATCTTGTTCACTAGGCAGGGTAACACCATCTTCAGTTACGAAGGACTCCCAATGGTCACAAATTGGAGATTCATCTGTTCTTGGACTGACTTGTATTTTGTCTGGATTCTCAACATGGCCAAATATATCCGCAGTAACGTGTTCACTATGAGGCATGGAAGAGGTAACTATCTCATCTATAAAAGGGTTTGTTGAGAGAGGGCCAGTCATAAGTTCATTAACAATATCATATATCATGTCATTAACTATGTAATTCTCCAATGTCTTAAATGCCACTATGTCAGGAGAAAGTGTGGCTGCCTCACTCCTACCATTAGCATTTGCTGTGTTTAAAGTTGTACTGGTATCCACTACGGTGGTATTACATTTTAAATGTGATGCCATATTACTTTGAGGAAACATATCAGCATTATCTAGTGACCTTGTTATATCATCATTACTTATTGCGTCGATCGTGGGAATATTCTTATCAGTAAAATTTGGAGCGCTTGTGATGAGAGACTGATTGATATACACTGAATTACTCACTTCTGCAACACTTTTTTCTCGTGTTGAGCAAATCTTGGTAACACTTATTTCCTCGGAAATGTTTTCTGATTTACACATCTCACTTGAGCTCACATTTTGTTCGTTTGAAGCATCTAAACTATCGAAATCAGCAGGGGTCTTTATGTCATTCGCAGTATCAGTTGGGTTAATCAAACCACAATCACTCGTTGATGTTATATCTTCCTTCTCTACAAGACTGCTTTTCATAATTACATATACTGCTTTATTTGTGGCTGACACACCAGCTACTGTGAAAGTAGTATTACTATCAGCTGCACTTCCGTCACTAGTATTTACCAACGAATCTGTCAGACAAATTGTGGCACTGCTACATTGATCAAACACATCCTCATTGAAATCCCTCTTCATCTCTGAAGAATTTCCTTGGTTAACCTCCGTGATTAATCTAGTATCGGTTATTGTGGAGTTATGCATGGCAATTACGAAGTTATCATTTGCACTCTCAAGATCATTACAATCTACTATGTAGGATCTGTCTGGTGTCATTGACTCAGTCTCATCTTCCATAGTAAGCTCACCTGAAGCAAAATAATTGTTCTCACCATAATCAGCCACATTGGATCTTGCTGGTGTAATTGATTTAGTACTGTCACTTTTTGGATCTTCATCTGAAACAAGAACATTCTCCATATTTGTCATGTCACCAATCACTTTTTCTGGTAATGGTGATTTGGTGTTATTCTCCTTTGTGAGTTTGTATGAAGTAATAGAACTATCCTCATTGTTCATGTCACCAAAATCAGCTGCATAATCTTTCCCTAGTGATGGTGGTTTGCTGTTTTCTTCCTTGGTGAGTTCGTTATTCATAGCACCAAAATCTCTTCCTGGTGATGGTGATTTGGTGCTTTCCTCCTTCGTAAAGTCTTCTGAAATAAGATAAGTGGATTCGCTGCTTGGGTCCCTCAGATCTCGTATAGGCTCCGTCATCACTGACTCCGTGTCTTCCTCCGACGACACCTCAAACTCGTATATTGTGGAGAGTATGCGCTGCCCGGTGATGACGTCGAAGAACCGCTCATGACTAGAATAACCCCATGTCTCGTCGTGCATCACAAACTCGTAGTCTATAACCTTGGCGTCGCTCTGACCACCTGACTCTGAGGCCTCGCGCCTGACTCGCATACTCAGGTCCTCATACCAAGGCGACGAGAAGTAGGTCAGCTTGTTTACATTCTGATCTGATTTTGTTTTATTTTGTGGTGAAGTAGTGATTTTACCTCTCTGGCCATTTTCCAATTCTTTGGGTGAAATTTGCGAGCTGAATTTGAATATACTTTCGCAAGTGTTATATAAATCATTGGCACCTGGGTCGTAAGAGTGTAGGGGATTGTTTTCAGGTGAGCTTTCCGATCCTAATTTCCTAAGTTCACACTTTGGATCAAAAGGATCAAACTCAAAGAAGGGTACATCATCATGGTTCAGAGAAAAATCTATGAAAAAATCACTCGAATTAAAATCGTACCACGAAAGGTCATTAGGACTGGTGCTGTGCGGTGCGACTGGCTGCTTGGGTGTTTCTTCATTTACACTATCATCCACAATATTTCCTAGAATATCCTTACTTTCAAGGTCATCAATTTGTTGCACAGACTCTTCATCTTGTTCGAGGCTGTCTGAGTAGTCGGACTCAGTGGAAGTCTGCTCTGATATACCGCTGTCTGTCATAATAGAATCACTTAGGCTCTTGTTAGAAACCTGAAACACCACAGGTAACTTAGTATTGTTTTGTCCTGAACTTATATTTGTCATCGCTCCAGCAACATCAATGTTTTCAGGTTGAGTTGTTTCCATCTCCTCCTCTGAGTTCTGAGGGCACTCTAAACTCCTGGGAAGGGATGCCATTATCACTGGATTGGGAGTTGCACTGCAGTCAGACATACAACAAATTGTCTTACCTGATGATGAAATGATTCCATCAAAATCACGAAGGATTGCTTCTACTTCAATATCAGCTATATGTTCACTTTTTTCTTTTCCCTCACTTGAGTCAGGTATGGGGTGAGTAGCATCTTTATCGCTCTCCAATGGGATACTTTGATCTCTATGACACTCTCCTTGAACCGTTTCATGATCACTTTTATAACTTCTCTCGTGTAATCTACTTTGTACGTCACAAATGCCAGCAGCAATGTGCAGCATAATCCGATTTCACCAATATTTCGCACTGAAATGTTGTCACAGGTATATCTCTGCACGGGAGTTAAGTATCTCTGCACAGTGACGGGGGTAGACTACACGAGCAGTGGTCACCAAAGTTCACTTGTCCTGTGGCCGAGAGAGCACTTGCCAGACTGACCCCCGTTATCTGCCAGACCGTTGCTGTCACTCTTTGGCAATTGGTATTCTACCTTACGTAATCTATACACCGGGTTACGGAGTGATGCCAAACGCTGTAAGGCATTGAGTAGAATACCAATAGTCTATATTATCCATGACTATCCCAAAAGTTTGTTGTTTTCCATCGAACTGTATATCCCATGTGGAAAATATATGGCATTGAGCAACAACACTAATGGAATAAGCCGACTCATCTACACTCAGCTGTGGAGTGAGTAAACTGGGCGAGATGAAGGCCACTCGCTCATGATTTCACAATTCAGCCGGGGCACGAGATCATGGTGCTGTTGCCTCACTCTCTGAATATCTACAAAATAATCTGAATATACTTGGAATTGAAAGCATACTGGAAAGATGTCACATTTCTAGTTGGCCAAATATAAATAAAGAAACGCGAACGAGGACACATTATTCAGGTTTCTAGTGAGGAATTATAACTTTATATGTATAGAATACTTGTTTGAATGACCCGGTTCGCTGCTACCACAGCCACCTCCACTACCACCATCCCCACCACACTGCCCCTCACCACCTCTCTGGGGCGCCCGCGTGACGTGTGAAGGGCAAGGGGAGGGGCGAGGAGGGGAGAGAAAGGGGTTGGGGAGGGGAGGGATGAAGGTGGGAGAAGGGGACATAGCGAACAGATATAAGAGATAAAAGGGGGATGAAGATGGGTACAGAAAACGGGGAAGTGACGGTGAAGAAAGATAATGAAAAACAAGAGAGAGAGAGAGAGAGAGCGTAGGTGAATGGAAAACATACGAGTAGAGAAGGGAATATACAGGAAATGGGTTATGTGCTATGGGAGGAAGTGGAGGTGAGAGAAGATACATGAACAATATCGTAAAGAAGAGCGAAAGGAAATGGAGAGGGAAGAGATGAAAATAAAGTGAGGGGGCAGGAGTATCAAACCTGAGGGACAGACAGGGTATGAGGAGAAAGGAAAAGGGGGCTGAGCAGTTAAAATAAGAGAGAGAGCATTTAATACAGAGGAGATGTGGAGGGTGGAAGAGAAAGGAAGGGTAACATAGGGCGAATGGGCATACAGAACAACGGAATAAAGAGAATGGAATGGTAAAATTGGGAGATTGGACATACAAAACAGAGAGGAGAGGAATGGTATGTGGGGGAAATGAGATGAAACCATGTGGAGGTGGAGAATGGGACATGCACAATTGCTAGAAGGCAAGGTAATGGGCGTGTGGAAAATGTATGAACATATTTGGTGGAAATGATGTACAATCGGGGGTATTAAGCTTATATAATAATACAAGAATAGTGAAAAGGGATGGGATTGGTTGTTTATGTTCAATGATTGAGAAAATGGCTGCTGATAAAAACAAATATATTAAATTTATTCCATAAAATTAAGCTCTCAGCACCAAAGAATTACTTGAAGTGCCTGCAGTATTTTGCCTAGTGACCAGTTAACTCCTAAGCAATCCTCCATCAATCCAGTACACTGATATGATTAGTAAAGAAAATAATTTAATATAAAGATTTAATGACACAATAGAGGTAGAGGTGATTAAAGGGAATGGTCTGATATAGGAGAAGGCTGTCGAATCTAGAATGGAAAGTGTACAGTAGTCACTCTGCATGCCTCTGGTGCCGCACACACCCAAGGACTTCCGAAGTACCCATGATAATAGTCAGTCATCTATGATAGAATAACAATGGCGGTAAAAGTAAAATAATGAAGGTCCGTCGTTTTTAAAGCACTTTGTCAAATTTAAGGAAATAAAATATGACCTTACAAATGGAATGCCTCTCACTTACCGAATTGGTCCCTCACTCTCTTACACACACACAAACACACACACACACACACAAACGGGCACAATGACCTATTCAAGAACGTAGTCACATACAGTCACAACATAAGTTCACAAACATATACAATCAAAAATACCTCTCCCATTCATGATACATACATCCATTAACAAGGACACACACACACATACACACGCTTGTCCTATAGCCTTGCCAAACTATCAACACCTGAGACAAACAGGAGGTGTTAATGAGCCACACGGACGCTAGACGTGGTCAACAGGAGGTGTTAATGAGCCACACGGACGCTAGACGTGCTCAACAGGAGGTGTTAATGAGCCACACGGACGCTAGACGTGGTCAACAGGTGTTAATGAGCCACACGGACGCTAGACGTGCTCAACAGGAGGTGTTAATGAGCCACACGGACGCTAGACGTGCTCAACAGGAGGTGTTAATGAGCCACACGGACGCTAGACGTGCTCAACAGGAGGTGTTAATGAGCCACACGGACGCTAGACGTGCTCAACAGGAGGTGTTAATGAGCCACACGGACGCTAGACGTGCTCAACAGGAGGTGTTAATGAGCCACACGGACGCTAGACGTGCTCAACAGGAGGTGTTAATGAGCCACACGGACGCTAGACGTGCTCAACAGGAGGTGTTAATGAGCCACACGGACGCTAGACGTGGTCAACAGGTGTTAATGAGCCACACGGACGCTAGACGTGCTCAACAGGAGGTGTTAATGAGCCACACGGACGCTAGACGTGCTCAACAGGAGGTGTTAATGAGCCACACGGACGCTAGACGTGCTCAACAGTCATAATTGGCAGTATAAAAGTCAGGGTTACTTAGAGAAAGCATGATAATGCTGTAAGCCGGGACAAATAAGAACAAATTATAGTACATAATTAAAAATATATATATATTCAGTATATACTGTATATATATATATATATATATATATTTATATATATATATATCTATCTATATAGATATATAGATATACTGTATATATCTATATATATATATATATATATCTCTCTCTCTCTATATATATATATATATATATATATATATATATTTATTTAATGTGGTTTAGTCATATAAATAATATCCAATCAGGAAAGTGGTAACTTAAACAAAACATTCACTCATATACATTTCAAGTAATGTATGCAAGACATCCATAGATAATGTTTGGGAAATTATAAATTAGAATAAACAAGTAAAAGTAGGATTATTACACAACTCAAACTTTATGAGGCAACTTCAAAGGCAAGTAATTTAATAATATATCAACAGTCATATTAGTGGGATAAGCTGTTATTTAGAAACTGGAAACAAGTGGAACACTCTTTTGTTTCGTCATGTGTTACTACAAATACAGTTGGATAACCTGAATCGTATTATGTGTGTTAACCGGCCCTGTTATGATCAAAAATGTTATCGGTAATGTGATAACCCAAATTACATACTTATTAGAAAATGACCAATATTATTCCTTTGAGTTTTATTTAGTCGCTTTTTGTGTCATAATAGTTACCTTCAAATGCTTGTATTCAAGTTGGCAAATACTACTTGGCGTTATCAGGTTTAAAACTCGTTGAATTGTAGATTATTTTTCACAATGCGAAAACAAAAAATATCCGACGGTAAAAAGCATATCTTCCGAAATCTGGATATTTTCATCTTATTGATACTCCAGCGGAGTATAATGAAGAAACGGACTGATATAGTATCTGCCGTTAGAAAGAGCAGGTATTGTCACCCATAATATACCAAGCCTTAGTGAAACGGTCTCGTATTTTTCTTTCATATTTTCAGATTGTGTCGTCTGATGAATGCCAAGTTATAATAACTCGATGGGAAAGACTGATATGCTGCTAACAGTCAGTGATAAAAGATATGATCACCTTACGAATAACACACCTTAAAACACTGGTGTCACATTAATTATATAACATAGATTAGCAATATATTTTTCAACCTGGTATAAATCGCCTTATGAATACTATAACTATGTAGAACGACTGAATGATTAGTTACATACTGTATTGCCAAACAGTGCTTGTTTGTCACCAGTAAGGAAGGAAATATATGATCACTCTATAAACCAGGCTCCATTGGAGGGATCTCGTATTGTTAATTTTTCACAGATGCCATTCAAAACCTGGATATGACAGTCTTATGAGTTCTATAAAACAGTGACATATTGTCAGCAGTAAGGAAGAAACAATATGATCACTCCGAAACCAAGCCTTTGTGGTTCATATGACATTGTACTTATCTGCAAATTATTTCTAAACCATGATCTAAACACCATATAAATTCTATAGGTATATAGAATGAATGGATAAACAATGGTATATTATCAGCCAGTGTTATATTGTCTGCAAAAGTGAGGAAGGGAAGCTTATGACCACCTCCCAAACCATCTGGCTGCCTCCCTCCCTCCCCTCCTATATCTCTGAAGGCCAGGCAGCCGTGGGTGACCCGGCCCGGTGACATTCTCCCTCCAACGGATCAAAACAACAAGAACCAGACCAGGCAATGACTGGCCCCGTTACTCTAGGTAAAAGGGTATATGTGGAGGATTTGCCTCATTATATGCTTGTATATTAGTACCTAAGTATATTGTTCCCTTACTATGCAGGTCATAATTTTGTGTGTATATAATTAACTAAGTTGATGTTTTCCCTAAGTATGCATTGTTATGTATAATATTGGAGAGTGGTGTGTCTTAATATGTGTATAATATACTCATATGATCTACATAGTAAGACAAATTATAGATTATCTTTACTATGTAAATAATTTTTTTAATAGCATTAGCTAAATTGATGAGTTCCTTTACAGACAGTAGATAGTAGATCATGTTTGATATTTTTTTTTTATAGCAAAATTGAGGCTTTGACTTACCATGCAGGTCATATTTAAGCATATTTATGATGTATCAGTTACACTCACATATACACACCCTATTATTTACATCGTTCCTCATGTTTTGTGTTTTTTATTGAAGGGCGAATTGAGAATATACAATAATTAAAGCTACGAAGGGCAATTTGATGGAGAGGAAAATAAGGGCGATATCTCTCGATTGTTTACTAAATATAGTGTTCTTCTTTAGCACACTAATAAAGGGAAATGCTGAATAAACGCATAGCAGGAAAGGATTATGGCTCATTCTATAAATGTATATTGTTGAAGCGACTCAACACTATTGTTTAGGTGACTGAATTTCAATTTAAACATTTCCTCTGAACAAGTACAATTCATTTACCCCATATCACGAATATATTCTCTACCTAAACCTAATGGGAGTTATTTTGTACTCGTCGCCCACACTACATTAGCAGCATGTGTTTTAGAGATCCCGACGGAGCTGAGTGGATTACGAAAGTGGCAGCGTGTAGAGGTTAACTTTCACCCAGGACTCTGTTGCTGTTGCTGTTCTGGAGGTCAACCTGTGTGTGTCTCCATGCCCACGCTTATCAGGACGGAGGATATTAATATGGCTAATGTTGGACGATGTTATAAACCTTTCTAGGATTAAAGAAGTGAAAAATATATCGACTGACGTATTGTTTTTCTTAAATTCCTTACATAATCCTTGCTCCTATCACCATCGCTATGTTATTGTTCTTGTCTTGTTTTGCAGTATCATCAATGCTATTTTACCATGATTGACAATTGCATTAAAATCATCAATATAAATTACATCCTTATAATATTTGCATAATATTCCATAGTAATCGTACCAGTAGCTTGGTACCCGAATAGGGCTGTTCTGTTGATGTGTAGTGGGGATAGGTTACGGTGGGAGGTGTTTCAGGAATAGTTATAAGCTAGATAATGTAGTGGGTATAGGTGGATATGTTCGAGGGTAACTATAAAGAAACTGTGGGTATTATCATCAGGGGGGGAAACCGGGGCAATGTTGTTTTGAGAGTTGGACAAAGTGTGAGAGAGAATACAAGGAAATTTGCTTGAAATTCAATGTTTATGTAAATTAATCATGTCCAGGGTCAACAAAGACAATTACGTAGCATAACTTTCAACTTTGTATCTTCAAAATAATTACTAAAACAAGGGAGTTAGGGCCTAGCTTTGTTTTGAAACTGAGTGAAAAGTCTCTCGTTCGTCAGTCTCATATTATCATCACCACCACTACCATCATTATCATCACCATCAGAACTATCATCAATATATTCACCACCATCACCACTGCCTTAATCGTCACCATCAGCATCATCACCGCTATCACCATCATCATCACCTTCGATATCATCACCATCATCATCACCATTATTACCTCCTCATTCCAAGTTATTATGTGGAGCTGGACAATGAGGTACCCTGAGGACTCTGATCACAAGACAACTCAAGATTCAGTAGAGAGGCCCGGGCACTGTGCAGGCCATACTGATTGACAGACACAAACGCTGCGTAGTTACTGTATTCTAGTTATTTTATGCTGACGGTAAATTGCCCTCTCCCCACATTGATAACTTGGCTATTACCAAGATTGTATAGAGAATGATGTTGTTAATTATGAAAACTTGGCATTACTCTGATATTGAGACAGACGCTTTATATTTTTCATTAATCAAATATGAATCAGCTGTTAAAGGATTATTTTTTTTCTGTCAGGAGAAAACACAAATACCGGCAATAGTTAGGACTACCGACAAAGGACATTGGTATGAAGAAATGAGGAATGTGAATTGGTGAATGTGCTCTACAACATCGTCATAGATATTATACATAATTAACCCCTTAAGCACGATGACGCCTATTTACCTTTTATTCTGGCTAAACATTATCTCTCTCTCTCTCTCTCTTTTTTTTTTTTTTTTTTTTTTTTTTTTTAATGAGATACGTATAGGCCCTATACAGACCATGTGACAATTAAATGAGGAAACTATAATAACACATCTGAATAATGCCAACCTGATTTATAAACACAAATATGAATGTAACCAGACGACGATGCTGTTGTTTCAGTGGAATAATGGCTCTTTGAGCAGTATGTATCGCCTTACTAGTGGTTGTCCCCTCACAGGATGGGGGGCGCTGCTCAATAAACTCGCCCCTCGGGGCAAAATCAAATCTCTCTCTCTCTCTCTTTCTCGCTTGATATAATATATATATATATATATATATATATATATATATATATATATATATATATGTATATATACTGTATATATACAGTATGTATGAGAGAGAGAGAGATTGATAATTTGCATACTTGACATACAAGTTTAATCTATGTACCAAAAATGGTGTCCCAGCATTAAACCTCCCCACAGTCGTTGTTCAGGGTCACAGGTAACACAAACACCAAGAGACACTCATACATAGGCACTATAGTCTATTCATTATAATTACGCAGAAAATATTTACCACTATTATAACCTCTATATTCCTATAACTCCAACAAGACTAGCGGAATCGAGCTTATATTTCTACCATTTGGGAACAGTCAACCAGGGAATAAGTGTAGACATTTACAGCTCACTTGATCTAGCGCTTTATGACTGATAGAAGTTAGGGTTAACGATTTCTGGCCTACTTATTAAGAACGGACTATACAATACTTTAATGTGAACGAATATTAACTGTGACCTATGATGAAGGAAGGTAACCATAAGTAATACAATGATGAAGGAAGGTAACCATAAGTAATACAATGATGAAGGAAGGTAACCATAAGTAATACAATGATGAAGGAAGGTAACCATAAGTAATACAATGATGAAGGAAGGAACCATAAGTAATACAATGATGAAGGAAGGTAACCATAAGTAATACAATGATGAAGGAAGGTAACCATAAGTAATACAATGATGAAGGAAGGTAACCATAAGTAATACAATGATGAAGGAAGGTAACCATAAGTAATACAATGATGAAGGAAGGTAACCATAAGTAATACAATGATGAAGGAAGGTAACCATAAGTAATACAATGATGAAGGAAGGTAACCATAAGTAATACAATGATGAAGGAAGGTAACCATAAGTAATACAATGATGAAGGAAGGTAACCATAAGTAATACAATGATGAAGGAAGGTAACCATAAGTAATACAATGATGAAGGAAGGTAACCATAAGTAATACAATGATGAAGGAAGGTAACCATAAGTAATACAATGATGAAGGAAGGTAACCATAAGTAATACAATGATGAAGGAAGGTAACCATAAGTAATACAATGATGAAGGAAGGTAACCATAAGTAATACAATGATGAAGGAAGGTAACCATAAGTAATACAATGATGAAGGAAGGTAACCATAAGTAATACAATGATGAAGGAAGGTAACCATAAGTAATACAATGATGAAGGAAGGTAACCATAAGTAATACAATGATGAAGGAAGGTAACCATAAGTAATACAATGATGAAGGAAGGTAACCATAAGTAATACAATGATGAAGGAAGGTAACCATAAGTAATACAATGATGAAGGAAGGTAACCATAAGTAATACAATGGTTACAGCAACACGGTCATAAGGTACAAGGCACCCCTTAACACTATATAATATGTGCTGGTCTTTTGTTCCATTACTCTTACAGTTTAATAACGTTTCGCCCCAATAGCTTGGTGATTATAAAATGTTCCAGCCCATTCAGGTATCGACTTTCCCTGGCCGAGCGACAGCGAGCCTGCAATTTATGAGAAACCGGCCTACGGCTGGGACATTTTCTACCGAAAGACGTACACATTTAGCTTGAAGGAGGTATCGGGGTCAAACGGGGTCATTGGTAATATAAACACCAAGCGATATTCATACATATGTAATCTATTTTTCATTAATTTCACCCCAAAACCAAACACCTCCATTGAAATGAATGAAAGCATGTGATCCACCGTAATTGGAACCTGGGTTACCACACACAGATTTGTAAACACTCTAACCATTACACCACCAAGACAGTTAAAGGTGTATGCACAAGCCTACGACTTATTCCATTCTCGAATACTGGATATTGATCTAATCGTATACATATTCCCAACTGCGCTGTGGTAGCCTAATGGTTAAGTGAGAGGAAAGAATACAATACAATACAATAGTCTTATCTGGCGTATAATATAAAACGGGAACTATAAACAAAATCATGTGTATGTATTTACGGTTACTCGGTACAAATACCCCAATTACATTTAAACGCTCACCCAAAGAGAGAGAGAGAGAGAGAGCACAGAAACTATAATTAGAAACGGTGAGGTGGAAACCGGTCTTCAAGGCCAAAGATAGGCAGAGTTTCATTCAGATTATGTTTTCGGGAGGAGGTCGGAGAGTTCAAAACAAGTGGATATATCGAAACCTAATGTGGCAAAGAACAACAAACCATACATTATCCAGGAGGTAACACGATTAACAACTACTAACTGTATTAACAAACACTTATTAAGAAGTAAATTATATACACCAAATAAACATCAATCATTACAAATGCAAGGTATTTCTAATATCAAACTTGGATAAAACCACATGTGTATCGAAGTAATCTTGAGAAAGAAAGTTTTTAGGGCAAGGGCACTTGCCATATTAGTGAGTTAGGTTTGTCTGGTTTTGTTTTGAAGTTTTACATCTGATTTATTTTAGACTACAGTAGGCGATCGTTGTACAATACAGGAATACTACAATATTTTAATACTGAATCAAATTGTTTTAATGACTTGATCTAATTTAAATTTAACGCACATGATGCATCGAAACGCTCACTAACTACTCTCACACGCACACACACACACACACTCACACAATCTCTCTCTCTCTCTCTCAATATATATATATATATATATATATATATATATATATATATATATATATATATATATATATATCATATAATTATACATAGAACACACACACACACACGTTTGTGTGTGTGTGTGTGTGTGTGTTCTGAAATAAGTGTTATTATTTCAAATACACCTATTTATTCCATTCAATGTATTTATCATGTATAGCTACTACTTCTTTGATTTTAGTGAGACCCTATCAAACATAGTAACAATGATTTTTGGTTGAGAATAAAAACAACTCTCAACATTTTATCTATCTAGGTCATGATGTAACAATTCCTAGCAATAGCCATGCACAATTCTTAGTAAAAATATATCTCGCCGTGAATTCTCCCACGATGCGTGTTTGCGAATACTGGTGCATTGTCACCAGCAACGTCTTCCATCAGTAAGACGTGTCCAATTCTATCTAGGTTAACCCATTCAGTACCTTATTACTTTGGTAACATTAGACGGTTTCATGCTGTTAAGAAGAACCAATATTTATTAGATGGGTTACTGAGATATTATTTACCCTTTTGAGACCTAGAGATAAATTATAATTTATGCAAAAGAAAATATGGTAACCAAAATAAACTAAAAATGCGTCATCGTGCTATAAGGGTTAAGGGGCTATCACACGAGAACTTTCATCGTCAATTTCAATTGTTAATATTTTCTTGGCAAAATTGTTGGGATCTTTTGCACCTGTATTGGAAACTAGATTGAAAAACAACATAAGACTATTTGATAATGGGGATCTGCAAGGAAGTCGATGGGTCCACATAAGACAGATGCCTTTCACACCCAACCCATCTCGTCCATTTGTCAATTCATTTTTTTTTATTTGGCTACAAAATCATCGTAATAGCGGAGTAATGAAGATGGGGACACAATAATTTACCGTCAGCTGGAGTAAAACTAACTATAGTTTAGAGTAGTCCCTATGTTTTATGCGTTGTTCGTAATCGACTCGGGATTATTATATATAATAAAGCTTAGCTCACTCGGAATCCTCGGAAAGCTGTTCTCGAGCATTATGTTAAACGAGGTTATTCGAAAAGGATCAAAATAGTATCTGGAAAGTATGAATTAGTATAGTATAACTGATCTTCATCTAATGCTGTTCTATGGCTGTAGAAATATTTATAATCCATGCAGCAAAGCATTTTAACCTAGGGAAAGCAGACAGACTATAGCATGATATTGCATAGCTCCTACTATAATAATGTCAGATTCTCTCCTAGGGAAAGCAGACAGACTATAGCATGATATTGCATAGCTCCTACTATAATAATGTTGTCAGATTCTCACCTAGGGAAAGCAGACAGACTATAGCATGATATTGCATAGCTCCTACTATAATAATGTTGTCAGATTCTCTCCTAGGGAAAGCAGACGGACTATAGCATGATATTGCATAGCTCCTTTTTTTTTTTTTTTTTTTTTCTATGTGATTGAGGGAGGCAAAAGGCATAACTGCCTATAGCGAGTGCCTCCCCCATAGTTGAAAGAGTGACAGGGCCAAAATCAAGGGACGTTTGAGCCAAAATGCCTGGACACACGGAGTTTGAAGCAATTTAAGTCATAGGAAGAGGGAAAGACTGATTCTGGGAGAGAGTTCCAGAGCCCAGCTGTTGAGTAGAAGAAAGTTTGAGAGTAACGTTTCACTCTTGGGTTGGAGAGTTGCACAGAGTAGGGGTGGGATTGAGTTGCAAGACGGGTACCACGTGCCCTACGTAAAGGAGGTGGTATGCACTGGGATAGCTCTGAGGAACACTGATTATTATAGTAGCGATAGAATAGCGAGAGAGATGCAACATTGCGGCGGAGAGAGAGAGATTGCAGAGAGTTGGTGAGTGGACGGGAGTTAATGATACGAAAGGCCTTCCTTTCAACTTTGTCTAGGAGAGTGGTGTGAGAGGAACCTCCCCACACATGTGAACAATACTCAATACAAGGGCGCACTATGCCCCTGTACAGAGCAAGAAGCTGTGCAGGGGAAAAGAACCGCCTAAGGCGGTTGAGCACACCCAGCTTCTGGGAGGCTGCCTTAGCAAGACTGGTAATATGGTCCTTCCAAATGAGAGCAGAAGAAAAAGAGACACCAAGAATATTGAGAGAAGATGAAGGGTTGATTTTTGTATTGTTGAAGAATAAGGGATAGTCCGCTGGGAGATCCTGACGGGTAGATAGATGGAGAAATTGGGTTTTGGAAGCATTAAAGTTAACAAGGTTTTCTCTGCCCCAATTGGAAATAGTATTTAGATCAGAATTTAAGAGTTCTATGGCTTCATTACGTTTGTCGTTGAGGGATTGCTGGCTGGGGCGTTCTGAAAAACTAATGGAGTAGTGCAAGGTTGAGTCGTCTGCGTATGAATGGATGGGAATTAAGGTACAGTTAAGGAGATCATTTATAAAAAATAGAAAGAGAATAGGAGATAGGACAGAGCCCTGAGGAACACCGGAGTTTATAGGGTGAGGAAGTGAACAATGGCCGTCCACAACCGCGGCTATGGAACGGCCGGAAAGGAAATTAGAGACTATAATAATGTTGTCAGATTCTCTCCTAGGGAAAGCAGACAGACTATAGCATGATATTGCATAGCTCCTACTATAATAATGTCAGATTCTCTCCTAAAAGTTATACTGCTACGTGTGCTCGTATGTCAATATACTGTAGTTTAAGGATATTTTTCTGGACCCCCTTCTCGCTCATGTTTAGCCCCATTACTTTTGACATGTTAAGACGTTCGCTCCATTAGTTTGGCGATTTTAAGACAGTGCGTCCCATTTCCTGGTCAATTTTAAGACCTTTAGTGCCATTCAGGTGTTGATATATTCCTGGCGAGCAGTAATGAGCCTGAAATTTAAAAGTAAGTAGCCTTCGGCCTGGACAAATTGCTACCGAAAAATGTACACATTTTGTGGTGTTTTTTGTTTAAACCTTGATAGAGCCTTAGGAAATAAAATAAAAATCAATAAGTAATATTGAATAATATAGATAACACCAGTTTCAACTAGTCGGGTGTGCTCATAAGTCAATATAGCTTAATCCTCTTCAGCAAGCAAATACACTAAACTAGATCAGGTCTAGTCAGGTGCCATTTTATTCTATAGTTAAAAGGGTAGCGAGGTCTACTTAACGTTTTAATATAATAATGATAGATCATAAGGTGTACGTAAAAATCAGGGCAACCTTGGACTTTACAGTTACTATCACTAGTTATTATTATGCATGCATGTTTAACAAGAATAGATTGTCGATCATTACTGATGATCAACCCTGTTTGATTCGAGGGGGTATTTCAAGACGATTCACCTCATTAGTTTAGCGAAATTAAGATGCTTCACCCCATTCCAGAGTCAATTTTTGTCTGGGCGAGCGATAGAGACCCTGTAACTTAAAATAAATCGGCCTTCGGTCGAAACAAAATTATATTGAAAAAGTTTCAAATTTAGCTTAAAAGGAGTTTGGGTGGGCTTGTTTTGAGGGAAGGAAATCTGGGAAGGCGTTTATATTAGCATAGGGAAGAAAATAATATACATTGCTCGAAATTGGCAACAATAAACAAAGTTCTCTAACAATTAAGCAAAATACCATAATATACCCCCAACACGATGGACCAGATAGTGTTAAACGAGTTATTATTTTCCACCCCACTTATAATAATTATTCTTGAAATTATAAAGTCTG
The DNA here is from genome assembly GCA_032716605.1 of Paralithodes platypus. NCBI lineage: Eukaryota > Metazoa > Arthropoda > Malacostraca > Decapoda > Lithodidae > Paralithodes > Paralithodes platypus. The sequence continues at coordinate 33,730,527 of CM064528.1, read as the reverse complement.
GCGCAGTTGTAGCCACAAGGATGTAGTGTATACCAATGTAACAGTCAGTCTCTTTACAGGTTTTCTTACACGTGTTTTACAGGGTTTGTTTACAGGGTTTATTTAGAATCTTTACAGGGTTTATTTAGAATCTTTGTTTGCATTTTTTTGTACATTTTTTTTTCTATACAGTTTCGTCGTTTTTTGTTTGGCATTTTAATAATTTTCGTACAGAAGTACACACTGTTTTAATACTCAAGGACTTCCACGGATTCTTGTAATCTTATTTAATTTTCCTTCAATCATGTTTTTCTTAATTATAATCATTAATAATAATTTATATGATTATATTGTGAGGCATTTTAGCATAAATATTCAAGTAGGCTTTTTCTGTCTTGTTTTTAGGCTGAAGATGGCTTGTGTTTGAGCCGAAACGCGTCCCACATATAAAAATGTTGATCCTACACTTCCCCCATGAAGAGCATCGCTTGTATATATACTGTATATATATATATATATATATATATATATATATATATATATATATATATATGTGTGTGTGTGTGTGTGTGTGTGTGTGTGATAGATATTCTCTACATAAATCCGATACACACAAATCTTCATGTTCACGGTAAGAATGGTGAACGATTTGATTCACTTTCTAGGGTCAGTTTTAACCACATGACTTGCATAGGCCATTACTAACATGCTGTAGACTAGCTGACGAGAGGAACAACTGAAGCACACACACACACACACACACACACACCTATACAAACACACACACACACAAAACTATCTTAACAATATTTGGTATGACGTCTCTCGAGCCATTTTGATATTTTGTTTAATTATTATTGATGATTTAGTTTGATTTTGCCATTTCGAGCAATGTATTATAGTTTGTCACCCAGGATTATTATGTTACCTCCACCAACCAACTTTACTCCTAAACTCAATTAATGAAATCAACAAATACATGTGGCAGTCCAGGGATTCGAACCTAGGATGCTCACACCGAAATTCAGTGCATTTATCCATTGCGCTACGAAGACAGATAACAAAAACGCCTGTCCCGGCCGCAGGTAATTTTTTTCTTAGTTACATTTCTTACAGTTTCTTACAGTAGATCCTCTGGAAAAAGGCAAACTAGGCCTGTGTATCCAGCTCAGTGCCAGTACTTGCACTGCTGTGGTCGTTCACGGTGTTGGCGGCGGCGGTAGCAGACGCAACATTTTTACTATTCTGTATTTTTGCATTATAATCAAACTTCAAATCTTGTCTTCCCCATGCTTTATCAAGATTACTTTCAAACTTCCTTATTGATTCGGAATCGACTACATACTGAGGCAGTGCGTTCCACTCATTTACCACTCTATCACAAAATGAGTTCTTTGCCTTCAAGCCTATTTCTTTCTTTGTAAATTTTCTTAGTGTCCTCTCGTTCTTGTACCCTCCCGCATCAAGAAGATACCTTCACACACATCCTCATCATACTTTCCTGACACTATCTTAAAAGTCTCTATCATATCCCCTCTCTTTCTCCTATATGCCAGTGTCGGAAGCCCCAGTGTCCTCAACCTCTGCTCATAGCCCGCGTTCTTCAACGTTGGTACTAGCTTGCTAGCTCTCCTCTGCACTTTCTCCACTGCTTCTATATCCTTTACCATATATGGAGCCCACACCTGGTTCGCATATTCCAGGTGCGGTCTAACCAGCGCTGTATAGAGATTCCTGAATATTTCTTCGTCAAGTGACACAAATGTCCTCCTTATCAGCTCTACAATTCTATTGGCTTTGTTTATGCTCGCTATCGCTCGCCCAAAAAATATTCGACACCTGGATAGGGTGAAGCGTCTTATTATCGCCAAACTAATCGGGTGAACCGTCTTATGTTCGCCAAACTAATGGGGTGAAGCATCTTAACATCTTCAAATTAGTGGAGCGAGAAAAAAACCCCGCATACATGATATAACTGTTCCTAGAGAATACTCAACGCAAATATACACATGTTCTTTTAAACTGGTAAATAACATGAAATCTCCTACGCAATAATTTAACAATCCTCACTGGATACCTGAATAGACGGTTCATATAGAAAACCAAACGCAACATACTGAAAGCTTCATATTTTACGTGACATGACGGCGCTGAGGGAAACCGCAACGCAAAAACGCCATGAAAGCAATCAAATATCTTAAATGGATGCGTGACATGAGAGACCCGAATGGAAAATGCAAGGCAGTCTATAAACATCTTAAACGGATACGTGGCATGACTGGCCCAAAAGGAAAACGCAACACAATATACACACGGTTTTATAGTTTTCGTTATACGGTGTTGAGCCGCCGGGGAAAACTTAAGGGAGACTGACCGTTTGTTTGGTCTATTAATTATTGTATTCATATATTTTTTTAGTTTCCTCCCTAGTCCTCCATCAAGCTTAGAAAAACACCCTCTTCAAGATAAATTTGTACATTTTTTGGTAGAAAATTTCCCGGCCGAAGGCCGGTTCCTCTTACAATTGCAGGCTAGCTATCGCTGGCCAGGAAATAATCGTCACCTAAATGGCACGAAAGGTCTTCAAAATTAACAACGAAATGGGGCGAAAGGTGTTATAATCGCCAAACTAATGGGCCGAACGTCTTATAATCTCAAAACTAGTGGGGCTAAACATTAGGGAGAATGGGGTTCAGAAAAACGGTCTGCCTCCCCTTAACCCCTTGAGATTTATGACGCGTTTTGACACTTCTGGTTTCCATTGGATGATTTTATGCAATTTAGGAAGGATATCTAGGGATCAAAGGGGTAAATATGATATCGATTAACTCTTTGGCTCCCACAAGTTCTTCGTAACCTGGATAACATCGTATAATGAGAGCCAGAACAAACTGTCGAATAGCGTCATGATCGTTAAATATTGCGTGACATGCCAGGCAATAGAAAACACTTAATATAACATACAAACATCTTTAAAGTTTACGTAACATGACTGGGAAAGCTTAAAACAAGATACACAAATATTCAAAGTTTGAGTAATATTAAGGGCAATAAGGAAAACATACACAAATCTTCAATGTTTACATGTAGGGGAAATTACCTACAATAATGAACAGGGCGTAAAAGAGCTCACACAGAGAAAACAAGAGAAGGGGTCCGCCAGCTCACGCCTATACTGTGTCACACCACCGTGGCGCTGTGACCGATTTGCAAGAGAGGGGGGAAAGTTGGATAAAGGGGGTGTTCTCGTACGGTGTTCACGGGAGGGGTCGTGCTCATGACTCAGCAGGGAGGTGGTGGAAGGGCCACGCTCCGAAATGGCCACAACCAGAACGGTTATAGTCTCCTAACCTAACCTGACTCAATGTATACTAATTGAACATAATCTATCTTCACCAGACCAGATTTAATTTAACCTAACCTAACTTACCGTAACCAAGCTTAACCTAATCTAACCTATATTGGTTAGGATTGCGCCCATTTGACTCGTGATCATGTTTTCTGGCGGAAGGTGGGATTTTAGGTCGGTATTCTTAAAACACTTTAACGCGATCACGCCTCTCTCGTTAAATTATGGATAACATTTGTCGATTCCATTAGGCTTAGGAAGGTACCTTAAGAAGGATCTATAGGAGTCAAACCAGTATTAAAATAACTCAATTAACACTTTGCTTTTTCATATATCCTTCTTAAACTAAATAGAGGAACTAAAACTAGTACATTGAATGTAATAGAACTCAATTACTTCAATTTACATACTGTTTAAAATTAATGTCGACTCATTTCATTCGACAATGTGATGGTTTACCTACGTGAGGTTAAAGAATATGTGTTTTTGGAAGAATTAAAATCAATCAAGGTTTGTATAAGGAGCAATTACAACTTGACAGTAATTGCTTCCTCTGTCTGGTTCCAAGGGTCTACTATGAAAATAGTATCCATGGATGGCTCGAGAGCTCAATAACCTTTTCATTGAGAGTCAACTAAACAGTTTCCAAGTCGAGCTGGAGGTTATTAATTCATCTATATTCGTAGCTGAATTACTGTTACCACGTGAATTTGAGTGCTCGATACACATAAATATATACAACAGTATTGGATTAATCTTACGTAAGAAAAAGGCCTTTTAGCAACGTTTTGGAGTCATTTGGATTATGACAAACATAAAGTTCATATGACTGACAAGGCTATGTGCACAAGTGTCTTATAGATATATAAAATAAGTTAATATTCATATGGTCGGTAGCAAGGACGAAAAGCTAATACAAAATAAGCTACATTTATATGGAAAATAACAATATGAGGCAAATAACTGGAAATATACATGCCGAGTTAAAGTTAGATATTTCCTATGCAATAAATGGTAGGTAGTGGTGAATAAAGATATGGAAATATCATGACAAATATCATACAAACGTGAAAGTGTAGAATCTAAAAAGAAGGGAAATTGCCAGGAAATATCTTGTATCAGAAAGTTGGATGGAGAAAGGATAGACTAGCATACGTACAGACAGGAAGGATGAGGTTTTAGCAGGGAGGCGGATGACAGGAGAAAGGTGGTAATTTATGATCTGGTGGGAGTATCGAGGGTCGGAGAAAATGATAGAGAGAAAGATTGAAGTTTACCGAGCATTTCCTTTACGAGTAGATTTTGCTTGCAAGTAAACTCGTCCACACTGATAGCCGTACTTAATAATCGTACAGTCATATGACGAGTATTAATATTTTAGATAGGATTTAGTTGAATATATATATATATATATATATGCTAGGATGAACTATGGAACAATAGGATGTTGGGTAACTTTGTTTTAATTTATTGACTCGTAAAAGGATCGTTAAAGGAAAATGGAATCCTTTGGTGGTAGCAGGGAAATATAGACCATCCACTGAATGAAAGGCTAAGGTTGGGAAATAGAAAAATTATGTACAGTTGAACAAAGCTCCACTAACCACACCATCGTAAATATATCTGATGTATTTTGGTGATACAAGGCTGTGATGTATGTAGCTGTAATGGTGATTGGTGGGTATATTTTCAGCAGTATTGCCATAAAAAGACATAAACATCGCTTCATGCAGTATTATTTCACAAAGTATAGCAAATGTAAACTACAAATGTGGGGCCATTCGAGCGTTTGCCAGCTATACAATGGAACTACAATAAATAAATTATAACTAGGCCAAAACTCTTGACTTCTAACCTCTATAAATATAAGCGACTGGAGTAATCGAGGTAATATTTCTACCTTTTAGGAAGAGTCAGCGAAGGAATAAGTGTTGAAAAATACAGCCCATTTGCTCTAGCACTTCATGAGTTATAGTGGTTAGAGGCTATGATTTATGGGAAACCTATACTGTATGGACTATAATGAGGTATATTATGATAGCAGAAAACCTATACTGTATGGACTATAATGAGGTATATTATGATAGCAGAAAACCTATACTGTATGGACTATAATGAGGTATATTATGATAGCAGAAAACCTATACTGTATGGACTATAATGAGGTATATTATGATAGCAGAAAACCTATAAAAACCTATACTGTATGGACTATAATGAGGTATATTATGATAGCAGAAAACCTATACTGTATGGACTATAATGAGGTATATTATGATAGCAGAAAACCTATACTGTATGGACTATAATGAGGTATATTATGATAGCAGAAAATGGAAGGACACGCTGAGAAACGATCATGTGGAGTAATATGTAGAGTGGGTAAAATAGTAAAGAGTATTAGCGCTTGAGTATCATAGTTCCTGGGGATAGAGAGGCAAATAATTGTGTAGGACCGTAACTAGGGAAGCAATAGTATTAAGAAGGAGGTAGAAGATACATTTGATTCACAAAAGTTTGTTCCCAAACTGACAGGCATTTTCCATGGCAAACATTGGACGATATTATTCAACTTATTATGAGCCACTCAAAAGGAACAAAAGAAGAAAGCAAGCATTATTAACCAAAAAACTTGTACTAACTAGAAAAGCCAGTGTAATTACTATGTAGCTGAAGAAAATGAGGAAGTCACAAACCACAAACAGGTTAATAAGGTGTTCTACTACTAATCTGGCAAGTTTTGAAGATACCATGCAACTCGATAAAGGAATTTGTTTAAACACGTGGAACTAATACCATTTTAGATGTTAGAATTGGAATTAGGGAATCGTGAAAATAGTATGATAAAGCCATAATCGAGAGTTTGTACGAATGTGTAGGTGAGGATGAGGAAGAAGATGATGTACAGTAACTAAGTACCAGAATTGAAGGCGAATAAGTATATAGTGATGGAAAAAGCTAAAGTAACTCAATATATGTATGAAAATAGAAGAATATAAGCCTGAATTGAGAGAGTGTACGAATGTGCAGTTGAGGGTGAGGAGGAAAATAATATATGATAAATATACTGTATATCAAAATTGAGAATAAGTGATTATCTAGAGATAAATGCAAACACAATAACTAAAGGAAACACACGAAGACAGACGAATAATCGCTAACATTGAGAAAGTATAAGAAAGTGTAAGTGAGGAGGAAAATCATGTAGGAGAAACATATATCAGAATTGAGAATAAATTATAATCTAGAGAGGAAAGACAACAGAATTAAGAGAACAAAAGCCACAATTCAAAACATGTGATTATCTAGAGAAGATAGAAGACGAAATAACTTGAAGAAAATGATGAAAACACGAGAATGAAAGCCAGAATTGAGAGTGTATGAGTGTGTGTGTGCGGCAGAGGATGTGCGGCCGGGGGGTCACCGTTTTGTTTATCTTTCTCCCCTTTTCTCTCTTTCCCTGGCTTGTATTCATTGGGCCCCATTCAGCCAACTGTTTTAAGACGTTTATCCCCATCCAGGTTTCGATTTCTTCCTGGCGAGCGATAGCGAGCCACCATTGTACGGAGAAATATGGCTTCGTCGGATACAGTACACATTTAGCTTGCTGTCAAAACTAAAATATATATACTGTATATGCTGGCTCGCTACCGCTCGCCAGGAACATATTGACTCCTGGATGGGGGTAAACATCTTAAAACAGTAGGCTGAATGGGGCCAAATGGATACAAGCCAAAGAGAGAGGGAGAGAAAGATAAAAACAAAAACGAGGATGTGGGGCCTTAATGATGGTGGGTGGTTGGCTAGGCACCTGACCGTGGAGAGCTGCTGGCCACCAACCCCAAACACATTCTGTCACACATGCCACCTTCAACACCTTTTCGGAGGTGAAATTCTAATCTAGTAGCCTTACATTTAAAGTTATATATTCGTCAACCTCTTAACCCTATTAGGTGCAGGGCGGGCCAATTTTGGATCCTCCCAGTTTTACTCCATTAGTTTGGAGATTTTAAGACGATCCATCTCATTAGTTTGGCGATTATATGATGGTTCAACCCAATAAGGTGTCGATGTTTCCTGGGCGAGTGATAGCGAACCTTCAATTTGGGAGAAACCGGCCTTTGGCCGGGACATTTTTCTACCGAAAAATGTACACATTTATCTTGAAGGGGGTCTGGGGGACGTTATTTTTTAGTTTGAAGGGGGTCTGGAGAGGCGTTTGCTAAGTCTAAGGTGTAAATAGAAATACATTGTTCGAAAATGGCTAAAACAATTAAAAACCTCCATAGTTAAGCCAAATACCATAATAACCCTCAAGACGTTGCACCAGATAGTGTTAAGATAATCTACTTTCTTATTAAGGAGAGGTATTTTTTTCGGGACCCTTTCTCCTGCATGTTTTGAGATTTTCAGACGTTCTCCCAATTAGTTTTCGATTTTAGGAACTTTTGCCCCAGTTCTTTGTCCATATTAAGACCATTCGTGCCACTTAGGTTTTTGTTTATGCTGGCGAATGATAGCGAGCCTGTAATTTAGTAGGAATCGGTCTTCAGCCGTGACATTGTTCTATCGAAAAATGTACAGATATATCTCGAAAGAGGGTTTTGCGGGTGTTTTTCAAGCGTAATAGAGGTCTAGGCAGCAAACTAAAAATATATATACATGATAATAAATAATAAACAAATAAAGTAGGTAATAATATTGGCAAACAAATGGGGCAAAAGGTCTTAAAATCGCTAAAACTAGTAGGTAACGTCTTAAAATTTCAAATCTAATGGGGATAAGCATGAGGGAGAAGGGGGTCCAGCCAACCCCAACTTAATGAGACTAAAGACCATTGCAATATATGTCATATGTACAGTATATGCTCATCAATATATGTCATATGTACAGTATATGCTCATCAATATATGTCATATGTACAGTATATGCTCATCAATATATGTCATATGTACAGTATATGCTCATCAATATATGTCATATGTACAGTATATGCTCATCAATATATGTCATATGTACAGTATATGCTCATCAATATATGTCATATGTACAGTATATGCTCATCAATATATGTCATATGTACAGTATATGCTCATTAATTTCCCGACCAATAATAATAGTAATCGCACTAAAGTATGCTCCATTAGTTTGGTGATTTTATGACCTTTCGCCCCATTTCTTTGTCAAATTTAAGACATTTCGTATGGGTCTCGATATTTTTGCGTCTTCTACCTGAAACTCCACCTAACGAACAAATAATCATATATTTTTTAAATTCCACTCTCAAGACCAAACACCTCCCAATGAAATTAATGAAAGCATGTGATCGTCCCGGGATTCGAACCTGGGTTACCACATACAGATCTTAAACACTCTAATCATTAATGACAGAATCCGTATACCAAAAACATAATAATTGAGTAAGGGACAATTTCTTCTTCTGAACCCCTTTCTCCCTCATGTTTAGCCCAATTAGTTTTGAGATTTTAAGGCGTTCATTCCATTAATTTGCCAGTTGTAAGAAATGTTACCCCATTTGTTTACCAAAATTAAGACCTTCCATGCCATTAAGGTGTAATTTTTTTTCCTGGTGAGCGATAGCGACCCTGTAATTTAGAAGGAACTTCGTTTCGGCTGAGATATTTTTCTATCGAAAAATGTGCATATACTTTATATCTGGAAGGGAGCTCCTTTTTTTTTTTTTTTTTTTTTTTTTAAGCTTGATATTGATAGGTCTAGGGAACAAACTGTCCCCCCACCCCACCCTCCCTTAAGCTCTTGTTTTCTCATTTGGGCGTGTAATGTGCAAGAATAATAATGCCACATGTATGCCAACTGGAAGTGTCAGTACGAAATGTTTGCATTAAATATTTTTAAACCTCATTTAGTTTCACTTTTTCCTTAGCTAACCCAAATATTGTTAATAGAATACCGACTTATAAATAGCATAACTAAGCATGAAAAGCTAACCCTTGTAATTGATAGGAATCAAAGCATTATCAGATAGTATTAGATGATATTCAACAATACGCAATATATTTGTGTAAATCTACTTCCATTTGTCTGCCTTAATCTCGTGTCAATGGAGGAATGTTACTCAGATATTCATAAATGATGCTGTAGTTATAACAATGAATAAATATATGTTGAGTAAATAAATATCTCATCAGGAAATTGTCAGGTTCGAGCAGCAAGGGTCAAAGCATCATTTGTCACTTCTGTATAAACCGTACTATAATTTATGCAGTATAATTAAGCCATACTTATGACCCCTACCCTCATATAACTCAAAATGGGCTGGCGCATATGGGCTGTAATTTTCAACAACTATTTCCGGGTTGACTCTTCCCAAATGGTAGACAGCTCAAATACTGAAGTCTTTATTGAGTTATGAGAGGTTGGAGTTGGAATTTCTGGCCTATCTATAGTGAAGAGACTACATACTTAGGACAAAATATTGCTTACCTTCCAATTACTTTAGAGATAACAGCACATAGTTATGTGGTTAGTTTCCAATCCCATATATTGGTGCCAGGTGGGGGTGCGCTCACCAACACAAACAGTCCAGGATTTGACCATTCCTCTTCCTGGACACCTGGAGTATAGTAGCTCCTGACCCTCTATCACACGCAGGGACCGTGGAATAGGAACCACCTAATTACGGCCACACTCATAAATGACCACAAACAATTAAGACACACTCACACATAGCCACGAAAAAAATAGCCACACTCGTAAATGGCCACAAACAATCAGCCGTACTCATAAATGGCCTCAAATAAATCAGCCACACTCATAAATGGCCACAGACAAATCAGCCACACTCATAAATGGCCACAAATAAATCAGCCACACTCATAAATGGCCACAAACAATCAGCCACACTCATAAATGGCCACAAATAAATCAACCACTCATAAATGGCCACAAACAAATCAGCCACACTCATAAATGGCCACAAAAAAATCAGTCACACTCATAAATGGCCACAAATAAATCAGCCACACACATAAATGGCCACAACAAATCAGTCACACTCATAAATGGCCACAAATAAATCAGCCACACTCATAAATGACCACAAACAAATCAGTCACACTCATAAATGGCCACAAATAAATCAGTCACACTCATTAATGGCCACAAACAAATTAGTCACACTCATTAATGGCCACAAACAAATCAGTCACACTCATAAATGGCCACAAAAAATCAGTTACACTCATTAATGGCCACAAATAAATCAGCCACACTCATAAATGGCCACAAACAAATCATCCGCACTCATAAATGGCCACAAATAAATCAGCCACACTCATAAATGGCCACAAACATATCATCCACAAACAAATTGCCTACACTAAAAAATGACCTAGGGGTTTGGGGTTTGCTTAGCTTAGGTTTAGGGAAATTACGATAGGTTTGGTTATGGTAGTTATTGATTGGCTAGGTTACGTTAGCTTAGGTTGGCTGTATTATGTTTAGGAGTAATTTTGGGTGTGATCTTTCTGGCTGTGGCCTTTGGGGAGTGTGGCCATTTTGACTTGCAATTATGGCACAGTAGTTCTTCTTGCACTCACTCCTTAACTTACTGATTACTGTACATTGGTTATTCATGACCCAAGAAAACGTATATAATTTTTATTTTTCAACAATAATGCGTATTTTGTATCATATACAGTATATATCTATTTTTTATATTATATGTTATTTATAACTTATTTTTGGTCAGTTAATCCATTATTCAATTCAACTCCCAATGTTTCTGTTTTTTTTGTTTTTTTTTTTTATTAAGGTCAGAGAAAACCAATACCGTCGGTGGGTAGTGGGTGATGAATATCTATCAAATGAAGCAGTGTCTTGCTATGGTGGTTGTCTTCTTCAATATATACTGCCTTTTCCTGTCTCCTCTTTTCTTTATCCTAGTAATTTAGTAATTTGGTTGTTCATCTCTCAGTTTCGTGCTCAGGGACTTCAGGTTTAGTTACTGATATCCTGACGGACACAGTTTTAACAGGTGTGATATAATTATATATATATATATATGTTTTTAGATAAACTGAACTTATTTTATAATGCAAATGGTAGGACAAAATAAACTAATATAATGTGGCGAATTCCGTATAATCAACCTTCACACGAATGAAAAATAGGGCCATAATCCTAAACCACACCATGGTGGAAACATGTTAAAAACAATCGTAGAAGAAAATTACTAAGATTACCAAAGTGAGTGAAATCAAGCTACTTAAAAAAAAAAAAAAAAAAAAAAAAACGCACACACAGAGACGCACACACACACACCTACACACACACTACAAACAAAACAAAAACAAATCACAGATATTGTTTAACCACTTGTCTACCGGCGACGTCCTTTTAACTTTATTCTGGCTACTACAGTATTAGACGATTTTATTCAGATTAAAAAGGCCTCAAGCAATTAAAAGTCTTCGAACTATCTCACTTAACCCTTTTTGCTACCACCGATCCTTCTTAAACTGCAAAAGTCCTCTAAATATAGCTAGAATAATATTATAAAGACGTCGCCTGTACAGAAGAGGTTAATACGTTCGATATGTTGTTGGCAGCATACCTCCAACATATACTGTAGTATTTAGGAACACGGTTGAGTTAACCTCATGTTTGTGTAGAGGGTATTGAAGGTTACGAGTAGAACGTACGTGTCTGAGGTGCACACATTCTGTCTGTAACACCAGCGTCCGTGACTTCCTTCCTTCCTACTCCTGTTCACTCGTCCGTGATACAGGTTAATGGTTGTTCGGCACTAAGCACACAGCTACCTCGCCCACACCCAGTAGCCCTTAAGGGGAGATCTCCACTTAAGGGATTTTTTTCTTGACCCCTTTCTCCCTCATGTTTAGCCCCATTGCTTTTGATATTATAAAACGTTTGCCCATTAGTTTAGCGATTTTAAGAACTTTCACCCCATATTAAGACCTTTCGTGCCATTCAGGTGTCAATTTTATCCTGGCGAGCGATAGCGAGCCTGTAATTTAAGAGGAACCGGCCTTCGGCCGGGACATTTTTCTACCGAAAAATGTACAAATATATCTTGAAAGGGAGTCAAGGGGGTGTAATTTTAGGCTTGATGGAAGTCTAGGGAACAAACTAAATACCTTAATGACTTAATGCACTGTAACAGACTTCTTAATGTAGCTAGAAACATTGGTAAACAAATTGAATAGTGGGTGAACTGACCAATGACCATCACACGTCCATACAGAGAGAGAGAGAGAGACTGTACGTCACGCTTCACAACTTACAACTCTCAGGTATGGTATATTATATATTGCCGTACTGTCTGGTATTCAGTGAAGCATTAACATATTTAGTCCGACAGAGATCTTTTTGGGCTTCTCTGTTTCACTTCATTTGTTTGTAGATTTTATGACGTTTCACCCCATTAGTATGGCAATAATACGACGCTTCGTCCCATTCAGGTGTCGATTTTTTTCTGGGAAAGCGGTACAGAGCCTATAAACTTACAAGAAATCTGCCTTTGGCCGGTAAATTTTTCCATCGAAAATTGTACAAATTTAGCTTCAAGTGGGTTTAGGTGTGCATTTTCTATTTTGTGAAAGATATTTGGTAATGCAGTTTTCTTAACCTAGGTGTTTGCATTATCTCAGTTTGTATATATATTGTCCGACTGTATGATATTCAATGAGGTGTGAACGGATATATAGGAAAACGTCATCAAACAAGACTTGATTTACTCTGCTCTCGTACATTTCAAGTTTCGCACATAGCATCTATATTATAATTGATGTGTATGTAACAATATAGATAACTTTATATATATATATATATATATATATATATATATATATATATATATATATATATATATATATATATATATATATATATATATATATATACTGTATAAAACAAATTTTTTTTATAAATGCCTACTCGTCTTGGATAGTGACTGTGAAGTGATTATAAGAATAACTATACATTTGAACCACGAAAGAAGCGTCACCGATGGTTGAATTATACTTCAAAATATATAACCATTTGAATAGAAGAAAGCAAGATCTGTAGTTTGTGGTGGATTGTGGATAAAATGAAAATGTGATACACGAAATATAACCCCATTCAAATTTAAGTCTTTTTCCAACCCAAGGTAGAATATTATTGGAAATGTTGTTGGTACAATAATACTTTGCAGGCATTTATCCAACAAACATAATCATGACAACAATATTTAGGAGAAAGACAACTTAATTAAAAATCACGATATATTTCATCTTCTCTAGGACCAATTGTGTGTGCGTGTGTATGAATGTGCTTACGATATATAAATATATATATATACTGTATATGTGTGAGTGCGTGTGTGTGTATGTGTGTGCGTGTGTGAGTTTGCAAATATAAACAACAGACAACAGACAGGAATATCTCACATATCACAACATCTGATTCTATGCAAACGAAGTATATATTTCTGTGTAAGTGAAGACAAAGGCAAAACGTGAGGTGTGGGTGTCAGGTAAGAAGATGGAGCACCTGTCATTACCACACCTGCTCTCTCTCTCTCTCTCTCTCTCTCACACACACATACACACACACACAAACACACACACACACACACACACACACACACACACACACACACACACACACACACACACACACACACTGTACATGTGTTTAAGCCACTTCCATTGTCTTACATTATAATTAGAAATTTACTAATATAATTATATTTGGAAGTTTAATATAAATTATAACTTGAAGATAAAAATGGCAACATTTTACTAATTAAATTGATCATCAGTTTAACAACAAATGTACCTTTACATAATTATGTAGCATATATATATATATATATATATATATATATATATATAAATCCAGTTTCCATTCTCAATAACCTTTATACTGATGATGAAGTATACTTACATACAAAACGATTGAATATTAATCAGTCATGTCCCATTTTAAGCAACTTTAATTTATTTATATGTATTTATTTATTTATTTATTTGTATATGATTTTCTGACGAAATATTAATGCGCATAAACCTTATTGAAATATGTCAGTCATCTCGTAATATACAGTAAATAACCTTTTATATTTTAACGCAATGATATCTTGCAGCTGATGATGATGGTGAAGAGAAACCGCCCTGAGCAAACTAAGACCACCGTGAAATTAAAGACCCGTCATCCAGAACATTGCTAAAGTTATTTTATGTGAGAGTTAACTTAATAGGTCAAAGATCGGTAGTGCTCTCCAAGATACAGTTAGGCGACATTATAGATACCAAATTATTAAATTAATGGGTAATTTGTCACACATATCTTCATATTTGTTTTGTAAATGTAAGGAATATACGCAATAAAATAATCATATATTTACTTCGAGTACTTTAACGTTGGTCAGAATTAGGTTGAATATTCTAAAAAGTAATACAGTAGAATTAATATAATTGCACCTGTATTAAACTCTGGACAAATATCGGCACATGTGAGGTACTGGAACTTGCTTAGAAATAGTTAGCCCGAAATTACATTTCTTCTAAAATAGTTGCTTACTATTAGATATTACTACGCACAATAGGTGTAGAATGTGGTGTGGGGCCGCGGGGGAGGGGGGGGGGGTTCGTATGAAAGTGTCATCAACATTTATTTGTCCCTTGTTTCAATGGCCCGAAAGTACCACAGTATAATTCGTTAGACGTGAAGACAGATTATTTATTTTCAATAATTGTTAATATACTAAGTTATTGAAATATCTTGTCAACAATCAAACACCAATTACAATATAATATTCAAGTAGCATACAGTGGTGGAGATTATGATGTTGCAAAGAAACAGTTCTACCAAATAAAGGTATGATTATTTCGTTGCGGCTCTACGGCAATATCTAAAGGCCACCATACACTCTCAGTTGGACATGCCAGGCCAAACATTATAATGCTCAATATAAAGCTAATTTGAGCGTGTGGAGGGTGGCATGACGGTTTGTGCAAGAGTGTGAGGCCTGCATAAATCGTCAAATCAACCCCTCCATACACGATCAAACTCTCTTGTGTCGTACTGACACTTGACAGACCGATGTGGCGTATATGCCAGCCTAAACATCCATTTGCTTACAATGGGGCGAGTACAATAGTGAAAGGTAGTGAATGGAAATGGATGTATAATAGAACATTGTTTTCCAAGGTGCTTTCCAGGATGAAGCTTTCGACCTTTGGAAGATAGAGTGAACAATACTAAATAACGCTTTGTCATGACTATCGTAAGACAAGGGAAAACACAAATTTCTTTTAAGATATCGACAAATAATGTAATTAAATTATATATATATATATATATATATATATATATATATATTTCTAGTCCAATTGTATGTATCTTCATATATTACGGATGTACATATTACATTATTACTGAAGTACATACTTACATATTTATTATATTTCTTGCCGAAAGACCTACATATCCTTCTAAGTGGTCTCCACATATCTATTTTTAAGCATTCGCATAGGAAATTCAAGCCTACACCCTGCAATACCTAATCACTTAATATCCATCAGCATTTAAGGTATTAAAAATGCCCATGACACTTTTTAAAAATCCTAACATGCAGGTGTCGTCACAGTTGCAGATATGTTGTCCTCATCGTGTGATTAACAAGTTAAATGGAATCACAGGTGCTCATTGGGACCATCTAAGAAAACGGTTAAAAATGTGTGTGGATTTTGGATGGCACTGATGAGTGTTTGTGAAGATTTTCGATGTTCCTGATGACCGGTTTCTTGACATTAATAGCTCGATTTGGACAATAAGTCAGAAACCATGAGCGTCACATAATTGTCTGGCACATAATTTTTGATTGTATTGGAGTTGGTGCAAATGAGATGACTGAACTTGATACAAATCTAGAGCAAACAGATACTAATGAAAGTATTTAATCTTGTGAGTACTGAATAAAGTTTGTTGGTGTTAGTTATACTAGAATATATATATTTGGCATATGATTAACCTTTCAACAATTGAACCTTTTTCTTAGTTATTATTTTGGACATCATTATCCGGTTTTGCTCAGGTTAGAAAGTACCTCTATGGGATTAACGGTATAACAAATCGTTCATATTCTGATTATTTTAGCTTCTTCCTAATCCGAATAACATTTCTGTTTGATAGCCAGACTAGAATATAATCAAGCATCCTGGTATACTGAAAGGGTTAAATGGGATTAATAAAATCAAAACTAAGAAGAAAAAAAACACAAATAAATATATATAATACGGAAAGATAACCTACTCAGTGAAAAGAAGAGGGTGATTGCCAAGATGCCCGAGCCGATGTTGGCGGTGAGTGAGCCAGACACGGCAATGGTCAGGAGTGCCAGGAACAAGGTTACGAGGGCCACAGTCACGCAGGTATTCAACATATCTTCTCCACTCGCCCGGTGCTCATCCTCCCTCGTCTGATTAATCGTATTACCGTTCCAAGGACCAGGCAAGGGTGGGACATTGTCAGCTTTTTGAAGGTCCTTATTGACAGTTGTTACAGAATTCTTACCTTCGCTTGTTTCGTTTCCGACCTGATCTAATTGTTCATCTGAGTTTTTCAGGATAATGGAACCATCTTCAGTTATAGAATCATGACTATTATCATATGATATGATTCCATTTATTTCTGCATCTAATGGTGATATGTCACCATCTTCAAGACCTTCTTCGTCCAGAATCGAGGATGACGATTCTACGTGTTGAAGTGCGATTTGTTCGTTTTCATTACCTACATTAGGCATCTCATTAAGACCATTATATTTGGAGCAATTAACTGATTTCCTCGTGGGATTGTCTGGTAAGGCCATATGAACGGGATCACTGGTTACATTGTGGTAATTTTTTATTTGTGACACGGTACAGACTGGGTAGCCTGCAAGGTCACTTGAATCCTTGGCGTTGTGTGTCTCTTGTAAGTTGCTCATGTCTCGTTGAATGCGAGAAATGCATCTTATGAAATTCTTGTTACCATTCATTTTGTCGAGATAATTTGGAAGTAAGTGATCATCAAATGATCTACTCACACAATAAGCTTTTGAAGAGTACTGTAAATCTTCCTCAGTGTTTGCTATATTACTTTCGGATTCTATGGTACCATAAGAAGCACATGAACTCCTGTTGGATGTTAATTCTTTATACTCAGAAGGTCGATTTTTATCTACAAATAAATCTGAATTGCTAATGCTCAGCTCAGCAATCTCGCTTTTATTAGTCCGTGGATCAGTGGTAGATGAGGGAGGAAGAAGCGCTAGAACAACGGAGGTGGCCATTATAATCAACTTAGCCAGTAAATAACAACGGAACAGTTAGGCTATCTGGCACAAGCTGTGGAGATGATAAGTGGACGGCGTGTGCATTCTTCCTCTCTCTCTATATATATATATTTTTAAACTACAGGTCAATTAATCAAGGTAGACATTCAAGATGTTTAACTAGTAAACAACAACCCGACTGTTATCAGTCGCAAACTGGTGATAAAATCAAAGTTTGCGATGCCTTTCTTCCTTCCTTTTGTTATGCCTCTCAAATCAGTTTATCAATGTGGATATTCAAAGCTGCTTATCAAGTAAAAAATATTCGATTTGTTATCTATTGAAAGCTGAGGAGATAGCCAGAAGGCGGGGCGCTTTCTCTTCCTTCCTCTCTCTCTAACTTGTTATCTCTTAGTGAAGCTTATCAACGCTATTGATAACACGAGATGTAAACAAGACTTATCGTAATCCCGGCGCGAGGGAGAGAGCACCACCTACGAGTCGCTTGAGGGCCGGTTGTGGAGTGAACGCCGCGGTGAAACCGTAGCCTGCTCTTCCGTTCCTGTTCGCACGACCGTGGCGGCGCAGGTCGGGAGAGATCGGTTTCCAGAGTTACCACCGGAAAATAGTTTTTCATTTGGGGGAAACTTTCGGTGGTGCCTGGTGACCATTGCACACTTTTACACTAGTATACAATGTTTTGTTGTAGTTAGCTAGTTTCACCGACACCTTATCTCATTTCTTAGATACGAAAGTTTTCATCTAACATATTATATTAAATTAATCCTCCTGCACATATGCAGCATGATCAAACTGCATGATATATATATATATACCGGTATATATAATTTTTTTTTTTTTTTTTTTTTAATACTCCAAGCTAGACTCAAACCACCGACAGTCTCGGGACGAGTGTCCATGCTCTACTCCACTACACCACGGCGTGATAGAGGACACTTTACCTTATATTATTATTTTATATTAAGGAGAAGGGAAATCCTACACAGAGGAAATATTTAATTTCATACACATGTCATAGGATCCTTAATCCTGCAGGATACCATACAGGGATTTTTACAAGTAACCCCACGCAACTCGGGTATAAGTGATTGCATTTAATTTTCACCCAGGCAAATACGAGATTCATTAATATCATATATGTTTCTATACTCCCAGCCGGACTCGAACCACCGACAGTCAAGAAAAGTTGGACACTCGTCCTGACTGTCGGTTTTCGAGTCCGGCTGAGAGTATAGCATTATATTGTATACACATTTAGTAGCGCACGTGTATTTGTAAGATATACTTGATATATATATATATATATATATATATATATATATAGAGAGAGAGAGAGAGAGAGAGAAAGGGGAGGGGAGGGGGGAGAGAAGGTCATGATTTAATCGATGTCTAATGAGAATGGTAACTAATTTGAGTTCCGGCATATGAAGATAGACACTCCAATGTTACGTTCATTAAAAGTTAAAACAAAATTCCTATATTAAACATTTTACCATAATAGAATAATCGTGATTTCGTCTTTTAATGTTTATTGTTGATAGCAGGGAACGGGATAAGAACATTAGTTATGAGTCTATACCTGGGATTTTTCAGTCGGTCATGTAAATTTGACTCCACCCCGTGATTTTATGTATGGAAGGAAACATAGTAGGATTGATATATATAAGACCCATTTGTTATACAATCGTTCACTGGTCATATTATTTAGCTAATACATAAGAAAATATACATCCAACTCAGCCACACTAAGTTCCCTTTTAAACATAAAAGTATGTATTATATACTAATTCATGTGGATAACTGTACATGGGATACATAACTGACGATCCCAGCTTCTGCGACTACCAGTGTCGTTAATACAAGATTGGAATACTAAACCCACATATTGAATAAATAAATAAATAAATATATACCGGTATATATATACAGTATATTGTATATTAACAATCCAGGTAATTCCGGTGTCACCTTGAATTATGAAGCGGATTCAAGATGAACCGTATCTTTACGATAAATATTGTGTTTAACACTATATGGTCTGACGTCTTTTGGGTTATTATATTTAATTTAATTGTTATTGGGTAATTGGCTTCATTTTTACATTTTCGAGCCATGCATATTAGCTTGTACCCTAGACTAGCAAAACATAAATAAATAAATAACCTTTCTCAGAATTCCTTCTAACTAATAAATGCCCAGCCAGACCCTCTTCAAGCTAAATTTGTACAATTTTCGATTGTAAAATGTCCCGGCGGAAGGCAGACTTTCTTGTTTAAGCTATAGGCTCGCTATCGACACCTGAATTGGGTGAATTGTCTTATCGGCAAACTAATGGGGTGAAACATCAAACAATCTCCAAACAACTGGAGCGACACACGGGATATCCAAAATATCTGCCACAAACCAAATAGGGTTATTATGTGGGCTTAGTTTTCCTCTTCTATTCATTCCAGACAAAGTCAAAGAGTAAAGTATTGACTGAACAATTTATTGGCTTCTAAAATCCTTACTTACAACTAATATTACAAGTTGATAATGACTACAGTTTATGTAAGACAATTGTTTCCTTTAACCAAAAACGGATAAATCACAGCCAATGCCCATTTTGTTTCGAAATGCTTAAAATTCCTACAAATAGGAAGGCGTTTAACTGATCAAATATAAACATTTCTGTGTCATGTATTTACGTATATTAGCATGAACAAGTATAACTGACGTAAACATAAATTATGTACACACACACACACACACACACACACACACACACACACACACACACACAACAAATATCCAAAGTACCATACATTATTATAATAATTTCTAAGAGCCATATGTCATTAGAAACAAGTCACAGATTAATTTCATATTCAACACTAATCTCGGAAAATAAAGATAAAATACATTTACGTACATACATAAGGTAGAAATACTGGATATCAATGTAAAGGATTTTTACCATAAAGGCGAGTAAACATATTGTAATAAAGTATACATAATATAAAAACTACTCCACGCATGTTTTGGAAATATAGATCAAAACCGAAATCTTTCCATATTAAAGAATAATCATTAGTACCGTACTATTAAATACAATGCAAAGGGGAAATTAACTCTAACAGTACCGGCGACGTCTTTTTGTATATATTCCAGTTGCATATAGACTATGTTATGAAAGTTATGAAGGATAGGCCTATGGGGTAGCTAAAAGGATTAATAAGAGATAGTCTGTAATCTTTAAACGTATAGATATCCTTCCTAAGCTGAATTAAATCGACTAATAGTTGCCAGAATATAATGAATAAGATTTCACCGGAACTTAATGGAGTGAAGGCTATTATTTTCCTGCATTTGTATGAGTGTACCCTGTAACGAATATCGGAGCTTGACCAAGCAAACTTCACTCGTAGAAAATGGTAGCAAGAGCAACAATTTTAGGGGTAACAGCGTTAACAGTCTTAAGGTTACTGATTTGAGTATTGAATACTAACCCACCACACGTACCCGTGCACGCATCACATTCACATTCACACTCACATTATATCCTCACATACTCTCATAAACACATATGCCATCAGCAACAACATTCCCCAGAGTGTTCAGTCTTGTAATGAAGGGAATACAAATACAAACATTAGACGAACACAACTACACCCACACCAATAAATACACCTTCAGCGACGTCGTGCCCTAGAGTTTGTGGGGTTTTAATGGAGGGTAAAGAAATAATAAAAACAAATACAACAAAATATACTCACACATACTCGCATATAGGTTTCACACTCTCTTATCAATAACGTCCCCAGAATGTTGGGGCTTGCATTAACATATGAAGAAAATCTATATCAAATGCTCTGTCTCTACTATTCCTGTTTCTTTACATGCCTGGGTCCTGATGGTGATATTTGACAACAGATAAACGCATCCGTATTACTGCTGGATTATTTATGTGTTTGTTTCTATCAACAAATGTTTTGTAATGAGCCATTTTAATTGGATATTTTCGTGAAAGTGTTTACAAAGCCTATTATAAAGCAAAATTCAACTATATTAGTAATTAAATCATTAGTGAACATTCGAGGACACTTACTGAAACTTCAAACTGTATATAAACTGCCAAACACAAGGTAAAGTCAGGTTTAAAATTCATGACGTATTTGTTTTGCTTTTCAATTTAAAAAAAAAAAAAAAAAAAAACTCCGTCTACGTATTGTGAAAAACCTGTTATCCTCCGGCAAATTGTGGGGTTGAGTGAGTGAAAGGGGGGACAGTGAATGAAGGAGGATGCATGTTTTTCATAATACGTGTTTGTGATTTGTGATTTTCTGAGACATTACCCCTTTTGGCCTTCTGAAACGCAACAGCATGCTATTTGCCCTTGTGATTTTGTGATTTTCAATTAAAACACATAATAGGTTTAAAAGGTGGCGTACCAGTGTACGGGTCTAAGAAGTGTAGATACTCATTGACAAAATATATGGACTCGAAATGTCTCCACAATAATACGAAGGAAATATTGTAAAATATAGTTATTGGCAAACGTTAATGATTACTGGTTTTCATTCTGACCAATGAAAATGAGTCTCTTGATATGTGTGCTTCCCTACCCGACAACCAGATGGCCTTTGAATCCGTAGACCTCAAACACCTGTAGTATACCTTCTAGTAAAGCCCATAGTGAAATCCGATTACCCTTCGGTCCATAGTGAGTATCTATCTATCTATTGCCCGACGCCTAACTCCAGTTGAGGGCAGCCATACACAAAACACCCCAAGTGGACCTATTCCCTATAAGAACAATCCGTGCCAGTTTATGAAGGACTTACAGGACTGAATACTCAACTTAGGGACCGTCCGACTCAGAGGCCTTCTATGTATTTTTAGTATACGTTCTACAGTGATGGGTGGCTAGTTCATCAACTTACCTGCTTCACCCTTAGGTAAGCAGTAAGGATTTATTAACCCGGCGCACGCGCGCAGGGTGTAGTGAACACCACACTTCTGGGCGGCAATATTAAGCTCCATTACTGCCTTTATTCGTCATTTTACGATAAATATCGTTATTACTTATTCATATGCGCCTATTTTACGTTTAATATGAAGATAGTAACCTGTAACAACAATAAAACAAATGGGAATATTGCTTGGATGGTCAAAATCGCAAATTATTACCGAGTGGTTCATTCATCAATTGTGAGCCAGCCGGCCGTACACCCTCTTCTCTCGAGGGCTGAAGCAGTACTGAGCTACTCCCTCACACTCTCCCAGTCTCTACCTTACGTAACACACATGACCACACTATAACACACATGACCACACTATAACACCGGCTTGGAGATGTTTACACAAATATGTACCAATGAATAAGGGAATAACAGGGAAAACAGGTGATAATTGAAGGGGGGGGGGGAAGGAGGGGATTTTGACAGATGTGGAGTAGTGATAGGAGGTATGGAGGGAAATTATCTCACTTTATAACCATTTCACTTGTTTTAAGTGCTACTAGGGCCTTTTAAAAACTTTTCTTTAGGCCTTACCTCTTTAGAGAGTCCTCGCCCTTGCCCACAAAAACCTCTTAAGAGTGTTCTCGCTGTTCCCGGGTTAAAGATTGTGTCCCCTAGATAGGTTGCCTACCAAGGCTGACAAATCACATCGACCCAGATTTGTATAAGGTTGTCTCCCCTCAATGGGTAACCGTTGGTAAGATGTGTAGTAAAATCTGTAGTAATACCCACAGAAAGCCCTATAGTAAAACAATGAGTAAAAATTCGTAATAAATATCATTCACCGGAGATACCCGAGTTAACACAGTCCTCTTCTTGGTGTTCCCGGCTGACGAGTGTCCCATCTTACACTGACCACCGACTAGTATTGGAGATTACCCCTCAATAATACCCATGGTCTAGCCCGGTAGAAACTTGTAGTAAAACCTAATTGCCCTATAGCAGATACTTATAATTATCCCATAGTAAAAACTATTGCAAATACACGATGAATAAGAAATGCAGCATGAATATCCATTAAAACCAGCCCAATAGCTTTGATTCATAGGGGGTAAACATCAAGCGTAAAACCATTGCAAAAAATCAACGTATAACCCGTAGTGAAAATGTAACTAACCTTCGCTGTGAATGCCAGAGCTAGCACAGTCCTCCTCTCCGTAGTGTTCTGATCCTCCCGACGAGTGTGTATCCCCTTCCGCTGATCCAATACCCTCAGACCCGTCCAGTGATCGTCTCTCGCCCTTCAGCTCATACGTGATGTCTACCTCTCGCTGTAGGTCGTCCTCGGAGGCGTGAGAGCTGCAGTACTCTTCCTCGGGTTCCTCAAGGATCACCTCTAGACCAGCTGTGTGACAAGAGAAAGAAGTGGTTACATACTTTATACTGTATATATACACTATATATATATATATATATATATATATATATATATATATATATATATATACTGTATATATATATATATATATTATATATAATATTATATATATATATATATGTATGTATGTATTTATGTATTTATTTACAGACACACACACACACACACTAACAGCATCAATTTTATAGATGCAGTATTTGGATAATTAGTGCTTAGACTCCATCATAACACATTCACGAGCACACACAAACACACATTAACATGTGCACACACTTACAAAAAAGTAGCATTATTTTCAGAATAGACCTACATATTTTATTTTAGGGAGGATATTTGTCGCTCTCTCTTGTATTGTCTACATTAAATTTAAAGTATAATACGAAGCAAGCAACACGTTTGACCAGTGTTGCTTCCTTCGACGAACAAGACTGAAACTAGGTTGATAACTTCCATGATGATTACTTAACATATTTGTATATGTCATACTACAGTTCAGTGTGAAATATTAGAGCACAGCCATGCAAATTATTAATATAAGAAATGGGAGAGATTGTTGTTCATATTTTGCAATAACGTAAACATAAGTAACCTTGTGAAAGTAATATCACAGACGTTAACAAAATGTACTTCGCAATTTCAGGGATATAGGCCAGGTGAAGGTACTGAGAGATAAGCCTTTACAACGGCACCTTGTAGCTACTTTCTACTTTTTTCTATTTTCTGAAGAGTGTAGACTGTAGAGAGAGGAAATGGGGTGTTGAAGAGAGAGGAAAGTGTTGGAGTGTCTTTGTTATATGTGTTTAGTCTGTATACGTCGTCGAGGTGTCCCCCGACTGGGTGCAAACATTTGAAACACACTAGGACTTAAATGTCCGCCTGGGTTGGGATCGAACCAGGTCAAGCAGATTCACACGTGAGCGTGCTCTCCACACGACCGCCGCGGCTCCATATAAACAGGGATACCAATCATCCAGAAATCTCACCTATGAACTTTACACACGACTCAATATAATCACTACCCACAATAAATTCAACAAGAAAAACATCGTCACCATAAGAATACCAAGCCCCCCTACGCATTTACTCCTACCATATTATGTATCGTCCCATTACCAATATTACCCAAGGCATGGTTCCCTCTTCACGGTACAATCACAAATATCTCTCCAAGTTTATGCAGAAACATTTGATTTCTTGAGTATAATACAAAAATTGTATTTTTTTTTACTAATTCTCATCCAAGAATTTACTTTAGCTCTAAAGAAAATTTTGATGTAGAAAGAATAAAGATTTAAGAAATAGTAAACATATATATAATATATATATATATATATATATATATATATATATATATATATATATATATATATATAATAAGATTGTTGTTTTGTTCTTTTCTTTTTAAGTGTGTACCATATGAAAAACATTACACATACTTTCTCCAGCTGCACTATTTCATCGAATATGAACATAAAAATATTAATGGTACTGAAGTTTATAAAACTTTGACAAATACCTCGCACGAGAAAACATCCTTTATATGAAGTGATGACGAAATAAACAAAGCATTTCCTGACACAGACTATCGAGAAAAATATATGAACTTTCTGGAAGTGGAGAATTTATGGAATGACAAATATTGATGCTTAACATTTTCCATCAATTTGTCTGATTATTTTAACAGCGATATATTATATAGAAAAATACAATGTGCAGTGATAATTTTAGTATACTCATTATATATAACATACAGTATATTCGTTCAAATATGTGTTCGTTTAATCCTAAGAATTCACAGAGAATTGTGTAACCCCTTCAATCAGGTAACTATATTTATCATTCCTGCTACCTCCAGGCTATTGTATTTAACTCAAGAAGGATCTCTGGAAATAGAAGGGTTAATGGCAATCTAATGATATCTTTGGCTCCCAGAGGCCCTTCCTAAACTATTTGCAATCGTTAGGGAGTAGTTTTTACAAATAAGGACAAACACACTTTATCTGTTTGAAATGGTTAATATCCCTCAGAACCAAGGACTTTCGGTATCTAAAAAAATAAATATATAAAAAAGTATATATATAAGATAAACATTAAAAGAAAAAAACAATCTTGAATAGACTTAACAATATTCTTACTACTGCCTAACGATTTTGTGAAGCTTAAAAACACTACATCATAGTCAGAGATTAATCCATTTAAGCAATACAATTTTACCATAAGAAAAGACACAAACACCTGGGATGCACAGAGTTCATGTACCTTACTGTTCTTATACGGCCTTATAACCACACCTTCCAATTTCGTTCGTGAAAGCATACACACACGCCTTAATGGGAATTTCAAGGTACGAAAAGCTCTCTTCCTTGACCTTGAGGATTATACTAATTAACGTGACTGGATACGTAAGGGGATATACTCTATACGTTATTCTGGTATCGTATATTAGTAAGTTTATAGTTACACCATCAAGTAATTAAACTATGAGTTTTTTCTATTCAACGCTTGTGTGATCAATATTGCTTAATCTTTTCTAGCAACACAGTACCTAGTACAGGCAATGACAAGATATCATTAATTAATGTAATGATAATATGATTTAGGAACCCTCATTGGAGTATTGTTTCCTTACCTCAACACATTGGAAACGGTAATGAAATCAAAGGAGAACTTTACAAGACTAAGTCGACTTTCATTAACACAGGTGTTTCATCAACATCAACAATGAATACAATGACGAGGATTGAAAATATGTAAAACTAGAATATGTAAAGCTCAGACATTCGCATCAGTAAAACGCAGATGGGTTCTCCAACACTACCACGTAAAACAGATGACTAACACATAATACAAACAAACCGACTCACCCAGAATACAAGAGCAGAACCCACGTATGGCGTAGACAGGTGTTTCTAGTTGTAGGTACAGCACAGGGCAGAGAGAGATGAGGACTGAGGGCGGGGGGCCGGTGAAGCTGCTGTAAGAGGCCCCCCACGCACAACACACCAACCTTGCTACACCTCAAGCCTGGCCCCCTCTATACCCTCTCTCGACTAGTCCGATATAAACGCACACCCACGTCCTCGCAGTTGATTTAATGTATTCACAGCTTACTTTCTTCTCAGCATATACGCCATGGAAGAACATTAATCCAGTATTCTTGTCCTCCTATGACCTATGTCATACCTACAGCCAAGCTCCCACACTGCCCTCTCTCGACTAGTCCGGTATAAGCCCACACCCACGTTCCCTACGCCCATCGCAATGGCTTGGCATATTAAGGGAAGTTTGTTTTTGTTTCCCAGACTCCCTTCCTCCTCATGCTTAGCCCCATTACTTTTGAGGTTTTAAGACGTTCGATCCATTAGTTTGGCCATTGTGCCATTTAAGTGTTTTTATTTGTATTTTTATTTTATTTTATTTATGTTTTTTTTTTTCCGGGCGAATAATAGGGAACCTGTAATTTAGGAAGAACTGGCGTTAGCCATGAAAATTTTCTACCGACAAAATGTACAACTTTATTATCGAAGGGGGTGTTTCGGTGGTATTTTTTAAGCTATATAAATAAATGAACACATACATAAAACAATCCCATTAACAACAATTATCATTTCAGCAGTCACTATGTCATTGGAGTGTTTTGTTTCTTTATGTGTATTTTTCATCCCTGACCAATTGATCTACACCTTCAGCATGGCCCCCTTCTGTACCTCGCCAGAAAAGCTTCCACCCACGTCCCGTATACCCCTTTGATATAATCACAGATGGTCATTCCCTCCAGCCTTTATGTCATGGGGGTGTTTTTTTGTATTTTTTTTTTTTAATACGTATTTTTGGTAATGCAGGCTCGCTATCGCTTGCCAGGAAAATATCGACACCTAAATGGTACGAAAGGTCTGTAACTTGACAAAAACAAAAATAGGGTTAAAGGGCTTAAAATACCCAAACTATTAGAGCGATTGTCTTAAAATGTCCAAAGTAATGGGCCTAAACATGAGGGAGAAGGGGGTCCAGAAACACAGCCCGATCAACAGGACCGGTATGAGCATCCTCCGACATGCCTTACCTTACCTTTTGATACTTTTGATGTGTTCGCCGCTCTTCTAGCGGCACCAAGGAGCGCGACGCCCCTCGTTATGGGTGGTGATTTGGTGCAGTAGACTGTTTGAAGCGACAGCTCGCTCCCTTGCGAGGATGGGCTCGTCTGGCACTTTTTGCAGTTCGCCTTTAATCTTTTTGCATTTGTTGTTTTCTTTTCTACATTCACCGATACTTTTTCTCCCTTTGACCTCTTATTTCACTGGAATGTTTTGTTTCATTGTCCTCTGTAGTTTTCACAATACGTTATACCTCGATCCTGACCCCCATTATACAGTAAACTCGTTTATTTCGTAGTATCAATATCATATTTAGGCTAATTAGAAGTATAAAAGTTAATACATTTAATTGATTTGTAATATATAATATGGGAATGGGATGAATCAATAAATATATAAGTAATACTGTTTCCTACAGTAATCTATCTATATGTTATCTATTGCCACATGTCATGATCCCTGAAGGGGTGACCACGAATGAATCGCCCCAAGCACCTATGTTCCCTGTCTGCCAATGCCCCTCCTCACAACCAACACTGCTTTTTCATATATACCTCTCAACTCCATCCTTCCACTTCACTATCGGTTTGCTTCTCCCTCCATGTCCCTCCAACCTCACTCTCGTGCACTCTCTTAGCCATTCTCTTGCTTTCCATACATTCCACATGGCCGAAGCATCTCAAGGTGTTCCTTTTCACACTTTCCAGCTCATCAACATCCACACCACATCGCTCTCTTACTTCTCATTTGTCTGTCTATCCCTCTATGTAATTCCACACGCACTTCTAAACTATCTCAATTCCACCCCTCTCACTCTTGATATGTGCCTATCCAACAACGTCCCGTACGTCAATGTCGGGATTACCACACTATCATGCAATGACTTTTTTACTTCCATGCTGACCACCCAATTCCTTGTCACTGCTTTCAGCGTTCCTACAACCCTCTTCCCCTGCTGCACTCTCTCCCGCACTTCACCCTCCATCTATGCTCACCACACTGCCCAAAATACTTAAATGAGGTGACATTCTCCATAACCTGACTGTAGGTCGCTCAACTCGTCCAGTATACGCCTCCACCCACGTCCCCTATACCCCTCGCAGAAATGTTAATATTATATTCACGGCAACTCACTTTCCCTGTTGCCCCTATGTCATTGGGCTGTTTTGAGTTACGTGAATGTATCCTATATTACTCTACAACTATGTTACAGTTTCAGTCTGATCCCTACTGTACCTTGCTATCCTCCTCCTACGTGCCCATAGCCTCTTCTAGTTGTTAAAGATTTTGTTGAAATTTATTAATATGTAGTTTCCTCTCTAGACCTCCATCAACCATAAAAAAACAAAAAATAATTAATTTAATAAAACTTCGAGATAAGTTTGTGCATTTATCGGTAGAAACCGAAACTGCAGGCTCGCTACCGTTCGCCTGAAAACAAAATCGACACCTAAATGTCAGGGAAGGTATTGAAATAGACAAAGAAATGGAGCGAAATATCTTAAAATCGCCACCAAATGGGGCGAACGTCCTAGAATATCAAAAGTAATGGGGTTAAATATGAAGAAGATGGTCCAGAAAAAAAAAACTCCATATATTCACTCTTTCCCCTCAACTTCTATTTCATCGATAAGTTTTGATTCTTTATTCTTTGAAACTTTCTAATTATGCTACAACTCGATCTTGACCACCATTATACCTCCTTCAACTATGCCCTGTTCAAAATAAGTAGGCTACAAACTGTGAAGGATGGGTCAGCCAGGGAATAGGTGTATTAATTTACAGCTCATTTGCTCCAGCCATTTTTGAGATACAGAGATCAGGGGTCACAATTGTTGACCTACCAATAATTGATAGACTACAGTTTGGTACAAGCTACCCACATGCAGAATAGCTGCAGTCGTTTAAGAATATGCACAACCATTCACTTTCCCTATAATTCTGAAAGCTGTTCTCAAATATTCTTGTGAGTCTCACTTTCCCTTCAGTGTGTTCCATGTGGTATTTTGTTTTATTATCCTTTTTATATCTGTGGCTAAGGATTGTGTGAACGATACTTGGGGGAACAATTACAACACACTGACGCAGTAGTATGAAATACTGATATAGCATAACAATGGGATTACTGAGTTTGACTAGTTAATGCTCACTGTCTCACTTTCATCATAAACAAGTGTTTAAGTAAGCATGGCCACGGGTGTACTGTACCAAGACCAATAATTATGCACCCCATTCAGCCGATGCATAATGGCTAAACGGTCTAATTTGCCTGGTGGTGAGAGCTTCGCCCACATCCCCGCCACCTCCACACTCTCTATCCCGTCCTTAGGAACCCAACGAGCCACAGTAACATCCTGATAATATGTTGATGTCCTCGGCCGCTCCTCCCACACTGACGCGGCGAAGGTGAAGTTAAATGCTACTGACAATCCAGTTCCACAGATGCAGGTAGTCTTCGCGTTCATTCATTGTTATTTATGTATTTATATTTTATCTTCTAGTCAATGGGACTGGCAAGAATTATATTAACAAATGCGTAGGCCTGTCGTTTGTGTTTATTTGTGAGAAAGGATACGTAAACAAATATATAATAGATTTTGATGAAAATTATCCACTACCTACAATTGGTATCAATATCCAATAAAAAACCCTCGTCCCCCCATGAGTAATCAATCCAATCAAAGCTCCCACATAACACACACACCATGAAAGGTTATATTATATTTTTGTTTAAGCGTCGGGCACTGTGCTCCTCACCAGATGTTAAGCGCACGCACCCTTTCTCCCACACGCACACACACACACACATCTGGTAATGACAGTATGCGCTGATACCAAAAAGGCGGAATGACATAATTATACTGTATATGTATATTACGGAGCTGTATTGCCAGTCTCGAGGAATACAACACAGTGTTTTGTATTTCCTTGGATTATTTCTTGTAAGCTCTACACGCCACAATGTTGCATCTCTTTCACTCTACTATCGCTATTACAACAATCATTGTTCTTCAGAGCTCTCTCAGTGAGGCGAGTGCGAGGTCACCCGCCTTTCAACACAGTCCCACTCCTATTCTGTCCAGCTCTCCAACCCAAGAATTGACAAATTTTCTCAGTTTTTCTTCTAATATTTTCACAGCAATTGTTCCGAGGAACTTGCTTCAATTGTGCCGCCTCTCCACATCTTTCCCCGTAGAACTAGGGCAGCTGAGAGCGCCCATGAATTTACACTTTCTCCTCCACAATGCAGAACTTCTGCTTATCAGAATTCATTTATCCCCAGAGCTACTACTCTTTGGAATTCACTTCCCTCGAATTGCTTTCCACAAACTTACAATCTACAAATGTTTAAATCCAGTTGTTACAAACATTTTATGAATGGAGGATGCCTTTAGGCACATGGACCTTTTTGTTTTATCTGTGTTTTTCCTTCCTCCGTTCATTGTCTATTAAAAAAAAAAAAAAAAAAATCAACAAGTGAAATCTGGAGCTTTCTCCCTCAATCAATCTTTCCTTCATCCTATGACTTAAACTGCTTTAAATGGCGTGTGTCCAGGCATTTTTACCCCAACGTCCCTTGAATTCGGCCCTGTCACTCTTTTGACTTTGGGGGAGACACTCGCTACAGGCAACCTGACTTTTGTCTCTTTCATACACATAGACACAACAATAGAAACAAAATCATTCAATAAACCGTCATCCTATTTCCGTCGTCATTTCGATGTTCTCAAGAAAAAGAAAAAAAAATCAAGTTGCATTGACATTTGTAGGGATGAACTAAGTTAGTATAAGTTTTAAATACAGTTATCAAATTTATGGAACTAATTATATCATAATTAACATTTTCAAATTTAACAAGCGAATGTTATTTGTAAATATTTGTTCCTCGTTATTGCCTGAAATTGATAATAACGTAAGATTAACGTCAAGTGATGATATATGCAGAACCCGGTGGACTGAGTATATTGAGTAGTTGTACTGTAGATGGCCAATGCTCCCAACAGACAGCTACATCCAGTGTATGTCCAACCACCAGTGCCTGATCTACTAATTAATGGAGACCCTCCCTTCCTTGCCGAGGTTAGGGTTAAGCTGAAGGATGGGGAGGTTCCTGGAATTTGTGGCATTCCTGGAGAACTACTGAAAGCTGGAGGTGAGTCCATGGTCCATGGGTTACATGCGGTGCTGACTGCTGTATGACAGACAGGTACCATTCCTCTTGACTGGAGAAGGGGTATGGTCACCCCTTATCTGGATAGGGAAAGGCGACATACAGGACTGCATTAACTACCATGGTATTACACTGCCCAGTGTGCCAGGCAATGTCTTCGCCCATATTTTACTGATGCAAGCCTGCTAAACGAACAGACACCTCAGCAATGAAATGTCGGTTTTCCATCATAAATAATTGATGTTTCAATGTTAGTTAAGGTTTATTGGATATTAAGTTGATATTGATCTAAACAATATCCTTTCGATACATAGAAAACAAACAGTACAAACACACTTCCATGCACATGCACATACAAAATAAGATATCTAATATTTGTTTCGAGAGGTTTCCAGTTAGCACATATCGTGTGACCAATTAAAGTGGAATATAAACAGCCTCTTTCTTTATTTAGTCATGATCATAATGCTGCTCCATAATTTTGTATGTCTATTGGTTTGTGACAAATAATTTATAAATGTAGAATAAATACAACTAAGTTTCGTTAGGCAAGCTAACAATTACCGGTGTTGTTATTAGCGAAAACTGCCTCATTCCGGTGGTAAACAAAATACTCGGCCTCACGACCCAGATCACTTGTAGGGCTTATGTGTGTGTGTTTTGTGTGTATGTGTGCGTGTGTGTGTGTGTGTATTGAGGCTGGGGATGTATGCGGGTGTTGGTGTCACGGGTTCAACTCATTCCTCGGGACATGGGTACTTTTGACAAACAAATTATAGCATATCAGGCGCTTCAACACAACGGTACAATTTTAACAACATCAAGTGTAATTCAGATAAGTATTCGAGCAAATATTTTTTTGTTTTTTTTTTGCATGCTCCCTATATCTCTAAATTTAAACCCGACTCCCCTCCCTCTTTGAGACAAATTATATTTATTTTTTATTTTTGTAGGTAGAAAATTGTCCCAGCCAAAGGCCGAATCCTCCTGAATTTCAAGCACGACACCAAAATTCACGGAAAACCTTAAAATTTACACAGAAATTACCCCCACCCACCCCCTCCTCTAATGAGGGTAAAACTGTCCTAATTGTTCTTCTGATAAGCAAATGTCCTTGTCAATACAAACAATTAACTCGTAGCTCTATAGTGGTAATAGCTAGTGCAGACTTCAGGGGAAATCTCATTCCATTTATTTATTCACTTTGTATATATATATATATATATATATATATATATATATATATATACTGTATATATATATATATATATATATATATATATACAGTATATTATACAGTATTTATATATATATATATATATATATATATATATATATATATATACTGTATATATATATATATATATATATATATATATATATATATATATATATATATATATATATAGTTTCCTTCTTAGACCTCCATCAAGGTTAAGCAAATAACCACAAGACCCCCCTTCGAGATAAAATATGTGTATTTTTCGGTAGAAGAATAAAGCAGCTCGCTATCTCTCGCCAAGCACAAAAAGTCTTAAAATATACAAATCAATGGGGCGAATGCCTTAAAAATCAGAACTAATGGAGCTAAACATTATGGAGAAGGAGTTTCAGAAAAAAATAAAAATAAATAAAACCTTGATCTTTATTCGCGAAAAAGGACATTGTACCACATGATAATGTTATAATTGTTCATGACCAATGAATATCTTTATAAAGTATGACTGGTGGCGTGACTTCCCTTGTCAGTGTACATTCTCCACATACCGTACATATGCGTCACGATAAGTCACACAGACATATCCACACATATTCTGAAGCATATGGGAAGGGTTATACAAATCTCATATCAAGCTAATGATAATGAACTGAGTGTTAATTTAGATAACTTGCTATTAACAGGTTTCAGTAAAACTAACAATTTATGTATACACAATTCACTAATTAATGCGAAGGTTGTACTGTGGAATCACTTAATAGCTGAACCTGTTAAATTACTGAAATGCTTGCTATTGAATGCAATTGACCACTTGCGAGTTTAGTGCTGTAAGGAAGTTGGACCTGTAAGGCATTGATTACCACCTAAAATACGGTTGTAGTGCATATGTAAATTCATTTAATATATTCAATAAAAATGTTATCCATCACAATTTTGCATTATTTGTGTTCAATGTTTACGGCTCCAACTTCCTTGTAGCCTATAACTCGCAAGTGGTCAATTGATATCAAACAAAAGTAGATCAGTGACACGAACAAAATATACATTGGAGGAAGAAAGGAACATACGTGGATCAAAAGCAGGTATACTTCATGACTTTATTAGCTGATTATGTATTGACCACTTGCGAGTTTCGTTTTATTAGGAAGTTAGAGCCGTAAACATCGATATCAAACAGACATACAATAATAATGTAGGTTTCTGATGGATAAATAGTACGTTGAATTTGGTTTTACATTTTTATAATTTTACTATAGCCATATTATAGCTTGTAGTTATGTTAAATATTGATGTCTACAGCTCCATTTTGTCTATAGCCTCAAACATGCAAGTGGTGAATTCCGTCCGCGTCCAATAATTCACGATGGAAGGAGATATATGGGCGCCCTTGGTTCTGGATAGTGGATCAATCAGCTGATGCAAATGTGACGCTTCCCTCCCTCACGCCAACCCCTTAGCATGCTGGTGTACAGGCTCGTTCAATAGTTGCTGTCTTTCTTGGTAATTTAACATTTGTTATTCTCACTTAAATATATAACACTCTTTCATGAACAAAATGGGGGTAAAATTTGTGTTCAACCTTATAACATAGCGGTTTACACAATCAGTGAAAAGTAGGGGTCCTCCTTCGCCACCTCACCTTTGAATACAAACTCCATATGAGGAGAACTTTATTGACAACGTTTCGCATGTACTTTCATCAGGTCATTGGTCTGATGAAATTGCGAGATGTTAAGGCGTTCGCCCAATTAGTTTGGCTATTTTGTATTTTCAGTATGCGATAAAATATATATTTGTATACACTAGCTTGCATGTGTGTGTTTTGTATTTGGTTTGCATATGCCCTAATTCATACTATTGTCATATGTTATTTTTAATTGATTCGTTTAGTATTAGGATTAAATACAAATAAATTATTATCAATAGAAAATAGCTAGACTCAATGAAGTATATTACAGGTAGAACAGACCTACAATGCGAAATCCTCACAACTGTAATTCTAACTGACAACAATAAAACTGTAATTTTTGGAGCAATGCCGTTTTGTAAATCCTCTTATCCGCACTCCTTCAGTTCCTGGAAATGTGGAGCACCTGTTACCATTGCTACCTCTTGCAGCTGCCGCGCTACACATGGTTCAGTCACGAGCAACAGTAACGGCATCCCAATACAACTGTATATTATATTTTTTTGATATAAGAACACAACAATAATACTATAAAACAATGTAAATAATAGGAATTATTCATGTGTGTTATTAAAGTTTAGCTTTACTTTATTCTTAAGAGATATAACAAATGTTGATATTAAGGAGATAGGGCGCAATTGTTTAATGTGACTGTTCCTTCAATACATAATCGGAAACACTAGCCCACCCCCCTCTCATTTGTTTATGCCTAATATCATAATCTTCATTAAGGATGTAATTTGTTGCCCTCTCTGGGCTTAACTAACAAGGCGTAGGAACCGGACGAGGTTCCTCCTGCTGTACTCAAAAACTGTTCTTCCGTGCTGACTCCCTGTCTAGCAAACTTTTTTGTCTCTGTCTTTCCTCTAACGTCATTCCTTCTTGCTAGAAGTTTGCTCTCATTAAACCTGTCCCAAAGAAGGATGACTGTTCTTAACCCTATAACTATCGTCTAATTGCTCTCATTACTTTCATCTCTGAAGTTTTTTAAACAATTCTTAATTCAAAAATCTACTGGTGATCTTGCATATCTTACTAACTCTTGGTCATCCTCCATTCGGGATTCGGTGAAAGTGTTTTCATTGCGCTAAGCATATCGAAAGCCTTTGATAGCATCTGGCACAAATCTCAAATTTCCAAACTACTCTCCTTCAGTTTCTATCCCTCTATCTGTGGTTTTTTCTCCAATTTCCTTTCTGATCATTCCATAGCTGCAGTTGTGCATTGTCATCGCTCACTTCCTCAACCTATCAATTCTAGTGTTCCTCAGGGTTCTGTTCTGTCTCCAGTTGTATTTCTTATATTTGATTTGTAATATTCAACTCATCGTCGTGGGAAAATAAAGACAGCTACAAGGGATTTGTTGGTGTCTATATGTAGACATGATATGATGAATTATCATACACTATTTATTATCTTCTCTATACCATCTTATTAGAGGGAAAACTGCTTTAAATATGAGGAAAAACGCAAACAATTTGACTTTATTGGACCTTACCTGCCACAAAAAAAAATAAAAAAATAAATAATAATAATAATAATAATAATAACACAATAAAAGACCCCGAAATCCTATGTGTATAAACATGTTTTAGACTGACTTAATCAATATGTTATTAATTTCACCACAACACCAAACACCCCCAATTAAATTAATTAAAGTATATATGATCCGCCGGGATTCGAACCCGGGTTATCACACACAGATTTTTGCCACCACCATTACACCACCTGGACGGTTTATTTAATTTCTGGAAATTGGAGATTATATTATATTATATTATTTTATATTTTATTATATTATATCCTCTGAGTATATGAGGTACCAATATGGCTAAATTGGAAACTAATTCGGCGTGTTTTCCTCCCACATGTCTAGCCCGCACTAAACACCGTCATCAGAGACAAGCCCCCTTGAGGTATCTTGTAATATTAGTACGGTGACTAAGACGTCCGTAATAGCCGTAATGTCTGTAAGTGTGGAGGAAGTGGCGTATGTGTGACCGTTGTGGCTGGTAGTTGTGGTCATCTACCCCACCACTACCACATATATCATCACCATTACTACCACTACTACTATTACTACCACCACTAACACTACTACTACCACCACTATTACCACCATTACAAGCCCCTCTTTCTAATTTACAATTCTAATTGTATTTACAATTTTAATTTTAATTCTAATTTAATTTTATTAATTCTAATTTACAATTCTAATATAAATTCTCTTTCTAATTTACATCAACGACATAGATGAGGGTCTCACCTGTACAATCTCAAAATTTGCTGACGATACAAAAATTGCAAATAGCGTACTCTCAAAAGAACAAGTTGACGATATGCAACACAATCTAGATAAATTGTCATGTTGGGCCCAAATTTGGCAAATGAGTTTCAATGCGGATAAATGTAAAGTACTACATATCGGATACCTAAATGAGAAAGCAAACTATTCGATGAATGGCACTCAGCTTAAGAATGTAAACAGAGAAACCGATCTGGGAGTAACAATATCGAGTAACCTAAAACCGAGTCAACAATGTTCAGAAGTTGTTAAGAAGGCAAACAAAATAATTGGCTATATAGGCAGGTCATTTGAGCATAAATCCAAAGAAGTTATCCTAACCCTTTACAATTCCTTAGTCCGCCCTCTTCTGGAATACTGCGTTCAATCCTGGTGCCCTTATTACCAAAAAGATATAAACAAGCTAGAACGAGTTCAACGTAGAGTTACCAAAATGATACCTAGGCTAAAGAACAAACCATACGAAGAGCGTCTTAGATAATTAAATCTATTTCCTTTAACCCAGCGCAGATTAAGAGGTGACTTAATTCAAGTGTTCAAAATCATCAAAGGCATCGACAATATGGACTGTAGTAAGTACTTCACTATCGACCAATCTAATTACACGCGGGGAAACGGTTGCAAAATTATTGGTAAATCTTTTAACTCACACGAATCTAAGAATTTCTTCTTCAATCGAGTTGTCAACTTGTGGAATGGGCTTCCCCGAAACGTTATAGACTGCATCACCGTTGATTCATTTAAACTCCGCCTAGACAAATATCTTGCATCAAACCCGCGACTGACTGCGTTTGTAAATGAATAACTATATTTTATCCCCCCCTTAGTTACTAACCCATCTGTCCCCTACTAACTTCCTAATCCTGCCACGGACATTAGTTCCAGGGCAGTAATTCCCTTTCCAATGTTCCCTTACCCACTCTAAACCACTGTTTGGACACTTGATCCTCAGTGTTTTGGAGGACAAGCAACCTAGAAGGGTCATTAGATCTGTTGTTGCTAGATTTCCTTTGTACTCGTTTGTATTACTAACACTACCACTACTATTACTACCAACACTACTACCACTACCACCACTACTATTACTACCACCACTAACACTACTACTACCACTATTACCACCATTACTACCACTACCAACACTACTACCACTACCACCACTACTACCACTACTAGGATGTTTATAACAGGTCTCAATATATGTACTAATATACTGACATTGTATGCATATATGTTATCTTGTTTTTCTTTCTCTTGCGCATATATTTGTTGGGAGATATGTCTATGTAATATATGTTATTGTGTAATGTATATTATGAAATAAAGTGAACTGAACTGAACTGAACTACCACAACTACTATTTACTACCACCACTAACACTACTACTACCACTATTACCACCATTACTACCACTACTGCCACCACTACTATTTCTACCACCACTACTACCACTACCACCACTACTATCACTACCACCACCACTACTACTACCCCTACCACATGTTAAGAGTCTGTGGCATTGTATAGTCAGTCAGCCATATCACGAAGTGATTATCATCGGATGGATTAGTAAGACATCCACTTTAAATGTTCTCGTCTAAGTTATATGACAATGTTAATGCACGTCATGGTTATGTAGCAAAATCGTACATCCTAATAAAAAAAAAATTATTTATTATTAAGCATGAATCTTTAGATGTATAAAATAATTATATTTATGTTTAGTGTGTATGGCCACCCTCATGAAGGAGAGTAAGGCGTCCGGCAATATGTAGTATAACTCCTGATTACATTTACTTCGCAATTAAACTTGTGATGTACCGAATTATTGCTAATAAGCAACATAACTCATAAGGCAGACTTCTAACTATCAACGTGTTAGATATTTAACTGCAAGTTTGCATTTAGGTATTTAGAGATTAATAATTGTACTGGCTTTTGTGGTGTAGGAATGGATGTCAAGCATAATTAACTTACTCTTTATAAGGATGAATTTCGGAAAATAGAGCACAATAAAAGTTTACAGATTTAGTTGTAAAACACACAATTACTATATGTTCTATACTCATAACACCCTCATAAATGTTTGTGTGTGACCGCAATACACAATATAGCCATGTATTGCACAGACCACATGTAGGTTTATTTACATCCAATTACGGAGAATACTTTTAATGATAACTAACACTTTCAGTCTTCGAGGAAATTTTCTCACATAATGTTGGCTAATATTAGACGATCTTACTAAAGCCTGGAAGGCCCTATGGATTAAACCGTTTTAATTTATCTCAACTAACCCTGTGACTCCCACAAGTCCTCCCTAAACTGAATAACATCGCCTAATGATATCTAGAATAAAAGGAAGAAACGCGCCCTCTTTTAAACAATGCATCCTATACTTGAATAATTGAGGTATCCAGTCGTTAATTTGAGATGCTATTAGTAATAGTAATAGGATAATAATAATCGGGTTTGTACCAAACTGTGCCAACAGTTAGTTTGTACATCTATACATTTGAGTAATTGTTTCATAATTTCATACTATACACACCTACCGTTATTCAATCAAATATGAATAGAGATCAAACACAAACAATCCCATGATCAAGATTATACCCGTTCCAACGTAACCCATCGTCAAATTATCTGCCTAAATTTTTAAGAGAGGAGGGGTAGGTAAAGTATATATATTGTCTCTTTATTCAGTATATATGTATTTTTGTTTTTTTGTTTTTTTATATTCCAACTACTCCCTCTCGGGGATAGGCTGAGAGCCTGTACATTATACCGCTCAACACGGTGAAGCCCGTGAGGTCTCGTTCCAGTCTAGGGAGTGAAACATGCGAAGCACACATTCACGGCTCGAAGCAACCACATCTCTGAAGCTGCTTCACTGTCTCACAACCTAGACTCGGACCCTCACTCTCAGAACGCCACCTATTGAGGGGAGGTGTGGCAGAGTGGTCTTGCCACTGGACTGGTAATCCAATGGACCCGGGTTCGAATCCCAATATGTCAATGGGAAGATATTATTGGGATGGAATTTGTGCTGTACCTAGTATCAGTGCATTACCACAGCACGCCGAAATGCCCCAAAAATACCCTCATTGCTCCCTGATTAAATAGCATTGTATGAATATTCCCATATTCAAAAATATGCTACAGGGGGGCAAAGCCTAGTGAGTTAATTGCTCAATAGGTGGCATTCTGAGATTGAGGGTCCGAGTCTGTGGGGATGAGACTGTGAAGCGCAGAGGTGAGGCGGCTTCAGCGATGGAGTTGCTTCGAGTCGTGAAGCTTCGCATGTCACTCCCTAGACTGCAGCAAGACCTCACGGGCCTCACCGTGTTCAGCGGTTGAGTGTAAAGGCTATCAGCCTATGCCCGAGAGGGAGTAGTTGGAATGTAGGATAAAAAAAAAAAAAATTAACTGACCTCCTGTAGCATATTTTGAATATGGGAATATTCATACAGTGCTATATAATCATGGAACAATGAGGGTATGAATATGGGAATATTCATACAGTGCTATATAATCATGGAACAATGAGTTTTTTTTTTGGCATTTCGGTGGGCTTTGTGGTAATGCACTGATACTAGATACAGCGCAAATTCCACCCCAATATTATCTTCCAATGGACATATCGGCATTCGAACCCGGGTCCATTGGATTACCAGTCCAGTGACAAGACCACTCCACCACACCTCCCCTATGGCAGGAGAGGTCTAAATATTAACAAATAAATGGGGCGAAATGTCTTAAAATAGCCAAACCAATTGGAAGAACGTCTCAAAAAAGAATGGGGCTAAACATGAGGGAGAAGAGGATCCAGAAAAATACATATACCTCCCTTTAACTGCAATGTTGTGAGCGGTAGACTCAAATGAACAACGTTCAGCGATGCACGTTGGATTTTAACCCCTTGAGGATTATGACGCATTTAAACAGTATATTCTGGTTATTATTAGATGATTGTATGCAATTTAAGAAGTATATCTAGGGATCAATGGCGTACATACTATCTCAACTACCTCTTAAACTCCCACAAGTTCTTCGTATGCTGAATACAATCATCTAATGATAGCTGGAATAAACTGTGACAACGCATCATGATCCTCAAAGTGTTAAATGGCTATATAATATAGTGCATCAGTGGCGTGTTGTGAGCCCCAGACCTTCCCTCTACGTACCACTGCACACCGACCTACTTCTCAAGCAGATAATCCACCGAACAAGCACAGTGCAACCATGTCAGGCCGACCTTGTTACCAGGAAAGCCTAGCAAGAAGCCTTAGCCCCTTGAGGATTATGTCACGTTATAGCCATATATTTTGACTATTATTAGACGATTATACTCAGCTTAGGAAGGATTTGTGGGCATCTGAGGCATAATTGAGTTGCTCTTGACCCTTTGTATTTCTAGAGGTCCTTCTTAAACTGCATACAATCGTCCAATGATTGCCAAAATACTTTGTTAAAACTCGTCATAGTCGTCAAGGGGTTAAACCCTCACCGATAAAGTGTATTCTAGCTAATGTATCACGCATTATGGAACGCAGATATTATAGCATTACCAATTCCCAAGTTAATTTATTAATTTGTTATGAAAAATCTGTTAATGAGAGATATTTTGTTATATATTTATAATTTTTCTTTTAGTTTCTCTCTAGACCTTCATCAAGCTTAGAAACATATCCTCAAGACCCCACTTCAAGATCAGCTTGTGCTACCGAAAATGTCCCAGCCCTCATAAATTGCAGGTCCGGTATCGTTTGCCAAGACAAAATCAACACCTAAATGGCATAGAGGTTTTTAATAATGACACGGAAATTAGGCGATAGGTCTTAACATAGCCAAACTAATAATGACAAACGTCATAAAATCTCAAAATTAATATGGCTAAACATGAGGGGGAAGGGGGTTCAGAAAAAAATACCTCCCCTTAATTGTATTCTGGCTAATAAGAACATAGGAAAGATCTATTGTAGTCGTCGGACTAAGGAATACATAGAGAAAATAATTCTGTACTGATTCATGTTCTCAGCTTAAATGATTTTGTTCAGCTCTGTATGATTATATATAGATTATTAACCCTTGTCTAGCGGGGTGTTTTGGGCTCATTTGGGCATATTCAGGCCCTCCTGCATGATAAATCAAGCATCTGCATGAAAAAACAATATTTAGCAAAAAACTAGGCACTAAAAGCTTCAAAATGAGACCAGAACGAGCTACGTAGCACTCGTGGTTCTCTTGCAGTGATGCCACGAACATGGGAGTTTAGCATATATCGGTATATTTTCCCCAGCTATGCTCACTACTGGCTACACTGCCGGCCTCTCGAGAACACAGGGAACATGAGTTAATGGGCGGTGGTAAGCCCTGGGAGTCGGCTGTCTGGCCCGCTGTGCTCCCGGCCATTTGCATTCGATTTTAACCCTTTAAAAGCCTTAATAATGCTCCTAACTTGCTGCAAATTGGTGCACGACTTAAGTCGAGCACCGCCAATAAGGGCTTGGTATGTTGTGCTTGGTCCTAGACGTCCCTTGCAATCTGTCCCCAATCTAACCCTCTTTACTACTGTTTCTCTCTCTGAACTTCTTCTTTTCCATACTTCTTGTCTTTATTCAATTACTTATCCCTTCTGGTTCTGCATACGACTTCCATAGTCGGCCAGTCGTATTACCAGCACCAGTTCTCACATATATGTTTTGCACTAGCTTTAGGGATTATTAGAGTCATAGTCACATGGTATCATAGTATTGGGTGCTTCTAATTATTGAGTTGTTCTTTCTTACTATTTAATGCTAGACAGTGGAGGGTATCCTTGGTCGTTGTCTGAGTTATGTATGTGGCAAGTCAGAGCCTGTACGACTTCGACGGAGCTAGGTAGCCTGTAACTCTTGTGCATATTTTTCCTTTGCGAGTGTAGCAGCATACAAGCGAAGGGCTTTTGCCTATTCTTGCTCGTATGCTTGCTACCTCATTTTGTTGACCTTTGTGGAGCGCCAGGGTAAGACCAGATACTTGAGATCTGGACTTACCAAGAGAGCCTCCTAGTCACTTAACGTAACATAAGGGAAATCTGTTCAAGGGGAGACAGTAGGCTACGAGCATGCTTGCGCTCTGCCTAGGCTCCTTGTACCTTTTATGCCACTGCTAGACTGTATTAGTGAGAAAGACAGCATTGTGTTTATTAACTTTAATTGCGTATGCTTTAGGAATGATTCACGCCTTATTTTAGCCTAGGTTGATGCATAGTGCACAACCCAGTATGGCTGTTACTTTGGCTATGGAAGTACTGTTTTGAGTGGCTGTTATTAGTCCTGTCACAGAGTTGTTGCACTCCCTTGTTTTATATATATGTATCCTACTTGTTGGTGTATTTAAGATACACGCTTTGGTGTCCTGCCCCTGCATTATTTCTGTTCTATTTTCGACGAGCATCTTAGAGCATCAGACGTTTTCAGAAGATTCCATATCTGTTTGCTGAAGGACTAGACTTCTAGTGTTTTCATAGAGCGTTGTAGAGTTTAGTGTTGAGTTCAGACTCACACTAAAGTTAACGTAAGCATATACTCCTTTATTAAATCTTGTTATAGTTTATTTAAGCATTGTTATTACTTGAGAGCATTTTAGTAACGTAAGTACTCCTGTTGTGAGTTGGCTTTACCGTCACCGGAAAGCCTTTGTAGAAGTGCACTAAACCCAGTTAATTGATACCCCGTTATTCAGTAGATTAACTCTGGAGGTTTTAAGTGTTTTGTTCACCGGCTTAATAGTTCGAGGGTTTGGAATTAGCGTACCGTTGTTGCAGATATAGCCTATCTTCTAGTCCAATATTAAGTGCCCTTGTTTATTTCGTAGTGCCGGTCGTAACAATATACAGTATGTATCCATCCAATATATTCTCTGCCCAATGTATACTTTATAGACACTAATTATGTTGCACACAAGTCTTATAATATACCGGTTTCACAGGACCAGTTTTCGGTCACTTTTTTTGACAACCCTCATCTCACATCTTCATATTAGGCTAGACATTATTGAAGAATTCAGTTTCGTAAAACAGTCTACCTACAATGTATGTATGTATATACTCAGACACATTCCCCATAGCTTGGGATGGCCGACTCGAGATAGAGCCTGAATAGGGACAACACAACACAACATAAACAAAAAAAAACAAAAAAAAAAAACACACACACACACACACACACATACACACACTAAAAAAAAAAAATAAGAATACAAATTCACACACACATTTAGATTGCCCAGGAGACGCCCTAGAGACCAAGGATAGCAGAAAATAACTTTTGTTTTATTCTGACTATCATTATACGGGTTTAATAAGCAATTTATCAGGGACCTTTGCGAGGTTCATTGTGATAGTTTTTGTCCCATTGGTTTCGGAAGATTCTCATTCTTTCTAA
Source organism: Paralithodes platypus (assembly GCA_032716605.1). NCBI lineage: Eukaryota > Metazoa > Arthropoda > Malacostraca > Decapoda > Lithodidae > Paralithodes > Paralithodes platypus. The sequence goes on along the minus strand of CM064528.1, from coordinate 33,685,583 downwards.
GCTCAAAAAATCGTCTTAACAAATGTCATAGCAAAAACATAAAAATAAAAGTTCTAATTCTGAAAGGGTTAATACAAACGAGTCCCGAAATATTGCCAGTAACTGCGGTTTTGGATTGCCTATAATGAAGTGTGTGTGACCCTGCAATTACCTAACAAGGGCTCCGCAATATCCACAAGGAGTGCTGACCTACTCCAAGAGTAGTAACTAGCTTAATGAGCGAACCGAAGGACAAAACCTAGTTCCTAGAGAGAGAAAGAGGGAGGAGTGAACGTGTGTGTGTGTGTGTGTATTTCGGTCTGGCAACCCATGGTTTCACACATTGTAATAGTCCAGCCAAATAACAAAATCTACCGTCATCCTAATTGCAGACACCAATGCAAAAAAAGACATGCGAATTGTTGCCAGAATAGACAGATAATGTTGGAAAGTTGCCGGGAACTATCGGTCGCGAAGTAACAGTGAAGCTAACGGGACTAGCACCGGGCGAGCAGTGTGTAGAGACCCTATAGTAACAGAGATTGGTCAACCTCTACCATATGGATGACTAGGGTGATAGGTTCGTCTCTTTACACTCGAATATCTCTATATCCATAACAAACATTCGGGACCACTGATGATATGTTCGTCTCTTTAAACTCGAATATCTCCATGCCCATAATAAGCATTCGGGAACACTGATGATATGTTCCTTTCTTTATATTAAAATACCTTCATACCCGTAATATACTGTACATTTGGAAATACTGGAGAACATGTTCTCTCTTTACACTCGCATACCTCCATACCCATAATAATAAACATTCGGAAATACCGATACAGAATAATGTAGTTTGGTTATTGGATGTACTGTACATTCTATACCATCAGTAATATAATATAATCTCGTTGTTGGATCCATGAGCCCTCAATATGGCGCCCAATGGCGCCCAAAGGAAAAGATGCCTAGTTATTCTTACAACAGGATCTCTAGAAGTGTGTGCGTGTGTGTTTGTGTGTGTGTGTGTGTGTGTGTGTGTGTGTGTGTGTGTGCAAACAACCATTGTATGTACTGTACAAGGAGCCCTTCAGTAAACGGGACCTCATATGACATTCGTAATAAAAGTACACCAACACAGATTTAGTTTTATGACAATAGTATTTAATAGACAAGTGTGAAGTTTGAACTTCAGTAAGCTGCACGTAAAACCTATTGACCAATGACGTGACGAAATAAGATAATCGTAAAAACTTATAACAATATTGTTGTAGGTGTACAGTAGGTTAGGGGCGGGTTGTAAGTACCGCTATCCCAAGGAGTATGACTTAATTACGACAAAAAGGAGGCCAAGCTATCACAGCATGCTAAATGACTTGTGATATGCCTAGGGAAGTCAGTGTAGGTAGAAGGTTAGTTGGTATTGATATTATCGTCTGACTATATATCCCAGTGGCAAGAAGACTGGTTATAGCGGAGCGGAACCTAACCATCGTAGCATGCTAAATGACTTGTGATATGCCTAGGGAAGTCAGTGTAGGTTGAGGGTTAAGTTGGTGCTTATAGTATCGTCTGCCTGTACATGAGTATATATCCCTGTGAATAAGAGATAGGATATGACAAAGGGAAAGCTAACCATCACAACATGCTAAATGACTTGTGATACGCCTAAGGAAATGAGTGTAAGTTGGGAGATAGTTGGTGTTGATAGTACTGTTTGGCTAGGAGATTGGTTAGGGTAAAGGAAAAGCTACCCATCACAGCATGTTAAATGAACTGTTATATGCTTCAGGGAGCGCTGGGAGTTATGGGTGTGCTAATATCGTGAGGTGTAGGAAAATATATCTAACAGTGAAAGCTATTGTATATTAACAAAGCCATTTATTATATGGGATATGCTTCAGGTACTGGTGATTAAGGGAATTCTTAAGTAGGCTATTGTTTTCACCTCTTCGGTACCAACATGTTTGTAACATTTAGCTTTTTATTTTAATTACAATTAGATTATTTCAATCAGTTTAGGAAAGCCTCATCAGACACATCAAGCTAACAATGGTCGATATTATACAGATAAGAAAAGGAATTTCGAAATCAAAGACGCAATTACTTAAACAATACCACCCTTGAATTAAAAGCCATAACATGTATCTATACACACAGAAGCTTAATCATCAAATATGCATTGCATAATTCAATATATGATAAAGATGATTGTGCATAATATGCGAATAGCGAAATAAACTATTCTATTGAACATTATAATTAAAACTTTTAAAATACGATGACGTAATTATCTTACGTTTTCTGGATATTATTAGATGAATTTATTCAAATTAGGAAGGGTATATGGAAGTCAGAGGGTTAATTGAGACAGTCTTTACCCTTTTTATTCTCACATATCCTTCCTAAACTATATAAAATGTCTAATGATAGGCAGAATAAACACCTAAAACACAGCATATTCCTGAGGGGGTTAATGTTATAGTTTGTTTATCCCTAACCCTTTTAACAAGACGACAACTGTTGTATATTTTCTACACCGTTTACGTGTCCTGCAATATGGCTAAGATGAGTATTTCGTAAATAGGAGGTAAATCAAGTCAGTTTTAGAGTTCAAATAAGTTCCGTTTTAAGCTGGTTGTTACATTTTGTTGAAGCTGAATTGATGTGATATGTCAAATTGTAAGGGTTTAGAGATTTGTGTGCAGAGAGGGAGCTTCATTACCTATGTTGTTAAAGGAGCCCACCTCGTGTTTTTTATCTCTCTCTCCCTCTCTCTCTGGGTTATATCCATTTGGCCCCATTCAGCCTATTGTTTTAAGACGTTTACCCCCATCCAGGTGTCAATATTATCCTGGCTAGCGGTAGCAAGCCAGCATATATATATATATATATATATATATACTGTATATATTATTTTGACAGCAAGTTAAATTTGTACGTTTTTCGATAGAACAATGTCTCCGGCGAAGCCGGATTTCTCCATACAATGATGGCTCGCTATCGCTCGCCAGGAAGAAATCGACACCTGGATGGGGATAAACGTCTTAAAACAGTTGGCTGAATGGGGCCGAATGGATACAAGCAAGAGAAAGAGAGAAAAGGAGAGTAAGCAAATAAAAAGCAGGTGACCCCCTTATTGTACGGCCGCGGTCATTAATGCTGATACATACATGGTTTATGCTGTTTCGGAATTAACTGAACCCCTTTATTAAATCTTTACCTGACATTTGTATTTTGGATATTCATTTACATTTTACGAGGCTTCACAATGTATTAGAATTAGTGACCGCGACTGTACATCAACTTAAAGTATAATTTAGATAGTACATTCCTAAAACATCGGCAATAACACAGGGAAAATAAATTACAGACGATTCACTATATAACTTTAAATGTAAAATTTACAAAATAAACAAACCAAAACCAGAAATCACACAGTAAAGACATATCAACGTATTAACCCTTTGAATACCAGCGACGTGTGTTCTATATAATGCTAGCTATATTTAGACGATATTATGCAGCTTGGGAAGGATCTGTGGTAGTTAAATTGGTTGGTTTAGATGGTTTCAAGCCTTATTATTGCTAGATGTCCTTCCTAAGCTGAATAAAATCGACTAATAGCTGCCAGAATAGGATGCACAGGATGTCAATGGGTTAAAATTACTATGTGGAAATAAGATACTGAAATTTTAGCCAAATAGTAGTGCAAAATTAAAATCATAAAACCACAAACACTGTATAAGAGTGTCAATTACTTGTTGATGATTGAGTTGAGAGTGGGATGGGCTCCTTCAGAATGCATGTGGTGAGGACGCTTGAAGGCCGCAGTAACGGTACAACTCCACTACTCCTAATACTACACCTACTACATCACACACACCTCACACACACCTCACAATAAACACATCACAATAAGGGGGCTCCCTCTCTCTCTGGATTGTATTCATTCGGCCCCATTCAGCCTACTGTTTTCAGATGTTTAACCCCATGCAGGTGTCGATATTTTCCTGGCGAGCGGTAGCGAGCCAGCATATGTTTTTGTATTTTTTTGTCAGCAGACTAAATTTTTACATTTTTCAATAGAAAAATCTCTCCGGCGAAGCCGATTTCTCCATACAATGCTGGCTCGCTATCGCTCGCCAGTAATAAATCGACACCTGGATGGGGATAAACGTCTTAAAACAGTAGGTTTAATGGGGTCGAATGGATACAACCCAGAGAAAGAGAGACAAAAGCAGGTCACCCCCGTTAACGGTACGTCAGCACTACTCCTAAGGGGTTACAACACTCACCTCACACACACCACACCTCTTATACACTACACACTATACGGCAAACACATATCACAATAAACATACACCACATTAGCGGTAAATCTCCACTACTCCTCATACTACTCCTACGGTGCTACAACACACACCACACCTCTTATATACTACACACTATACGGCAAACACATATCACAATAAACATACACCACATTAGCGGTAAATCTCCACTACTCCTCATACTACTCCTACGGTGCTACAACACACACCACACCTCTTATATACTACACACTATACGGCAAACACACAGTAATCTCCACTACTCCTCATACTACTCCTACGGTGCTACAACACACACCACACCTCTTATATACTACACACTATACGGCAAACACACAGTAATCTCCACTACTCCTCATACTACTCCTACGGTGCTACAACACACACCACACCTCTTATATACTACACACTATACGGCAAACACATATCACAATAAACATACACCACATTAGCGGTAAATCTCCACTACTCCTCATACTACTCCTACGGTGCTACAACACACACCACACCTCTTATATACTACACACTATACGGCAAACACACAGTAATCTCCACTACTCCTCATACTACTCCTACGGTGCTACAACACACACCACACCTCTTATATACTACACACTATACGGCAAACACACAGTAATCTCCACTACTCCTCATACTACTCCTACGGTGCTACAACACACACCACACCTCTTATATACTACTCACTATACGGCAAACACACAGTAATCTCCACTACTCCTCATACTACTCCTACGGTGCTACAAAACACACCACACCTCTTATATACTACACACTAGATGGCAAACACACAGTAATTACACATCATAATAACACATATCATGGTAATAACACATCACAGTAACTGCGGGCGGGTGCCCAACCCCGAAAAGGGTTGAAATAGGGGAGCTATCCCCCCGCCAAAGGCGGCTTTCTAGGGCCTTTCCTAGCTGATGCTGAGAGGATTGGGTTCTAGTCATGTGGTGATGGCCTGGTCTATTAGAGTGAGAACTGAGCAATCTCTGCCATACCCATAGCTTACTCTGACTGTTCCTTTTACTTATATATTTTCTAGATCTCAAGTGACGGCGTCTCTAACGTGGATTGACCTCCCAATCTACCAAGATTGGAAGCCAAAGCGTCACATTTTTCCCTTGCCCCTCAACTTTCTCTTCATAATTGCTGAGGGACACAGGGCCCTGGGTGGGGCTTTGGTTTCCCGGGCATTTCCGCACCCTCCTCAGCTCCCCGCCATGGAGTGGCTTCGGTCACCCAGGCTTTATTGTGGTCGACGGGGAGGGTTCTGTGGGGGCGCTCGGTTATGGCCTTGGCCTTTCTCAGGGCCTTGGGGCTGTTCGGCCAGGCAGCTTGGGGAACAACAACAACAACAACAACAACAGTAACTGCACCTCGTCTCTGCTACTACTACTACTACTACTACTACTACTACTACTACTACTACTATTACTACCACTACTACTAATACTAATACCACTAATACCACTACTACTACTACTACTACTACTACTACTACTACAACTAATACTTCTGCAGGGCTACACCATACCTCGTGTACACTAAACGATATACACACCACAGTCCATACATATTACAACAAACACATAACGGTATCTAGGCAATATTCCTATTCCTCCAACAGGGCTACAACACACACCTGACCCTCACCACATATGTTGTGCACTACACACTAGATAGTTACCACACATCACATTTCTTGTACACCACATAATCCACCATAAAAACACACCATACCAGTTTCACACTACACACTACAAGGTAAACACACATCACACCTCTTCATTAACGCAATATACTACAAGGTAAACCCACACTACAGCTCCTGTACACTATACACTACAAGGTAAACCTACACTATACCTCTTGTACAATACACACAAGTTAAATACACATCACACCTCTTGTACACTATACACTACAAGGATAACACACACTACACCTTTGTGCACACTACACACCACAAGGTAAACACACACTACACTTCTTGTAGGCTAGACTACACACTAGGTAAACACACACTACACCTTTGTGCACACTACACACAAGGTAAACACATACTACACCTTCTGCACTGTACACACAAGGTAAACACACACTACACTTCTTGTAGGCTAGACTACACACCAGGTAAACACATACTACACCTTCTGCACTGTAGACACAAGGTAAACACACACTACACCTTCTGCACTGTACACACAAGGTAAACACACACTACACCTTCTGCACTGTACACACAAGGTAAACACACTGCACTTCTTGTAGGCTAGACTACACACAAGGTAAACACATACTGCACCTTCTGCACTGTACACACAAGGTAAACACACACTACACTTCTTGTAGGCTACACTACACACAAGGTAAACACACACTACACCTTTGTGCACGCTACACACAAGGTAAACACACACTACACCTTTGTGCACACTACACACAAGGTACACAGGGGAGGTGTGGTGGAGTGGCCTTGCCACTGGCCTGGTAATCCAAAGGTCCCGGGTTCAAATCCCGATGTATCAATGGGAAGATATTATTGGGATGGAATTTGTGCTGTACCTGGTATCAGTGCATTACCACAAGCCCACCGAAACGTCAATAAAATACCCTCATTGTTCCCTGATTAAATAGCACTGTATGAATATTCCCATATTCAAAATATGCTATAGGGGTGCAATGCCTGGTGAGTTATCTGCTCAACAGGTGGCGTTGTGTGTGTGTGTGTAAGTGTGAGAGTCTGAGTGTAGGGGATGAGACAGTGAAGCACGGGAACGAGGTGGCTTCAGAGATGGGGTCGTTTCGGGCCATGAGTGAGCACCGTGCCTGATGTGAAGGCAAGATGGCAGGTGCTCGTTGTACTCTACGTGCTTCACATGTCTCACTCCCTATACTGGAACAAGACCTCACGGGCTTCACTGTTCATTGTAAAGCGGTGAATGTTAAGGCTCTCAGCCTATGCCCGAGAGGAAGTAAGTTGGAATATATAAAAAAAACAAAAACAAAAAAAACAAAAAAAACACACACTACACCTTTGTGCACACTACACACAAGGTAAACACACACTACACCTTATTGCACACTACACACTACAAGGTAAACACACATCACACTTCTTGCACATTACACACAAGGTAAACACACAGCACAATAAACACATAGAGAACGGTAAGTACACATACCAGTAACGGTACCACTGCCACTACAGGGCTCACCACACCGGACCAAGCTGACCCACATTACACCTCCTGTATATACTTCTCTCTATACACCAAACAACTGTCAATCATAACCAACAATGAAGGATTAGCCTCAATTAACCCCTTCTGTACCGGCGACATCTTGTTAATTTTATTATGGCTGCTATTTGACGTTTGTATTCAGTTGAAAAAGAGCCTCCAGCAATTAACAGGCTTCGAACTATCTCACTTAACCATTATTACTACCACAGATCCTTCTTAAACTGCATGACATTGCCTAAATATAGCCAGAATATAATTAAAAAGCCGTCGCCGGTACAGAAGAGGTTAAGGACAGGTTTTTAGTTTGTTCCCTAGACTTCCATCAAGCTTTACAAAATACCCCCAAGACCCCCCTTCGAGATACATGTCACGCCTAAGGCCTATTCTTCCTAAGCTACAGGCTTGCTATCGCTCGCCAAGACAAAAAATCGACAGCTGAATGACACGGAAGGTTTATAAATATAAAATTGGAGCGAAAGGTCTTAAAATAGGAAAACTAATGGGGCGAATATTTTTAAATATCAAAACTTTGCGAGCGATAACGAGCCTGCAATCTAAGACGAAGCAGCCTTCGGTCGGGGCATTTTTCTACGGAAAAATGCACAAATTGGTAGTATTTTGGTAAGCTTGATGGAGGTCTAGGGATGAAACGAAAACAAATAATGAATACCTAAATAAACAAATACAATCTCTTAAGTTAAGTATATTAGCTTAGCCTGTACTAGGACAATAACTGCAAAGCTCATCGTGACTAACTGAACATAACGGGTCCACTTCCTAAATTTTGGCGTCTTAGTAATTATTTGTATCCTCTGTTCAAGACGCTGACAGAGGATATTATATTCAAGTGTTTTTTTCAAACATTATTAACACTTCATAAAATTTAGGCAATGTTAAACAATATTCATCCGCCAAATTACACAATTTCTATGTTTGAAAAATGTCTATGCTCTGTATAAATATGCCTCGATTTGCTTGCCTTTAGGACCACGAGCCTCGCTATGAACTTAGTAAAGACTCAACAAATCGACAAACAAATTTTAATAAGAAAATGGCATCCGTTCTTGCCAGGTTTGATTTAGATATTACCATAAAATTGCTAAAATCCTATACATTTACTCACCGTATTCAACAATTGACATACTGTAATATAATTATAATGCAGCGTGAACAAAACATAATATCATCTGTAATAAGACATATTTGAATACCTGCACTTTTGTATATAAAGTGTGAAATATCCCTATTGTGCTAAATACAACGAATTGATTGGAATATGCAAGGTGTTCATTCGCCTGCAAGATAATAGCTACAGAATAACCCTTATCACCCAGCAAATTGACCACATGCGAGTTTCAGGCTATAAGGAAGTTAGAACCGTAAACATCGATATAATACAGAATTGCTATAATAATGTGCGTTTCTGACGGACAAAAAGTATGATAAATTTGGTTTTATATATTTATAAATGTATTATGATTTTTTTTAGCTGATAATTCTGCTAAATATTGATGGCCACAACTCCAACTTCCTTATAGCCTAAAACTCGCAACTGGTCAATTAGAGATTCCATGTATACTGATACATACGTGCCATTATGCCAAATATATGACCTCTTGGGAAGCTCCCGGGAGAGGGGGTGTCGCTGTTACTTTATGCTTTCTCTATCTCTTTTTGTTTCTCTACTCTACTCTGCTCTGCTTGTTTCTCCACACACACACACACACACACACATACACACACCACACACATACTTACATATATATATATATATATATATGTGTGTGTGTGTGTGTGTGTAGGTTAAATCACAAATACGTGTGATCAAATTATGTAATAAAACTCGCTTGGAAAATTGAAACAATGGAACACCAAGCTTTCGTCTATTCTGTCAAGACATCTTCAGGGTACTACAAGAAAAACAGGGGAAGAGTGAGGCTTAAATATCCGTCCTAAATCATCTGTGAGTTGCTAACTAGCAAATCAAACAAAAAGTGTTGCCATCCTACTGCCTTTTGCGATATTTTTAGGAGCATACTTCTTTTACATACAAAATGTATGTCTTACAAATTATATATACTTATACAGTTAGGCCTATGCATTGAAATATGCCTAACAATACAATCTAATCTAATTATATAAAACATTTGATACAAATCAATGAACTTAAGAAAATCAGTACAATACAAAGCATAATATTTAGTAATCACGAGAGACACTCACGAAAAGTTCGTTATGAGATTGATATAAGATGCAATTGTTACCATTAAGCCCTTCTGTACCGCAACGTCTTATTAATTTTATTCTTGCTACAATTAGACTATTTTGTGCAGTTTAAGAAGGATCTGTGGTAGCAAAAACAGTTAAGTGAGATGGTTCGAAGCCTGTTTATTGCTGGAGGCCCTTTCTAAACTGCATAAAATCGTCAAATAGTTGTTGGAATATAATAAAAAGAATGCTCGGTAATGAAGGGGTTAACCGTTCACTGTAAACACGTTACCAAATGATTAGATAATTGTTGTAACGAGAAATTGATACTTCCAATTTTCAAATACGCGATTAATATTATACTTTTGAGATAATTAAGACTAAGGTTAAATACTTGTTGAATTAGAAGATAAAATACTTGTTTCTGAATGAAAGACTTGCTAGAAACTTAAGAGATTGTATACATGTTCAAACATGGTTCAAATTATAAGAGATTAAGTCCTAGTTATATATATATATATATATATATATATATATATATATATATATATATATATATATATATATATATATATATTGAGAGAATAAGGCGTTGTTGAAAAGCAAGTTAAGATATTGACTGCTGCCACGAGCACAGCCAGTATACACTTATATCCAGACACCATCATGCATAATTCTGTTTTACCATTCCGTGTTGCGTCTGTGATCGTGTCCTTGATATGTGTGTCAATAAACTAATTGTATCTTTGTTATCATTTGTTTATGTAATCCAGCTAATAATGCAGTAGACCCCACCCTTATTGGAATTGCATAACCTTATTATTCTCTCTATCTCCTATCAATTTATAGCCATAATATATATATATATATATATATATATATATATTATATATAGTATATATGAAAGAGGGAGAGAGAGAGAGAGTGAGAGTGAGAGAGAGGGGGGGGGGGTAGATGAAACCAATAATATGCACCATCAGCAATAGTTCCAAGGCTATAAACTGTACCCCCGGAAACAACATAATAACAACAAACGTAATACAAACACATTGGGCACGTCATATGTGTGGGCACGTCAAAAGGCGATGTCAATCGAGCGATTTTTCCGTCCTTTTTTACAAGCAATTGTTGTCTGGTAGCATCTAAGTATGAGATCCATAATAATTTAATTTCCTAACATAATCTAGCTTTCGATTCCAATGCAAAAGAGCCTCAAAATAGTACGAAAACAACTTGTTCATCGAAAATTGCCGGAAAATGCAACGGGGGTAGCACAAGAAAGCTTTTATCGTCAAATTTGAAGGTCAATATTATTCTGGCAAAATTTCTAGGGTCCTTTGCATTGTTATGGGTAACTAGACTGGATATACTGTATATTAATTTACGTGACAGAATTATAATAACAGTTTTACTCATAAGCTGTCAGACCAGGAGTCGAAGGAAAAACTGTTCGTGTGATACCAGATTAAGGCAACAAAAAGCTCCCCCTGTCATGTATGTGTTCCTAGTGAGGCTTCCCCCAACCCTGCCCCCACCACGTCAAGCCTACCATGTAACACACAGTTGTTTCCAGAGACCCCACACGTCATCTAGCACACGTCTTTTACGCGGATAATACAAATCAATCACATACATACTACATTTATTACACACATGTTACATATATATTTAATCTATTACACATTATTAAACATCAATTACAGATGTAATTAATCTATTACACATATGTTTCACATATTTTCCAGTGAAGTTTCCCAAATTCTGACTACCATGTGACCCCCAGCTGTTTCCAAAAACCCATCATGTCATTTATTATACTTCTTTCACACATCCATTACATACAGTATTTCATCCATTAACCATATTATCTATAGAGGCTTCCCGAACCCGGCCCCATGTGACCCCCAGCTGTTTCCAGAGACCCATCACGCCATCTATTACACAGGCTTTCTTGGGAGTAAGAGATTGGGACGTATGTTAACTGCGTCGAAGAGGAAGCCATGAGTGATCGATTTTGGATTTGTTCTTGCTGTTGGCGATTAGAGTTCGCCGGGTGGATAAGACAATTGTGATTTGTCGTCGTAATTTATTAGATAACTGAAATTTGTTATGTATAGTATATTCTTCATTTGTTATGTATAGTATATTCTTCATTTGTTATGTATAGTATATTCTTCATTTGTTATGTATAGTATATTCTTCATTTCTGATAATCAAGTCATATGAAATCATTCTAGAGCTACAAGAAGAATCGTTTAAAGCCTTAATTCCTTAGCGCATATATTCCTTGGTACCTTGATTAAATATATATTATTTTAAAATTGCGTATCATTATATAGCTGTAGACCTAAATAACTACTACAGTATGTTCCAAATAGGTAGTCCAGACGTCGTGAAGCATAACGTATATAATTATAAAAGGGCTAGAGCAAATAGGCTGCAAATTTCCACGTCTATTCCCTGGCTGACCCTTACCAAATGATGAATATATTAGCTCGATTATTCTAGTCGTTTGTCAGTTACAGAGGTTAATGTTCAAGAGTGTTTTTAAAAGCTATACAATATGTCAAGTGAGTGCAATATATATTTGACGTTGATAACAAATATGCCATAACTAAGTCGACTCTACAGCTGAAGCCTTGATGAAAATATGTATGAAATCTAGGGAGATGGTCATTAAGGGAATTCATTGTTTAAATTTGTGCATTTTGGGGTAGAAAAATGCGGCGGCCGAAGGCCAATTCTTCATAAATTGCAGGCTCGCTGTTGCTTGCTATATTGAACTGAAAATCTTAAAAAATAAAGTAAAAAAAGTCTTAAAATAGTTGAACTAATAAGGCGAACCTATTAAAATCTCAAAACTACTGGGGCTAAACATGAGGGAGAAGGGGGTCCAGAAACAATACCCCTTAATACGACACGTTTACAAAGACTGTCCAGCAAAAGTGATATGCAAGGTAGTCATCCAACTACTGATTTTGGCCGTACACTCGAATGCCATAGTCTATTGCCCCCTCATAAATATTTGTATACCTCACCTGTTTCTAATTATGGAAGTATATCTCTGGAAACGAATTTATGAATATATGTTTTTAGACATCCAATAATCAATCCAGATAGTTATAATTGCATACTGAAAAACATAGGGGTGCAAGCATCCTTATGAGTGGGAGACAGACTATGGCACCCGAGTGTACATAAAAAACATTTACTCTTTGAGGACTATGACGCATTTTTATAGTAAATTCTGGCTATTATTAGAAGAATTTATGCACCTTAGGAAGGATTTTTGGGAATTAAAAGGGTGAACACTTTCGTATACCCTCCCTAATCTGAATAAAATCGTCTGGTGATAGCCAGAAAACATAATATAAATGCGACATATAATCTTGAAAGGGTTAATAAGGTTATTAAAACATAATCAAATAGCCCAGGGCTAGGGGTACTGACCTGGGTCCTCTGTGTAGTAGGATCTGGTGTCTGACTCTCCCAGGCCTTCGTCAGGAAACTCGGAGGTGACGTAGTCGTTGGTGGCGTCCTCGAAGCCGTCCTCCTCCTCCTCGCTCCCGTAGTCTGTAGAAGAATGAATAGGTTCGATATTAGCTTTGGAATAACAATAAAGTACATAGGTTCAATATTAGCTTTGGAATAACATTCGATATTAGCTTTGGAATAACAATAAAGTCATAGGTTCGATATTAGCTTTGGAATAACAATAAAGTACATAGGTTCAATATTAGCTTTGGAATAACATTCGATATTAGCTTTGGAATAACAATAAAGTCATAGGTTCGATATTAGCTTTGGAATAACAATAAAGTACATAGGTTCAATATTAGCTTTGTAATAACATTCGATATTAGCTTTGGAATAACAATAAAGTCATAGGTTCGATATTAGCTTTGGAATAACAATAAAGTACATAGGTTCGAGATTAGCTTTGGAATAACAATGAAGTCATAGGTTCGATATTAGCTTTGGAATAACAATAAAGTACATAGGTTCGAGATTAGCTATGGAATAACAATAAAGTCATAGGTTCGATATTAGCTTTGGAATAACAATAAAGTACATAGGTTCGATATTAGCTTTGGAATAACAATAAAGTACATAGGTTCGAGATTAGCTTTGGAATAACAATGAAGTCATAGGTTCGATATTAGCTTTGGAATAACAATAAAGTACATAGGTTCGAGATTAGCTATGGAATAACAATAAAGTCATAGGTTCGATATTAGCTTTGGAATAACAATAAAGTACATAGGTTCGATATTAGCTTTGGAATAACAGTAAAATACAAACGGTTATTAGGTTCCATATTAGCTTTGGAATAACAGTAAAGTACATAGGTTCGATATTAGTTTTGGAATTGCAGAAAAGTACATGGGTTCGATATTAGTTTTGGAAAAGTACATGAAGAATTATAATATTGTGGTGCACTATAGTGAACAAATGTGGAGATGCGTACACGTGAACCTGGGACATGAGTTTTAGTGGTATAATTATGTTTTACTATATTTGTAGGTGGGTGAAATACAATTACCTTATTGGATTGCAGACTTTCTATCAGTATTATTTGTATCCAAAAGTGCAATCGTCTGTGAAAGTAAAAAAAAAAAAAATATATATATATATATATATATGGATGAATATCGCTTGTAGTATATATTACATTACTTGACTGCTAAGGTGCTTTTATAAACAAAATAACTTTCAATTCAATCAAACTGATATACTTCCATACATCCAATAACAAAGTGAAACAGAACCTACGTAGACGACTTTACAACCGCCAAGTGATATAGCTGCTATCGACCCCATTTACTATGCAATTACAGCTATTTATAAGAATAGCAAAGATAATTACAATACACATACTTAACCTACATGTTGCATTTTCTCCCAACCTCACACACACACACACAAACACACAGACACACACACACACAGACACCACACACACACACCTATCGGCATAACGGATAGCTCGTCTGGATCACAACCAGAAGGTCCCGGGTTCGAGACCCGGGCGGGGAGGAGACATTTGGGCAAGTCTCCAAACGGTGTAGCCTCTGTTCACCTAGCAGTATAAGTAGGAACCTGGTATAAGTGGATGAAGTTGTGACGTCCCCTCTGGGGGTTGGTGGTCTGTTACAAGGTGAGAAGGGTATCGTATAGGTCAACCTAAGCCTTCAAGTGAGACTGGCACCATACAGATCAACCCAAGTCTTTGATTTCAGATGTCGCCAATGGACTGATTACAGACTACTCTCACATCCATAACCAATGATACACTAAGACATGACATGTACTTTTTTTTTTTTTTTTTTTTTTTTTTTTTTTTTTTTTCTATATTCCAACTTACTTCCTCTCGGGCATAGGCTGAGAGCCTTAACATTCACCGCTTTACAATGAACAGTGAAGCCCGTGAGGTCTTGTTCCAGTCTAGGGAGTGAGACATGTGAAGCACGTAGAGCACAACGAGCACCTGCCATCTTGCCTTCACATGAGGCACGGTGCTCACTCATGACCCGAAACGACCCCATCTCTGAAGCCATCTCGTTCCCGTGCTTCACTGTCTCACCCACTACACTCGGACTCTCACACTTACACACACACAACGCCACCTGTTGAGCAGATAACTCACCAGGCATTGCACCCCTATAGCATATTTTGAATATGGGAATATTCATACAGTGCTATTTAATCAGGGAACAATGAGGGTATTTTATTGACGTTTCGGTGGGCTTTGTGGTAATGCACTGATACTAGGTACAGCACAAATTCCATCCCAATAATATCTTCCCATTGATACATCGGGATTTGAACCCGGGACCTTTGGATTACCAGGCCAGTGGCAAGACCACTCCACCACACCTCCCCTAATGCAATACATTCCCAGTTAAGTTAAGGAGGCGCGATAATAGTGAGCTGAAGCTCGCATTGCGTGGAATCCCCTTGACAAACAAGTTCAGTGAAGTACACACACATACATACACACAATCATACATACACACAATCATACATACACACAAATAATTCATATTCATCTTATTAAGAGCATAACTTCGTATAGTTGCTTCTCTTTCACTCTGATATCGCTACTACAACAATCAGAGTTCTTCCGAGCTCTCTCAGTGCATACCCCCTCCCTTACAGCGAGTGGGAGGCACCCACCTTTTTAGCAAATTCCCACTCCTATTATGTCCAGCTCTACAACCCAAGAATTGGCTAGTTTTCTTAGTCTTTCTTCTACTCAACTAGTGAACTCTAGAACGCTCTCCTTCAATCAATTTTCCCTTCATTCTATGACTTAGACTGCTTTAAACTTCGTGTGTCAAGGCTTTTTTTTACCCCAACGTCCCTTGTATATAACTTTTTGTCACTCTATTGGCTTTGGGGGAGACACTTGATATGAGCAGCCTGCCATTATATATGCCATAATACATAGACAAATTAAATTATATAACAATATTTTAATCTATCTTATTTGGTCGATCACGAGGTGTTTAGTCATAGGGATTAGACGTTGGGAAAGGGGTTACTTTACCTGTCCTCCTGATTTTTGTCATGCTTACAAATATTGGTAATTACTTCAAACACATTTCCGTTTCCAATTAGATAAATGTATTTAAGACCAAGGATTTTGCTAATTTATGCAATTTATGTAAAGTTTCAAATTATTTACACAATATTTATTATAGGTCTTTAAATCGAATGTGTAATAAAAATTGCATAAAACTAAAAGTTTATGGGACACCTGAATTTGGTTTGTTGAAGTAAGCTATAATATATCGGACTGACTGAAAATTGTGTATATGACTTATGTACCGTACCACTTTAAGGGGGGGTGACCTGTTTTTGTTCTGTCCTTTTCTATCTTTCTCTGGCTTGTATCCATTTGGCCCCATTCAGCCTACTGTTTTAAGACGTTTATCCCCATCCAGGTGTACAAATTTTACTGGGGAGCGATAGCGAGCCAGCATATTTTTTATTTTTGTTTGACAGCAGGCTAAATTTGTACATTTTTCGATAGAAAAATGTCTCCGGCGCAGCCGGATTTTTTCATATAATGCTGGCTCGCTATCGCTCGCCAGGAAGAAATCGACACCTAGATAAACGTCTTAAAATAGTTGGTTGAATGGGGCCGAATGTAGCCAAGCCAGAGAAAGAGAGAAAAGGACAGAATAACAAAAAGCAGGTCACCCCCCTTAATTACCACCAATATATTTTAGGCAGGAGCTATACCCTGTTCCAAATAGGTAGGTCAGAAATAGTGAACCCTAACCTTTCTAACTCAAAAAGAGGTAACGCAAATGGGCTGTACATTTTCATACCTATTCCCTGGCTACCTTTCCCAAATGGTAGAAATATTAGCTCTTACTCTATTTGTTTGCGAGTTATAGAGGTTAATGTTCAAGAGGTTTGGTATACTTATTTGGACCTTGTATAACTATTAGTTTTCGGAGACAAAGGTTTAATACGTTCCATCAACAGTTTTACCACATCCTGCCCCCAATAAAGAGGACTTCATTGTGATTGAGGGTGTCGGGGGGAGGCGGATGTAGCGGCTATCATTCATCACTAACACACTATACCACCAGGAAGTAAACAATTAACTATAACCATACCATCGGCGTGGTACAGACACGTGCATTGGCCATGTTCCGCTACCCTGTCATTGGTTCAGCTAATTAGTTTATTTGGTTACTTCTTATAAGACGAATACTTAATATTTGACTACTCACACTGGGAAAATAAAGAAAAAACAATATTTGTAGATGTTAATACTGTAAACTCCAAACGTACAACATTGTGTCTTCAATGAGTAGTAAATCAAATTTATGGAAATAATTGTTATAATATTTATCGTACGAAGAAAAAGTTGTTCACTCCTCAATGAATATAAACCAGGTTAATATGTGTAAGTGGATTACAAAAGTCTACTGCATGCATATGTCTTGTCCAAGTCGAATTCCATCATAACAATATGTCTGTGGTCAGTGTATTAAATAGTTTATGGGAAAAAGGTAACAATAAAAGTCATAATATAATTTTATATTAGGGTTGGATGATTGTGTGAACATTATGTTTGGGTGTGTTAGAATGATAGTAATCTACATACACTCGAGTTAAATTCCCTCTTGACACGTTATGCTTCAAGCACGAATTGTTGTTCTGAAACAGCTGAGCGAATTACTAACCTGTTTTACTCTTTGTTAGCTGCATGATAGTGGTGTTAGTACGGTTAGTTGTAAGGTTAACTGTCCACATCAAGGTGAAGGTCAAACACTTCTATTCAAGCATTAGTTTGTTGTTATTTTGTTTGGGGAGCAGAGGAAGTGTGCATATATGAATATTTACGTTTGCCATTGCACACAATCACTTCCGCATCCTTATATGTTTACATAATTATAAACAGGCATACATACATTTTCTTTTCTGTGATGTTTTAGTTAATTGTATCGTGCACATATGTTATATTTTCGATACTATATTAATTAGATCAGTCGTCGAAGAAGACAAAGTTTCACATATTTGTATGCCAGTGATATAGTATCTATTGAGTTCCAACTAATTGCAGTTTAGCTATACTTAACACTTTCAAAACTATGTAAACACTAGAAAGTGTCCCGTCACGAGCAGAGCAAGTTGTACATATCCTCATGTCAGTGAAACCTGCTCATTAAAACCCACACCAGTATTTTGTTTCTTTACTATCACTGAAAAGGTAGACGGGATGATAACTGATGATGATGACTATATATATACCTATAAGTCATCAGTAGTCACGATTGGTGGTCACATTTCTTTACACAACCAAACTGTAAACCATCGCCATAATACAGATAATGCGTATACATAAATTGGCGCTCATATAGAATTGGGCGATATTTTCCCCTTCATAAAGTAACACTCAGGACCTTATGATTTGTTAAGTATGGGATAATGAACACCTTTTCCACATGTTAGACATACGACAGCGAGACTTCCATCGTATATACGATGGTGTAACAGGGTCATATATAATTATAATTCACAAATCAACACCCAGTTCCTTATACATTCCTCAGTATGATGCAGGCATCACCTCAAGTCAACAATCAGTTCCTTAAACTGTGTTCAGCATTAGACAGACACCAGATTTTGCACACGCTTAGGAATACAAGCTACATGAGACTTTCAACGTGTCCTCGTGCTAGTGGCTGATACGGAGTTTTCCCCCATAAATCAACACTAATTTATCATAAATTAACACTAAGGTTCTGTTACACAATTCGGTAGTGGATAGGGAGCTCCTGAATCTACAACTGGTTCCACATACTTGTCCGTTATGGTATAAACACCACTTTTTCGACGTGTTTATGAACACGGGCGACACGAGAGTTCCAACGTGTCCTGGCGCCAGTGTATGTGTGTCCAGCCTGTGACTATAGAGCTCCGCCACAACCGGAAGCCCTACAACAGACACACTACATCCACCTACCCCCTCCCCCACGTCAACCCCCCCCCCGCCCCAACCCAGCAGACGGACTCACTTCACGGCTTTCTCATTACAATCACGTTTCAGTATAATAACGATTGGTGGAGGCTATGAGGGCAGAGTGAGTACAATACAACTGATGCAAAATTATACAAACAACGACTAAACAATATTTGTCTGGTCATTGTATCACACTATTTATTTATGTTGGGGTATAACACTGATTGGCGTTGGGTATGAAGGCAAGGCGATGGTAAGATAACAACTTTGGTTGATTAAGTAATCACATTATCGTTGGCGTATAACAATAGTTGGTACAGCTTTTAAAGAAATAAAAAAAAAAAAAAAAAAAAATAGCAATCAGTCAATAGAGAAACCCGATTGTTTTGTCTGCCCATTGACTAACACTGCTACATTCAAGCTGGGCTCTAAGGGGGGTAACCTGCTTGTTTTAAAATGTTCTCCTTTTCTCTCTTTCCCTGGCTTGTATCCATTCGGCCCCATTCAGCCAACTGTTTTAAGACGTTTATCCCCATCCAGGTGTCGATTTATTCCTGGCGAGCGATAGCGAGCCAGCATTGTATAGAGATATCCGGCTTCCCCAGAGAAATTTTTCTATCGAAAAATGTACACATTTAGCTTGCTGTCAAAACAAAATATATATATGCTGGCTCGCTACCAGGAAAATATTGACACCTGGATGGGGGTAAACGTCTTAAAACAGTAGGCTGAATGGGGCCGAATTAATACAAGCCAAAGAGAGAGGGAGGGAAAGAGAAGAAAGCGAGGTGGGGTCCCTTAATTATTGAGGTTGAACGTAAGGTAATGGGACATGAAGCATATCAGGAATGGCAGAATAATAATCAACCCCTTCTGGATACCAGGACGTAGTTCATATATATTATCAGGTTATTATTATACGACTATTCATTTAATTAACCCCTTATGTACCGGCGACGTCTTTATAATTTCAATGTAGTTATATGTAGACGATTGTGGGTAGCTTAAGAAGGATCTATGGCATTGAAAAGGGTTAAGTGAGATAATTCGAAGCCTGTTAGGTGCTGGAGGCCCATTTTAAACTGAATACAATCGTTAATAATAGCAAGAATAAAATTGAAGAGACGTCGCCGGTACAGAAGGGGTTAAGGGATGAATTGTGAAAGCCAGAGGGATAATTAAGAAAGCCTGCACCTCTTTCATTCCCATATATCCTTCCTAAGCTTAATATAATCATATACATAAACTGTTAAAACGCGTCATAACCCTCAGAGAATAAATAATAACCCGCACACTGAATTACACTACTCTTGTTACGTTATAGTTGAACAAAAACACACCCAAGTACCAGGTGGCGGACGCGTGAATAATAATGAGCACGGTAGCCCAAACATTGACACTATCATTTACTAATAATAATGAGCACGGTAGCCCAAACATTGACACTATCATTTACTCAACTGTTGCGGTTCAAGAATATTTGTCACTGTTCTGGGTGAGAAAATGTAGATATGATAAAGCACGGAAACAAACGAGACAATACTTAATTAATTGTATCGTGAGTACGCGGATAATACAGTAGACATATTAAAGGGAGTTTTATTGGTTGCTCCCTAGACCTCCATCAAGCTTTTTCACAAATACCCCCATACGAGACAAATTTGTAAATGTTTCGTTGAAATAAGTCGGTTCTTCCAAAGTTGCAAGCTTGCTATCGCTCGCCAGGAAAATATCGATACCTAAATGGCTCAAAATGTCTTACAATTGACAGGAAATGGGGTAAAAGGTCTATCAATCGCCAAACTAATAGGGCCACCTCTTAGTAGTAATGGAATGCAGGTCTTCCCTTGACCGTTGTGCCCGAGTTAACACTATCTGATCCGACGTCTTGTGGATCATGATGATTTTTTGTTTATATATTATTTGCGTTTTGCTTACCTTTACCATTTTCGAGTAATTTGTTTTAGTTATACGACTAAAAAGTAATGATGTCAGGGCTTGTGAGAGGATCAACATAATGCTAAGTTAACCACAAACATTAACCCCTTGAGGATTATGACATATTTGGGCTATTATTTAATGATTTTATACACTTCATGGAAGGATCTGTGGGCATCAACATGGTAATTACTATAACAATTACCTCTATGACTTCCATATACTCTTTCTATTCTTAATACTATCGTCTAATAACAGCCAAAATAAACTGCCAACATGCGTCATAATTACATGTACTGTACTTCAATAGCTGCACTAACTCCTTCAGTCTCATCAATCCACCTCCTCTTACTAATGCCCTACAATCTCTCTCTACACGCGGCAATGTTGCATTTCTCTCACTCTACTACCGCTATTACAATAATCAATATTCTTCAGAAGTTTCATAGTGTACAGTATACCTCCTCCCTTACGGAGAGTGGGGGGACACCCGTTTTTCAACACATTCCCACCCCTATTCTGTCAAACTCTCTAATCCAAGAATTAACCAATTTTGCAAGTTTTCTTCTACTCAACAAGTAAGCTTTGGATCTGTCTCCCTCAATTTGTCTTACCCTCATCCTATGACTTAAACTTCTTCAAGGTCCTTGTGTCCAGACATTTTGACTCTAACGTACCTTGAATTTGGATCTCTATCACTCTTTCAACTTTGAGGGGGACACTTGTTACAGGCAGCTTTGCCTTTTCTCTCCTTCATACACATAGAACAAAATAATGATATATGCGTTAGGTTAACATTAGAGAAAGCTATGCAAGAACGTGTGAATGACGAGATCACGTGAGAATATCAACCACCACAACTGGACAATTATATCTCCATTATGTTGAGGATATGCAAATTGTTAGGAATATATAATGTGGGAATCGTAGATGAAGGTCAGTGCTGGGTAATGATGATAAAAACCTCATAAACACGAGGTTGCTGGTTCTAAATATAAATCTTATCTATTTGCTTAGGGTGGTGCATATCAAATCAATCAGCTTCATTGGGTTGCACCCATGGTCAAATATCATAATAATGTGTTGTTAAATGAGTCATTAAATCTTGAAGTTATTCGTCAAGATCTATGAATATTAAGAATATTATCTAAATTAGTATTTCAGTATAAGAGAAGAATAACATATCATTAATAAGAGTACGTGAATGGTGTTTGAACTATTTTCATGAACATTTTCTTATTAGGCTTTGTGAGAGATCTAGTGCATATTTGACGAATGGTCTTTTAAATTTGTGCTTAAAGTTGAGTGATTTAGCTTAATCAATGTTTTGTTGCTTGACACGAAGGTTTTGTTGCTTGACACGAAGGTTTTCTCGGTTAGTATAGAGTCATTATAATCAATGTTTTGTTGCTTGACACGAAGGTTTTCTCGGTTAGTATAGAGTCATTATAATAATATAGAACTGGAGATCTGGTGATGACCATGACACTTGCCGCCTGGGAATGAGCAAAACATGGTAATCAAGTTTTTCAGTAAGCGGACATTACAGTAGAAACATTAATTACATGTGTGATGAGATGACGCAACTGAGAGAGAACATCATGTCAGTGAAATGAGGTAATTGGTCTCGCACTATACGCCAGGGGTCGAGAACAATAACGTTATCACGTTCTCCGTTTCACGCAACATACCACAGTAAACGTTACGCGAGGGTCCGCGAATGACCAAGTAGTGAGTGTTGGTGAAATTAATTGAGCAGCAATGTATCTATTTGTCGAAAGAAAATAATATTAGCACAATCATGTTCTTAATTACGCAGAAAATACGACAGCAATAAAACGATATGCGAGGGCTCGCGAGTGACGAACGGCTCGGGAGCCCGGGAGAGACTAAAACAGCTAACACAGAGGGTCGAACCAATGGTCGGTCGGTCTGTCTGTATGTCTGTCTGTCTGCAGGAAGGGAAATGTAGGTTACCCATATGGCGCGTCATTGTCAAGCCTCCCATCCCCCTGCCTCACGCCCTCCTCACGCCACATCCACCTCCTTCGTCAATAAGGAATGACAGTCTTCCCTTGACAGTTGTATGCCCATATTAACCCACTGACTACGAGAGGTCCGTAAGGGAGCCCACCTCGCTGTTTTTCTTTCTATCCCTCTCTCTTTGGCTTGTATCCATTCAGCCCCATTCAGCCTACTGTCTTAAGACGTTTACCCCCATTCAGGTGTCAATATTTTCCTGGCGAGCGGTAGCGAGCCAGTATATATATATTTTTGTTTTGACAGCAAGCTAAATCTGTACATTATCCGATAGAAAAATGTCTCCGGCGAAGCCGGATTTCTCCATACAATGCTGGCTCGCTATCGCTCGCCAGGAAGAGATCGACACCTGGATGGGGATAAACGTCTTAAAACAGTAAAACAGTTGGCTGAATGTGGCCGAATGGATACAAGCCAGAGCAAGAGGGAAAAGGAAAGAAAGATAAAAACAAATCCGGTGACCCCCCTTAATAGGCCCGTAGGCCTAGACTCTGTTGATGGTAATTACTATAGTTTTGCCATATTCCTAGTCAGTCAATATGATGCACGAGTTGCTGTAATTACAATGGAAAGTATTGAACACTATTACAGTACTCTCATTGCAAATATTACAACAAATAGTTTACCATAATATCTGGCTAGGAATGCAGCAAAAGTATAGTAATTACTATTAAAACAGCTATAAAAAACACTCTCAATACTCCACTTCGAGATACAATTTTATATTTTTCAGTAGAACATTGTCCGGTTGTTTCTCCTAAATTACAGGCTTGCTATTGCTCGCCAGGTAAAGATTGACACCTAAATGAAAGGAAGGGTCTTAATATTGACAAAAGGGGGCAAAGGTCTTGACTTCCAAAGTAATGAGGCAAAAGTCTTAAAATCTCGATAAGTAATGGAGCTAAACATGAAGGACAAGGAAGGTCAGAAAAAAACCCAAATATCTTCCCTTAATAAGATTCCCACGAGTGTAGTATTATCGTGCAACCTCGTCTATACCTGTCGTGCAACGTTACACAAACTATATGTCTACAATATAACGGCAATATTAACGCGGACTGTGATTGTACATTATCCAATAGAAACAAAACATTTAAGCTGAGTTTGTACTTATTGCATGATATTTTCTGCATATGAAAATGTGATAGGATAGTTTTTTTCTTACAAGATATATGAAGTAATTCATGTATTAGGTTTCCAATAATATACCAAATGTTTAAAAGATACAACCAAGTCAGTATTGTACAGTATATAGGCAATATTCTAAAGTTTCGCTTATATTGCTTCATCTAATTATATATTTATATAATGTGCAGATTTGTTTAGCTTGTAATTTATGTAAGACATTGGAACAATGACGTGAGATGCTGACAGTAGTTATTATACTACATATGGTTAATAGTACATACAAACAATGGCTCGTTGGCTACCTAGAATAATGTGGTTAATGGATAAACACGTCAACTAAAAACAAAACAAAACATGAAATATAATCATATATACACACACACACATACACACAAAACGAACGCGTTCACGCATACACAGACAATGAGCGTGGTGAAATCATCACAGTTGCCTAGAGACTTGTTTGGCATAACGTCACAGGTTAAATCCAACATTGGATTATAGTAACAGTCCATGTTGTTTTAGTTCAGTGCCAGCTAACCCTCTCAACATAAAATGACGCATTATTTTTATTATATTATATATACATTATATATACAGTATATTATATATTATTATATATATAAAAAGACTAACTTGCGGGGAATTAGAGTAGAACCAGTAAGCCTGAACTCCTTCACCTCTCCAACCTTTTAAATCAAGTTCCTCATGATCAGTTGACAATTTCCAGTTGAGTAGTGATAGATTATAGAAGAAGAAAGTGATGCAGATTATAGAAGAAGAAAGTGATGCAGATTATAGAAGAAGAAAGTGATGCAGATTATAGAAGAAGAAAGTGATGCAGATTATAGAAGAAGAAAGTGATGCAGATTATAGAAGAAGAAAGTGATGCAGATTATAGAAGAAGAAAGTGATGCAGATTATAGAAGAAGAAAGTGATGCAGATTATAGAAGAAAGTGATGCAGATTATAGAAGAAGAAAGTGATGCAGATTATAGAAGAAGAAAGTGATGCAGATTATAGAAGAAGAAAGTGATGCAGATTATAGAAGAAGAAAGTGATGCAGATTATAGAAGAAGAAAGTGATGCAGATTATAGAAGAAGAAAGTGATGCAGATTATAGAAGAAGAAAGTGATGCAGATTATAGAAGAAGAAAGTGATGCAGATTAGTGGATCCGGATCGGCTTCAGGGTTTGGACAGAAAAAAAGGTCTTGGAGGAGAATCAGAAATCAGTAGCAATGCTAATGTCATGGTTAAAGTTGTGTGGTTATTATTGTGGATAAGGTTTTAACAATTGAGTATCCAGTATCCACTTCACAAATCGACCGGCTCAAAGGTTATTCGATCACCCGCCACACTACAGGCCAATCTATGCCAAGTTACTATACAACGCACTCTAATCACTCAGCCATCAAGTCGCCTAACATAATAAGTACACTGTTGAGATCCTCCAGTCCCACGCAGCGCCGGGGCAGAAGTCAAGGCCACTATAAAGTCAATGATTTGCGTGGTAGGACTGGAAGGATGTGGCCAAATGGAAACACACCACTTAGCCTGCTTTGGATTATATCTTGTAAACGCACAATTGGTGGTTTATACGCACTAACACACATCTACACATAACACACCTACAAACGCCTAGATAATTATGTAAATAAATTAACACGATAAACAGAGAGAGAGAGAGAGAGAGAGAGAGAGAGATTTTCAGGTCAAACAACTTTTACTCACGTGAACTCCTTAAGGGGAAGTTTTAGTTTGTTTCCTACTCCTCCAGCAATCTTAAAATTTCACCCCCTTGACCCCCTTTCAAGATAAATTTGTAAATTTTTCGGTAGAAAAATGTCCCGGCCGAAGGCCGATTACTCTTAAATTACAGGCTCGCTATCGCTCGCCAGGATAAAATCGACACCTAAATGGCATGAAAGGTCTTAAAATTGACAGAATGGGTCGGAAATTCTTAAAAATCACCAAACTAATGGGGCAAACGTCTTAAAATCTCAAAAGCAATGGGGCTAGACATGAGGGAAAAAGGGGTCAAGAAAAAAGTCCCTCAAGTGGAAATCTCCCCTTAAGCATTTCATTTTTCTGATAATATGCTACATTACAGTTCAAGAATATAATGACACGTGTATAAAAACACTGCACCAGAAGTAACGTGTCAAAATAACATAATTATTATCATCATTATATATTTTTTAATTCACTTCAATACACTGGAACATGATACACGAACTAAAAGTACGACAATATTGCATAAACTAAACAATGATAAAATGCATTCAATGAAGTTTAAATTCCGTCATAGATAATACTGTACATGAAACACACTGTTATCGATAAGTGACGAACACTTTTTCCACACTTTGCGTCAACAACACCAAAGTATCCACTACACAAATTTCGCCATCTGTTCTATATCGCTAGTATTCCTTTATACGGGACCCTTCTCAAATTATATACCTTGGATAAATATTTAGACGATTGTCATTTGTTATGAAGAACTTGATGACAATTTCATGGCAGGTTGCAACTTTAATGCACTGGAGATTGTTGTGTTATTCACAATATATATTTATGTACTTGTATGTTTATATGAATACTCTCAGGCCAAATTGATGGCCAACAATAATTATTGTATCGAGTTACTAGCAAGGTGCCTATAGGAGAGATTTCTCTCAAAAGGCTCAGCCATTTTACCAATGTATTTCTTAACCAATAATGTATTGTATTTCTATGGCTAAATACAATATTTCAATTTCAATACAATATTTCAATACACACAGGTCTTACAAACGTCCCATGATATACTGGAGCCGCTTGCTGGTGGAGCGAGACGAAATATACAGTACAGTATATTAATAACACAATATACAGTACAGTATATTAATAACACAATATACAGTACAGTATATTAATAACACAATATACAGTACAGTATATTAATAACACAATATACAGTACAGTATATTAATAACACAATATACAGTACAGTATATTAATAACACAATATACAGTACAGTATATTAATAACACAATATACAGTACAGTATATTAATAACACAATATACAGTACAGTATATTAATAACACAGGTGGTGACTTCATTGCACTGGCAGCTATAATGCAGTGGTCATTTTAGTTGAACTACTAGATTATTACATTGGCGACTATAATGTTATCCACGTAACACACACACACACACACACGCCTAACAACAACTATAATGTTATCCACGTAACACACACACACACACACGCCTAACAACAACTATAATGTTATCCACGTAACACACACACACACACACGCCTAACAACAACTATAATGTTATCCACGTAACACACACACACACACACACGCCTAACAACAACTATAATGTTATCCACGTAACACACACACACACACGCCTAACAACAACTATAATGTTATCCACGTAACACACACACACACACGCCTAACAACAACTATAATGTTATCCACGTAACACACACACACACACGCCTAACAACAACTATAATGTTATCCACGTAACACACACACACACACACGCCTAACAACAACTATAATGTTATCCACGTAACACACACACACGCCTAACAACAACTATAATGTTATCCACGTAACACACACACACACACACACACGCCTAACAACAACTATAATGTTATCCACGTAACACACACACACACACGCCTAACAACAACTATAATGTTATCCACGTAACACACACACACACACGCCTAACAACAACTATAATGTTATCCACGTAACACACACACACGCCTAACAACAACTATAATGTTATCCACGTAACACACACACACACGCCTAACAACAACTATAATGTTATCCACGTAACACACACACACACACACGCCTAACAACAACTATAATGTTATCCACGTAACACACACACACACACGCCTAACAACAACTATAATGTTATCCACGTAACACACACACACACACGCCTAACAACAACTATAATGTTATCCACGTAACACACACACACACACGCCTAACAACAACTATAATGTTATCCACGTAACACACACACACACACGCCTAACAACAACTATAATGTTATCCACGTAACACACACACACACACGCCTAACAACAACTATAATGTTATCCACGTAACACACACACACACACGCCTAACAACAACTATAATGTTATCCACGTAACACACACACACACACGCCTAACAACAACTATAATGTTATCCACGTAACACACACACACACACGCCTAACAACAACTATAATGTTATCCACGTAACACACACACACACACCTAACAACAACTATAATGTTATCCACGTAACACACACACACACGCCTAACAACAACTATAATGTTATCCACGTAACACACACACACACGCCTAACAACAACTATAATGTTATCCACGTAACACACACACACACACGCCTAACAACAACTATAATGTTATCCACGTAACACACACACACACGCCTAACAACAACTATAATGTTATCCACGTAACACACACACACACACGCCTAACAACAACTATAATGTTATCCACGTAACACACACACACACACGCCTAACAACAACTATAATGTTATCCACGTAACACACACACACACACGCCTAACAACAACTTCCCGTACTATTCCGAAGCCGCATGCCTGTAGAATGCTAAGAGAGGTATTATAATTAGTTATTAGTGCAGTGACAACTTTAATGTAGTGGCTATATCGGTGTTTTTAGCGACTTTTATGTTATCCCCGTTACATCCACACACCCAAGAACAAACTCTCCGAGCTATACCGGAGCCACCTGCTTCTAGAATGACGAGATAGGTATGGTAGTGAGTTATAAAGTACAAAAGTGGCGATATTAATACAGTGACGACTTCTATGCACCAATTTAGGTGGCGATATACATACAGTGACGACTTCTATGCAGCAACTTAAACACGGCGGCGATTTATGTATTATCCTCGTTATACATACACACACACACACACCACACACACACCTAAGAACAAACTCTCCGTGCTATACAGGAGCGGCCAACTTGTACGGCAAGACAGTGGGATCTGGCCACCAGCCTCACGACACCTTGTTGCTTGTACAGTGCAAGGTTAGCTTTCTCAATCTGTTGCATCATGACCAGCGCGATTGACCGCCTATCGTGAGTTGCTCTGTGGGGCTTTAAATACCACCACACACCTTCGCTCTTAAGGCTCTCTAGAGTCTAGACAAAACAGAGATCGATATGTCTGTGATACGGTTATATACCATTGGCAATACCAGTAATATTAATTATGTGCATGTATCATTTTATCTATTACCAGACACCTGATAGGTTGGCCAAGATATATCATTGAAAAACCTATATAATACTGATTATAAAAAGTTCTCCAAACAATATGAAAACAAATGCAGTTTATAGGCAGAATACTATCAAATACAAAGCGTTGTCTGATATTATAAATTCGGGTTAGGACAAGATCATTAATATATATATATATATATATATATATATATATATATATATAATTATATATATATATATATATATATATATATATATATATATATATATATATATATATATATATATATATATATATATATATATATATATATATATATATATATACACTATATACAGTAATATTTTTGCAGTATTGTAGGAAAATGTGAGCGGGTGATGTAAGACTGTAGGTGTTGGTGAGACTTGGTGACCATAATATGTATTTATCTATCCCCCCACCTACTGCTGTGTCACCTCACGTCTTGCAAACACTGACCACTGGAACACTTCTTTATGTCACACTAAAGTCAGTTATACTAGCACATTACTGCTGGATAATCTCGGAGTAACAGCAAACAAGTACAAGCGTTTGCTCGGAGAATGATATATGGTTCCTTAAGAGGAGAATAATATGAATATATATATAGATATATTGTATTTAGTTTCCTCCATAGAGCTTCATCAAGGTAAAACAAAATACCCCCAAGACCCCCACCCCCCTTCGCAAATGTGTAAATGTGTAAATGTGTGCATTTATTAGTAGGAAAATGTGTTACCTCGTAAATTGCAGGCTCGCCATCGCTCACCACGTAAATATATACGCCTAAATGGCACGAAAGGTATTAAAATCGCTAAACTAATTGGACGAATGTCATAACCTCATCGGGTGAATGTCTTAGCCTCTCAAAACTAATGGGGCTAAACATAAGGGAGAAGGGGACCAAGAACATACCCCCCCCCCCCCCCCCACTAAGAAAACGAGCATTCTCCAATCCTAGGCCCAACTAATTTTAATCCCAAATGTACTGGACTATGGTTATTGGTTAGTCATACTTTCATCTACATATACAGTATAATGTATACTGTATGCTGGAATGTACTGGACTATGGTTATTGGTTAGTCATACTTTCATCTACATATACAGTATAATGTATACTGTATGCTGGAATGCAATAGTTCACCATCCGACATAGTGGGATTTATACGAACAATAATAACAAAGATGTATGGGAATAATATTTTTTTTTTTTTTTTTTTTTTTTAAGAGACAATGAACGGAGGAAGGAAAAACACAGATAAAACAAAAAGGTCCATGTGCCTAAAGGCATCCTCCATTCATAAAATGTTTGTAACAACTGGATTTAAACATTTGTACCGGTGTGCCGGTTATCAGACACCGATTATAATACAACACTAACATTGTTCTTGTGACACCGGCTTTATATGACACTGAAGTCCAAGTCTCGGTCATTCCAGGCAGCCTGCACATTCTTCTGTGGTCACGGGGGATGACCTGCATTTGTTTCTCTCCTGTTTTCTCTTTCTCTGGCTTGTATCCATTCGGCCCCATTCAGCCTACTGTTTTAAGACGTGTATCCCCATCCAGGTGTCAAATTTGTACTGGTGAGCGGTAGCGAGCCAGCATATTTGTTAAACAAAATTGACAGCAGGCTAAATTTGTACATTTTTCGATACAAAAAGGTCTCCGGCGAAGCCGGACTTCATATAATACTGGCTCGCTATCGCTCGCCAGGAAGAAATCAACACCTGGATGGGGATAAACGTCTTAAAATAGTTGGCTGAATGGGGCCGAATGGATACAAGTCAGAGAAAGAGAGAAAAGGAGAGAAATAAAAAAAATCAGGTCACCCCCCTTAACCTATCTCCTGCACGTGTATTGTCTTGGTCACTTAACCTATCTCCTGCACGTGTATTGTCTTGGTCACTTAACCTATCTCCTGCACGTGTATTGTCTTGGTCACTTAACCTATCTCCTGCACGTGTATTGTCTTGGTCACTTAACCTATCTCCTGCACGTGTATTGTCTTGGTCACTTAACCTATCTCCTGCACGTGTATTGTCTTGGTCACTTAACCTATCTCCTGCACGTGTATTGTCTTGGTCACTTAACCTATCTCCTGCACGTGTATTGTCTTGGTCACTTAACCTATCTCCTGCACGTGTATTGTCTTGGTCACTTAACCTATCTCCTGCACGTGTATTGTCTTGGTCACTTAACCTATCTCCTGCACGTGTATTGTCTTGGTCACTTGACAATGGTGGCATCAATCATTATGTTCTTAACCCTTTCACTACCGACGACGTCCTTTTAACTTTATTCTGGCTAATATTAGACGATATTATTCAGTTTTAAAGGGTCTCCAGCAATAAACAGGCTTCGAAATATCTCATACTTGCTTCTTTATAATACCGCAGATACTTCTTAAACTACACAAAATCCTCTAAATATAGCTAGAATATAATGAAAAAGACGTCGCCGGTACAGAAGGGGTTAACCGCTTCATTCTACTTTGTTGGATATACTCGCAAGGCTAACTCACGAGAGTATATAATAACTCACCAGAGTATATAGTAACTCTTTGTTGGATATACTCGCAAGGCTAACTCACCACAGTATATAATAACTCACCAGAGTATATAGTAACTCTTTGTTGGATATACTCGCAAGGCTAACTCACCACAGTATTATAGTAACTCTTTGTTGGATATACTCGCAAGGCTAACTCACCACAGTATTATAGTAACTCTTTGTTGGATATACTCGCAAGGCTAACTCACCAGAGTATATAGTAACTCTTTGTTGGATATACTCGCAAGGCTAACTCACCAGAGTATATAATAACTCTTTGTTGGATATACTCGCAAGGCTAACTCACGAGAGTATATAATAACTCACCAGAGTATTATAGTAACTCTTTGTTGGATATACTCTCAAGGCTAACTCACCAGAGTATATAGTAACTCTTTGTTGGATATACTCTCAAGGCTAACTCACCAGAGTATATAGTAACTCACCAGAGTATTATAGTAACTCTTTGTTGGATATACTCGCAAGGCTAACTCACCAGAGTATATAGTAACTCTTTGTTGGATATACTCGCAAGGCTAACTCACCAGAGTATATAGTAACTCTTTCATTATTCGAGGACGCCTTTTCTCTTTTTTCTGGCTAAAATGAGACGATTGTAATCAAGTTTGGAAAGCTCTCTAAGAGTCAAATATGTAAAATGTATCAAAAATTGTCTTCTGGGACCCTCAATTCCTTCTTAAGAGGGGGGGGGGGGTGGAGTTAGTTTCTTCCCTAGACCTCCATCAAACTTAAAATTACATCCCCTAGACCCCCTTTCAAGATAAATTTGTAAATTTTTCGGTAGAAAATTGTTCGGGCCGATGATTGGTTCCTTCTAAATTACAGGCTCGCTATCGTTCGCCAGGAATTTGTTTACACCTAAATGGCACAAAATGTCTTTAAATTGACAGAAAGGGGGGCGCAAGTTCTTAAAATCGTCAAAACTAATTGGGTGAACGTCTTAAAATTTCAAAAGCAAGGGGTCCAAAAATAATCCCTCAAGTGGAAATCTCCCCTTAAACAGTATAACATCGTCCACTAATAACAAGAATAAATGGAAGAAACGCGTCCTCGTATCTTGAACGGGTTAAATTGTAATATATATACTGTACATAGTTCTACTAGTTCTGCTTCATCACAAGTACTCCACCAATCTAGTGCTCAAAATATTGTTTACAATACATGGAAACAATAGTCACGCCTAGGCCAAATGTATTTACCAAAATACTTGTCACCAATCCTTTCATGTACTAAGCGTATTATTATAAATATATAATCGTGGTGTAAAAGCAAGATAACAAGGGACAAAATCATCCAAATTGGTATAAATTTAGCTTAGTAATCATAATATTGTTTCTGAGCCAATATGTGTGTGTGTGTGTGTGTGTGTGTGTGTGTGTGTGTGTGTGTGTGTGTGTCTGAACAACAAAGTAATTCCTAACTATGTCCAGTTCACATTCTGCAACCTCATAATTGTATACATTCATATAATAATATTGCTAGTGCTATACTATGTATTTCCTTCACTTCTCAACCTCATAATTGTATACATTCATATAATAATATTGCTAGTGCTATACTATGTATTTCCTTCACTTCTCAACCTCATAATTGTATACATTCATATAATAATATTGCTAGTGCTATACTATGTATTTCCTTCACTTCTCAACCTCATAATTGTATACATTCATATAATAATATTGCTAGTGCTATACTATGTATTTCCTTCACTTCTCAACCTCATAATTGTATACATTCATATAATAATATTGCTAGTGCTATACTATGTATTTCCTTCACTTCTCAACCTCATAATTGTATACATTCATATAATAATATTGCTAGTGCTATACTATGTATTTCCTTCACTTCTCAACCTCAAAACCACTTTCTCCTGAAGCAATATTAACACCGTTCATGTACAAGTTAAAGGTCACTGAATCAAATTAAATATGTCTTTCTTGTAATGGTGTAAGACTGACATACATTGAATAATAAACACGATATTTCATCTGTATAGTAGGATATGGGATATTAACTTCAATGTGAACAAAATTAAGCATAAACAATCAGGTAAGTTATCTTTGTCACAGTATATGTTTTACAGTTGACACTCAAAATTACTGGACTAACAAAAACTAAATATACGCCATCACTATAATATGAAATAGGAAAAAACAGTGACCCAGAAAAACTGCATGTCCAAAATGTTTAAACAAACTATTTCAGCAACAACACTGCACTGTAGCTTCACGCACACACTTCACGTATCAGACTGAGGTTTCCATAGAAACTAAGCAATTTTCCGGTGCTGCAAGGAAGGGGCATGTGGGTAATTGTAGTAATAAGAAGACCGGGAAAACTGATGCCAACTGTTATACCATATAAAAAAAATCCAACCCCATGTAATAGATTCAATTTCAACTGTCCCTCGCAAAACGAAATTCACTTACCAGACAGATCTAATATCTTCCAGTAAAAAAAATTATGATTCTGCACAGCAAGGTATGTGGGTGTGAGTGAGGGTGGCGTCACTGAGATACTGACGACGGGGTGTGGTTGAGGCTCCGCTCTATACTCTAACATAACGAACAAAGGCCAACACCGGGAGCGCCTGGGGAGGTACAATCAAGCTCATAAGTCCTCTCCTACCTGGTTGCCTCTCATGTAAAAAGGACAACAATCCTTAACGTACCTGAATGAAGCCTTTGTATTCATGCCTCGTTCAGTTTTGGTTGTGGAGGTTTTAGTTAGATAAATAAAGACAAAAATAGCGGAAGGTGGCATGGTGGGACACGAGTTCTGGGCGTGACTGTAGGTGGGTAGCTGCTCCCTGGCAATATACTCGTTTGCCTTCCATCCTGCGGCCTTGACCACCTGAACTATACAGGAGCAGGACTCCCCCCTCGTGCGTGAGATTCTTTCAGGGCAACTCGAAATTTAGCCTTCCTTCGCACCCATATTCCACGGTTAAAATATGGTGATAGATGAGTTTTTGGGTGCCTCAGGTAAGGGTGGTGGTGGTGGTGGGAGGCTGGGCGAGGCCTCACTTCCTGTGCATGAAACGGTGTGATGGCGTCCCACCCACCCCAGGTGCTGCCGCCCACTGTCTTCCATAAGGGATATCCGTTTTTTTTTTTTATACATATTTTCCATGTTGTCTACCCCTAGTTACCTGTTCTCTCCCTTGTAAGTTTGCTTACGCTTCTTGACTATAATATATGCAATGACGTACCACATAACACAACTAATTGTGAAATAAACGGGACAAGGAAAGATGCTTCTAAAAATGGTCGTTCTGGTGAAATAGAGTAAAACAGTCAAAATTAAGGACCGACTTAGTAATATTTCTGCAAAGGAGGATATCTAAGGGATATGTGAAAATGTGATGAAACTGTGTTTAACGTGAATATAGAAATAAGAGAGCAAACAAATCTTAGGGTACACATCTGACATAATAGGGGTTAGAATGCGTACAGAGGTGCGTGCAACATACTCTCCTAGTGAGAGGAGTAATACTCTATATCAATTTCAAAGATCTTATCTTGTTTATACGAACGATACCAAGGAGGAAGAGGTGGACCATATGGAGCCAGTCAAAAGAGATTGAAGGGGTCAAGTTAATGGATGAGAGTTAATTAGACGAACCAGTGTTGATCCAACCCAATGGAGAACAAGTGTAGGGACTACATACTTGGGTGATTCCAACAACTTTATAAATCAACAATCAGGCTATATCGAATTACAACTCAAGGTACAATAGTGAACATTAATAAGGATACCCCCACATGAATTATAAACCCTTGAAGCCAAATCCTACGCCATCTGATATACAAAACAGACTAATATTGTGTGGTTTGCGTTTGATAGGATTCAAAAGGTTGTGTATCTATCATTGTTTACGACAGCACAGGATGGACTACAACATGGCGGCTATAGTAACTGAGATGACACGATGCATCTCATGAACGTGTGTAATTCCGCTAAGTGTCGCCCACCCATCTTCTGCATATACGCCCTCGGGGTAATAACTTGTCAGACGATGACGAGCTATTCTGTATTCCAACTATTCCTAGCCAGTATTTCAGCTATAGGAGTATGTTGTTGCTGAACCTCCTTCTCTCTCATGTTAAACCCCATTCGACTTTAGATTGTAAGACGTTCGTCCCATTAGTTTGGCTATTTTAATATCTTTCGCCTCATTCCCTTGTCAATTTTAAGACATTTCGTGCCATTTAGGTGTCGATTATTTCTTAGGCGAGCGATTGCAAGTCTGCAATTTATGACGTATGTTTCTACCAAATAATGCAGTTTGTTATCTCAAAGGGGGGTCTTGGAGGAATTACAGGTTTGATGGAAGCCTAGGGAGCAAATTTGAAAACACAAATAATAATAATACATAAAGCGAACCTTGTAGAGATGTTTGTATTTTTGTCCGTCCATTCACATGTTATTGCATTTACCACCAAACGCATTTATTCGTTTTCGGAAGACCCATTCAGTTATATAATCCTATTTGGCCGAGGTGATCTTTTTGGACCTCCCCTGTTTTGCTCAATTTGTTCAGATACTTCATAACATTCAATCCCATTAGTTTCGCGATAATAAGACGCTTCACCAATTTAGCTTGAAGGAGGTCTGGTTGGGATTTTTTTAGTTTAAAGGAAGTCTGGGAAGGAGTTTTTGTTAGCCTAGGGGACCATCATAAATATGTTGCTCTAAAAAGCCAAAACCAAGCATAATCTTCAATAATAAAACACACACATATCCTAATAACCCCCAAGGCGTCGGATCAGATAGTTTTAAAGTGTCGCGTACAGCTCAACATTCACCTCCCCTCTCCGATCTTCAGTACATCAACCCCAGACGAAGATCTTGGTAGTTTGTTGGTGTTATTGTGTTTAGTCAATTGCATATCATATCGAAATATAGTTTTATATACGACTTGCAATCTCTATGTAAGTGTTTAATTAGTTCTCACTCGAATTTCGAATGCATGCCCTCATCATTTCATATACATGTATTGAAAATTAAATGTAATAGATTTTTAAGGGCAAATAAAACGCGCCTGACAATTGCTTAACTAATGTAGATGAGGATCCGATTGCAACGACTCTCTCTCTCTCTTTCCTTCAATATCCATTCCAACATCCCACCGTCTCACTTTAACCTTCACAACAAGCCTCCAGGGCAGTTACTGTACAACGCGCCTATATCCATTTGTCCTTTAACGGTCAACACGATATTTTTTACAATATGCTAGGACTCTGGTGCATAAAAAACAACCCTCGGCCCCACGCACCCCGAGGCAAAGATCAGTTGATATTATAACACTTTATATATTTTATATTCTACTTTCTTCACAGGTTTTAAATTAACACACACACACACACACACACACACACTCACACTCACACACACGCACACGCACACACACGCACACGCATAATTAACATCCGACACTCGACAGAGAAGAAACGAAACTTCACACGTTGAGGGGGTTGCTAATACTAATCCCTTCTCATTAGACGATTTTACCCAGCTTAAGAATAATTTGTGAAATCTAAGCGTTAATCAATATAGAATGCACCCCTTAGGTTTCCTACAGAACCTTATAAAACAGTTTGTGATCGAAGTGATGGAGACAACTGAAGGTTCGATAAGTGGAAGGTTCCGGCCCCAACCTTACCGTCTGTTGTGGTAAGCGACAACTGCAGCTGTGGTGGAGGACGGTATGGTCACGGACAAATATTGTGTTATACCATTTTAGCTTGTCGGCATGTATGTTGCATGTTAGTAATGTAGATGCGACTAGTGTGTGTGTGTGTGTTTTAATGATGTAGAATTTAGATCCATATGCCAAACTGATACTGTATATCTTGTACCATTGTTGGCGATTCTTTATCATAGGAATGGGCATATTTCAGTGTAAAGAGAGGCTATTAAAACCAGTGACGCCATATGGCCGATATGGGTTACTATATGGTCTCTAGCAACGACTAACACGAATTGAAGGTGTCATTATCACGATATTGTGGTGTACCTGCCAATATACTGGGAATATAAACACAAATATAAGAATGTGGGGATAATTTTCACGGTGCATGAGTGTTGCTGTAGAGAAGCCTGGAACGGAGGGTAGCAGAGGCTGTCAATAAACAATAATCGTGACTGTCAAGATATAAGTATGCAACTGTCATATGCCTAGCTCTCAAGGACAGGATGTAGGCTATAGCTCAACACGAATTACTCTCAATAGATATGGGTGTGACTGTTATGATGTTCAACTATGTGAGGCGTGGGTGTGGCCTCACTATGTTTGTTTTTCATCCAAGAGGTCATTCATACGCTCAATAAAATTGTCTGTGGGTAACTAAATTCAACTGAGAAAAAGCGTCAGTCACATGACATCTGTTTCAATTATGTATGCTAGCAATATACGATATTATGCAAATTAGGAAAGATCTGTAACAATCAAAGGGATTAAACAAATATCAATTAACACATCGACTTCCGCATACCATTTTTAAACATAATATAATCGTCTAATAAAAGTCAGAATATATTGGAAAAATGCGGCATGTTATACTGAGAGGGCTATTCTATAATCTGCCTGATAAGTATTCCTAAATAGAAGTGTGAAGGGCTTGGCATTTAAGGTTGGAGGAATGCAGGGCCAAGAAGCAATGTTGCAACAATAGGCTGAAGGTCACAGGCACGGTTGGTAAGGGGCCCTGCATGCGGGGTTAATTACCGCTTGGGATCCTAGGTACAGGCAAATTCAATAGTTCGCCCACAATATTACTCATCAACTGTAATATTTAGTCAATATCACTTTCCATTAACAGCTCTATTGTGCATTAGCAGAGCCAGTTCAAGTGTGTTTCTACGATCATAATAATAATAATAATTATAATAATAATAATAATAATAATAATAATAATAATAATAATAATAATAATTGCAATAAAATCAATAATAATAATACTAATAACCATACGGGTGGCAAGGTCAGCTCATTCATCCATTCTCCCCTTGAGACTATTACAGTGATTATCATAGTTAATATCTCCCCTATGCATAAATATATTATATACAATGCCAACGACAGTATTCATGTAATATCGTATCGAATTTGTAGTGTGTATTCGTGTTCAATCAATAGCAAACCTATTTATCAATACGCCTTTTAATTCACACATGTTAAAAAGTAGACGTGGGTAATAACTAGAGTAAATGTTGAGGTTGTGTTGAGATTATACGAGAATTAACCGTACTTGTAATCAATGCCTCTACAAAACTCGTTGAGTGCCTGAGCATTATGACGCTTTTCTTCATATTAATCTGGCTATAGCTAGACGATTTTATGAAGCTTAGAATGGAGTTGTGGGCATAAAAAGGGTATAGGCCGTCTCAATCAACCTTCCATCTTTCATAATATCCTACCTAATTCAAGTAGAATCGTCTACTGGAAGCCAAACTAATATGATAATGGTGAAGGGGTTAAAGTATCAGAACAACTCGTAATGGTGATTATGGTGTACCATGACACAATGACTGATGCACCAATGTTATATTATTATTCTGCACTCCATTGCTAAACTACTGGTTTGTAATATAATTGTTTTTAATTTTCTTGAATTTTAATAAGCTGTTCATTTGTAAATCAATTAGTAAATTTGCTTTAGTTAATCAGAGCAAACATGTGTTGATAATATATTTTGAAATTATAAGAGTAAAACAAAGAAGCTCAATAATTATATGAAACCATTTATGTTATACAATTACCGATATACACAAGACCATTTCAATGGACATTTGCCAGCGGAGTATTGTTATGATTTAAAAAAAAATGTATTGTTTTATATTTCATCCTAACTACAAATACTAAACAATACATCCACTGTTCATAGTTTCGTTTCATGTGACCCATTTCCCTGGTTAGTATAGGGGAATTTTCTTTTTCTTTTATCTATTATTTGTTTTTATTTTTTTATGTATGAAGGAGACAAAAGGTAGGTTGCCTGCAAGGAGTGCCTCCCCCAGAGCCAAAAGTGTGACAGAGAGCCAAATTCAAGGAACGTTGGGTCAAAACACCTGGACACACGAAGTTTAATACAGTTTAAGTCATAGGATGAAGGAAAGATTGATTGAGGGAGAGTTTTCCAGAGTTCACTAGTTAAGTAGTTGGAGAGTTGGACAGAATAGGAGTGGGACTGTGTTGAAAGACGGGTGCCTCGCACTCACCGCAAGGGAGGAGATATGCACTGAGAGAGCTCTAAGGAACACTGATTGTTGTAAAAGCGATAGAAGAGTGAAAGAGATGCAACATTATGGCGTGTAGAAAGATATTGTAGGGAATTAGTAAGAGAAAGTAAGTTGATGAGGCGAAATGTTTTAGACTCTACTCATTCAGGAAGTACGGTATGGGAGGAACCTCCCCACACATGCAAACAATATTCGATACATGGGCGTACTGTGCCCCTATGCAGAGCAAGAAGCTGTGCGGGGTGAGGTATCCACGGAGACGGTTGAGCACACCTAACTTCTGGGAAGCTGTTTTAGCAAGAGTGATAATATGATATTTCCAAGAGAGGTTGGATGAAAAAGAACCCCTTCTCCTTCATCTTTAGCCAAGTGGCTTTGAGATGTTCAAACATTCGCCCGATTAGTTTGACGATTTTAAGACTTTCGTGCAATTTAAAGGGAATTTTCCTCAGATGGATTACTGTTCACCTCTGTGGGGTGGAAGTGGAGTGGTTGCATTGAGGCAGTTGGACAAAATTCAAAATAAAGCTATTAGATTAATCAATAACCCTGCAATCACACAGGACCTTCCTACATTAGCCATACGAAGAAACGTTGCATCCCTTGCATTATTCTACAGATATTTTCACAGCAATTGTTCGGAGGAACTTGCTTCAATTGTGCCGCCTCTCCACATCTTTCCCCGTAGAACTAGGGCAGCTGAGAGCGCCCATGAATTTACACTTTCTCCTCCACAATGCAGAACTTCTGCTTATCAGAATTCATTTATCCCTAGAGCTACTACTCTTTGGAATTCACTTCCCTCGAATTGCTTTCCACAAACTTACAATCAACAAATGTTTAAATCCAGTTGTTACAAACATTTTATGAATGGAGGATGCCTTTAGGCACATGGACCTTTTTGTTTTATCTGTGTTTTTCCTTCCTCCGTTCATTGTCTCTTAAAAAAAAAAAAAAAAAAAAAAAGCAGGGCAGTTTTCAAACAACAAATGCATGATTTTTTCTCGAAGGGGGTTCATGGGTATATATGTTTAAGGTTGATGGAGGTCTAGGGAAGAAACTATAAACAAAAGATGAAAATACTAATAATAATCAAAATATTACTATTAATCTATAATCTATCAATCTATATATTGCCTGACGCCGTGATCCCCGAAGGGGTGCGTAATAATTATAATAATAAAACAATAATAATAGTAGTAATCATAGTAATCATAGTAATCATAGTAATATTATATATATATATATATATATATGAATAAACAAATAAATACAAAATATCTCCTCAACATATCTTATTAACCTCTTCCGGCATCGGGAGCCCTTTTCCACTTTATTTTGTCTTAGAAGGCCCACAAAAAATCAAAGGGGTAAAGTCCAACACCATTAACTCTCTGACTCCCACAATTCCTTCCTAATTTAAAAAAAAAAAAAAAAAATAATAATAATAAAAATATACTGCTTAGGCAAAAATATCCGAATACAAACATAACAGCCATGCTCGAAATTGTTTGCTATATTTCATTACCGGGACTGTGCATATAATTTTATATTTATTTTATCATGTTAATAAACCAATTCAGAGTCGTTAACGTCCTTGGACAATTATTTTCAGCTTACAAAAGGC
Source organism: Paralithodes platypus (assembly GCA_032716605.1). Classification (NCBI taxonomy): domain Eukaryota; kingdom Metazoa; phylum Arthropoda; class Malacostraca; order Decapoda; family Lithodidae; genus Paralithodes; species Paralithodes platypus. The sequence goes on along the minus strand of CM064528.1, from coordinate 33,643,416 downwards.
CAATAACCTATAGTAAAATGCTAAAGATAATATTTGTAAAATAATTCATTACCAAGTGTATTTATTGAATAATTTTAGCGAACAGTCACTAATCGACGTTACTAAGCTTAGGCATGACCTCTCGTAGAAAAGGAGTTTTATTGAACTATTGACTAGAATCAAATCCTTAAACACAATACATTAGTTAACTTCTAAAACTAAAACTATCGTTTTCTTTTGGATTTAACAATTTAAAGGTGGACTATATAATATATTTGCAGTATATATACGTTTTCTATATCCTGGGGGCAGTGCAAACATCGAAGGCTTCAAAGAAAACGTGTATTCATCTCATGATATTCGGGGCAACTGAAGAAAATGTTTTACCATGCAACATGGATTGATGTCCCTTTAATTTATCAATCATCTAGGATTCTAGTGTATATTTATCTACATGCAAAATAGTCTGATAGCTTGATACCTGATACCATTTGCTTTTAGAAACAAAGGGGCATATACAGCAAAACTACGACCATAACAATTCCATAATGCCACCTATTTTCAAGTGGGTAATGGAATCCTTGAAAATCTTTACAAAGACGGACAAATAAACATAGTTTACAACTATCTGGTGCAACGTCTTGGCGGTTGTTATGATATTAAGTTTCATTATTTTTGAGGGTATTAATTATTGATTTTGCCATTTTCGAATAATGTATTCTAGTTTACCCCCCCCCCCCAAGACTTAGAAACACGCCTCTCCAGACCCCCTTCAAACTAAAACAACATTCCCCCAGACCCTCTTTAAGCAAAATATGTACATTTTTCGGTAGAAAAATGTCCCGGGCGATGGTCAATTTCTCCCAAATTGCAGGCTCGCTATCGATCGCCCAGCAAATTTCGACGGGAGGCAAAAGGCAGAACTGCCTATAGCGAGTGCCTCCCCCATAGTTGAAAGAGTGACAGGGTCAAAATCAAGGGACGTTCGAGCCAACATGCCTGGACACACGGAGTTTGAAGCAATTTAAGTCATAGGAAGAGGGAAAGACTGATTCTGGGAGAAAGTTCCAGAGCTCAGCTGTTGAGTAGAAGAAAGTTTGAGAGTAACGTTTCATTCTTGGGTTGGAGAGTTGCACAGAGTAGGGGTGGGATTGAGATGCAAGACGGGTACCACGTGCCCTACGTAAAGGAGGTGGTATACACTGGGAAAGCTCTGAGGAACACTGATTATTATAGTAGCGATAGAATAGCGAGAGAGATGCAACATTGCGGCGGAGAGAGAGAGATTGCAGAGAGTTGGTGAGTGGACGGGAGTTAATGATACAAAAGGCCTTCCTTTCAACTTTGTCTAGGAGAGCGGTATGAGAGGAACCTCCCCACACATGTGAACAATACTCAAAACAAGGACGCACTATGCCCCTGTACAGAGCAAGAAGCTGTGCAGGGGAAAAGAACCCCCTAAGGCGGTTGAGCACACCCAGCTTCTGGGAGGCTGCCTTAGCAAGACTGGTAATATGGTCCTTCCAACTGAGAGCAGAAGAAAAAGAGACACCAATAATATTGATAGAAGATGAAGGATTGATTTTTGTATTGTTGAAGAATAAGGGATAGTCCGCAGGGAGTTCCTGACGGGTAGATAGATGGAGAAATTTGGTTTTGGAAGCATTAAAGGTAACAAAGTTTTCTCTGCCCCAATTGGAGATAATATTTAGATCAGAATTTAAGAGATCTATGGCTTCATTACGTTGTCGTTGAGGGATTGCTGGCTGGGGCGTTCTGAAAAACTAATAGAGTAGTGTAAGGTTGAGTCGTCTGCGTATGAATGGATGGGAATTGAGGTACAGTTGAGGAGATCATTTATAAAAATTAGAAAGAGAATAGGAGATAGGACAGAGCCCTGAAGAACACCGGAGTTTATAGGGTGAGGAAGTGAACAATGGCCGTCCACAACCGCGGCTATGGAACGGCCGGAAAGGAAATTAGAGACAAAGGCACAGATGGAGGGATAGAAACCGAAGGAGGCTAGTTTAGAAATTAAAGATTTGTGCCAGACTCTATGGAAGGCTTTCGATATGTCTAGTGCAATAGAAAAAGTCTCACCGAAGTCCCGAAAGGAGGATGACCAAGAGTTAGTAAGATATGAAAGAAGATCACCAGTAGAGCGACCCTTAAGGAAGCCATACTGGCGATCTTATTGGGTTGAAGCCTCATATAATCGCCAAACGAATGAGGTGAAACGTCTGAAAAACTCTAAACTAATGGAATAAAAACAGGGAGGCTGCACATAGACCCACCCAGCACCAAATAGGGTTAAATAACAGGAAAATTTAGATCCTTAAGATTTAGTCTAATATACTTAACATATTATAGCTGGAATTTGAAGGTGTCATGTACAAAACACTTTCCAAACCAAGGCCACTCATAATAACCTGTGTGTGTATTAGACGATATTTTATTTATATGGTACAAGTATTTTGATTGTGTGATAATCAGTATGATCTAGAATGGTTGCCAATGACCAAGCTGCTAAACTCTGCAAACTTCTCTACATACATTCCCGTAACCCTTTTTTGGGCCGAGGGAAGTATATTTGGACCTCCCCTGTTTCGTCCCGTCAGCTTGTCGATAATAAGAAGTTTTACCCCATTCAAGTGTTTTTTCTTTTCTTTTCTGGGTGAGCGCTAGACAAACTAACTTAGAAGAAATCGGCCTTGGGCCGGGACATGTTTCTATCGAAACATTTACAAATTTATCTTGAAGAGAATCTAGGAAGGCGTTTTTATTAGTCTTGTATACAAACTAAAATACATTGTTCGGAAATGGTAAAAGCAAGCAAAATCCTCAATAATAATAATACAAAATATCATAACCCCAAAAACATCGGACCAGATAGTGTGAACATATTCCTTTCACCGCCATAATCAGCCTGTGGCAACACCAAGAAGGAAACCCTACAATTAGTTTGTCTTATAATTACACGCACATTTCTATGCAATAACAGTAGAATGCAAAGTGAAAATACAATGAGATCACACAAAAATATAGTTAGTTCAATACGGTAAACATTTTGTAATAAGTATTTGAAACTGTATACACTATACACACTAATCACTCAACTTCCTGTCATTCAGTATAATCCTCTTCATGCAAGCATAAAGTTTAACTGTATTCTTTAATTGAACATGTTTATATACAGTACAACACAGACGAAGCAAAATCATACTTCCCACCCTCAAATCCTAGGCATCAGAAATAACACCACAGTATGACGGGCAATCTAGAAATATAATGAAAATAATTAGTTCGGCTGATAACATATAATAATGAATGATCACATTAAATTAAGTGGGTTCTTTAATTCCGCAATACAGTATATACTCGTATTCAAAATCATTGTTCAAAAAACAAATGTAGTACCTATTTGTATTTCATTTTTTTACCAATTTCTATACAGGTTTTAGTCTTGCTATCATAAACGAGTTTGCTTATTGTAGGAAATATATCTGAATCAATGAAGTAAAAGCTATCTCATGTACTGTATATCCCTCCGACTCCCACAGTTCCATCCCAAAGTAAATACAATCGTTTACTGAGAAAAACAACACATTAAAGGAACACGTTGTCATACAGAGAGGGTTAAGCTCTTCCAGCATACATTGGTTACTCCGTTTAGTAACAATTGTTCAGAAAATATACAAGTATCTGGCTTGATATAACTTTTGAGATTATGGGCAATTTTATAGCGAGCCAAGGTACGCCATTACAACCTGACTACCGTTCACGCTCACCAGCTGGGGTGTCAGGCATGATGGGTGGTGTACACAACATTATAGTCTGTGGCAGATCCCTCGTTATGTAAGCTGTACTCTGCCAAGGCTCAACAATGAGCAATCACTCACAAACAGTTGGTTTTAACTCGGGCGATTTATATATATATATATATATATATATATATATATAATCCGCAATCATTGTTCCTAACATCGTATTTTAAATCCACAATCAATATACGGGATATTTCGAGAGCTCAATAAATGAATTTCAAAATCAGAACAAAATCTATCTATCTATTGCCGGACGCCTTACTCCCCTTAATGAGGGTGGCTATACACAAAATGCCACCAATCGGACATATCCCTTGTAAGAGGGACAACCCATGCCAGTTTACTGAAGGACTTACAGGATTGACCACTCAATTTAGGGTCTGTCCGACTCCGAGGCCTTCTATGTATCTTATTAGCACAATGTTTCTACACTGGTGTGCTGCTAGTCCATCGACTAACCTGCTTGACCCTTAGGCAAGCAGTACGGATTTGTATAAGGTTTACTCCCCTAGACAGGTTGCCGACCAAGGCTAACGAGTCCCATCCACCCGTGAAGTCACTTAATAGGCACTAGATTCTCTAGAAGGAAGCCATATTGTTGACTATCGTTTTAAAGATATATAAAGTAAGTGGACATATATCCTATCGTGTTTGATAGCATTGTCAACTGGGAACCACCAACAATCATTCTATAAATCTGGTAATAGTTTCTACAGACCAAGACCAAGAATCGTCCGTGAACCTGAGCGTGTGAGGCATGGTGGTCCTGCTTAACATGGCCAGGGTACTACGGTCCATATAAGGTCTTCCAGGTTCAGGTCCTCCTACTTCTTAGAATAGTTTCCCTTATAAATATTCAGTGCTAGGTATAATTCATGGAGATTAGTTTTCATCGTAATCTAAAATGTGAAATTATTGGTATCTCAAATACTAATTAAAGGTATATTAACATTATTAGAGAAATACTTCTTCCCCGTCTCTAGAAAAAAAAAATTGATAAAATCACATATATTTGGTCAATTCTTTGATTATTATAATGATGGTGTTTTAACACCATCATTATATAATCAAAGAATTGATGTAGTGAATCATACTTTCTTGCTTGAACCTTTAATTATAAATATAGGTATACGAGTTGATTGGAGTTACTTTAGGGGAGGTTTTTGTTATTTTCTGAACCTCCTTTTCCCTCATGTTTAGCCGCATTAATATTAATTTTTTAAGACATTTGCCCCACTACTTTGGCGATTTTAAGACCTTTTGCCCCATTTCATTGCCATATACGTGTTTTTTTTCCTGGCGAGCGATAGCGAGCCTGCAAATAAGGAGGAATCGGCCTTAGGCCAGGACATTTTTCTACCGAAAAATGTACAAATATATTTTCGAAGTTTTTTTTTTTGTGTACACTTTTTAAATATTTTGAGCCATACCAAGTAGTCAGTAAATGCAAGACAATACTATAATCCAATCATTATAAGTATGCCAGAATTCGTGACTCCTAACCTCTGTCACAAAAATTAATAGAGCAAATGGGATGAAATTATCCACACCTATTCCCTGGCTGGCTCTTCCCAAATGATAGACATATTAGCTTGATTGCAATAGTCGTTTTTGAGTTCTAGAGGTTAGTGGTTAAGATATTTGATCTATAATGAACACACTATAATATACTGTACAGTCGTGGTCCTATGATACATGCATATATTCTGTGAAGATGTCTGGGATTAATACACTCGTGAAGTTGATTACCGGTAGGTTAAAAAGTTTTCCATGGAGCATTAATGTCGGTAGAAATGAATAAAAACAGTAATTTATCTAAACTAATACAGTGTGGTGAACCAATAAATTCAACCCTCTTATTATTGGTTTTGCTATTTACGATTTTTGACCCAAAGCTTACATATAAAATCTAAGATTACATCCAAAGTAAGATAGTTGCCATATATATATATATATATATAATGCAAGGTAGACACTATAGCTGCTACTGAAAACAATAACATATAATTGATCATTTACGAGCTTCGGACTATAAAATATTTCAAGCTGTATCTATCGATAAGCAGCCGAATTACACACGTTTACGAGGGCCTTGATGCGTGCAAATTGTATTTACATTGATCCAATATTCCTATTTGCATACTACACAAACACATTCAAACTGGCGTATATGCTTAATATTGATGTCTGCAGCTTGAACTTCCTAGTAGCCTGAAACTCGCAGGTAGTCAATTTATCAACAGTCTGAGAAAAGGCAATTCATCAGCAACCGGAGGGAAAGGTACCATTGGTGGCTGAACGAACGGGAAGGTGGGAGTGAACGGAGCATGAGAGCAACAAGTAACAGCAGTGGCACCATATGTTGTCGTTGTGGTGGACGAACTAACGGGCTGGATAACATTAGGGCAGGACAACGCTCTCTACGCTCCCACACACGCCCTCCGCCGCTTCCTTCTAAAGGCCGTAGGAAGTAAACAAACAAGTGTGAGAATTTATATAAAGAGAAAGATCCGTGTCATCTCAACCCCCGAACAATGCAATGGCATTTCATGATCTATAGTTCTAGAGTCTAGACTATACAGTGGTCACGGTACGAAGCGTACTAGCCAGTTAACCTTCTTAAATATGGCTTAGGATATATTCAGAAATTTAGCTTGCCTATCCCTCTTTTGAACTGCAGGCTATTCCTAATAAATTAACTATAAAATGTAGCTCAGAATTCAAAGTAGGTGTTTTCTTGGAAACGCTCAGTTGCCAGCTTAGTTTCATGAATTTGATGGCTTGTCTCCCTTGCATGTGTGTGTAGGATTGTAGTGATATACTATCAAACACCCTGTACTAAATTATATTATAGTTAGGTACTAACATAATAACTTAATCAAAAGCCACTACTCTTTCTTTCAATCGTGTAATAACAACACGTCTTAGCCGAACCCCTCCATGTTTCATTTCAATGTCGTAATTACCAATGAATGAAGCCAAATACATTCACTACTCAATATAATAATGAATAAGAAATAGATGCTGCACTTTTTATTTCAAGTCACCCATTTCTTAATGCAAATGCTCTTCTGCCCATTGCAAGTGTACTAATAAATAATCACAGTTATAATAACTCTACTAATCATTGCAATATATTAACAAATAAGCCATCCATGTTCTACTCTTACGGTGGTTTACTAATACCTCCCCCCCCCCCACCTTACCCAGCAAGTGATTGTGGTGATGGCACCACAAAATTACTGTCATGGAGGAAAAACTGCTCATCAGGTTATATTCGGTGGTAGCTGCTGTAATTAACCTAATGCCACAGTGAGTGTGTGGGTGCACACAATAACCGTGGACTGACACCAGATTGTTTTCTCTGTTTTACCGTACCAAGAAGGAACAATTCGTAGGAAAATCAGGTTAGGAGGTATAACTATTAATTATATTGTAATAATGCATTCCTTACCTATAAATACAGTATAATCAGGGGCTGCAGTAAGTATACAATAGTCCTAATGAATCCATGAACCTAATAAAGTCAAGTTCTGACAACATTTGGGAGAAAATAAGGCATTACATTACACTTGTTTCATATTCATATGGATTTATCACTACCACGGCTCATTACTGTACGAGAGACGTAATCCAGGTGTAATAAACTATTTGGCCATATTGTGCGGTGTAACGGTGGCTGACGGAGGCGAGAGAGAAATGCCTCACCAACACCAGCCACAAGCTCGGCGGGTGATAAGGTACGGAAATTAACCGGCCTTGGTGCTTTGGGCTCGGTCAACTCGTCCTGTACTGACCAAAAACCGAGGATCTTCCTTGGCTTGTTGTTCTCAATTCATGTATACATTTTTTGTTTAACTTGCCCCGATAATACATGCAAAATAGATACCTTTGTTATGGCCAAGTAACCAAAGGACCACAAGATATTGAACTTCTATCTACAAATCCTATTATACTCAAAATACCTAATCACTGACATGAGTGCAATGATATACTTATTAATGAACTCCTAAACAATCACTTAAAGAAATATTATTTTAAAGTGCAAAACAATTGTATGCACAGAGAAAACTTGGTAATGCTTAAAAATTACCTGTGGTCATAAAACTGACTTGTTAAACTAATGGCCCGAACATCTTGCTGACCGTCAGTTTAACGGAGCCCACCTAGCTTTTTTTCTCTTTCCCTCCCTCTCTCTTTGGCTTGTACCCATTCGGCCCCATTCAGTCTACTGTTTTAAGACGCTTACCCCCATCCAGGTGTCAATATTTTCCTGGCGAGCGGTAGCGAGCCAGCATATATATATTTTTGTTTGGACAGCAAGCTAAATTTGTACATTTTTCGATAAAAAAAATCTCCGGCGAAGCCGGATTTCTCCATACAATGCTGGCTCGCTATCGCTTGCCAAGAAGAAATCGACACCTGGATGGGGATAACGTCTTAAAACAGTTGGCTGAATGGGGGCGAATGGATACAAGCCAGGAAAAGAGAGAAAAGGAGATAAAGATAAAAACAAACAAAAACAGTGACCCCCCTTAAGGTTGCCGACCGCTAAAGAAGCACTAGCTCTTCCGGTATTTGTTTATCCAGAATCCCTCACGCAGCCGATCCATCACTCCGACAGAGAAATGGGGAAGGAACGGGATAGACAAAGTGTTGGCTACTTTACTACCGCCAGATCTAGAGAGACTTTTAAGGTGATATAAGGGTGATATAAGGGTGATATAAGGTGATATAAGGTGATATAAGGGTGATATAAGGGTGATATAAGGTGATATAAGGGTGATATAAGGGTGATATAAGGGTGATATAAGGGTGATATAAGGTGATATAAGGGAATTAATTGTCATCAAGCGACATTTTGGAGTATTGAGGGGCTTGTAGGCCATGGTTGGATATTATGTTAGTTTGTTGCGATATCCCTGAATTTTCGACTACCTAGCGACAATTTTTATTTCTAGTTATATTTGGTAACACTACTTACGACAATATAGCGACTTGTGAGGACTATTCTAGCGGTATTTTTTTCTTCTGGTATTAACTAATAAATTAATTCTGGTTCAGGAGCAATTCATAGCGAGGCCTTCCCGAGGGTTAAGTGCCCCATTAATTACTCCCCCCATTCGTCTATACATTAGGCTACAATAGCACAGTTGGAATGTATGCACATGCTCAGATTAATATGCAGGATTCGAAACTGCATAATAAATCGTAGGCTTGTGCATAATTCTTTAACTGTCTTGATAGCGTAATGCATAAATGCGCGGAATTTCGGTGTGAGTATCCTAGGTTCGAGTCCTTGGAGTGCCACAGGTATTTGTTGATTTCATTAATTGAGTTTAGAAGTAAAGTTGGTTGATGAACAAAATATGAATTACCGGTGAGGGTGGCGGTGTAGGCTGTCGAGGAAGGGGTGATGTATGGCTGGACGTGGACTACCAGACCAAGGAATGTCACGGTCTTGAACCATCACACAACAAACCGACAAATGTACACACTACCATTAATGTTGTGGTAAGCTGATCAACGCTTACGGTACGGTCATAACCATAAACACTTGAACACATCCTTACTATAAAAATCAGTCCGTGAGTGTTGGCTAGTTATTAAGCTCTGTCATTATTTATTAATTACTCACTTTGTTATCACCGTTTTCACAAATATTGAATAGATATTGAAAATCATGATTGTTCTGATTTAGCAACGCAAGGAAGATTAGGAAAGACATCTGTGAACAAATGTGAGAATGGAGTATGATAGCACATTAATTTTGGTCAAGGCATATTTATCTCCTTACATTTATCATTATTTGAAAATAATATATGACCAATCCTTGATATGGGATTTTAGGATGGATGCTGGCTTACTGAAAAACTATCCCTAATATGAATGCGGAGCATACACAGAAAGAACACGGGAGATATTCTGTTCGATTTGGGTTTTTCTTTAACGACTTTCAATAACTTTATAATCATTTCAGGCTGTCCCATATATTCATATATCTCTGACATGATATTTATATTTATTCATAAACATAATATTATATCGAGATGTAACTATAAAACTGTCAAATATGATCCAGTACCGCCAAATTGTATCTAAAGTGGTGTAAATCTCACAGTACTTAACCCTTTTCAAGATCCGATTACGCATTTATGTTGTGAATTCTGGGTATTAGTAGACGATTTCATTCACATAAGGAAGGGTATGTGGAAGTCAGAGGGTTAATCGAGATAGTCTTTACCCTTTTAATTCTCACAGATCCTTCCTAAGCTGTATCAAATCGTCTAATGATAGCCAGAATAAACTGTCAAAATGCGTCATAATCATCAGAGGGATAAACAATAAATGGCAATTTCACAAAGGATTATTACATGCACATTTTAAACTGTCAGTACTATATCAAGTATGTTTAAACTGTCAGTACTATATCAAGTATGTTTAAACTGTCAGTACTATATCAAGTATGTTTAAACTGTCAGTACTATATCAAGTATGTTTAAACTGTCAGTACTATATCAAGTATGTTTAAACTGTCAGTACTATATCAAGTATGTTTAAACTGTCAGTACTATATCAAGTATGTTTAAACTGTCAGTACTATATCAAGTATGTTTAAACTGTCAGTACTATATCAAGTATGTTTTCCTTTGGCTGCTGTTTCACGCTTTACAATTGGAGTTTCATTCACCAGAGCCTTTTGTTCCTTTAAGGGGAGGTTTCTAGTTTGTTCTCTAGACCGCCATCAAGCTTAAAATTACACCCCCTAAACCCCCTTTCAAGATAAATTTGTACATTTTTCGATAGAAAAATGTCCCGGCCGAAGGCCGATTTCTCTTAAATTACAGGCTCGCTATCGCTCGCCAGGAAAACATCGACACCTAAATGACACGAAAAGTCTTAAAATTGACAGAAATGGGGCTAACGTTCTTAAAATCGCCAAACTAATGGGGCGAACGTCTTAAAATATCAAAAGCAATGTGACTAAACCTGAGGGAGAAAGGGGTCCAGAAAAAAATATCTCAAGTGGAATCTCCCCTTAAAGAGAAAAGCGCCTTAGGTGAAAGTGACAGCTCTTTACATTTACAAGCTTAAGGTGGGGCTTGGATGAAGTGTTTGTCAGAAAGTATTAATATGGTTGATCCTTTAATTTGTTGAACTATTTGTCTATATAAATAATTATATTTTTATCCGAGATTATAGTTTTAGTTGATCCATTAATTTGTTGAATTGCATATACATTATATACACCCCTCAGTACCATACTACTATTCTAACTTATTATACTGAATTATATACACCCCTCAGTACCATACTACTATTCTAACTTATTATACTGAATTATATACACCCCTCAGTACCATACTACTATTCTAACTTATTATACTGAATTCAGTCCTTACAGACCAGCACAAATCGGCCAACCAATCATACAGACTTTCAAGTTGACCGGACCCATGAGCTGGTGATAGAAGATGAGTTTTAACGGTGTCTGGTTTGCAGTCATGTTATTTTGAAAGTTTTATGATTCTTGACATTATATACAACTACTGTAGGAACATTATATACAACTACTGTAGGAACATTATATACAACTACTGTAGGAACATTATATACAACTACTGTAGGAACATTATATACAACTACTGTAGGAACATTATATACAACTACTGTAGGAACATTATATACAACTACTGTAGGAACATTATATACAACTACTGTAGGAACATTATACAACTACTGTAGGAACATTATATACAACTACTGTAGGAACATTATATACAACTACTGTAGGAACATTATATACAACTACTGTAGGAACATTATATACAACACTACTGTAGGAACATTATATACAACTACTGTAGGAACATTATATACAACTACTGTAGGAACATTATATACAACTACTGTAGGAACATTATATACAACTACTGTAGGAACATTATATACAACTACTGTACGAACATATACAACTACTGTAGGAAACATTATATACAACTACTGTAGGAACATTATATACAACTACTGTAGGAACATTATATACATTATATACAACTACTGTAGGAACATTATATACAACTACTGTAGGAACATTATATACAACAACTGTAGGAACATTATATACAACAACTGTAGGAACATTATATACAACTACTGTAGGAACATTATATACAACAACTGTAGGAACATTATATACAACTACTGTAGGAACATTATATACAACTACTGTAGGAACATTCAGGAATATTAGTTACGGAATTCAAAACTCATATAAACAGATTTCACTAAACATATTTCATACTTGGATTTGTGACTTCGAACAATCAGCTATTTAATTTCCCCGCATCATACCGGCTATAAGTTAAAAAATAAGCGTGTGTTCATTGGTTCATTTCTTATCGCCCGCGGACTGGCAGCAGCTGAGAGTCAATACACAAACATTACGAGGCGTTAACTCTAAGATATTTTTTTTAAAGGAGGATGAAATGCACTATATGATAAAGCCCCTGTCAACCAAGTCCCCTTTCTGGCAATATCTTTGAACATTTTTCCCCTGGTCGTTTCATATAATTATCGAGTTTTAGCAGAATTCAGCCACCTATCTATCTTTAGTCTAATTTCCGAGTCCAATAAAAAAAAAGAGTCCTGGAATATTGCCAGTAATACTCCCTCACAGAAAATTGCCGAAAGAAAACGATCATGTGTCACTGTCATAAGGTGATAGAGGAACCTGTTGGTGGATGATAAGGCAGTTATTTATAAGGTGAGAGAGTAACGGATAATACCACAATGATCTAACAGTAATTCAATAATTGGGATGGAATAAGTGGATGATAGATGCATTAATTTGAAGATTTAATCATCGTAAAACGAGCTATGTTAGTGATACTCCATTTAGTAAAAAAGGGATATGATTAAAATATGTTGTAGAGGAGATCCTGTTTTTGTTTTTCAGGATGTAGAATTCTTAGTTCGTTAGTAGCTAATTTATCGATAATGAATGGACAAATAAGTAACTGCTATGTCACTGCATCCCATTGTCAAGTCTTCATAAATACCAACATATATCCTTACATAATCTTCGTACGAGCTAAGTAATCAAGATAGAGGCATGGCAATTAACCATTATCTAAAACAATCCTGACTATTCCATGATTACCCACGCCAATGGCAATTGACTGCTTACGAGTTTCGGGCTATAGGGAAGTTGGAGCCGTACGCATCGATACTTATCAGAAAATAAGAGAATATGTGAGTTTGTGATGCATAGCAAGTATGCTAAATATAATTTGTGTACATTTATATATGCAATGCGACTGTAATTTAGATAGTAATTGTGCTAAATATCGAGGCCTACAAATCCTACTTCCATATTACCCAAAACTCTTAAGTGTTAAACTGAGGCGTGGAGTAAATCTATCCTCAGCATTTTATGAGTGTGTGTGTCTGTTATATGTGTTGTCTGTCTATAAATACCAGTACGATTATCGTGATGGGGTTGTGCTTTGGCTTCTCTAGAGAGCCATACAGACAGCTATAACCATTGACTTATAGTGCAAGAAAAACAGTAACTTAATCCACACGAGTGTAAATATCGTGATGGTGACTTGGGTATGCTGCTGATACATATCTAGATATTTTTATGGTTCATAGTATTGTTTTGCTAAATCTCCAATATGTTATTTCCACAGTGATTTGGATTTTTTTTTTTTTTTTTTTTTTTTTATATTGTGCGGTTCCTGTTTTGAAAGTTTTACATTGTAATTCAATAATACATAAGAGCATAAGAATAATACGCAGATAGTTGCAGCCAATAATAGTAATACAACTTCAATTTCCACCAACATGACCACCTCTCCGAGTGGAAATAACATGATGGAGGCATCCAGGCGACGATAACAACAACTATGAACCACCAAGTTATAATTACGTCCTCTGGAAGCATAACCACTCTTCCACCACTGCAAAGGCGTAGGTTACCATATCATCTGAGTACTGACTAGTTTAAAGAACATTTGGTATAGTCAAATACACACGAGCAAATACCTCCAAATATCTGTAAACTTTAGAAAAAACCCATATCTTATTACAATTTACTACAAATATGGCTTCCATCAATTTAATTAGGGTAAACAATAACAGACAGACGGAACGCAACTTTACCAAAAATAGATACATAGTACTACTGAAATATTAAAAATAATAAGTATGCAGTGATATAAATGACTTAATAAAATAACTGACAAAAAAGGAAAAGAACACAAAATGTGGTGATATGTAGACTTCTTATTTCCGGCGAAGGGATATTAAGTTACTATATATATACTGTACATTATGGTAAGACTTAAATACATTAATCCGAAACCGGTGCCTTTTATGTATAACCAATATGGCATACTGTAGTATAATTATAGATTGATATACGAGACCCATTGCTACGATAAAGACATGTATTCCCCTTGTGGATCCTGTAAGGTGTGTGAAGGACAAAACAAAACAAATATTATTCTGGGAATTTCGACGAATGTGTGCAAGGAAAGCTAAGCCTATTCCTTTACAGTAGATGCTATAACGATATACCTAGCATTAAAAATAGCCGAGTAGGACAATCAACTGTTAAGTGATATACCCATATATATAATAATAAATGTTATGAAGAATACCATACCAAAGCGTAAATAAATCATTTTAAGACAGATGCAAAACGACGAGAGGGTGAAGGGCCTAAACATAAATCTTATGTAACATCAACTATCTTTAACTATAATCCTACCGTATATGTTTCTCTTTACCCTAACCAATACATATTATATAAAGAAATCCTTTGGAGAGGTCAAGGGCTTCGCTGGCAAACATGAGACAGCAACTGCATGAGAATTGAGAGGACTAGCAGGGTGATGTCATGGGCGGCCTGAGGTGTGTACATACTTATAGTGGAAGGAGAGTGAGGGGTCTACACAGACCTGATTCCTGTATGGCAGCTAGGCATACATTCTAACTCATTGGCAAACCCTACTATAGTCTATTCGCTGTAAGTAGGCGACAAATCATGACCTCTATCCTCTGTAACTCAAAAAGGGCTAGAGCAAATTGGCTGTATATTTCCACATCTATTCCTTGACTAACTCTTCCCAAAATGGTAGAAATATTAGCTCGATTACTCTAGTCGTTTTTTAGTTACAGAGGTTAGAGGTCATGATTTCTCGCCTACTTACAGCGAATACACAATAGGAGATTCGGACAGTCAGGACAACAAACCATATTCTCAAAATTTGTCCAGCACACACACATACGAAAAAAAAAAAGAAAAAAAGTATACAGTATATATATATATATATATATATATATATATATATATATATATATATATACAGGTATATCTATATATATATATATATATATATAAGAACATAGGAATAATGGAAATCTGCAGAAGGCCTATTGGCCCATACGAGGCAGACCCATTCTTCCCTACATCCCTATTTTTTCGTTTACACCTTATGCCCTACACTACATCTGTTGTATAGCTACCTATGAACATCTCTCTCTACAACCTATATCCCCTACACTACATTTATCTAATAGCTATATATATAAGGGGAGGTGTGGTGGAGTGGTCTTGCCACTGGACTGGTATTCCAATGGACCCGGGTTCAAATCCCGATATGTCAATGGGAAGATATTATTGGGATGGAATTTGTGCTGTACCAAGTATCAGTGCATTACCCACAAAGCCCACCGAAACACCAATTATATACCCTCATTGTTCCCTGATTAAATAGCACTGCATGAATATTCCCATATTCATAATAGGCTACGGGGGAGACAATGCCTAGTAAGTTCATTGCTCAATAGGTGGCGTTTTGAGAGCGAGTGTCCTAGTCTAGCAGGTGAGACAGTGAAGCACTGGAGTGAGGCAGCTTCAAAGATAGGGCTGCTTCGAGCTGTGAGTGAGCAACTAAACCCCATGCATCCTGCAAAGGCAAGATGGCAGGGGCTGGTTGCAGTTAAAAAGTGCTTCTCACATCTCACCCCCTAGACTGGAACGAGACCGCACGGGCTTCACCGTTCAATGATTAGCGGTTAAATGTATAGGCTCTCAGCCTATGCCCGAGAGGGAGTAGTTGGAATATAGATTTTTTTTTTTTTTTTTATATATATATATATATACCGGTATATATATATATGCATATATATATACTGTACATACAGTATATATTATACTGTATATATACTGTATATATATTTTTTTTGTCTTCTATATTCCAACTACTATCTCTCGGGCATAGGCTGAGAATCTGCACATTCACCGATCAACACGGGGAAGCCCGTGAGGTCTTGTTCCAGCCTAGGAAGTGAGACATGTGAAGCACGAGCTACAATCAGCCCTCGCCAACCTGCCATCGCAGACGCGCGGCTCTCGAAGCAGTCCCACTTCTGAGGCTGCTTCGCCTTTATGCTTCACTCTCTCACCTCCTTGACTCGGATCCTCACTCTCAGAACGCCACCTATTGAGCATTTAACTCGCTAGGCATTGCCCCCCTGTAGAATATTTTGAATATGGGAATATTCATACACTGCTACTTAATCAGGGAACAATGAGGATAATTTTTTGGCGTTTCGGTAGGCTTTGTGGTAATATATAAATATATATATATAAATACTGTATATATGAGAGAGAGAGAGAGAGAGAGAGAGAGAGAGAGAGAGAGAGAGAGAGAGAGAGAGAGAGAGAGAGAGAGAGAGAGAGAGAGAGAGAGAGAGAGAGAGAGACTTAAGTCTTGATTCAATTGGGGTGTATGAATAGCATATACGACTTAAATGTGGAAGAAAACAAATATACGTTAAGTATTACCTTAGTCAATTTAGTTGGTAGCACTGCCATTCTTCTTGCTATATGGGTATGGTTAATTAATCTTTATGTAAATAATTACATTTAGGTGCTGCTGTTCCTTTTTCAAATTAGATACGATTTAATTGTAATAATATTTCTATGTACGTAAGTATTTTTAACCAATCTATCAGGAACTACAAAAGAAACTATATTACTGTAATTGCAATTAGTGTATACACTTTAAATGAAACACGCCAGTTAATCAACATTGCAACAGTTAAGAAATACAGTAGCTTCTTAGTTTACTTATGAAGTTATAGCCCATAATGTTTTCTTATCAATAAGTAAGAGTACCTCAACATAAAATTGGGTAGTAGTGATAATATATAGAAAGAAATATAGAATGTGTAAGTCTTGTCCATGTGTAAAACATTTTCAACAATACATTTACATAAACAATTCCAGGTATAATAGACATTTGTAATACATAAATTTACTGTGCTTTAATAATGCTAAGGTAACCGAAGTATTCTTTGAGATATGACCATAGAGACAACAACACTCTCACACACACACACACATTGAGGCAAACGCACACATGATATATACAGTGCAGTAAATAGTATATTATGCTGTAAATGTCAGCAGATGTAGCCATATTCTAGTGTTACCACAGACACCTCTAACTGCACTTTGTGATATATACCCGTTTGTAACGTAAGTATGAGCAGACATAGATGTATTCTAGTGTTTCCGCAGACACTTCCATCATATGCACTCTCTGATATATACCCGTTTGTAACGTAAGTATGAGCAGACATAGATGTATTCTAGTATTACCGCAGACACTTCCATCATATGCACTCTCTGATATATACCCGTTTGTAACGTAAGTATGAGCAGACATAGATGTATTCTAGTGCTACCGCAGACACTTCCATCATATGCACTCTCTGATATATACCCGTTTGTAATGTAAGTATGAGTAGACATAGATGTATTCTAGTGTTACCGCAGACACTTCCATCATAATATGCACTCTCTGATATATACCCGTTTGTAACGTAAGTATGAGCAGACATAGATGTATTCTAGTGTTACCGCAGACACTTCCATCATATGCACTCTCTGATATATACCCGTTTGCAAAGTAAGTGTGAGCAGACGTAGATATATTATATTGTTACCACGGACACCTCTAAATACACTCTCTGACATTTTGTTTTCTATATGAATGGAGGAGACAAAAGACAAAACTGCCTGTAACGAGTGTCTCCCCCAAAGTTAAAGGAGTGACAAGAAAGGAGAACAAGAAACACCAAGAAGTTTGAGAGAATATGAAGGGTTGATTTGTGTATTGCTGAAGTACAGTATAAGGGATACACGTGTGGATGTACTTGACGGGTAGATAAATGGAAACATTGGGTTTTGGAAGCATTGAAAGCAACAAGATTTGTTCTGCCCCAATCGGAAATACTTAATAGATCAGAAGATAGGCGTGCCTCATCACGTTTGAGTGATTGCGTGCTGGGTCGTCGTGGAAAACTAGTTATAGAGACATCAGCATATGAGTGGATAGGACTGGAGGTACAGTTGAAAAGATCATTAATGAATAATATAAATATATATATATATATATATATAGAGAGAGAGAGAGAGAGAGAGTGAGAGAGAGAGAGAGAGAAAGAGAGAGTGAGTGTGTGTGTGTGCTTCCGTCTACTTACCTAAGGATCTCAAAGCAAGCCCCTCCATGACGAGTGTGCAGGCCTCCCCTCCCCCCACACACACACACACACCACCAGATGGCAGGCGGGGGCTCCGGCCACTCATAAACTCTGACTATAACATACTTTACGGCAAACAATTCCCGATCAGGTATAAACAAAGGCATATCCCGGGGATATGTATGCACTTTATTTTTGTTTTCTGTGCGTTTTCCTTAGCTTAGCAAGCTTCGTTTTCTTTAACAACAGCAATTAACAACAACAATAACTACATTCATCTTTCACTGTTCTCTCATAATCATCCACAAGACAATTAAAACATAACCAAAACATGGAACACAGGTAATGTCAAGCCCATGTCGACGTAAATCTCGATCATAAACTAGCTTAGACTCACCTAACTTAAGTGAGTCTAGGCTAGTCCTAACTTATCCTATCTTACTCTAATTTAATCAAACCTATTTTAATCTATCGTAATCCTGTCAAACATTACATATCCTAATGAAACCTAACCGCACTGATGTTAACTAGAATAGGCAGGGGAATTGATTGACAATAATTTGAAGGACTGAAAATACTCATCATATACATATGATTCTTGCTTCCAAATTTCTTAAGCATTTCTCTTCTCATAATCTGCTCTCAGATCGCCAGTATGGCTTCCTTAAGGGTCGCTCTACTGGTGATCTTCTGTCATATCTTACTAACTCTTGGTCATCCTCCTTCCGGGACTTCGGTGAGACTTTTTCTATTGCACTAGACATATCGAAAGCCTTCGATAGAGTCTGGCATAAATCTTTAATTTCTAAACTACCCTCCTTCGGTTTCTATCCCTCCATCTGTGCCTTTGTCTCTAATTTCCTTTCCGGCCGTTCCATAGCCGCGGTTGTGGACGGCCATTGTTCACTTCCTCACCCTATAAACTCCGGTGTTCCTCAGGGCTCTGTCCTATCTCCTATTCTCTTTCTAATTTTTATAAATGATCTCCTTAACTGTACCTTAATTCCCATCCATTCATACGCAGACGACTCAACCTTACACTACTCCATTAGTTTTTCAGAACGCCCCAGCCAGCAATCCCTCAACGACAAACGTAATGAAGCCATAGAACTCTTAAATTCTGATCTAAATACTATTTCCAATTGGGGCAGAGAAAACCTTGTTAACTTTAATGCTTCCAAAACCCAATTTCTCCATCTATCTACCCGTCAGGATCTCCCAGCGGACTATCCCTTATTCTTCAACAATACAAAAATCAACCCTTCATCTTCTCTCAATATTCTTGGTGTCTCTTTTTCTTCTGCTCTCATTTGGAAGGACCATATTACCAGTCTTGCTAAGGCAGCCTCCCAGAAGCTGGGTGTGCTCAACCGCCTTAGGGGGTTCTTTTCCCCTGCACAGCTTCTTGCTCTGTACAGGGGCATAGTGCGCCCTTGTATTGAGTATTGTTCACATGTGTGGGGAGGTTCCTCTCACACCGCTCTCCTAGACAAAGTTGAAAGGAAGGCCTTTCGTATCATTAACTCCCGTCCACTCACCAACTCTCTGCAATCTCTCTCTCTCCGCCGCAATGTTGCATCTCTCTCGCTATTCTATCGCTACTATAATAATCAGTGTTCCTCAGAGCTATCCCAGTGCATACCACCTCCTTTACGTAGGGCACGTGGTACCCGTCTTGCAACTCAATCCCACCCCTACTCTGTGCAACTCTCCAACCCAAGAGTGAAACGTTACTCTCAAACTTTCTTCTACTCAACAGCTGAGCTCTGGAACTCTCTCCCAGAATCAGTCTTTCCCTCTTCCTATGACTTAAATTGCTTCAAACTCCGTGTGTCCAGGCATTTTGGCTCGAACGTCCCTTGATTTTGGCCCTGTCACTCTTTCAACTATGGGGGAGGCACTCGCTATAGGCAGTTATGCCTTTTGCCTCCCTCAATCACATAGAAAAAAAAAATAAAAAAAATAAAAAAAATATGTTTTATTTTCTATAGAGATTAGAAGAAGTTAATCTTTAAACATTAAGAAGCATAACTATGGAATAGTTACAGAAAGCTTGTGATTTTCAAATGAGATTATACATGTAACCAGCATCACATAATATACAGTAAAATTCTAAGCGAAAGCATATGATGTCACCAAAAGCAACATCAACAGTATTTACATATTTTCCCAACTATTTTCATCATGTCTGCTCATGTTTGATAAAATAGACAAATCTTATAAATTATGATATGATGAATTAACAAAGGGACGCATAGCCTAGTGTATATTAACAAAGGGACGCATAGCCTAGTGTATATTAACAAAGGGACGCATAGCCTAGTGTATATTAACAAAGGGACGCATAGCCTAGTGTATATTAACAAAGGGACGCATAGCCTAGTGTATATTAACAAAGGGACGCATAGCCTAGTGTATATTAACAAAGGGACGCATAGCCTAGTGTATATTAACAAAGGGACGCATAGCCTAGTGTATATTAACAAAGGGACGCATAGCCTAGTGTATATTAACAAAGGGACGCATAGCCTAGTGTATATTAACAAAGGGACGCATAGCCTAGTGTATATTAACAAAGGGACGCATAGCCTAGTGTATATTAACAAAGGGACGCATAGCCTAGTGTTAATTAACAAAGGGACGCATAGCCTAGTGTATATTAACAAAGGGACGCATAGCCTAGTGTATATTAACAAAGGGACGCATAGCCTAGTGTATATTAACAAAGGGACGCATAGCCTAGTGTATATTAACAAAGGGACGCATAGCCTAGTGTATATTAACAAAGGGACGCATAGCCTAGTGTATATTAACAAAGGGACGCATAGCCTAGTGTATATTAACAAAGGGACGCATAGCCTAGTGTATATTAACAAAGGGACGCATAGCCTAGTGTATATTTGGCGTCGTTAAGAATAATGATGATGTACCCTCACTCTCACTACTAGATTGGATTTTTGTATTGTGTGATTTGGTCAGTCAATTGCTGTATATATCTTTCATTATATATCTATCTACCTATATATCTACACTATAAGGACACTCCTCACTTATATATCGCTAAAAATAATTAAACCTGGAATCAATCGTCTCGAAATTTAATATCATGCGTTTCACAAAAAAATGCTAGACATTTCAAACTATTTGATCAGTTTCAGCAATTTTCGTAGATATTCTCGAAACCTTTTTATTTTGCATGAGAATATTAGTGTGTACAATGTACTGTATATGTTTTCGTATGTTGCACAGTAATCATGACCAAATTACTTTTTGTGCGGCGAGACATTTTCAAGGAGGAAAATAAGCTTAACTGCTTACGTAACATTTGACATTTTCCTTTTGATCCCAGTACTCGACATATCCCGTGAATTGCCTTATGATTTCAGAAACAAATAAAGTTGGAAGGAATGAACAAAGTAATATGCTGCAGACAAGTACTGCGCACACATTGGTTCAGTGCCGCAGTATGTCGACTCGGATAAAAACATTTTGTTTAAAACATATAATGTGAAATAGTCCTCCACGTGACCTACGGGGAGGGTCCGCGAAAAAGCTGTCGTTACCACTTTAATACTTGGTGTATGTACGTGACATACATTATTATGTATTTCATGTTTTTTATGACATTTACTGTATATAGGTAAGCAAGTGATGACATTATGTAGACAGGTACTGCGCAATAATATTATCAGTATTTAAGCAATATGTCGACTAGAACAAGAAGTAGCAAACATATGTTATAATAATAGTCCTTCATCTAACCAAGGGGGAGTGTCTGAGCAAGAGCTGTAATTACTT